>OY856411.1:476111038-477311038 GCA_963693085.1 Alisma plantago-aquatica
TCTTGCAAACTGGAATCACTATAAAGTTGACTTCCTGGCTTTGCTCAAGACATTCTACGAAAGTGAAAACCCCCACAACATCATCAAACACCTAAACCAAACTTTCATCACTCTAATAATAAAAACAAATCAACCTGACCTTATCTCCCAGTACAGACCCATCAGCCTAATCAACGTATCATACAAAATCTTAGCCAAAACTCTAATAAATAGAATAAAACCACACATGAAAAAATCATTCCCCTCAATTAAAACACCTTTCTCAAAGGTAGAAACATCCAAGATACTTACCTATGGTAAATGAAATCATACATCTCTGTCACAAAAACAGAACACCTTTGCTAGCCATCAAATTGGATTTTGAAAAAGCCTTTGACTTTGTAAACTGGAACTGTTTAACAAAAACTCTCATAGGCTTTGGATTTCCACACAAATGGGTCAGCTGGATCCATACTTTCATCACCAAAAACCAATTTTCAACAATCATAAATGGGGTTCCATTTGGTTATTTTCACAATTCAAATGGCCTCAGACAAGACGACCCCTCTCCCCTTACCTGTTCATTATAATCACAACCATCCTCTCCCGCATGATACAACTAGGAAAAATCAGTGGTCTCATTAACTCACCAGAGGAATGGAAAGAGAACATTATACAATTTGCTGATGATATCATTATCCTCTCCTCCCTAGAGGACGCCTCTATACTCAATATCTTCATAATTTTAGGCATTTTCTCCAACATTTCGGGACTTAAAATAAACCTCCAAAAATCGTCCATTTTTGGGGTACACCTCGAACACTCTATTTTGGAAAGATTCAGGGATCTCCTTAGATGCAAGATTGATGACTTCCCCATTCAATACCTAGGACTCCCTATTACCCCCCACAACATCACAAATGCAACCTGGACCCCCATCCTAGACAAAATAAATAAAAAATTCTTAACTTGGACAAATAACTTTCTAAATCTCTCGGGAAGGCTTACTCTTCTAAACAGTGTCATCACTCCTATTACCACTCACTAACTTAGTTGTACCCCCTTCCATCCAAAACAAGATTGTTCCTTGACAATTTGCGAAGGAAATTCCTTTGGAACAACTATCATCCCTCCACAAAATCCGGAAAGCACTACCATCTTGTAAATTGGGACAATATTGCTGCCCCTATAGACCAAGGTGGCTAGGGTATACTAAACATTGAAACCCATGCTTTTTACCTCATAACGAAAATTATCAACAGTCTGGTTAAAAATAAGACAAAATTTGGACGAGCATCATCAACTGCAAATACTATAAAAAACCCCCTCCCTGGCACAAAGTGCTAAAAAAATCAGCCTCACCCCTTTGGAAATACATAAACAAAAATATCCAAAAAATAACCCAACTCATCAACACTCCTCCACACTGTCACCTAAAAATTTCCTTCTGGAACGATCCTTGGTACGAAAAAAATTATATTCTAAACCTGCACACAAATTGGGCCATTCCAAACAACTTCCTCAGAATCAACATTGTCAAGGCCCCTAGCCTCCTAACCAGCAACATACCAAACACTCTCAAAAGATGCATTCTCATGCATCTCAAACCAGATGACCTCTCTGCTATGAAGCAGACTCTTGAAAATAATTCCTCAAATAATATCATATGGAGATGGGGAAACTCTTACTCAGTTAAAAAAGCTTACACTCACCTATCTTACAGAGGTATCCCCCTACTACAAAAATATGAAAACAAAAATGGCAACAAAAATATAAAATTTTTCTATGGCTGCTCCTTCACAACAAGCTGCTTACTGAACAAAACATATTCAAGAGAGGCTTCATTGGCCCATCCAGATGCCCTCTATACAAATTGGACATAGACTCAGTGGAACACATTTTCTTTAAGTGTAAATTCTCACTAAGCATCTTCTCACACTTCACACGAAATTATCAGCTAGATCTCCAATCAACAACCTTTCCCCTACAGATTACACCAAACAGACACTACAACTCCTTCACGGGAAATGATATCTTCATCATCATTAGTTGGAACCTTTGGCTTGAGAGAAACAACAGATTCTTCAACAACACTCCAAAACTGAGGCAAAATATTATCTCACAAATAGATGCAGACCTTCATTTGCTCACCATGTGCAGGTAAACAGGTACTAGATAGAAAGGAGGACTCTGAAGAAGGTGAATCTGAAGTCCGTTTTCTCTGTGACCTGAAGGCAATGGTGGATGATGAAACGGGTGTTAGTTTGCTGCAACAACATCA
The DNA here is from genome assembly GCA_963693085.1 of Alisma plantago-aquatica. Taxonomy (NCBI): domain Eukaryota; kingdom Viridiplantae; phylum Streptophyta; class Magnoliopsida; order Alismatales; family Alismataceae; genus Alisma; species Alisma plantago-aquatica. Next base: position 476,113,299 of record OY856411.1, read on the forward strand.
GTGATTTTATTCTGTTCCCGTAGCTGCAATTTCTCTAAAAATTTCTGACTTAGTGTTACAAGAGGCTTGTTAAGGTGTGTCTCCCTCTTGAACTTTTAACATCACTTTCTTTTCCCAGCAGAACATTACGTATGTCTTTCAACCTGTATTACCCACCAAAGCAGGTGTTTGCTTGCTTTACTTTTAATATATGCTATGACCTTTATAAAAAAAAAGGAAACCGGCTGCAGTTGGCTAGCTCAGTAGCCTTGGAAGTGGGAACATGTCTGCGCGCTGCACGACCATAGGTGGAGGAGATAGCTAAAGACATGCATGTTAATCTGTCTCTGAAACCAAGTGACCTGGAAATGTAGTGCAGACCGGCAAGCGACATGAATCCAGCCCTAAAGAGAGAAACAATGAGCCATTTGGCAAGTTACAGCAGAACATCATGTGGCAATGGATCCCATCAATCCACCCTAGTGGCCAGAAAGAAATAAAGAGAGAGGGGGAAAAACAAAAGAAAGAAAGAAAAGGAGGTGTAGAATAATAGAGAAAGAAGTAGGAAGTCAGCATGTTCAGAAAACAGAATTGATTACCCACTCCAGCATATCTTAATCCCTCCCCCACCCCACCGCACTGCATAGCACCTGCCATCGGAGGATTTTAAAAATTCGTTGGTCAAGGGAACATATGCCGCCTGCCCAAGCTAACTGTGGTACAGGCAAGTCATCAGCAGTGCGTCCCACATGCTCAATGGCATTATTTAATATCCAGATAAACAATATATTACTGCTGTCACAGTGACACTTGATATCATAATATCTACCAGATAGGGTCAGTGATATTTGAACCACAATAATCCAGTTTCATGTTGACAGTAGAGCATAATTGTGTGACGCCATCAATGTCAGTTTGACCCAATGTAGCCACGTTAATGAATAGATAATGAATGCATGGCTAGCAATAGCAAGGCGCCCAGTCAAGACAAATAATAAAATTATACCGTCAAGGAAACAAGGACAGTTCAGTTTTGCATTACCTTTTAGACACCATATCTTTGCTTTCAAGCCTTAACGCATTCAATATAATGATTGCACTATTTAATTGGGCCTCGACTTTGAAGTGTACCACCCTGAGAAGCCTCTAATCATATAACCCTAACAAGACTGTGTTTCGTGGTGTTTTATTAGTGCTATAAATGGGTAGAGCATTATTACTCGCTTACCTACAAGGCACACCAGGTAGGATAGGATAAAGGTAAATGAAAAAATTTACCCAAAACTTGTTTAATGATTCCCCATTTACTCTCATTTGAATTAGCAAGATAATGATAAATGTATGTGTGTATGGGATTAAGAGAGACATTCTCTCCCCTCCTCCATATCCATAACGGAGGTCGAACGTCCAGGAGGGTGGTAAATCAAGGCGGCGGTTGGGATTCAAACCCCAGTTTTTTTGTTAGGAGAAATCGTGTTTGACCACTTGAGTCATTCCTTGTCGGCTATATGTCGGAATCAGGTAAATATATTCTGACGCCCCTCTAAAATTATAAGAGGTCAAGAGTTATATATAGCCAAACCGTGTACCACAAACCAAATATAACTTACTCTTCAATCTAGCTTGTAGTTTATGCTTAACACATTTACAAATTTTTACAGCTATGCTCCTTGCGCTGGTGTCTATATCTCGGTGTCTCCTAGCATTTCTTACCTCCCATATATGGTAGCAGAGAGAAGCAAACAAGATCCTATTTTTATCATCATTACAACATCTAGACAACATTCTTCTTGGGTATTCCTCCAACTGAAAGTGTATTTTGAAATCCTTGCATAGTAATTTTCATACCTCTATTGTGAAATTACAACCTCCTACCAGGTGATTGTGGGACTCATTAGCTTCCTTGCATAACATGCACAATGTGGCAGTATCAGCATTGCATCCATGTATTTTTTCGAGTATAGCAAGTGCGTTATGCATAATTTTATATATACACATGCTCCATTTCGGGACTTAAACTCTAACCCAAATCTTCTCCATAAGTTCATCTTTTGCAACCCTTGTTCTTGTTACTTCCCATAGATTAATTTTTGGGTCTTTAAGCCTCCATCCTCCCACATGTGGGGTTCAAATAAGTGTCTAACTTGCTGCCAGACCTCTGTCATAACGTTGATGATGCGTGAATATCCCTCCGTTGTCCTTGGTTTGAAGTCCAATCCTCTTGGGTATCTGTCCTTCATCAGCTTTCCCCAAGTTGGGATTCCTTCCTGATAGATGATTATTCTTCACAGTGTCCTCCATTTTGATATGTCCCTTACTGTCTTCAAATTAAGGCTTCCTTCATCTTTTGGAAAAGTCATTATAGCATATCTCCTCGGTTGCTATTTGATTGCCCATAAGAAATTTGTCATCTTCATTTCCATTCTATCCAGTATTGAACTTGGGATCTCCCCTTGTTACACCCAGAAGATAAGAAGTTCTCTATGGCATCCCTTGATAGCATTATTCTTCCTACCTTTAATGTCTTCTGTGTTGGTCATCTATTGATCATTTCCTCCAATCTATCCATGAAATTAGCAAAGTCCTTCACATGTAGATTACCTCCTGTAAGGAGAAACCCATAATATTTTGTTGGAAACTTCCCTTACTCCACTCCCATTGCCTCCTTCAATCTATCTTCCACTTGGTACCCATTTTTGGACAAGAAGAGGTGTGTTTTGTCTGCATTCACGCACAACCCTGTCTTCTCCCCAAAATCCCTGAGAAGGGTCTATAAACTCTCTAGAGTGTTATGTTTGGCTTCAAAAAACAATATCACATCATATGCAAAGATCAAGTCGATCATTACCTTTGTGCCATGAACTGTATAGGGCTTGTGAGAAAAATACTCCATGACAATCACAAAGAGAAGAGGAGAAAGGGGGTCTCCTTGGTGTAGGCCATTGCCCCCTCTGAACATACCTACATATGTACCATTTACATAATAGAGAAACTTGTAGTCTTGAAACACTATTTCATCCAGCCAATCCACTTCTCACCGAATCCCATCTATTTCATAATCTACCACAATTATTCCCATCTGACACTATCATAGTCTTTAGAAGCATCCTATTTTAGGCAAGCTTTACTACTTCCTGTCATGACATTATAGTCTAACAAGAATTCTCCTGCCAAAAGAGCACAATAAATTATGCTCGTATCGGTTACAAAAGCTCTTTGGTTTACAAATATGAGGTAGGGAAGTACCATCTTCAATTTAGTAGCTAAAATCTTTGCAATGATTTTGTATTGAACCAAACAACATGGAATGGGTCTAAAATCAGTAAGAAGAGATGTCACCTTCTTCTTGGGGATGAGCACCAAAAAAGAATGATTCACCTGTCTCACCATGTTACTTCCCTCCAAAAACCGGCTAACATAAGTATTTAGATCCTCCTTAATGATGCCCCATGTCTTTCTATTGAGAAAAGCATCAAAACTATCAGACCCTGGTCACTTGTTGCTACCAATGCCCCATACTACCTCTTTGACTTCTTGCTCATTTGTCTCCCTTGTAAGGATGTTGTTGTGCGTGTTAGTGAGCTTGAACTTTCATTCCATCTCCTCCTCTTCTATATCATTTTTGAAGTCTTTGTTATATAGTAACATATAGAGGTTTATGGCTTGCTCTTCTAGATCCTCCTACTTATTGACCACTATCACCTCTTCATCAGTTAGCTCAAAATTGATGTTGTCAGCTTCTCTTCTCTTAACGACAACATAATAGATTTTGGTATTCCTATATCCACCCTCCATCCATTTCTCCCTGCTCCTCTACCAATAAGATTTTTCCACTACTTTCTTCAAATCCTCTAACATCCCCTTCAACTCTCCATCTTTCTATATCAAGTCAACATTGAGTGGGTCGATTAGCAACTTTTCTCTGACCTCTCTAATTTCTCTCTTTATTTCAACAATTAGATTCATGACATTCACTTCATGTTTGACCCAAATTTTAAGTGCAACCTTGGTATTTGTCAGTTTCATTGTAAAAACATACATTGGGTTATCTGTTATCTACATGTCCTAGCTTTCCCTGATGACATCCTCAAAATCTTTCCATTAAGTCCAATAGTTTAAAAATCTAAAAGGCTTCCTTTTTTGTTTCTTCACTGTGATTTGAACTGAGATAGGGGCATGGTCACTTAATTCACGTTCACCTACTTTCACCTATACATTAGGAAAGATTTACAATCGTGAATCGTTCATCTACACTCTATCCAACTTACTTGTTATCCTATCCTCTGGTTTTATCTCATTGATCCATGTTTATATGTCACCTCCAATCACTGGTAACTTGAACAAACCGGCTTGTCCATGGTATGATTGAAAGAATCCATCTCGATATTCAAGGATAGCCTCCTTCCTTTTTTTTCTCACCTTGCAGACATACACAGTTGAAATCCCCAATCACCAACCATGGTATAAATGTTTGTCTGGAGAGAGAAACCAAATCATACCATAACTTTAGTTTGGACTTTATATCATTATGGGCATATACAACTACCACTCACATATGAATCCCCCATTTCTTCCTACAATCAATTGTGAGCTGCTGGTCTGACATATGTATCACTGATACATGCCATGCATTTGGTTTCCATGTCACACAAACTTTGGCCAGTTCAGAATACTCCACATTAGATGCATACTCGCATCCCTACAAAAATATGTATCTAACAATATTTTCATTCTATTCATTTATTTTAGTCTCCAACAATGCAAATAAAGAATGTCCACTAGCAGCAATGCACTCCCAGATCTCCTTCTTTTTGTTCCTATCACACCCTCCTTTTATGCTTTATAGGAGCATGGACATATCAATGATTTTTGTTTGACTTGGTGTGCCTTAGTGGATAATTCTTGCTACCCTTCTCTTCCCCTCCTTTTCGTCTTTCTTATTCTTGCCTTCCTCCTCTTTGTCAGAATTGGTAAGATCTTCAAAGCTATTTGTTGTATCAAGGATTGCACCTACACCCAGGTTTTTAGGGATACCTGTCTTCTTTAAACCTTTCCTTTTCTTGCTGGAGATGAATTCACCTTCTTGATGTGGGTCACTTATACCCCCTGCATTGTTCTTTTCATTACCTTCCTATTCCACAACTCCTTCTCTTTGTGTGGCCATCTGGTGTGCCCTTGAGCTTTGAACCTGAGTCACCGTCAAAAGTATGGCATGGAGCCGCTGGTGCCTCTTCCTGTTGGGCCCTCTTCTCCATTGTTGACCTCTTCTACTATTGGGCTTCCTCCTTCTCCTTGCTAGGAGTGTGAGCTTCTGCACCTTCCTTCTCATCCAGACTCCTTTCCTTCTCTTCAGTAGTGACTAGTGTCTAGACTTTGGTCATAGCTTTGATTTTGTCTGCCATAACCTCCTGCCTTGTCTTTAGCTCTGCTCCACAGTTATTTGTATCATGGACAAACGCACAACATCGACTACACTTCTTGGGAATGAATTCTTATTCGATTGGCATAGGAATTAGTTCATGCAACCTCACACTAAGCCAAACTATGGAAGGAGCCTTGTCGACTGCGTCAAGTTCAATTAGGAGTAGAGCTTCTTCTCCTTCCAAAGAGTGGTTGTCGATGTGCAGAATTATACCTACCCCCAATGCAATCGTTCCAACTGCCCTCCTTGTCCAGGATCTGTCGAACAATTGCAGAGTGATCCACATTGAAATTGTTGAGAAGCCCCCCTCTTCATTTCATCCCTATGAGGATAGATCTTTGTGATTACCATTTGAGAATCAAACAACGTGGTCCCATTGCAAGGACATCCTATTTGTCTGTTGCAGTGGAGAATCGTACCAAGAATATTTCATTGTTCCTTGACAACAATTCAAATGAGCCTTTAGGTTTCCAAGTTCACCGTATCCAGACCTGGAGATGTGGAAATGATGACAATTTCCCTAGGACATACACCATAATGATGAACTCCCAGATGTCCTTAATCTGATCAAACTCATCTTCCTCCAATTAGACATGCACTTCACCCTCCACTACTCTCAATGTTAGGTATGTCATCTCCTTCTCTTTGTGTTCGATCAACTTCTTCAAAACATGATTACATGGTAGTCGATGTTGCGATCTGTCATCTTTCTTCTCCTCTGCACCCTAGCTAGGGTTCATCTCTCCCATGTCCTTAGATGCGTCTAGGTGTTGGGTGGGGTATAGTTGGTTGACGTGGCAGCCATGGAGGTAGATGGATGGACCCTGAGGGTGAGGACCCCTGACATTTTCGTCATTGTTTGCCTAGTCACCTGGAAAACATCCACAATGATTCCTAGAGACATAAGTTGTATGTATATATCCTTGTCGACTATATGTGTGTGTATGTATATATGTATGTATGAGTGTGAGTGTGCACACGTAGGTAAATAATTCCAACTTCCTCCTAAAAATGTAAGAGGTGAAGGAGTAACATGCATCCCCATGCTACACAATTATAAATAATAGACAACTACATACACGGATATCTATTTTCAAAAAATATACTTTACACTTTTATGAGTATCATAGTCAAACTATTTTTATTAGAAAAAAAATTCACCATATTTTTTGTTGTTCCTTTCACTCTACACAGAGAGAAATAGAGTGGTGAAGAACATTTATTTTTTGTATCTCTTGTTACACTTGACCACCATCTTGTTGATCTTGTCCTTAGATTTTGTCTCTATCTTGAATTCATTGCATATAATATCCTAAATTTTCCTTGTGAATTTCTAGCCACACAACAAATGATTGTGAGTCTCCTCTCCATCACCACACAACATGTACTTGTTATAAACACCATGATTCCATGTATGAATTTTTTCTAGGGTATCCAGTTCCTTATTCGTATTCATGTATATGCAAGAACATTATTTTGAGACATCCTTCTTCATCACTACACATGCTCCATGAATGTTTTTTCTCTGCTCTTGTTCTTATCGTTCTAGAGGTCTTTAACCACCAACTTCAAAGGGATCAAACAAATATTTGATTTGTTGCTACATTGTCATCATTATAGGGTTTTGGGGAAGGGGAAAATCATAATAACACAAGTTTTCCTTCTCATTTTACTCTAGTAACCGGACCCGTCGTAGTTATAAAACATTAGTGTCTAGAAGAATCAGAAGGAATAAAGAGCATACCTTTATGCAAAATAGTTGTCCAACAATTGAAAATGTCTTTATCATTGAAGAACTAGAACTTTTATATCTAGATTTGAATCAGAAAATAAGAAACCTGGATCATCTACAAGAAAATATGAATCAACCACAAGTTGTTAAGCAATTGCTTTATTTGTAGCACCTTTTATTGTCTTGTGAAACATCTTCTGCAAGCCTACATATGTGTTCCTCATCCTCTACTTTTTCCACCAATATGATGAAGAAGATGGTGCACCATGTTTGGCCACCAAGTTGAAGCATAACAAGATTTGTCACTTTCTATTCATCTCATAACTCACTTTCTTCTCCAATCTTGGACAATTATCCTTAGGGAAACTTCTCTCTCTTCAAGATAGAAATGTGATCATCAAATGTGTCACAAGTTGTGTCTAATGTGTGTCATACCCTTTGGTACATACACCTTTTCTATAAGAGAGTCATGAGCTTGGAAAATCCTAATTTTGGTCACTTTTCTAATCACAATCTCAAAAGATGTCTCAAAATTGAATACTCAGACGGCTATTCCAATCGGTTGAGTGGGATTCCCAATCGACTGTGTGGGATTCTAAATCAAATCATTAGGTTAGTATGTATCTAGATCTAAATTTACTTCTAAATGAAAATCTTCATGTTTGAATTTTTTTCATCTGATTGGGACTCCCAACCAGCTGAATGGGTCAGTCCAAATTGAAGTCTGAATTGCTTTCCAGATTGAAACTTTTCCTATTATATTAGTGAGTTGGGCAATTATTCACTATCCAAAGTGAAAGTCGGTCGACCGATTGATAATCAATTGACTTAACCAATCTAGTCTGTTGATTAAAGATATTAGTCACACGTCTGGGTAGGAATCTATTTCTTTATATTTTAAAACCATTCTGATGATACATTTGATTGTAGACTTCAATTCCCTTATGCATCCTTATGTGTGTGAACTGGTAGGTTCCTAAGTACATTGGCAGTGATGTTCAACAAGCTCACAAGAAAATATTAGTTCTAGAAACATATCATTCCCACCCAAGTAATAAGAGTAATTTAGAGAACAACTTCAACCAATAAAGTGATTAATTTTATCATGATGGCTGCTTTATCACATATAGCCATATTGAATTTAGGGCATGGAATTATCACCCTCGGATCATTCAATCTAAGTTCCTTGAACTAGAAAAGACTATTCGAGATATTGTGCGCTAGATATGATATATTGATTCACATGAGCATGGTCATGCATTTTTAGAGTTTCACTTATTAAGTGGTCGAGATATTGCTCCAATGTAGGGAAAATTTCCATCTACATCACTCACAATAATCCATAACTTTCACAATGCACCCAATCGCTACAGGCATGGAAAATCTTATTCAAAGCACATTGGGATATTGGTCAAAGTACATAGAATAATATGTGGCTATTATAGTGACTTCATGTCTAAATATTACACTCACCACTGTCATATTAAGATGTGACTTAGACATGTCACTATCCATGGCTTGCACATGAAAAAATTCTCAAGGTAGTTCCATCTAATACAACTTATTCTCTAACAAGTAACCATGTATCTGAGTTGATATGTAATATCATGACTAAAGAGACATACTCATCTCTCTCCATAAATGCTTGTATTATGTATTATAGCTGTCCTATGATATCCACAATAATAAGTGACTAGTGACGCAGAAAAAATGAATACTCTAAGTACACATATGATCCCATGTTTAGGTCGTCATACCAAACTATATGTCATTGATTCAAAACATTCATAGGACATTATTAGGTTTGTTCAGTATCTCAACACTAAAGAAAACATACTAAGTGGAATTAACTTTTATTAATAATCAAACTATATACAAAGTATCCCCACAACAATGATCATATGATGGATCTCAGGGCATACAACCAATAAGGCCAATCACTCACACATCTAATTCTTAGTGATCTAGAATGATCATCATGTTTCTACTGTGAAACTACTTTTGTCGAGGGATAAAAATGTTTCTTTCAATTGGTACACTAATCTTAACATCTCCTCAGTATATGATCTTTTGTATGAGATGATAATACCTAACTATTTTCTTGGAACACTAATGCAATATGGGTTCCTTTGATTGTGCAATGTCTCCATTATTTTCATAATTTAGTTCTACTATGTATTTAGTGGTTGGAACCACCCCAACTTCACTAGTGAACTTCTTGATCCATATTTCTTTGTTTGTTGTATTGGATGCAGAAATACATTCAACCAATGTCTTTTAATTGTAACTTTTCCAGCTTATATCTTTTTTGTTTAGACAAAACACAAATCTTGATTGTGATCTGTTATCATCCTTGTTGGCTTGGAATCTTCCATTAGTGTAACCTTTTATCCTTTTACAACTGACTCTTCCTCACCACCATAAACTAGAAATTGATTCGTAGTTATTCTCAAGTACTTATGGATCTTCTTTGGTTCTATCTAGTGACCATTGCTTGATTCTAGATGGTATTTGCACATCATTCTCAAAGCATACAAGACATCTAGGTGTGTACATACAATTGCATACCTTATAGATCCAGTTTCTGAGGCATATGGAATCTTACTCATGTGTTCCTTATCTTCTAAAGAGTTGGGACATTGGGATTTAGAGAGACTTATTCAATGTAGTATGGGAAAGTTTCCTCTCTTAAAATCCTATATGCTTAACCTCTTTAGAACTTTGTTAATGTATATACTTTGGATTAGGCCAAGAAGCCTTCTACATCTATCTCTATAGATCTTGGTGCCTATCATATAGGATGTTTTACCTAAGTCCTGCAGGAAGAAGGTATTCCCCAACTAGGTTTTAACCAATTGTGGAATGGGTATTGTAGGGAAATTGGGTGCATATATAGGTAGTGGAAACAAAAAAAATTATATGCTTATTCCCCAAAATAGCAAGATTGCGTCAACAACAATGTATGTAGGAAGGAAGGTTGCAAGGTTATACCTAATCCTAGAGCAAGTCCAGTGATATTACCCTTATGATAGCATCATGCTTCTTCTTCTTCAGGCAGCAACATGCTCCTTCAGCAGTAGCATCACTCAAATAGTCATCTCCACTGGCCTCCTGGTGCAACACCATGGAAAGTGGCTAATAATGTCTTCTTAGTAGTAGACGAAGGCATCCCACCTCTAGAGTAGTCCATGTGGACCACCAAGAGCCAACGGGAAGGAGTTGTCCCCTCCTATCAGCTTACTACTCACCAACATGCTCTCCTATAACTGATCTCAGTTGTTCTCTCCCTCATTATCACTCCCTTTATTGGGTAGGACTTGCTTGGGATATCTACTAGTTACCACAACTTGAGAGGACAATAATTTTCAAAGCAATTGATTCTCAATTGTATGTGTTCGAAAGCCTCCAGTATCCCTCTATTTATAGTAGATGTCAGGGTCAGGGTTCCCAATCTGTGTGGGAGTAGAAGGGTCCAGAATAATAAATCTTCTAGAACATGTGAACCGAAAACTGGTCATTTCACATAGAAAACTAATCATCTTGTGAGAAAGTTGGTCGTTTCACTTAGAAAAATGGTCATTTTTCACAATTTCTTGTTCTGAATCATATTGGTATTCAATGCTTGATTAATGTTAAACATGAAGATCAATTCTGGTTCTAATTGAATTGGAAACTGAACCAGGCAACCCAGAGGGTGAACCGGTCATCTCACATCATGAAACGGTCATTTCACAAGTGAGATGGTTGTTTCACTTGTCCAATTCAGGCAAAGTTTAACCAATATTGATTCCATTTGACCTGACACTCCAAATAATCGGTTCAACAATTGAACCAGTTGGTTCAGAGTCTAATCACTAAATTTTGAACCTCTATTGTTTAATTTAATACTTAAACACCTTTAGTATTCAATCTAAACATCATTCACGAATATAATCCTTAAATCCAATTGTATCCTATGTGTGACCCTAAAGGTCTAGAATTACATTGGCAGTGAATGTCCATAACCAATTATGACATCACAAGCAGAGAATGGTGCCTAGTCACACATCATTGCTACCAAAGTAATTTGGAATTTTGAAGAATTAATTCAACCTACAATCTGTGATTAGTGTTACTGTGATCATATAGTTCCTTTGTCTTTGATATCCGTATTGAACTCGAGGCATGGAATCATCATCCTATCGACGTTCAATCCATGTTCCTTAAATTAGAGTAGATTGTCTGAGATACATGTGAGTTCACATATCACTTATTGAATCACATGAGTACGGTCGTACAATACTCAATCTTGTTTATCAAGTGGCCTGGATAAAAATCTCTTATAGGAGGGACAAATCCCATCTGCATCACTCACACTCAATCCCCATGTGTCATAGTGCACCCGAGCACCACTTTTATTGCAACCCTTATTCAAGGTTATGTTGGATGATGTCAAAGTATACCGAACAACATGTGATGAATGTAGTTACTTTAGGTCTAAGAACCAAAATTTGCCACTATCACTATGAGAGCTGATTCCGACTACCATTCCATGGTCTCCATGTATCACTCTTATTGTGGGTCTTTCTGATACACTATTCTATAGCAAGTACATGTTTGCTTGACTTGATATCACATATCATGACTAATGAGACTCTGTCATCATTCAACGCACACTCCAGTGTTATGTATTGTTTTTTTCTATTTTGTTTCCACAGTAATATATGAATAGGGACAAATAAGAATGTATATACTCTTAGTATTCCTATGATCTCATTGTTCAAGTCACGTACTTGAATACATACGACATCGAGTAACATCATTATTTAGACATTAACTTACAATTGTGTTATCATCTCATGACTGAGAAAAACATAATAGATGATATACCTTTATTATTTTCAAATCATGTATTTAATGCCACATTCCAATCATCATATGATTGTCTCTCTGGACATACATACTAACAGACTCTCACTTGCACTTAGAGCCCATCACCCACGAATCTTATTCCAAGTAATCTTAACATGTCCATCATGTTTCTGTTGCGCAAGCACTTTTATAGAGGGTTAAACAACATTTGTGTCAAGCGGTATTTTGCAATTTTCACATCTCTTTGGTGTACGACATCTCCTATAAGATGGAAGTATCATAGTATTCTATCTAAGATTCCCAACCTAACCAGTAGCTCCATTATTTCCATCAGTATTTCTATTATGTCATCAATGGTTAAAACCTCACACAAGTTCACCCATAAGAACTTCTTGATCCATACATTATCCTTTGTTGTTCTCATAACACAGAGATACTTGACCTCTTTTGTAGATTCAAACAACTATCATTTTCCATCTTACAGTTCTTGTTTAAGGTCAAACATAAATATAGATTGTGATCATTAGTTTTACTTGTCATTTTGGAAGCTTGTGTCGGTCTAACCCTTTATACCTAACTCTTTCTTATTACCATAACTAGAGAATTGATCCTTTTAGTGCTTCACAAGCACCTAAGGATATTCTTTATGGTAGTCTAGTGACTCTCACTAGGTTCTGACATATACCCTCTCGTCATGTCCAATACACATGATATTGCTAGATATGTATATATATCCTCTCATCATGCCCAATACATATGAGAATTGGATATCCTCTCATTATGTCTAATACAAATGACATAACATTATAAGTACATAACATTGCATTAATAGATCCAATTTTGAATGCATATGATATCTGTCCATGTGTTCCTATTCTTCATAAGAAATGAGACACTAGGCTCCCCAGTGACTAACTCCATGGAACATGGACATGTTTTCTCTAATTGAGTCTTGCATGATGAAATCTTCAACATCTTGCCAATGTATGTGCTCTTCCTTAGGTCAAGAAACTTTCGATATCTATCTCTATAGATCTCAATCCCTATCACATAGTATGCTTTGCCTAAACCCTTCATATAGAAGGTACTTTCCTTGCCAGGTTTTAACTTTTCTAGGATAAGGATATTATTCCTAATCAACATGTGGAATATAAATAAGATCCCACTAAATCTTTTGTAATCACAAATTCCATCTTCATTTTGAATCAAGTCAAACTATTTTACTATCTTGTCAAATAGAAGATTAGAGCTTTGAGTTGCTTGCTTCAATCACATATTGACCTTTGTAGCTTATAGACTTTATTTGCATTATTGTATTTATAAAACCTTTAGGTTGCTTCACGTACACATCCTCATAATTATTCCAATTAAGGAATATGGTTTTCATATTTGTATGTCAAATCTCATAGTCATACTAAGCTACAATTGTAGGCATGATCTTGATGGATTTATCCATGGTAACTGGTGAAAGACTTCATCGTGTTCAACATCTTTAACTAGTTTGAAACTATTTACAACCAATTAACCCTTCCATGTTGGTATTCTTGTAAAAACCCAAAAGCACCCTGAGGGTTTTACCCCTTCAGGTGGATCCAGCAAGGTCATACCTTGTTGGTGTACATGGAGTCCATCTTAAATCTCATGGCCTCAAGCCATTTCTCATATTTTGGTTCCTCAATAGGTTTCGAGGTAATTTGTTGGCTCATCATCTATGATAAACATACTACCTTTTTAAGTTATAATATATCATAATCTTTCAAACTCAAGGCATGTTCTACTAGAACTATAAGGTTTTGTGTTACAAAAAGAACTTGAGATTCCACAACAACTTGTGATTCTCCTTGTTCCTACTATTCATCTTTAGGTTCAATGTTTTCTTATTTGTCTCGAACATTTCGAGTTCTACTTTTACTCCCACTGATTCCTTTGAAACTAAGTTCCCTTTTAGGACTACAACCATCCTAATCAACAAACACTCTGTTGTTGGATTGGGATAAGAGTAGTATTTTAAAAAAATAAAATTTATGTGATTTGTAGATAAAGCTTTTCAAGATACTATTTTCTTCCATAAGATTTAAATCCCAATCACTACAAAAGACATATCGAGACACTTCCCATGCCATATCTCATATTGTGTCTTTTGAATCATTTTAGACGGTACAATATTTCAGTGTAAAACACATGCCCAAAAGAAATTGGAAGACTGGCTAGATTTTATTGATAATCACACCATGACTTAACGGGTGTGATACATTTTTTCTGACACATCATTATGTTTTAGGTAGAGTCCATTGTGATACACTACCACATTCTCTCTAGGAGTTCCTCAAAATCTTGGTTTAAAATATTTCAACATCGATTACATCAAAATATCTTAATACTTTTACCAAGTTAGTTATTAAAATCATTCACAATCTCCTTGAACACTTCAAGAGATTCGCATTTATATTTTATTAAATACAAATTTCATATCTACTGATAGCATTGGTAAATAAAATAAGGTAATAGTCCTTTAGCATTTTTTTCGAAAGGTCTATAGACATCATTATGTTAGAGCCCTGAAAGAATAGTTTCTCTCCCACTACATCCAGTGAAGATTCTTTTATCATATTTCACAACAAGTAATATATGCATGTCTGTATTGGTTCAATAAAAAAAAGAGTATAGATAACCATCATATATATTCAAGAAATGCAATTTCTCATTTATGCGCTCTATATGACATTGCTATAGGCATGTATTATTTGATTCATCAAGTCATTCAGTATATGTGCCATACACATTTGTCTTTACAACTATCAACTATAGTTTGTGAGAGATAGGGCATTGCCATAAAAGATCATATCTTTTAAAATGAAACATAATGCTCTTGTCACACAAGACATGTTGTTTTCATCAATGGCATGTACATAATTAAATTCACTAATTCTATTATGTTCCTATGAATGACAACTTCCAACAGTAGAGGTAGAAATCCTTGATCTATATAGTTCTATCTTACTTGGACTTAAGATTAGCCTCAAAACACTTCTTGGCATTGCCTTTGCCCTCAGACTCACTTCCATTGATCACCATCACCAATTTGTCCTTCTTCTTCCTTGCTTCGACATCAACATGACAAGCATTTGATAAACTGACTAAATGATTCATGCAACACTTGCATAATCATATCCATGGTCAACTCTTAACCTCATAGAAATCCCACTTACTCCACATGCCCAATCATATTGAGAAGATGGGGCTCTACTAGATCTCCCTCTATCAGTTTACACTAAAATAGCACTTTGAAAACATTATACCTTTCTTTCTTTACATGATTCTTAAGATGTGTTACCATCTCGAGAATGTCCATGTTTTCATGTTGTTCATGTAAATCATAGTTCATAAAACCAAGCATATGGTACTCAATGTTAATGACATCATTGCCATGCTTCAAGTGAGCATCCAATTTAACCTTAGGAGAATTTGGAGTGGGTTCCTATGGATCTAGTCTTTCAAGGACATAGAGCTTTCTTTCATGATTGAGAACACTTCTAAAAATCCCTAACCAGACGTGGAAGTCAATTTTGTTTGCTTTTGTCCTTCTTAAGGACTGATAACAAAAAGAACGTGTTTGTGTTTGACATTTAATTCTACAAAGAAATTTTGCAAATTTTCCAAACATTTTTTTTGTTTGATTTCAAAAGTTAATGATATTAATTAGGCCTTTAATTAATTATCTCTCTCATTATTTTGTTCAAATTCATAACCCTCATGTATCAATTCAAAAGATTACAACATATAATCTTCTAGTGATCCTAGATCCAAAACAACTCAACTATCACTCGGCCAACGCCAGCGTCCATAGTCAGTTATTAAGGTAGGCAATTTTTGCCAGTTGCATCAAATGTAATTCATGGATAGATGATATGTGAAACTTCTTGCCATGATCATCTACATGCCTCTACCGCTTAAACCCATTAAGAATCACCAGTTAATCCTTACCCAAAATCCTACACATAGAAATGCACCCTGCTTGGGAAGAACCTACATATCTACCATCACACTTCCATGAGATAGACGGTACACCATGCTTTGGCGTAACCTATGCTTGGTCAATCAAGATTTTTATGCGTGAAGCTTATGGAAAGCATCTAAGACTTCATTTTTAGATTGAGGGATTTTATATATAAATACATATACATGTCCAATCACCACATACTTATAGTACGTATCATATACATTCTATAACCACAAACTAGAATATGTAATAATGAAAACACACAATCAATGGTTATGGACATACTACTGTAGTTCATTGGAGCCACAAGGAATTACTACCACCTAAGGTCTACATCATATACAACCTATTGTTGATGAAGATTTGTACTCAAAACAATCTAGGTTGATTAGTTCAACTCTTGAACCGGTCGGCTCCCCTCCTAGTAACTCAGTGGGGATCTTGAAATGATCATATGGATCTCAAGTCCAAGCGGCATTTGGACACCTCTAGCCGATCAGTTGGGCAATCAGTCGATCGGTTCATCTTCCTGTCATCTGGCCTCTACCGTCCTCTAGTCAATGGGGTCGTCTCACAAGCCGGCTGTTTTTCCTTTGTGTAGACTATCATCCCTCATAGAAACATCAATTAAAACTATCCTATTCCTTATTACAGTGTAAAAGGGAAATCTTGAGATACATTGAAGGGAAATAGGAAGAAGAGAATTAATATATGTTTACAAGGAAGAGAAAGGGTCGGTAGGCAGACTGAGTAATAACATGAATAAATAACCACAACTATGCACACATATATCTAGCGTTATTGACCCATAACCATGCTATAATCCACCATCAAAATAGATCTTAGGGCGATGTATATATATATATATATATATATATATACACATACATATATACATATATATACATATATATATATATATATATATGTATATATATGTATATATATGTATATATATTTGTATATATATGTATATATATACATAAATACATATATATACATATATATATATGTATATATGTGTATATATATGTATATATATGTATATATATGTATATATATCTATATATATGTATATATATGTATATATATATATATATATATATATATATAAGTTTGTGGATTCATATGTGAAATTTAATCATATATGGACATTAATCATTTCAATAATTGTATCGTATGAATTAAAAGAATGAAAACTAAATTTGAACATATCGATTTAAATCCCATACACACCGTAAATTGACCTGGATCGGTTGCCACTGTTGGGAAATTGGGTGCAGATATAGGCACCAGAAACAAAAAAATGTTTGTTTCCCAAAACAGCAAGATCATGTCAACAAAAATGTATCTAGGAAGGAAGGTTGCAAGGTTATACCTGGTCTTGGAGAAAGTCCAGCAACATTACCCTTGTGGTAGCATTGTGCTTCTTCTTCTTCAGGTAGCAACACGCTCCTTCAGCAATATCGACACTCGAATAGTCATATGCACTAGCCTCTTAGTGTAGCACCACAGACAGTGGTTGATGATGTCCTCCTAGCCGCATATGATAGCCTCTCGCCTCTAGTGTAGTCCATAGGGACCATAAAGAACTCCATGATGTGCTACCAGAGCCAACATGAAGGAGTTCTCCCCTCCAGTCGAAGTACTAGTTGCCGACATGCTCTTCCACAATTGATCCCAGCCGTTCTCTTCCTTTCTATCCCTCCCTTTATTTGGTAGGACTTTCTCAGGTTCTCTATTGGTTAACATATCTAGAGTGGAAATCAATTGTCAGAGCAACTAATTCTCAACTATGTGTTTTGGTAAGCCCCTAGTACCCCTTTATTTATAGTGGAGGCTAGGGTTAGGGTTCCCTGTATGTGTGGGAGTAGAAGGATCCAAAATCATGAAAATTCTGGAACCTAAGAATGATGAATCAATCATTTTTCATTGAAAAGTGATTGTATTGTGAGAGAAGCAGTCATTTCTCTTAGCAAAATGGTAATTTTTCTTAGCTAAATGGTCATTTTGCATAGTTTCTTGTTTTGAATCATATTGGTATTCAATGCCTGATTAATGATAAACATGACATCAAGATCAATCCTTGTTCCAATCGATTTGGCAACTAAATTGGGTGACCCATAGGGTGAACCAGTCATCTCACATAGTGAAATGGTCATTCCACAAGTGAGATTGTCGTTTTGCTTATCCAATTCAAGAAAAGTTCAACCAATATTGATTCCAATTGACCTGAAACTCCAACCTATTGGTTCAACA
Source organism: Alisma plantago-aquatica (assembly GCA_963693085.1). Classification (NCBI taxonomy): domain Eukaryota; kingdom Viridiplantae; phylum Streptophyta; class Magnoliopsida; order Alismatales; family Alismataceae; genus Alisma; species Alisma plantago-aquatica. The sequence goes on from OY856411.1 coordinate 476,131,542, forward strand.
CTTGAATCGGTTAGTTCAGAGTCTAGTTAGTCAATTTTGAACATCAACTATTTAATTGAATACCTCAACCCATTTACTATTCAATCTAAACATCATTCATGAATATACTCCTTTAATCTAAGTGTATCCTATGTGTGCGACCCTATAGGTCCAGAATTACATTGGCAGTGAATGTCCATAACCAATGATGACATCACAAGAAAAGAGTGGTGCCTAGTCACACATCATTTCTACCCAACTAATTCAGAAATTTGGTGAATAACTTTAACCTACAATATGTGATTAGTGTTACCATGATCGTATTGTTCCTTTGTCTCTTATATCCAGATTGAACTCGAGATATAGAATCATCATCATCTCAATGTTCAATCCATGTTCCTTTAACTAGAGAATATTGTCTAAGATACACGTAAGTTCACATTTCAAATATTAAAGCACATGAGTATGGCCATACATTACTCAGTCTCACTTATCAAGTGGAATGGATATCAATCTCCTGAAGGATGGACAAAACCCATCTACATCACTCACACTCAATCCCCATGTGTCACAGTGCACTTGAGAACCACCTTTATGGCAACCCTTATCCAGGGTTATGTTGGATGATGTCAAATTATACTAAATGACATGTGATGAGTGTAGTGACTTCAGGTCTAAGAACCAAAATCACCACTATCACTATGAGAGCTAATTATGACTACCATTCCATGGTCTCCATGTATCACTCTGATTGTGCATCTATCTGATACATTGTACTATAACATGTACCTATGAGCTTGACTTGATATCACATATCATGACGAATGAGACTTTGTCATCAGTCAACACACACTCTAGTCTTATGCATTTTTGTTGCCTATTTTGCTTCCACAATAATATCTGATTAGGTACAAAACAAGAATGGAAGTAATCTTAACATTCATATGATCTCATTGTTCAAGTCATGTACTTGAAGACATACGACATCGAGTAACATCATTCTTTATCCATGTAACTTATGTTTGTGTCATCATCTCATGACTGAGACAAACATAATAGATAGAATTACCTTTATTATTATCAGATCAAGTATTTAATGCCACATTCCAATCATCATATGATTGGGTCTATGGGCATGCATACCAATAGGTATGTCATTTCCCATCAATAATATGTCATCTACATTCAATATGAAAAATACAATTATGCTCCCACGAAGCATCTTGTAAACAAAAGGTTCATCTTCATTTAGATTCCAACTTATATATGTTTGATTCATTTTGTAGATTGACCTTTGTAACTTATAGAATGTATTGGCTTCATTTGAAGTGATAAAACCTTCAGTTTGTGTAATGTTCACATCTTCTAGTAGATTCCTATTAAGAAAATCAGTTTTAACATCCATTTTCCAAATCTCATAGTCCTGATAAGCTGTAATGACAAGCATGATCTTGATGGATTTAACCAAGTAAATTGGTGAATAATTTTTTTCATAGTCAACGCCTTGAACTTGTTTGAAACCTTTTGCTACCAATTGACCTTTGTGGGTTTGTAAATTACCATACAAGTTGATCTTCTTCTTAAAGATCCATTTGCATCCAATGGTTTTACCCCTTAAGGTGGATCCACCAAGGTCCGTACCTTGTTGGTATATGTGGAGTCCATCTTAGATCTTACAATTTTGAACAATTTCTCATAATTTGGTCCCTCAACAACCTCATTGTAGGTTGTTGTCTCATCATCCTCAATGACCAATACATCATGTTTTGAGAGATGACAAATTCATACCTCTCTGACTCAAGATGTGCCCTACTAGACCGTTAAGATTCTTGCGCTACAATAGGGACTTGATATTCCACAATATTATGTGGTTCCTCTTATTTCTTATCTACCTACATAGGTTCAATGTTACATTTTTTTCTTGAACTTCCTCAAGTTCTATTTTCCTCCCACTAGTTTCTCTTGAAATAAATTCCTTTTTGAGGAATATAACAATTTTGACAAAAAATGTTTTGTTGTCAGATAAAACATAGAACTAGTAACCCTTATTTTCCTTAGGGTATCCAACTAAGAGACATTTATTTGATTTGGGTCGAAGCTTTTCATGGAGCTATTTCTTGACAAAGCTTCACATCCCAAAACTTTCATGAAAGTCATATTGGAACATTTACCATTTCGATATATCATATGATATATTTTTCAATGGATTTGGAAGGTACATAGTTGAGTGTAAATGTGGCAGTGTTAAGAGCATGTAACATCCCAAGATTTGAGACATCATATAAAATGATCTTAAAAGGAATGATTGGACTATCCATATCACCAAGGTGAACCTCCATTTTAGGGATCTCATCACTAAAAACTTCATAGTTAAGTGTGCTTAGCTTGGAGTAGCACTAGGATGGGTAACCAGTCAGGATGTTGATATCATTGGCACATGAGTGATGACAAAGAATGAAGTTTAAAATAGTGGTGTTCTATGGGGCATCACTCATGAGACTCAACTAGATCCTTGGGTAGTTGGCCCAGGTATTACAAATGATATCAAATCCAATTTCCCTCTAGTAGGTGGGGCCCAAATGGGCCATTGGCATTCTAGTCTTCGAGCCATGCGGTCTAGGCATGTTGAAAAGGGATGTCTTAGATGATGGAGCCACACTTGAACTAGTAGTGTCCAGACATGTTGCTAAAGGTTATCTGATTTGATGGAGCCACCCTTGATATAGTTGAACCTTGACAAGAATGTCAAGAGTCTAAGTGGGGGGATTGTAACATCCCAGGATTTGAGGCCTCAAATAAAATGATATTAAAAGGAATGATTTGACAACTCATATCACAAAGGTACACCTCCTTTTCTAAGAAATCATCACTAAGAACTTTATAGTTAAGTGAGCTCATCTTGGAGTAGTGCAAGGATGGTGACCAGTCAGGAAGTTGATCTCAACTTGTACATTAGTGGGGACAAAGAGAACAATTAAGGAAGTGGTGCTCTGTGTGGCAGTCGTCATTCTTGAAACTCCACTAGAGCCTTGGTTCGTGGGCCTCGACATTATAGAGCATGTCCCCATAAAGAAATTAGAAGGTTATATAAGCTCATTATTTATCATACCATGTCTAACAAGGTGCAACTCCTTCTTTTAGAGAAACCATTATATTTTGGTGAGTAGTCAACTATGATATAACAACATGGTCTCTAATAAGTGACTCAAACTCTTGGATAAGATATTCTCCACCACAATAAATATTTAGTGCTTTACTATTCTTACCAAGTTGATTATTTATTTTGTTCATGATTTCCTTTAAATTTTCAAGTGATTTCGGATTTTTGTTGCATAGGACACACATATCCAAATCTACTGAAGTCATCGTTAATGTGATGAAGTATTGATATCCACCTCTAAAAATTGTGCTAAAAAGTTTACGCAAATCATTACGTGTGAGTCCTAACAAGTCACTAGCTCTCTCATTATTTTCAGTGGAAGGTGATTTTGTCATCTTTCCTAATAAATAAGACACACATGTATTAATTGATTTAAAATCAAATGGGTCTAGATAACCATCTTTATGGATTCTAGAATTGCACTTCTCATTTATGTGCCCTACATGATAGTGTCAATGATAAGTTTTCTTTGAGTCATTGAATTTTGACTTCTTAGTATTTATGTTATATGCATGTGTCTTGAGATCTAATAAATAATGACCATAAGACATATGTAAACTACCATAGAATAGCACATCTCTTGAAATAACATTAGACCAGTCTTTATTAGAAACTCAAAATTGTTCTTTTCCAAATATGAAGTAGAAGTAACGTTCCTATTTATGGTAAGTACATAATAGTAGTTATCTAACTCTATTACAAACTCATTGGGTAGAGATAGACAATAGATTCCTACAATAGTGATAAAAACTCTTGCTCCATTTGCAAAGTGTAGTTCCAACTCCCCTTTCTTTAAGGGTCTACTTCGTTTTAGATCATGCATATTTGATCATGAATGAGATCCACATATAGTATCTAATACTCATAATGAAGAAGTAGATTAGTTTATTTTTCTCACATATATACCTAAAAAGGAGATCTCTATGCCCTTCTTATTGTTTGGTTCCTTAAGGTAGAGAGGGTTTCTAGCCTGGTGATAGGGATGATGATTTCCTCCCTTGTACGCTCCTCCTTTTACCTTAAGTATGGAATCATTTTGGACAACTTTAGAACATTCCTATCTTTTCCCTTTCTCTTAAAGTTTCATTTTCCTTTTTTGATCATCACTACAGATTTGGGATTATCTTTCATTTGCCCCTCATCTATTCTCGACATGCCAAATGCTCTGTCAATGGCTTAAAAATATTCATGCTGTAATTCATGACAATGAGTTTTTACGAATCCAACAACATTTGTAGGATCACATATGTGGCCAACTCTTGGCCTAAAGAAAACCCTACTCTTTCCAGATTTCGACATACCCATTTAACTTTAGTGCATATGGTCTAACTATATCACCTTTTGCCATCTTGTACTTAAACGACACCTCATAGACATCATACTCCTCTTTCATTGGATTTTCTCGATACATTTTCTTTAGATATGTTATCATCTCAATACCATCCATATTCTCATGATGCTTCTAAGTTCATGATTCATGTATCATAGCATAAGTCATTCGATGTACATGTAATCAATGGGAATACAATTTCCTTTTATGCCCTAGGCACATATGGAGTTGGTTCACTTGTACTAGTATGCACAGGACATGGAGCTTATTCTCTTGTATGAGAACAACTCTCAATGTCCTAAACTAATTATTGTTGTTGTTTCCAATTAATTTTTCTTTCTCAAACACCCTTCATAGTGAAAAAGGATTTTTGTTTGTGTTTTCTACTAATCTACATAGTAGATATTTCACGAGTCAACAGATTTATTTGAAAAGAATTTTCATTAAAAAAAGTAATTAGATAGGATTAATTTGGCCTTTAATCAATAATGCTTCCAATATTTTATCTAGGAACCATAAGATGGAAGTTATCACTCACCTATGGCTGACTGCTCACAAGTTAACTGTTTAGGTAGGTAATAATTACCAATTGCATACTATGCAATTCTTAAATAGATGGTTTGTGCAACTCCATATCAATATATCATCATTTAAATTATATGCCATATTTATGATTCTAGGTGCTTAATCCTATTAATATCACCTAATCAAGTCCAACCCAAAGGCCAATACAATAAGATAAGCATCATGTTAAGTGGAATCACATGCTTATTAACACACTTCCCCAAGGTAAATGGTGCACTGCACTAAGTGTTCCCACACTTATTAGAGCAATGTTTTCATATATATTGACAATATAAGGTATCTTCAAGGTTGATATTATATTAAGGGATTTATATTTATATCATATTTATCCAGTCACCATTATATATAAGTTATTATATGTATCATATACTGTAACAATCACTACATGTGATAAAATAGGATTTTGCAACTAGTACAACATCTTGAGCCAACATGTTTTGTAGAAAAATAACGAAGACATTCACATATAATGTATTCCTAACTCTATCCTTACAAGATTTCCAATCACCTAACTGGGCAAGCTAGTCAATCGATTGGTGGTCCCTATTTTGGATAGTTCTTGTGTTGTTGATTGATTCATTATCTTTTCTTGATAATGAACCATTCAAGGATCATCCCCTTTAGAGTGCCACTAGTCATCTCCTCCTCTACACCATGGTCCACCGATAATGTCATCACATCATCCTATTATAATCACATAATTAAAATTTACATGGAGAATGAATAGAGAGAGGCATGGTGCACAACCTATAGACATGTCACATAACTTTTGATCAAAATGATATCAACAATATTACATGTTTCATATCACACACCAATGACCTAATTTCCATATCCATATCCATATCCACCAAAGAAAATTATTTTGAAGGTGTCACATTAGCTTATGTGATACATGTACATATATATATATATCATATCATACATGATATGAGGTGATTAAATTGGCTATAATATTGCACATAATTTTTCTAATGAACTGTATCTAGTTCAAAACCCAAACCAGCATTAGAAGTGTACAACGTCAGTTCCGATACCAATGTAGGATTTTATGGAAGGGGGGAAATGAAATAAAAAACATTTTGCTTCAGACATATGACTCAACCTCTACTTCATCCACATAGATAAGGGAGATCCATGTACACCACCTTGGCCACCAAGTTGAAGCAGAATAGGAATTATCGACTTGCTAGTCATCCTTGAACTCCCTTTCTTCTGTTCTCTTGGGCAGCCACCTTAGGGTAACTTCTCTCTCTTCTAGAGAGACATTTGACATCTAATTTGTCTCAAAAGTAGTGTCCCATATTTTTCATACCCTTTGGGACATACATCCTATATATAGGTGCATGATGGGGTTAGAAAACCCTAATTTCAATCTCTTTCCTAATTGAAATCTCAAAAAATAGTCTTAAAACTAAAAGTTGGACTGCCATTCAAATCGTCCAATTGGGATTCCCAGCCGGATGAATGGGTAAGTCCAGATCTAGATCTAAATTTATTTTCAAGTGAAAACCTTCCTTGTCAAAATCCAATCAGTTGAATGGGTGAGGCCGGATCCAATAATTTCCAAATTGAAACTTGTTGGATTCCATTCGCCTAACTGGAGTGTCAGGAAATTGGTCACCCTAAAAAGAGAAATTCATTTGACCTATTAACAATCAATTGATCCATTGACCCAACCAATCAGTCAACTGACTAGGCAATCTAGTGCTCAGTTAGGTAGGAAATCAACATGTTTATATTTAAGAACCATTGTAATCATATGTTTGGCTACAAACATCAATTCCCTTATGCAACCTTATGCATATGAATTGGTAGATTCCTAATCACATTTGTAATTATGTTCAAAACCTCACAAGAAAATATTGGTGTCTCGAAACATATCATTAACACCCAAGTAATAGTAGTAACTTAGGAGAAAAACTTCAACCTATAAAGTGATCAATGCTACCATGACAATAATATCAAATTCTCATAGATTTCTAGATTGAAAGTAAGGCATGGAATTTTCATCCTCTTATCATTCAATATGTTTTCCTTGAACTAAAACATACTACTTAAGATATTGTGAGATCAATATCACACATTGACTCACATGAGCAGGCCATGCAATTCCATAGTTTTGTGAATCAAGTGAGTGGGATACCACTCCCGTAGAGGGGAAAATTCCATCTACATCACTCACAATAGTCCAAGGATTTCATAGTGCATCCACTCACTACCTTATTATCAACCCTTATTTAAACCACATTGGACTAGTGGTCAAAGTTAGAAAACAACGCGTGATTACTATAGTGACTTCAAGTCGGTGGATCTCTGGTAGCTCTTCCAACTCCTCTTTCATCTTCTCACACTCCCAATTTCGCTTGAGATCCTCTGAGATGATCTACGGTTCTTGACCCCCTTCTCCTGCAACCAATGGCCACCACACCAACTCACACCACCATGATTTAGTTAACCCATCAGTAAGCACCATGACACCTTCATCTTTCTTTTCACACTCTTAATTTCAAGCATGTATTTCTAGCCTCTTCTCCCTCCAAGACATACTTCTCTAATACTTTGTCCAATACTCTAACAAGAAGCTTTAGCGGCTCTTAAGTTACAGAAATGATACCTAAAGGTCTACTGGACCCCAAGGAGCCCTCCTTACCCTATGGTCTTCTGGTCGCCCCCCCCCATTTTTTTGGATTTGTGTTTGAGTAGTTTTACTAAACTGGATGTACCAAGGAGAAATTTAGTGGCTTGCGACCATGTTGTTTCTTATTTGATGATCAGTATATCGAAGAGGTTACCTTCTTTTTTTTGGATTATTTATATACTCCCTGGAAGGAGTTGTTTTAAAATCCCTCAATCATATGCCACAACATTGTAGCATATTTTTCCTATGTTCCTTTTCATTTATATGAAAAATATCCTAAACAAAAAAAGTATTGATGTTATCTTAAGAAGGATATGTCTTTCCAAACAAATTAAATTAGAAAAAAACTATTTAAGATCACAAGTATGTCTTCCATTTGAGATCTTGTAAGGCACTATCAACTTTATGCCAACTTTGTATATTTTTTGGCACCTTAGTTCATACAGTCATTGAAACATAAATGTTTCCCATCTTTTCTTATGTCCTTTACATCAAAATGGTACTATTATTGGGATTTATTGGATTCCAACATTAACATTAATTCATGAGTACCACAATATGTGAAATCTTTGGAATTAAATAGTCATTAGAGATTACATAGTGTGATTTCAAATGTCCAATACACTAAGTAAACCTTTGAACTAAGAGATTACTCTAGAGATTTACTAGGAAGCATAGTGGTGAGTGAAAACAAGAAAATAAAAAAGACTACACCATTAAGAACTATTAGAGTAAATGCATAAAATAAATAAACAATGTGTAATTAAAAAATTATCATGCAAAATACTTTCACAATGATAAAATATTGTGAAATTCAGTTTTTCTCATAGTGTAGTTAGACTACACACCAATTTTGAGATCAATTGGGCACCAAATACACCCTTGAAAGAAATTAAGAAGGATAATAATATAGTGTGAAGCAGTTTAATATGAATTATTCAGTGTCATGCCTTATTCTTCCTAATTTTAAATTGTATTTGATGTTGCAACCATTTTAATATGATTTCCCTAATTCCAAGTATGTTGGGATTCCCTATAGACCTATGATTATAATTCATTAGTGGGAGGATTTCCTCCTTCGTGCCAATCTCATGTTACCAATCATGGTTTGTAATGCCTCTGACTAGTTTTCCTCTCTAGGCATTCCTACCCTCTCTGTTACACATTGTCTCACATTTTCACTAGCAATAAATATATGACAGTAACCCAAACCTATGAAGTCCTATTTCACCCCCTTTAAAGTCCTAACATCAAAATGACCAATTCAACATTAACTCCATGTGAACTCCATCTTAGGGATCATGAAACCCCTTATACCATAAATCATGTTAGCTTATAATAGTCCTGGAAGCTCTGCCTACTCCTCCTTCATCTTCTCATGCTCCCAATTTCCCTTGCAAACCTTTGAGACGATCTTTGGTACTCGACCCCCTTCTCCAGAAACCAATGGCCACCACACCAACTCACACCACCATGATTAAGTTAACCCATCAGTAAGCACCACGACACCTTCATCTTTCTTTTTGCAATCTTGATTTCAAGAATTTATCTCTGGCTTCTTCTCCCTTCATGACCTACTTCCCTGATACTTTGGCCAATACATTGGCAAGGATCTTTAGTGGCTCTCAGGTCACAAAAATGATACCTAAATGTCCATTGGACCTGAAGGAGCCCTCCTGACCCTATGGTCTTCTAGTCACCCGCACCCTTTTTTTGGATTTGTGTTTGAGTAGTTTTACTAAAGTGGATGTGCCAGGGGGCAATTTAGCAGCCTCTGACCATGTTGTTTCTTATTTATGCATCTTAGCCTTTGTCGGACCCCATCAAAATTGCACATGTAGTGTAACGACCCCGCCTCCTAGTAACCCCCAATTAAGGGAGACTAAAAGTCAGATCCGTTATCCCAATTTCCGGATTAAAGGTTCGACAAATAATCTATAATAATTATCAAATTTTACTAAACTAAACTGAAAGGCTATAATAAAATTAAAATTTTCATACCTTTTTCAAAAACTTGGATATCTACTTCTATCCACATGGAGTCTATTCTAACAAATCCTCCTTTAAACTTTAATTCATGTATTTCACAATATGATGACTTATTGTTTGTCCTTTTGACTTTGTACCTAAAACGACTACAAATAAAACGTCAGTCAGCATAAAGCTACTATGTGGGGGAAACAATAACCATCCAATTATCCATAACAACGTATTGCAGTCAATTACAATTTAACAAGCAACTTTACATTTTAAATATAACTTGCGTGATCCATGCATACCCTATCCTCTACGTTATCCCTGTAGTGAACCTAGATGCTACCTTCCTTATGGTAGATCCCCATTAAACCCCTCATGATCCCACCTAACAGGTGAATCAGTTTCAAGGGTTGAGTCACATGGCACTACCCATAGGTATCCCACTCCTTAACTCATGGTATGCTAAGAGTCTCATGGCACTACACGTGGGTAGCCCAATTTCTAACTCATGATAGACTAGACCTTGCTCTAGGTTACCCTTTTTAGACTTTGCAAAGCCATAAAAGAGGACCCAAATCTAACCCAATTATATATATATATATATATTTATAGTGATAATCATAGTCACTCTATAGTTACATGAAATAAAAGGCATCCAACAGTTATTTTCAAGCAACCGATAAAAATGTCTGGACATCGCCGTGAAACTAAAGTGATTATTCATAAGCATAATCACATACCTGTTAGGCTTATTTGAGACAGAATAATCCATGCAAGTAAGAAATCCTAGCAAACAAGCACATACAACAAGATCCTATAATAATCATGCAATTTCCTTTTATTACTCATGTCATCAAGATCTATTAAACCTAGCTCGCTTCCTAAGGTTTCTAGTCCACTTTTAGGGTTTCCTTTCATCTTTTACTATTTTATACCCTAATTACTCATAAACCCTACTTATCTCCTCTATTCTTCACAGAAAATATAAAGGTTATCTTTTATCAACATATAACCCTAATTTCGATTTAAGGCACAATTAAACATCAATTAAGCTTCTTTTACATCAAAACTACCATTTTTATCCTTTTAATCCATGACAAGATCATTATGCTCATTTATCATCAATTCATAGGTCATTATGGTCTAAGTCACATATGAACTCGATTTGCCATTAATTCTACCTTTATCCATTAAAAAACCCTAATTACTACATTAAGGCATTTATCCATAATTAGGAACTTTTATACTTGAAAAAGCTTAAAATTATCATATCTCAACTTTAATCATGAAATTGATCAATTAAAGCCATTACCAGTCTCATTCACTAATATTGGGGTTTCAAGGCCCATTAAAGCATATTTACGTACATGAAACTCTCAATTAAACTAATTACACGCAAAGTCCATCCTTTTTGTTCTTAATGTACCTTTTTACAATTAACAGATTAATATCAACTTTAAACACCCATTTAACCCTTCCCCAAATCATTAATCACCAAAGATTTGGGTTTTGCATTAATTAAACCATTAAAGATATCATCTTTACACACTTTTTGAATTGCACTCAGAATTAGGCTTCAATTATATATTTAATAGATTCCCCTCATTTTTCTGAGCAACTTTCATATTTTATGCATATTCATCCGAGATACTATTAAGGAGATATGATTTTTGTAATAAAACCTTACTTGGGCCAATTAGAGAGCGCCACGTTGCCATGTTCCCATGCAATTGCTCACTAGTTTGGAAAATATAACCAATTGTCAATTTTGCCCTTGGGTAAGTTACAACTCCTTCAGCTCGCGGAGGGGCAAACTCGTCCAATGACCCAAAGGGTCGTCTTCCACCTCCAGCCAGCCCTAGCGGCCACCATTGGTAGCCTGGCGCGGGCTCTCCCTCTTTTCTTGGGCCGCGATCCTCACCGGAAGTGGACGCCCTACCTCTGACGTTCCCTACCGCATGCAACCACGCTACAAAACATGACCGGGATGGCCAGTTCCATGAACAAAAAACATGTGATCTCTGGTGGGTTTACAACCCTCCTACAGGTGTTGTGCGAGGACGGGAGCAAGGAGATGATGGTTGATCACTCCACGATCGTCGTGGGTGTGTCCTGCTTCCATCAAGACTACATACAAACCCTCTCATTGCTCTATGGGTAGAACTATTCCCTCGTTAGGATTTTATGTGCAAGAAACAAGAAGAAGGGAGATAGGGGTGTGTGAGATCTCTCTGGACTCGGTCCTAGGTCTTACCCCTTATATAGGGGAGGGTATCCATGCCCAAAGACGTTCATCCATGAGGAAACAAGTCCCACTCTTAAAGGAAACCTATTTCATCATTGAAAAGAAATATTCTCTCTCCTAACTTATTCCTTTGATATACTTTTATTCCATGGATAATTAGAAATAAAAAAATTATCTCTTTTTGTCTTCCTTGTGCTTGGCTTTAAATCTACTAGCCACAAAATTATATTTTCTTTTCAAGCAAATAACATCACTTTTTGATATTATCAAAAAGTCATTAATTATGTATCACATTATCCTCTTATTTTGTTTTATTTGACTTTCCTCTTTCTTTTTCTTCATTGGGACCCCTTGGATCCCAAGAAACTCTAATATTTCGAAATTCCTTTTTAAGGATACTTATTATCCTTCTAGATGCTTCTATGTCCATTATTTCTCATTATCTTGTTTATTTCTTATTAAAATATCTCTTTTTGAGGATTTCTCTTTATCTTTATTTTTTTTCCTCATTGGCATTCCTTTTAACATTAGTAATCCTTGGGATACAAAAATCCACCAAGGATAACTCAATTATACCTCTTTCCACTTATTTCCGACATTTTATCATTGTTTTCAATTTCTTTCTCAACAAAGAAATATTTAATTAATATTTTCTTTTCTTATTGCATTCTCTATGCAACTTTGGACTCCTTGGAACCCAAGGAACCCAAGAGGCACGAAATCCCTCTTTGGATTTCCTTATAGAGGTTTCTACATTTTTCTTTTCTCCATTTCTTATTAATAATGGAGTTCCTTTTGTCTCTTCCTTGTTATTGGGCACAATAGCCAATAAAGCCCACAAAACAAACATCAAGTCTATTGTAAAAAAAATCCATTTATTCAAAAAAAATTATATCTTTATTTGTTCAAATATCTTTCATATGAGAAATCACATTTTTCACCAAATGAACCCAAAATTTGAGGTTGAAACATCCTTCCCCTCTTATAGGAATTTTGTCCTCAAAATTCCATCAAGCAAACAAACAATTTAGGATAAAACTTGTCCATGTCCATCATTGGCCCTTATGTGGCTTTGTCCTATCCATAGTGCTTCCAAAGAACCTTTATCATCACATATTCTCTTCTCTGAGTTCTTTCACCTTGGCATCTATAAACCTCATAGGTGACTCAGGTCATTTCAGCCTCCCTTGGGGCTCACTAGGTTCCTTGCTTAGCACATGGCCTGGGTACCTCACATAGTGCTCTAAATTGGATACATGGAACTCATCACACCTTACTTTATCCTGAGGGGTAATATCAAACATAACCTTCTCCACCAAACCATCTCAAAAAGAACCCATGCATCGGGGACTCAGCTCTCTTTGCTATAACTTAGAGGGGTCGGATTTTCATGTCACATATTCCCCCACAGTGAACTACATGTCAGTCTACTTTGCATCAGCTTACAACTCATGTCGTCTCTAGGCTCCTTTCAGCCATTGCACGATCAAAGCAACTTCATCTGCACATACTGTGGTCCTTTCTTGACCTTCGTGAGGTCCCTTCACCAACATCATCTTAATTAAGTGGTGACCGACACAACCTCCCTTGCAGAGCTTCTTTACATCCCGATTTTGGCTATGGTGGTGATCATCACATCTTACAGAAGACAAGAACTATCTCCATGTATCACCCTAAATGAGCACACATGCTCTCATCATACCCGCTAGTCTGGATCATACTAACCATTAGTTAGGGGTGATAAGCGGTACTAACATCGAGTTCTTCATGTACCTACTTCCACCTTATGGAAGTGAACCTTTAGGTCATACTCAAGAACTTTTGAACTCGCATCATGGTGTAGTTGAACTATCTCTCTCATGTGTAGTTCAAGCCAATCTATCCCTTGACAATACTCTTTCCTTCTCATGTCATCTAGGTAAGGTGACCCACCATAACCCTTATTGCATCCCGACCTTCCTTGGTCTAGGGGAGACTTACAACATCCATAGTGATGAACTCCCATTCCCTCTCGGGAACTCTTTATAATTGATATCAATGCATTGGGTTACTGATGTTCATCCTTCACCTCCTGACTTGCATGGCCACATGCCACATGCAACTTCATCTTAAGCATCCAAAGTACTACTGTCACTTACTATCTTCGTAGTACGGTGTATGGTGATCTTAAAATTATGATCTCATGTATTGTCATGATTCCTTAAGATCGATTCCTCAGAAACCCTAAACCACTCTAATCAGGGTTTCATCACCTTCCTTTCCAGAGAAGTGCATCTGAGGTTCTATAACCATCCTTTTATTGCATCAAGGCCTAGGCTGGCTAACCAAGAAATCACTAACTTGTTGAATATATCTTGTTCCATCTAAGTGTTAGCCAAACATATCTTCTTTTTCAAACTTAGGGTTAACCTTACAACCTCATCTAGCCTCTAGCTATACTAGGTAGCTACATATCAACCAAGGCATTCATTACCACTTCACATCCTTAGGTGTTAGGTAATGTTGAAGACATACACCTCTAGGTATTCCACTTATTATCTCATCTCAACTCCAAGTCTATCTTCATTAAGAAGACTCTGAGCTTATTTCCTTGGGTTTTGTATTCAACCTTGTATGACTCATATCTCATGATAAAAACATCCTCATAAGATGACTACTGTGTAAACCATCCATGTATCATCCACTCCACCAGGGTATGCTATCATCTCTATCCTCATACCTCATGGCAACGTTCCAACTCACATCATCTTTTATCCTTGGTGTATGGCATGCATATTGTCCTATCACTCACTCCCATAATAAGAGGAAATAAGCATTTGGCTGCAGTCCAAATATAGAGTTATTCCTGTTCCAAGAGTAGAGATGGTACATCCCACCTCACGAGTATACCTTTAAATCTAAATTGAAACGTGCCACATATGTCTCTACATCACAATCATCTTGATATCACAGTTACTTCCATGGAAAACTGGTCTCGAAACCTACTTGGGTCCACACACATTCCTTGGTCATCTCCTCTAGGTCTATAGGGTGCCAACACTTTGGGGGGTCATCCCTCTTCCCTTATGCAACCAGAGAGTGCCCTACTCATCTGCCCTTTGGGTCCCATGAGTTCATGAAGGTGATCAATCTCCTAACCCATGGCCCTCAGACAATAATAGTTGTTACCTCCCGACCCTATGGTCATGTGCAACTAGGGAATTAGGAAACTCCTACTTCCATTGGTCTTATCCCTACCTGACCCTAGGATAGACTTAGGATGCTATTATAGTACATGTCCCACTTAAAACCCTACCCAAGCCTTCATCATCTCTCTCTGCATTCATGGGCTGACTTTCATCCTTTCATAGGGGTCATGGAGACATGCCTACCTTGACCAGACCCCATATCGATTACCTTCATGGTAACACATTCACTTGCACGTAGAGATGGTTAATTGCGGGTCTACAGGTTCATTCTCATACCATGTACTCTTCACTTAGCTTCTTAAGATCCTATGAGACCTCTTTAGGTTTCCTCAAAACCCACAAAAACTAGTATACACCCTACAAAAGGGTTCCTCTCCCACAATGGGAGGAAACTATACCTTGATAGCAAAGGTCACAAACATCCTTAGGTATAGCATGCTTAACCCTAGAAAGACACTAAGGCACAAGAAGTCTACCTACTAAACCATGTTAGGTCATGCTTGTTGTCTTTCCTCAACACTGGATCACGATCATACCTTCCCCTGTCTTCAACTTAGCTATGAGGGGTTCATCAAACATACTTAAACTTAAGGGGTTTCCTTTTCCTCTATACATGAAGAGTACCATGTTCGAAACTATAGAAACTCAAATCTCATCATGAGCATCGGGTACACTGCTTCCCCTCTTAGGCCGAAGAACCCTAGATTCACTTTTGGGTGTTCAACTGCATACTCAACCTCTTAATCACAAATCAAGCATGTATAAGGCACGACATGCACTTCTTGTCATCCTTCTACTCGAGCAAAACTTCAGAGTTGAGTCCTCCTCAAGGACAACCAATAAGGTATAAGGCCTCACAACCTGTTACTAAACCTCTTCAGGTCTGAGGTAAACACCTATACCACGGGCACATAGTTACCAGATGCATCATCCTCTTGCTAGGGTTTGGTTCCTCTAATGGCAACCATGATATCAACAGCCTCCAGGGATCAAGCATGAGGCAACCACTATCATCCTCTTAGGTCACATCATCCTCAACTCCCCACTATTCCTCAAATCTCGGAGTCTAGGCTTCCAAACTTCTTACTCAGTTCCCACTCTCTCTCTCTCTAGAGCTAATCCTACAAACAACCTTACTACCAGAGGTCCTCTCTCCATGAAGGTGGATCAAGCTCACAAACATACCCCTACATGGGTGATACTTATGTTCAAACTTATGTTTGCCCAAGGTTATCCCTAGCCCTTTATTCTTATCTCATCAACTATCCAACATACTCCCTTGGCCAGGGTTTCAACCTACTGCTAGCACTACTGACGTATTATGGGTGCCTACTATGCCATGCTCATATAACCTCATGGGGTTTCCATAGGTTCTTCTCTAACCTCATCAATGAAGGAGCTATACTTCACTCTAACATACACGACCCTTCCCAGGGTTGGGTTGCCAAAGGTACTCGGTCATCCAACCTCTCATGGCTCATATGGCATCCAAGGCATGTCTATCCAAATGTCTAGTTTACCATGACATCTAACTCATCATGTCATCTCTCTCTCTAACCTTCACTTAGGGTTAACATCATTCTCAGAGGATGTGCCAGGTCTCCACTTATAATGGAGGTCTCTACCTGTAAGACTAACTCTCTTTACTTATCCTCCTGACAAGAAGGTCTAGCCTCAGGTCTCTCCTGAGGGCATGAAAACTTATGTCATATGACCTAAGCATGCATCTATTCTTTATTTTGTGCTTAATCTATTAATATTATGTCCATGACATCTTATTGACTTGCTTTTCATTTAATTTGGTGGTGGATTCCTTAAACCTTATCGACCTTACCCATACTTCAAGAGGGTGAGAAAAAGAGAGGAAACCCTAATCCTTATAATCCTTAACAACATTTGAATTGAGAAGGGATGAACAAGATGAGAGAGTCCTAAAGGTATCTTATTTCGAATCAAATCCTGAGACTTTGGCCAGGCAGTCACACTAATCCGGGAGTTATTATATTCCGGCTAGCGGTGCGGAGGAAAATCTTGCTAGCCCCCAGATGTGATCCTTTTCTAGACACCTCTGTCTTTCGAAAATTCCTCTAATAACTCCCTTGGGTTCTAAGAGTTTGTAAAATTTAATAATTATTAAAGATTAAATGAGGAACCTACGCTCTGATACCAAATGTAACGACCCCACCTCCCAGTAACCCCCAATTAAGGGAGACTAAAAGGTCAGAGCCGTTATCCCAATTTCCGGATCAAAGGTTAGACAAATAATCTATACTAATTATTAAATTCTACTAAACTAAAATGAAAGGCCGTAATAAAATTAAACTTTTCATACCTTTTTCAAAAACTTGGATATCTACTTCTATCCACATGGAGTCTATTCTAACAAATCCTCCTTTGAACTTTAATTCATGCATTTCACAATATGACAAGTTATTGTTTGTCCTTTTGGCTTTGTACCTAAAACACCGAAAAACAAAATGTCGGTCAACATAAAGCTGGTATGTGGGGGAAATAATAATCATGCAATTATCCATAAAAACATATTGCAGTCAATTACAGTTTAACAAGCAACTTTACATTTTAAATATAACTGCACAATCCATGCATACCCTATCCTTTGTGCTATCCCTATAGTAGACCTGGATGCTACCTTCCTCATGGTAGATCCCCATTAAACCCCTCATGATCCCACCTAACAAGTGAATCAGTTTCTAGGGTTGAGTCACATGGCACTACCCGTAGGTAGCCCACTCCTTAACTCATGGTATGCTAAGAGTCCCATGGCACTACACATAGGTAGCCCAATTTCTAACTCATGATAGCCTATACTTTGCTCTAGGTTACCATTTTTAGCCTTTGCAAAGCCACAAAGGAGGACATGGATCAAAGCCATATATATATATATTTATAGTGATAATCATAGTCACTCTATAGTTGCATGGAATAAAAGGCATCCAACAATTATTTTCAAGAAATCGATAAAAATGTCTGGAAATCACCATGAAACTAAAGCGATTATTCATAAGCGTAACCACATACATGTCAGGCTGATTTGAGACAGAATAATCCATGCAAGTAAGAAATCCAAGCAAGCAAGCACATACAACAAGATCCTGTAATAATCATGCAATTTCCTTTTATTACTCATGTCATCAAGATCTATTAAACCTAGCTCGCTTCCTAAGGTTTCTAGTCCACTTTTAGGGTTTCCATTGCAATTAGGGTTTCCCTTCATCTTTTACTATTTTATACCCTAATTACTCATAAACCCTACTTATCTCCTCTATTCTTCACAGAAGATATTAAGGTTATCTTTTATCAACATATAACCCTCATTTTGATTTAAGGCACAATTAAACATTAATTAAGCTTCTTTTACATCAAAACTACCATTTTTATCCTTTTAATCCATGACAAGATCATTATGCTCATTTATCATCAATTCATAGTTCATTATGGTCTAAGTCACAGATGAACTCGATTTACCATTAATTCTACCTCTATCCATTAGAAAACCCTAATTACTACATTAAGGCATTTATCCATAATTAGGAACTTTTATACTTGAAAAAGCTTAAAATTACCATATCTCAACTTTAATCATGAAATTGATCAATTAAAGACATTAACAGTCTCATTAACTAATATTAGGGTTTCAAGGCCCATTAAAGCATATTTACGTACATGAAACTCTCAATTAAACTAATTACGTGAAAAGTTCATCCTTTTTGTTCTCAATGTACCTTTTTACAAATAACAGGATAATATCAACTTTAAACACCCATTTAACCCTTCCCCAAATCATTAATCACCAAAGATTTGGGTTTTGCATTAATTAAACCATTAAAGATATCATCTTTACACACTTTTTGAATTGCACTCAAAATCAGGCTTCAATTATATTTTTAATGGATTCCCCTAATTTTTTTGAGCAACATTCATATTTTTTTTTGGATAAGTCAAGTGGTCATCTTATTCATCTTGCCCACCTCTTGCAACTGAGAACAAACTGGTATTACATATGTTTATTAACTACATGGATTGAAACATCGTAGTATTAATACCATTACACATGGGTTCTTGTCCGGTATCAAGCACAACCTTAGGGGGGGTTTATAATGGACATTGCCACTGTTATGTTGAAAGTGGTGTTTAGCAAGGGCGTCAGCCTGCATATTTTCCTTCCTGTCCCTGTAAATGATCATAGTATTCTTCTCCTTTATCAACTGTATTCCTCGGATGAGATTAGCATAACGGGGGTGCTTCCGATATTCTTCCTGAAACATGTTCGTTGCTTGTAAACTATCAGTAATAATGACAACTTCTTTCGTGGCGCTTACCCTATCAATCTTTACTACCAAGGAAATCGCCAACATTTCCGCCTCCAGAGGGCTCTCCATCGTAATCAATTGTCCAATACCACCTAGCCAGTGGTCCTTTGAATCTCGGATGACAACAGCTGCAACTCCTTTCCCCTTCTTCCATGCAACATCTGTGTTGATCTTAACAACTCCAGGACACAGATTAAACATTCAGGTCCATTTGTGTTGAGGTATGTGGTTAGTTGTAGAAGCCCAGGCTCTAGATATCATGTTAAACTCGTGCTTGATGTAATTGATCTGTCTTTGTAAGTGTACCTCCTTGCCTTCAAATGTCCACAAATTGTGTTGTTTCCACAAACTCCAACACACGATTAAGAATAAGTGTTTATGGTTATCAGGGGCCTTGAAGTTCTGACTAATCCACTGATCGAAATTGGTTGTTGTCCAAAATTGGTGGGATGTGCTAAAGTTGAGCAGTTTGTTCCACACACACTTCACCTTTGGGAAATCACAAAGAGAATGTAAGCTAGTCTCATCTTCTTCATTGCACCTAGAGTAGGTTGAAATCACCGTCATGTTCCGCCACACTCTGTTATGATTAGTGAGTAGTGCTCTGTTGGCTGCTATCCACATGAACGTTTTGATTCGCTCTGCCAACTGAGCTTTCCATAAAAGGTGCCAACTTCCTGGTCTTTTGATTTCCATTTTAGCTCGTAGCACATTATAAGCAGTTTTGGCTGTATAGCTTCCCCCTGCGTTAAGCTTCCATACTCGAACGTCCTCAGTGTATGGGTCAGTAGGAGGATTCAAGTCACAAATAGATTTTGTAATGTCTGGTGGGAACCAAAGCTCCAAGAACTCCCGATCCCATTGTCCCTCCAAATTGACCACACTACTCACTTGCAGATCTTCCAGATCTTCAGGGATAGAAGATAAAGCATGGTTTCTCAATCTGTCACCTTCCAGTAGCCATTTATCATGCCACATGTTGATGGACTTTCCACTCACTGGGTACCAGTAAGTATTAGATTCCATGAAAGGCTTAGTGAGGATGACGCTCCTGGAGAGTCTAGAGAGGTTGCTATTAGGCGCTGGCATGTCTGTAAGGAGTTTCCTCATCATGGCCTCGTTCCAAATGGTTTTCCTTCTGCTATAGATATCCCAACTATTCTTCATGAGGAGTGCTTGATTCCATTCTTTCATATATTTTAGCCCAAGTCCTCCATGAATATTTCTACTAGTAAGGCGGCCCTAGGATATAAGGTGTGTACCTCTCTTGCTATGACCCCCATTCCAAATGAACCTCCTTATTTCCACATCAATTCTATCACATAATTGTAGAGGAAGCTTAGCCGTCTGCATCATGTAGGTAGGTATAGTGGATAAGGTGCTTTTGGCTAGACTCACTCTTCCCGCCATAGACAAACTTTTAGCTGCCCAGGAGTTAATTCTTCTTGTAACCTTGTTCAACACTTCATTATACGTTTGCCTATTAACTCAGCTGTGTATAATAGGTACTCCTAGGTATCGGCCTAGATCATGAGTCTTTTGTAGTCCACAACTACTACATATGTCGTCTGCTTCCTGTTGGGTAACGCTCCTTGAGAAGAAGATTTTGGTTTTCTCCATAGAGATGGCTTGTCCAGATGCATGTTCAAACTCCTTAAAACATTTCATGATGGTGCTAATGCTGAATACACTAGCCTTGGAGAGTAGGATAATGTCATTGGCAAAGCATAAGTGAGCTATTTTAGGTCCCCCTCTCCCTAGCTGTATAGGATGCCATTTCTTATCCGCCACTAGTCTGTCAATAAGCTGACTAAGTCTCTCAATACACAAGACAAAGATATACGGGCTCAAAGGATCTCCTTGTCTTAATCCTCTAGTTGGTCTAAAACTTTGTGTCGTCTCGCCATTCTAGGCTATTTGTGAACTTCCCAACCTGATTGAGTTCATAATGAAGTTTTGTATATTGGTTGGAATGTTCGTCTTCTCTAGTGTGTCCTGGATGAAGCTCCAAGCCATCCTGTCATAGGCTTTGGTGAGATCGATTTTTATGGCCATAGTCTTTCTCGAGTTCTTCCTTTTCATTGTGTGAATGAGCTCCTGCACAGCCGTGATGTTATCAGTAATTTTCCTTCCGGGTACAAAAGAGCTCTGTGCAGGGTTGATCCACTTGGGTAGCCATAGTTTCAGTCATTCAACTACCACTTTGGAGCATAATTTGAGGATTGTGTTGTTAAGTGATATGGGCCGGAATTGTCTCTTGCAGACAAGTTTCTTATCTTTGGGAATAAGAACAATGGTGGTATTACACAGTTTCTCATCAAGATTGGGAGAGCTGAGAGCCTCCTGGATTGTTTTTGTGACCATCTCCTTCACAGTAGACCAGTTTGATTGCAAGAAGTGTGTTGTAGTTCCATCCGGACCTGCAGCTTTGAACGGATGCATTTTAAACAGTATATCTTCTATTTCCTCTAGTTGAGCTTCTCTTGCCATATGTTGTTTCTGGGCTTCAGGAATGGCCTCAAGTAACCTAGAATTCTCCTCATATGTGGCTGGCTGACGACACTAGGTTTGGTGAAGAGGTCTATAAAGTACCCAGTAACCAATTTAAAAACTTCCGTTGTTTTAGTAGCCCAACCTCCCTGAGGTCATTGGATCGCCTCACATCTATTCATTCTTGCCCGTTGGTTGACAAAGGCATGGTAGAAATGAGTGTTTCATATTTTATGCATATTCATCCGAGCTACTATTAAGGAGATATGATTTTTGTAATAAAACCTTACTTGGGCCAATCAGAGAGCGTCACGTCGCCATGTTCCCATGCAATTGCTCGTTGGTTTGGAAAACATAACCAATTGTCAATTTTACCCTTGGGTAAGTTACAACTCCTTCAGCCCGCAGAGGGGCAAACTCGTCCAATGAGCCAAAGGGTCGTCTTCCACCTCCAGCCAGCCATAGCGGCAACTATTGGCATCCTGGCACGGGCTCTCCCTCTCTTCCTGGGCCACGATCCTCACCGGAAGTGGATGCCCTGCCTCTTACGTTCCCTACCACATGCAACCATGCCACAAAACACGACCGGGATGGCCAGTTCGATGAACAGCAAGCCTGCGATCTCTGGTAGGTTTACAACCCTCCTATAGGTGCTATGCGAGGACGGGAGCAAGGAGATGTTGGTCGATCACTCCACGATTTTCATGGGTGTGTCCTGCTTCCATCAAGACTACATACAAACCCTCTCGTTGCTCTATGGGTAGAACTATGCCCTTGTTAGGGTTTTACGTGAAAGAAACAAGAAGAAGGGAGAGATGGGTGTGTGGGATCTGTCTAGACTCAGCCCTAGGTCTTAACCCTTATATAGGGGAGGGTATCCAAGCCCAAAGATGTTCATCCAAGAGGAAACAAGTCCCACTCTTAAAGGAAACCTATTCCTTCATTGAGAAGAAATATTATCTTTCCTAATTTTTCCTTTGATATACTTTTATTCCATAGATAATTAGAAATATGAAAATTATCTCTTTTTGTCTTCCTTGTGCCTGGCTTTAAATCTACTAGCCATGAAATTATATTTTCTTTTTAAGCAAATAACACCACTTTTTGATATTATCAAAAAGTCATTAATTATGTATCACATTATCCTCTTATTTTGTTTTATTTGCCTTTCCTCTTTCTTTTTCTTCATTGGGACCCCTTGGATCCCAAGAAACTCTAATATTTCGAAATTCCTTTTTAAGGATACTTATTATCCTTCTAGATGCATCTATGTCCATTATTTCTCATTATCTTGTTTATTTCTTATTAAAATATCTCTTTTTGAGGATTTCTCTTTATCTTTCTTTTTGTTTTCCTCATTGGCATTCCTTTTTAACATTAGTAATCCTTGGGATATGAAAATCCACCAAGGATAACTCAATTATACCTCTTTCCACTTATTTCCCACATTTTATCATTGTTTTCAATTTCTTTCTCAACAAAGAAATATTCAATTGATCTTTTCTTTTCTTATTGCATTCTCTATGCAACTTTGGACTCCTTGGAACCATGGAAGAAGATACCGACGATATCGTCGGTATACCACTCAGTATAATGATATCAAGCCAACCTGGCATCGGTTTAAGCATTTCTATCACTGCTCCCACAAATTTCGATAAACTGGTGGGTTTACCGGTAAAACCAACCGGTTTTCGGCGGTATGGGGAGGGGGTTCAGTGTAAAATGTCCCACTTATGGGCGATACGGGCGGTATACCACCCCGATATGCCGACATTTGCGAGTGTGGCCTGATGCTACTATTGGAGTGAAAGAACATACTCATTTGGGTCGATTTTCTTCGTTGGAGCTCAAATTAGCTGTAATCAAGGTATGTTTTGTTGATTTCTTACATTCTTCATCATTTCCAACCAATCTCCTATCTATTTCTTTCTATTTTCACCATAAAATCTCTCCAAAAATCTCTAAATACACCCAAATCTTAGATCTATTTCAAAAAACTTAGGATTAATGATATTTAACATTAGATCTATGAATATTATATGTAGATCTACTAATGTATAACTAGATCTACTGCTTTTAATTAATATTATCATATAATTTCACTAATTAATATTAAATTTGTAATAATACAATAAGTACTAGAAATAGTAGGTATCTAACTTAGGTTTAGTAGAAGAAGTTGTACCAAATAGCAATGTTAACAAATACAAACTAAAATATAGTAAAAATATTTATATTTTTCATTTTTTTATTTATTTAAAATGCTAAAAATAAAAAAAAATCATTTTTTTTGTTTTTTCTACAGAAATGTATGCGTTAGTGTTATGTAAGATGGAATGAGTAAAGTTGTAAAACATCACTTGACTTAATACTAGATAATTATCAGATTTTATATATTTTAAATTAATTCCAGACTTTAATTTTTTATTTAAGCCTTTTTTCTTGTTAATAAAAATATTAAAAAATATTGTGTTTGATTCTATAAATACATTTAACATTTATAGACCTAAAAGTGTTGTGTTTGATTCTATAATACATAAAATAGATTAATTTCTTGCAACTTAATGGGTTATAGATTTCATACACCTAATTTTTATTTGTCTTTGTCTTTTTGCAGTGTGACAGTGTCCACTTTTGACTTTTGAGAAGATGTCTTCAAGCGATGGTGAGGGTTCTGGGGCCGGTAATGTTGGTGGATCTAAGAATGTGATGGATTTTGCATGGAATCACTGCACGCCGCTTGAAGGCAATTGGGCAAAGATAGTTTGCAATTACTGCAACAAGACAATTGGTGGAGGGGGATTACTAGATTCAAACATCACATTACTGGCGGTGACAAAAATGTGGCAATGTGCACAAGGTGTCCCTAAAGTGTTAGGGATGATTTTAGAAATATTATGGGTGCAAAGAAACACAAACAACAAAATATGAAGGAGGCTGACATGGGTTACACAGATACATTATTCAATGTTAGGGGCACATGTTCTTTTGCAGAATCATATGATGACATTGCATATCCTCCTGATTGTGACACAACTTATTCACGTCGTGCGTATAGGAGTGCCCTTAGAGATTCCCGTAGAGATGAGTGGGAATGAGAGGAGGCAGCTTGAATTACAAGGAGGTATGGGCCATCTAGTGTAGGTGGAGGTAGTGGTACTGCACGTATTCCTGTTGTTGACGTAGATGATGATGAAGACAGAGATGGTCATGGAAAAAGGAAGAAAGGTGGCATTGATACACTTTTCTGTTATGCTAGTATGAGATTGAGGCATGTTGATGAGCTAGGGGTTAGGAGGCCTGAAGCTAGGCAAAAAGGCATTAAAGCAATGTTTACTGGTGCAAAAGATAAGGTCAGCAAGGTAGTGGGTAAGTTCTTCTTTGCTCATGGTATACCTACCATGTTGCAACTGAACCGTATCTACAACATATGGTAGATGTGATAGGGGATTCTGGGAGGGGCGTCAAGGCCCCCACTTCATATGAATTAATGAACAAGTATCTTCCCCTAGAGAAGAAGGATCTACAAGTTTGGATTTCATGCCAAAAAAATATGTGGGCTTAATATGGTGTCACACTTATGTGTGACAGGTGGACTAGTGGAAATAGAAGACAAATGATCAACTTTCTTGCACATTATCATGGATCCACAATTTTTCTGGACTCTGTTGATGCTTCAGGTGAGGTCAGGAACCACAGGTTCATAAAGAAACTAATGAAGACATACATGAAGCAGGTTGGCGTGGAAAATGTGGTGTAGATAGTTACTAATAATGGTTCTACCTTCAAGAAGGCCGGGGATAGTTTAATGAAGAAATATCCCATATATTGGACACCATGTGCTTCCCACTGCATAGATCTCATTCTCAAGGACATTGGCTCAATTGAATTCATTAAATCTATTATCATTGATGGTAGGTTGATCACAGGATTAATCTACAACCATTCTTTTCTGTTGAATGCAATGAGGAGACATGAGTATTGTGGAGGTGATATGATTAGAATAGGTGCAACTAGATTTGCAACAAACTTTCTTGCCTTACAATCATTAAAGTCCAAAAAGGATGGACTTAGGAGGCTCTTCAATGGAGTGGAGTGGACCTCCATGAAGGAGCACAATACCCCATTTGGCAGTAGAATTGAGCAGTTGATTGCCAACAAACCTTTTTGGGATAAGGTTACTAGGGTGCTACGAATAATGGAACCCATTGTCAAGGTATTGAGGATGGTAGATGGTGACAAAACTATAGCAATGCCTTTTTTATATGATGCAATGACCTCAATGGTGGACCGCATCAAAGAAGCAGCTCCTAAGTCCAATGAGCAATACATCCGAATTTATGGGAATCATTGGACAAATATGCTTTTGCATCCATTGCATAAAGCACATATATATCTCAATCAATTATGTTCTAAGTTTCTAACTTCTGAGTTATTTGTCTAACTCTTAGTCTACCTATTAAAATGTCATTCTAATTTCCTTATTTATATTTGTGACAGCTTACTATTTGAATCTGAGGTTCCAATACTCACGAACGCTTGGATTGAATCTGACTCTAATGACTGTAGTGAGAGATGTCACCAACAAATTCATTACCTCTCCAGAAGAGCGATTGCTAGTACTGGAAGAGGTATAAGATAACTATATTACTTACATTCTTAATTTCTCATTAGTCATTACTCATTAGTCATCACTTTGATTTCATCATCTAAATATCATAAATGATGTTTTTTTTTGTAGTTGCGCCATTTATGTGAAGGCACTGGATGTTTTGGACATCCAACTGTGGTTTCTAATCATGAGGCAGGTGATCCTTGTGAGTGGTGGGTTTGGAATGGAACAGGTGCCCCCATTTAAGAAAAGTGGTTCTTCGCCTCCTTTCTCAAACAACATATGCATGGGGTTGTGAAAGAAATTGGAGCACATTCAATCTGATACACTCAAAGAGAAGGAACGAGCTTGGGGCAAATAGGTTGAGGGGCCTTGTCTACGTTCACTACAACATGCGGTTGAGGGATAGAGCAATACGAGATGCCAACTATAGGGAAGTGGATTTTGATGTTGTCCACGATCCCATTGACACCACATACACTTTCAACACTGACAGACGTAGAGCCTGGAGGAATATTCAGAAAATCCTTTAGATGAATAGATGAATGAGATAGGTCGTCCTATTCTTGATAATTTAGATGGGCGTTCAGATCCATACATAGAAGATCAATTTGAGCCAAACAATGGTGATGATATTATTCTTGATAATCTTCTTGAAAGACTTGAGCCTAAAGCTGCACATCCTCCAGCTGTGGATCCTCAACATGATGATCGACCTTATGTTACTAGGGGTGCACCTCCACAACAACAAGAATATCCCATGCCTAAAAAAAATTTTCAAAGAAGAAAAACTCAAACTGGGAAAGATTACAGCGGTGCACCTCCACCAAATGCCACAATGCCCACAACTCCAAGCCCCCACCCCTACTCCTACCCATCCAATCCACAACCACAACCACAATACCAGAGTCTAAGTGATTATCATTCTGATGTTTCTGAATTAATGGATGCATTGAGTATATCTGACTCTCGATCTCAATCTCAACATTCATTTGGAGATATGTTATTTGGACAAACACTTCCATACCCATCTCATACTTCTCAACATGGGTATTCTGGATATCAAGTTGAACTACAAGGTCCACAACCAAGGTTACAATTAGAACTTGGACCTGGTATGGGATATCATGAAGCATTCTCTGTGTGTAGCCCTTATGGATGCTTTCGGGTGAACACCAAAGCATACTCTGGTGATTTCAGGAAAACATGCAGTGGTGGGCATACTGCAATTTATCCTATTTCCAGAGTTCCATTACAACCTCCTTTTCCTCAACCTTTAGCTCCTCAAGCAAGGGCACCCAGACCTCCTCCCGCTTCTTCTTAGCCTCCCGGGAATTCAACAAACAATGCTCAATATCTCAAAGATTTACAAGAAAATTTTCCAAAGATTGGGATGATGCAGTATGTGAATCTTGAAGTATATGAGGGTCATGTTGTCACATACAAAAAATCATATAGAGCTTTGATGACATGGGAGCAATATGTCAAAAAACAATATCCTTCTCAGCAGCCGACACGCCACTCAACATACAACTGATGTGAGTTAGTACTTAGTAATTTACTATGTTGGTATATATTTGTTGTAAGTTGAATGTTATTGCATAAGTGTGTAAACATGCGTTTATGCATTGTGATACTAAAATTTCAGATCTTAATTCTTATATTTTGTTATAGAAATCCTTCATCAAAATCTCAAAAAAACATGATTGATTCCTTACCTCCCACATGATTGACCCCCCCCCCCCAACATACCCAATATAGAATTTTATTGCATAAAACGTTGCATCTAGACCTGAGGTCAGCTGATGGAAGATTGTTTGGGACAAGTTCTACTATCCTAAATGGAGCACATTAACTTACATAATTATCAAGAATCACATCCCTACCAATGATAGACTGTTGAGTTGGGGGTTGATGGTGGACAAAGTATGTACACTTTGCTTGAAGGAAGATGAGTCTGCCAAGCATCTCTTCTTCAAATGCAGCTATACTATTCTACTTTGGAGAATAGCTTGCATTAGGAATGGATGGGGTGTAGATCTGCCTTGTGAAATGGTGAATATTCTGCTTTGGTGCCAAAGTAAGTTTGCAGATCCTTGGGCACTCTCTCTTTGTGGCATAGTGTTAGGAAGCATTTTGTTTGGGATATGGAAGGAAAGGAATACCAGAAGGCATGGATGATCACCCAAAGATTTTTTGATTCTGATGGAAGAGATCAGTAGGGACTTTAGAGCAGTGTGCGTAACTAGAAAACAACTCGTAGTACGAATGGGTTGCAATGCTAGAAAATGTTGGGGTTTTGTAGATACATCCCATAATTTTCTGTTTTAGTTTAGCTCTTACTCATACAACAAGTTTTGTATAACCTGGTAATATGATGCTCAGCCGGGAGTGGCTTCCATGTAAAGTTTAGCAAAGTTTTTGGCAATACTATTTTTACCTATTCCAAAAAAAAAAGGTGTTGAGACCACGCCTGTAAAATTTCATGATTTTATTCGTTCATTTAGGCATCGATAAGTCCAGGATTGCATATGTCGATATTTCCGTCGGTATACCTTTAAATATCTATTTCCACGCCATCGATAAGGCGTCGGTATCGGCATTTAATTCCTTGCTTGGAACCCAAGGAACCCAAGAGGCACGAAATCCCTCTTTGGATTTGCCTTCTAGAGGTTTCTACATTTTTCTTTTCTCCATTTCTTATTAATAATGGAGTTCCTTTTGTCTCTTCCTTGTTATTGGGCCCAATAGCCAATAAAGCCCACAAAACAAACATCAAGGCTATTGTAAACAAAATCCATTTATTCAAAACAAATTATATCTTTATTTGTTCAAATATCTTTCATATGAGAAATCACATTTCTCACCAAATGAACCCAAAAGTTGAGGTTGTAACATGTAGAGAAATATTGACTGAGATTGTAGTGAAACAAAAAAATTGTTGCCATATGTCCAATAACTAGTAGATTCCATCGATAACTAAGAATGGGAAAGAAGGTTGGAAGACATATACTTGGTCCTAGAGAAAGTCCAGCTACAATCCTTATAGCGACGTGTTTCTTTCTAAAGCAGCACACAGATGGTTGGGGACAGGAACCTCTTGGTATATCACCATGGATGGCAATTGACTACACTCTCCTAGCATGGTGTAAATAGCCTCCATGCCTCTACATAATTTATGCGGACCACCGAGAACTCTTGTTGTTCTACTAGAACTAATGGGAAGGAGTTGTCCCTCATGTTTTCAATGTGCTAGCGTCAACTTTTTCCCCTTTGTCTATCTCTCCCATTTACAGGTAAGATTCCTTTGGATCTCACGTTACAACAATGTTGAGATTAGGAGACTTGTTCTACGAGTGTCTTTATAGCCTTGGACACCCCCATCTATATAGGAGTGGATGGGTTAGGGCTTCCATAAACCTAAGGACACGAGGAGATGAATTTCATGAATTTTTGGTTACTACATATCACAGGTCAGTCGACTGGGCTCCCAGTCGATCGAATGGCACTCTAGTCGATTGATTTGAATACTTTATTAGTCGCAAACATATTATTTTTCAATGTAATGATTAATGCATTTCATGAATTATCATAAATCCTTGATCTAGTCTTACTGATCAGCCATTATGTCGATTGGATTTTTCAATCGGTCGACTGGACACTTCAGTCAGTCGACTCACATTCCCTATCGGTCGACTCGCTTTACCAGTTAGCCAAATATCAGACAATGTTGTTTAAGTTGACTACCTAAGCACTTTAGTAACTAAGTTAAACCTTATCCATGAGTAAACTCCTATTCTAAGTCAATCCTATGGGTTTGACCCTATAGGTCCAAAATTACATTAGCAGTGAATGTCCATAACTAGATTATGACATCACAAATAATGTGCGGTATCTAGCAACACACCATTGATACCCAAGTAATTTGAAAGTTGGAGAACAACTTCAACCTAAAATCAGTGATCAGTCTTACGGTAACAATATGATTCATTTGTATCTAATATCTAGATTGAACTCGAGGCATCAAATTGCCATCCTCTTAATATTCAATCGGTGTTCCTTGAAGTAGAGCAAACTATCTTAGTGCATGTGAGCTCACATATTGCATATTGATTCACATGAGTATGGCCATACATTTCTCAATCTCACTTCTCAAGTGACCAAGGTATCAACTCTAGCGGGAGGGACAAATCTCATCTACATCACTCACAATCAATCCCCATGTGTCAAAACATACCCATACATCACATGTATGGTAACCCTTATTCAGGGTCACGTTGGATGATGTCAAAGTATACCGAACAACATGTTATGAGTGTAGTAACTTCAAGTCTAAGAATCATAATCACCACTGTCACTATGAGAGCTCATTTTGACTACCATTATATGGTTTCCATGTATCACTCTCAAGGTGAGCCTGTCTAATACATTATTCTCTAACAAGTACCTATGTGTTTGTCTTGATATCACATATCATGAAAATTGAGATTACTTCATCAGTCAAAACACATTCTAGTATTATGTATTATGTTTGTCTATATTGTTTCCACCATAATATTCGACTAGGGACATAATAAGAATATCTATACTCTTATCATACATATGATATAATTGTTTAGGTACTCAACCTGATGACATATATCATTGTGTAATATCCTTCTTTAACACATCTATCATGTTATACCATCATCTAATAATTGAATAAACATATAGATGAAAGATTGCATTTATTATTAGTCAAGTTTGTTGCATGATGCCTCATTATAATCATTATATGATTGGTACTCTGGGCATACATACCAAACGACTCCCACTTGAACTTAGAACGAATCACCCATGATTTTAATTCCAAGTGATCTATCATGACATCCATTCGTCTGTCATGAAAGTGCTTTTGTCAAGGGGTCAGCAACATTGCTTTAAGTTGGTCCTTGCTTTACTATCTCTCATATGAGATGGAACTATTTTTGTATGTGCTTGGAACGTTGATGCGACGTAGGTTCTTTAGCTTGTGCAATTGCTCCATTATTTTCATAATACAACTCCACTGTAACATATCAAAACATATGTATATTTTCATTTTAACCCCTTCCCAAGCTTTTCCTTTCCTTTATATTCTTTTTGGCCTTTTTCCTAAATTTTCCTATCTTTTCTATCTTTTTTCCTCAATGTTGAAATTGTGGAATCATTAGTGGTTTGGAGTAAATTTGATTCATATTCATGTCAATATATGGGTTTCTACACAAAGACCTCAGTTAGTATTTTAATTAGGGTCCAAAATGCAAAATGCAAAATGACCACTACAATGAGATAATGATTATATTATATTAATATAGTATTTACTATGGCCATTTGGAACAAGGAATGATAGATAATGTGGTATTGAATTAGTAATTAATAATGGTCCTCCATTCTTTCTCTCTCCTCCTTTGTAGAAATTAAACATGAAAAAGGGAATAATGTTGTGAGATATGACTCTTGAATTTAATATATATTGTGTATCATGAAATTTCATCCAAATATTTAATTTGAAAAGTCATTTCATAATAGCTCACCTTTTATATACATTGATATTTATACTAATGACCAATATTACAATTAAAGACCAAAACATGTAAAAAACTAAAATCTAAGTGTATAGAAATATTCTAGATATAAATTTACTCTGTGGTCCAAATTTGAGGTCATTTGACCCATGTTTGAACCCTCAAATCAATTAGACAAGTTTAAAGTAAAATTTGACTATGGTTTGAGTTTAATTTCATGTATGTGTCACATTAAAGCTATAGTTCCGATTTCATTCAATGTCACTCATTACTCCTCCTTTCACACATATCATCTCATGGTCACAGTTCTGTGGCATCAATCTAACGACCATGTTTTAATCACTTTGTGATTGAATGACCTCTAGGTGTCGTCACCTTGTTCTGACTGTTTCGTAGGCCGGGAACTGTTTCACAAGCTTATTATTCTCATTCTCTTCCTTCCCCATTACTCCACCATTTGATGAGATCTTTTCTCCACCAGCTTTGTCTCTCCCTCCTGGATTGAATGAGCCATTTCTCACCCCCTATCATGACCAGATGAGGAAATACCCAATTAGGGCAATCACAACTTCTCCACCTTGAACTCACAGACACTTCCTTATAGTTCCTCCTTCCCATTTAAAGGACTAAGAATATTCGTTGGCCTACACCTTCTCCTCCTACTCTTCCAATTGTGTCTCATGCTCCCCGAAACTCCACAACCTGCTTGACCTTGCTCTTTGGCAAACTTGGCCCCTCTGTGATTGTCTCCTCCGCGTCTTACGCAATTGACTAGCCAGTAAGATCCCCTGACCTTCCTTATTCCTTTTTCCATCATAAATTTTCCCCTAAGACTCTTGGTTCACCGTAGCTTGTAATTCACCTCCTATTTCTCATCAGTGTCTATGCATCTCGACTTCTTTGTGCTTTTTAAATTGTGCAATCGTGCCCTCTAGATCTTCCTTTCACCAACGACCTTCTTGCTAGGGTTTTGGTCAATGAGTCAGCACTAGACATTGATGGTTCCTTCCTCCTAGCTTGTTCCCCTATTCTTCTCCGATGGGGAAGCCATATTCGAGTTCCTGAATGCCGCTGGCTATGACCCTTAGCTCGCCATGTTCGCATGGTGATGTAAATGATCATGTGCTCCCTAGTTTTCACCGACATGCACTAATTCACGGACTAGACCCCCCAAAATCGAGATCAGGTTGCCACTTTCTTCATTGTCTGTAGATGAAGAATCACAAATGGATTTTTCCCAATATGCCCCTATCCATTTAATTGAGCTATTGATATCACGAGGGCACTCTTAGGTTTTCTACTTTTGTTTCTAGCCTGCCAGTCAACGCACAATACTTAGCCACCCATCCATATTCTATTGGGCCACATAGGCTTTTATGGGTCCAACTGTGCACTACGTGGATGAGGTGTTCTTCCCACGTCACTTTAACTTTTTTTTATGATTGGTCAGTTTTCAAAAATTCGACATAAATCATAGGATTCTTGGAAAAATACAAATAAATAGTCATTGGAAATAATTTTTCAAAAAGAAAATAATTTTAGGATTTCCAAGACGTGATTTACATTCCCATTCTGATGTTCTATTAGGAACCCTAATTTGAACCATAAAACCCTAATACATGTGTATAAATTGTAATTAGGTTAAAGGGATCTTGGAAACAACTAAGTTGGTGAAAATGATTACTAGGACTATGCATTGAGGTAGGTGCATATGTGCACTCCCTATTATGTATGTGCATTATCACCCTTTAGTTGGGCATTTTAATCCAAACCTAAATTCCCAATGAGGCATGGATTTATACATTGATCTCTATTATTGCTCTTTTGGCACATTTATTTCACTACTTGTTTGGATTTTGTACACCCTACCATGTCACTATTAATTAGTTATTTACTCTTGCCATTTGATTTATTGAGCATGATATTTTAATGACTTATTAGCTAAAGTAGTGTACCTCTATACTAGCCAGCCATTGTTTGGGCATGAACCCTGGGGAATGTGATCGTTCTCCCCACTTGTATATATATTTTGTAGGTGTTTGGGAGTGTGACCACTCTCCCTCACCTATTTGTTTTGGTTGAGGTTGGTAGGTGCCTCATCCATACTTTAGACAATATAGTCATACTTTTATCATGCATGCTTCATTTTTAATATGTGATGTTATGGAATAATTCTTATTTGATATGTGCCTCATACTCTTGACCTTTTATAGTGTAGATGAATCTTTATCACAAAGTATTTATTGATTATATCTTGTCCTTATTCCCCAATTGACACATACCTTGTTTTCTCCACTTGCTGGGGTGATCCCAAACACCCAGGTCTAGGATCAGAGTGCATAGTAGGATCATGGAGATCCAGCCTAAGATTAGGATGAGAAATACATGGCCTCCAACATGGACCTAACTCATGAAGTTGTTGCTTAGAGACATATTTGGTGTATTGATGTAATATCCACGTAAACCTTATGGGAAATGATGATGTTATTTTCAAAATTGACTATAGTCATTATCTTTATTCCGCTTCTACACTTTGGTTGTTTTGAATACCATTATTAAGATTTGAAAATTTTACACTTATTCCGTCATGCCTTCAAGAATGTTTGGAATTGATGTTTTATTCTTTAAACTTTAGTAAACGAATTGTAACATTCTGAATTGCGGTGCCAATTTTAAATATTGATCTATGATTTCTAATCCTCCAAAATTTAAAGTTTCTTTTCTTAAATCTGCATTTATTTTGCACACCATTTGAAATACCTCGAAATCCTATCATAGAAATGCATATCGCCCTCATTGGGTCTAGTCATCTCATTTGAAATTTAATTGGATAATTGAAACCTTATTGATTCTTGGCTTTGAAATTATCATTATTAAGCTTAATGCTTAAGTAATCACTTTGGACCACTTGGGAATCACGAATAAGAGACTTGACCTTGATGAGGAATAACCATTAGACTTTTATTAAAAATTGCAAAAGAAACGAACATGTGGATGGGAGAATAAGCTACTAAAGCAATAAACATATTAAGGGATTTATTTTCCACGTTAATTAGGTAATGGGCCTTAAATGACTCGGCCCCTAACTGCAGGTCACACACCTTCCCTTTCCCCGCAGACTGCGGTCTCCTTTCCTCTCCCCGCGTCTAACTCCCGCTGCCCGTCCCCAGTGCAGCGATGATCACGACGATACCCCCATCCCCACGATGACTAGCATCCGTTTATGACTGTCCGAGCCACAATCGCATGGCCCTTCATCACCGAATTCCCCATGAATAAATGAAATGTCACTGGCCATTTTCTTATGACTGTTTCCCTAGTCTTTAATGGTCGATCAACCCAGCCAGTGCAGGGCGCCGCCTCAAGCTTGCATCGACGCTGCCTTACTCATAAACGCTAACCCTAGCTAGGATCATTATAAAACACCTCCCCACCATCAAAACCCCCACAGTAGCTTCAGACCTCTCCCTCAAGCTCTCCTCCTACACCTATCGATCACTGCACTGTCATTTCTTTCCTTGACTCGTCAGTAGCCTTTGGGCACCAGCAATGCGCGCCAACACCTGGGTGCGGTAGCCTTGGCGAGCGTCGCTCCAATCTCATTCGCCCTCAAGTGCAGCGCCACCAAGTTGGGAAGGCTATAGATCGATGACCTTCACCACAACAACCACCACTCCTCCTGATCGCCAGACTCCCCCTAACACCCAAATGCCACCAGCAATGCTATAGAGTCCACCTCTGGCCGCAACCCCGACGACCTGTATCTGCCTGCCAACAACACCTCAAGGCCATCAGGACTGCTGCCACTAATGAGGAGTCCGCCAACTCTCTGGTAGTCAGTGGTCAGGCTTCACCACTGATCACAAGCCTGCCTCCTCCCCCCGACTTCAAGTAGCATCGCCGAAAGAGACAAGAAGTAATCAACTTCTGCAAGTCGATGACCCCATCCTCTACCTCATCTGATGCACCACACTTGATCGTGTTGCCGCAATAGGGCGCTGACCTTGTGGCCACCGGCGACAACAACCAAGACCGTGTCGAGGTCAGCCCATCAAACAATAAGAACACAATCGGAGACGCCGACATCCAAGGAGGTAACATCGTCGACCTTCTATTAGCTGATTATAACAGATGAACTAATAAGTTATACGAACGGTTGGGGTAAGAATGCATGGGATCTGATCTCCAGACCTATGAATGAAATAAAGTAAGATATTCATATGCATGATTTGATGATTAATATAATATACACCCTAGTCATGCATGCACATGTTGATCTCCACGTAAATCATCCTTATTAAGTACATATGCCCTGCTATGGGTACAATACAAATTGCAAGTTATATAAACAACTAATGACCTCCACGTACATATTTTTTTAACTTAATCTATATATGTATGTTCCTACAATTGATATAATACAAATTATAGTAAGGTATACATGTGATGACCAAGTATGAGGAAGTATATAGGATTAATGAAACTTCCACAGATTGCATTATAGAAATTACCCTTATTCCACCATATCATTTTCAATCTAGCATAGAAGAAAGTATAATGTTTGGATGGTAAAAAAGTATAGGTATGGAGAAATCAAATGTGGAAAACCATAACTCGGATTACACTAAGTTCCTACCAATCATGTAAACTATTTTGTTCTGAAACTATATGTAAGAATGTAGACATAAGTAATATTCGATAATATATAAATATGACCTACTATTAATGATGAGTAACAAACCACATAATACTTGTACCCAAAGAGATAACTATAATAATAGGAAGCAATTCAATGACCTCATAGTAATACAATATAATCACGAAAGTGGATGAGGGGTAAAATAGTAATTTCACCTAATGAGAATCTAGGAGATAATTTCAAAGCTAGGAATTGCAAAATGACATGGGATATTTCCCCTTTTTTTCTAGGATTTGAAACCTCACAGCAGTTGAACCCTAGTCGTGGAAACTGTTGAACTTTGCTTGGAATACAAGGTACTAGATCTTCTATTTCAATTGTTGAATTATTTTCTCCTCTTTATAGACATACACACATATCTTGAATTGTGGTGGATTCCATGCAGTTTTGAAACCTCTACTTGTTCTTGAACGTTCACCACTGATGCGACGATTTTGAGTCGCATTTTAGACCTATTTCATATGTGTTTTATGCTTTAATTAGTCATTTTCATGGTTAATTTCGCATAATTCATCTATTTTGGTCTTTGCTATCATTTTATGTCAAATCTCCCTTATTACATCATTTTGAGCATTAATTGTCAAAATATTATTATTTGTGTGAATTTATTTGGTTCCATGTTTGAATTTCAGGACAAACGAGTATTTGCTTCCGTCGATACCATCGACGGAAGTCGATACCATCGACATGGGTACAGGTTGCCAGCCGAAAGGAGCAGCAAAGTGTCGATACCATCGACAGGGATGTCGATGGTATCGAGATACCTTCAGGTTGCTGGCGAATAAGCAGTCGATAGTATCGACACCAAGTCGATACCATCGACGCATGGAGGCTACAGCGACGCAAAACGACAAAATCGACGCCTACAGGAAGTCGATACCATCGACCCAAGTTGATGGTATCGAGACTGCATCAGGCACTCAGACGAAAAGAAAGAAGGGCTGCCGCTACTGTAGTGGGTCGATACCATCGAACCGCTTCGATGGTATCGACACCGGCAGGTATGCGTTCGATTCAGATTGATCCCAATCGGACGACCATGGTTAATTAGCGACCTAATGAGGGAGTTATACCTAATGACGGCCGCCCAGACGTGGGGATGATCGGATGAGCCATTACACAAGTAACGAGGAGCGGTAGAGAGGAGAACGGAGGCTAGAAGCTCATACTTGTTGATCCGGAGGCCGAAGGAGATGGATTCCACCACCGAAAGGCGGTAGAACACACATTCTACACCAAGGATCAACCGGTTCTTATCCGTTCGGGGTTTTCCCTTTCATTCCACGTTTTTCACATGTTTTCCCCTATTTCTACCATGTACTTGTGTGAGATGAACATGCAGGGCTAATCCCCTTTGTCTTTAGGACCGGGAGTAGCCCGGGGATTCATTGTATGACAATTTTATAATAGTAAATCACATTTTATCTCTTAAATCCGTGGTATAGTTTCGTTTTCTCGATATATTGTTATGCTTGATCACCATAATAATAACCTAATGCCCTTAATCACTTTGAAAGAAGGATTAACGGCTGAAAAGAGACGAAATATACATTAATCGATAAATCCCTTGACCAAGGTGGTGTAAAATTAATGGTGGATACTGAGAGATCGTTCATAATGCACCTAGTTTAGGGTATAGGTTACTACGACGGTGGAACCGACCTAAACCTAGGTAGTGAATTGCACCACGACAGTGGGTAATTCTGTTGTCAGGCCACTACCCGGATGGAGAGATAAGATTGAGGCATTATATAAAATTTAATACAATGAAAACCCGTGGTGAAACCGCAATCCTAAAGATACCTTTTGAATTGATTAAACCAACATTTAATCGATTGCTTCTTTTGTTTTGTTTTTATTTTTCTTTTAGTGTTAACAAAAACTCTCAACTTGTTAATCGGCTTAGCTGATCGCGACTAGTTAGTAGGAGTCACCAACAATTCTGAGTATCCCTGTGTTCGACTCGGGCCTCACAAAGGCCTGTACTACTCGACGTGTATACTTGCGTTTTTAGCGTGTAGTAAAATACACGTCAAGGTTTTGGCGCCGTTGCCGGGGATACATCGAATTTTTGGCACTTTGAGTGCTACGAGCAGCCATTCTAGGCCACATTTTTTATTATTATTTTTAAACAACTTCAAATAGTTTAAAATTGTTCTATATATTTTTAAAAAAATTGTTCAAGCACTGGACTAAATTTGATTTTCCTATTTTTCAGGTACTGTGTATGGTGTAGACGCATAGTACCAAATACGCGCGGCACGCACCGGAGGTTCCACTGGAAGATTCAGAAGATGAGGGTGACCACAATCAAGACCATCAAGAGGAATTACTTTCTGAATCCGAACACGAAGAGATGGCCGACGAACCAACGATTTGGGCGAAGATCAAAGCTTCTTCCGCATCTGCTTCTAAAGGGCCGATAAAGAAGCAAGAAATCAACATACCGATGTATAAGATTGATCCGGCTCTAATTAATTTGGTGAAGTCTAACTCTTTCCATGGTTTGAAGAATGAGGATCCTGTCGCGCATCTGAGTCAATTCGTGGAGAACTGTGATATGGTGAAAATTGACAGATTTCCGCAGACTGCGCTCTACTTGAAGCTCTTCCCGAGCTCACTAGCGGGAATTGCACGAGAATGGTTACACAACCTAGATGACGAATTTGTGGAGTCCTGGGACCATATGGTGGAGGTCTTCTTTGAGAGGTTCTTCCCTCCTGAGAAGACTAACGACATGATCCGGAAGATTCACAACTTTACTCAACAGGCTGGTGAGACATATTCTGAGACCTGGGAGAGATTTCAGGTCATGTTGAGGCGGTGCCCACATCACGGGCTGGATAAAGAAACACAGGTAAAGATCTTCTATTTTGTTCTCTCTGAGCACGATAGGAGTAACCTTGATTCAGCTGGGTCAGGATTCTTTCTGAATAATACGGATACCAGATGTTGGGAGATATTAAAGAACATGGCTAGGAAACAGTCATGGGGTGACAGAGGCGTTGTGGAGCAGATTAGAGTTGCAAGTGAATCTAAAGTCATTAAAGAGCTGAACGACAAGTTAGATCTTCTAGCCAAGAAGTTGCTAGCTAAGGAAGATGCATCTGAGGATGAGGAAGCCCAAGTCAAATTCATGCAACAACAGGGCTATAGAAACAATGACTATGCATGGAGAAAAGACAAAAAGTTCTCATGGAAGGATCCGAATAATTTTCTGCAAGATCCGGATGCCAAGCCATAGCCTAGAGCTGAAGACAAGAACACTGAATTACTGAGTCAAATGGTGGAGCAGAATCAGGAGATGATGGCTATGTTTGGTAAACAATTACAATCTCAAGGTGATATTCTAACCAAATTTGGGCAGACGCTACAAAGCCATGGAGCATAGATGCGGGCATTAGAAACCACCGTGGCACATATTTCAAGTGAAGTGGCGGTCATCAAGCACGCCAATCAGTAGAAACTGGCCGAGAATGCAAATGCGGCCCAAGCACATCATCAGGTGAAGTACATATCTGTGGTGAGCAATGAGGAGGAATCTCAGGTGCCAGAGATAAAAGATCAAAGAAAATTGACTTTTAATACGGAGGCGACACTGGCAATACCGTATCCTCGCACTTACTATGGATTATCATGCGGAAGCACTTTCTTCAGGAAATCACAGCAAGTTTTGAATGTTACATCTCCACCTGGCGAAAAGAACAGTTGAAGGTTGTCTATGAACGTGCGGATACGTCTACTGCGAGAGTGGAACCACAGAAATTTATGAATGTAGATGATGTCTCGCCAAATCCCACGCCAGAGGGAGTAATTGAAGCAAGCTTAGGGGAGCTGGCCCCGAAAAGCTCATATGTGCCACCTCACAGGCGTGTCAATGCAGCAGATGTGTCAAGTCGGTATAATCCAAAGCCAAAGAAAGAGCACCGTCATTTTAGGAAGTTCTTGGAAATGTTTAGAAAACTCCACATCAATATTCCATTAGTGGAGATGATAGAGAAGATTCCTGCCTACGGGAGATTTATCAAAGAAATCATCAATAAGAAGAGGCGGATTAAAGACAAAGATATTTGTCGGATGAATGAGACGGTGAGCTCTATTATTCATGGGAGTTCATCACAGAAGAGAAAAGACCCAGGTGGTTTCTACATTCCATGCTCGATAGGTGATCGACATTTTCCTAAAGCGCAATGTGATTCAGGCGCCAACATAAATCTCATGCCTCTGGCGACATTTCATAAACTTGGGTTAAAAGAAATCAAGAAGTCGGCCGCGACAATTGAATTGATGGATGGGTCTATAGTGAGACCATATGGAGTGTGCGAGGATGTTCTCATCAAAGTGGATAGATTCATATTCCCGGTGGATTTTGTTTTCATGGATATGCCACAGCTCCAAAGCTGTGAAATGTTACTAGGAAGACCGTTTCAAGCGACGACGGATGTCGTTACTGCCTTAGGGAGAGGTACATTGTCCTTGGGGATTGGAGGAGATCGAGTTGAATTCAAACTACCGCAAGATCCGCTAAGCACATTCCCCAAAATGAAAAGAAAATGAGCTTCATGTCGTCTAGCCTAAGACGTTAAATAAGGGCGCTTGTTGGGAGGCAACCCAACCATTGGTACCTTAGTTTAGTTCATTTACATTCATAGTTTAATTTGATTTTAATTAGTTTTTCATGTAAAAAAGATATCGTGATCGTTTTGTTAGATGTGCAGGCTGGGGCAGAGTCGATACTATTGACGCCCTGATCGATGGTATCGACCATGGAACAGGTTGACGACTACAGATTTCGCACTGCATCGATACCATCGACGGCCTCGTCGATGGTATCGACAGGCCCACAGGAAGATCGCAAACTCAAGGTCGATGGTATCGACATGCCAGTCGATACCATCGAGATCTCTGAAGATTTACAGAAGAAATCGACTCAGTGAAGTCGATACCATCGACGGGCGTGTCGATGGTATCGACGCTTTCATGTGAAAAAGGTGGTGGCCGGTCTCGCGAGGATTTAC
This sequence comes from Alisma plantago-aquatica, assembly GCA_963693085.1. Taxonomy (NCBI): domain Eukaryota; kingdom Viridiplantae; phylum Streptophyta; class Magnoliopsida; order Alismatales; family Alismataceae; genus Alisma; species Alisma plantago-aquatica. The sequence continues at coordinate 476,173,343 of OY856411.1, forward strand.
CCTAATCAGGAAAGTCGATACTATCGACTCGCGTCGATGGTATCGACCATCCACATCACCGATCCGCGCAAACAAATCAATGGCGATCGCGGCAGCCACATCATCGATCCGGGTGAAGCGTCGATACCATCGACTCGCGTCGATGGTATCGACGGGTCAACAGTAGCGCCAGCCAAGTCTATATAAGGAGATTCATTACGTCATTTGACGTCACACCTTCAGAGTGATCTTCTTCCTTTGCGGCGAGCACTCCCCCGAGCCATCCAAGCACTTCGACGAGCAGCACCGAGTAAAGGTCTTCATTGAGAAGAGATCTGATTCTCCAATCTTCACCGAGCTCTCCTTCTCTAATCCCTTTTCTCGTCGCCAACATGGTGCATACAGCCGGAGCTTCTTCCTCACGCGCAACTCCGCCGGAATTCATGCCACCACCACAGGATGAGTGATTCGGTATTACTGTTCCAATCTTTAAGTTTGTTTTTGACTATGAGGCCATAGTCGAATTCAAGCTTAGGGGGGTAGTTGGAACAACTTTATCTTTTACTATTTTTAGTTTTTAACGTTATTGTTTTTGTTCTTGTTATTTGTTTCTTGCATTTTTAGTTTTTGTAGGATCCACATGCTATCTAGTGTAATCGTAGATGTCATAAAGTTTGTGCCATCTCATTAATTGTGCATGGGAAAATCAAGGGAAATTTAAACCTTGGAAAGCTTGTCTTGTTTAACCTTGGGCACATATCCTATGAAAATGATTGGTTTTGTCAACTTTAAAACAAAATTTCACAACTAGACTCATAATGATTCATGAAAGTGGAAGAAAATGGTTGTTTGAGCCTAAACTGACCAAATGATAATGAGACTCTAATTGGATGTAAGAGAGAGAAACCCCTAAACTACTACACAGGTCAGTAAGGAGGGACGCATAATATCTTTCTAAGGTTCAGTCTTCTAGTCTTGTGATCGTTCCACTTCATTATTTCCATAATCCACCCAAGAATTGGAAGTAGAGTACAGTTTTAACTCTTTTTGATTGCATAGCATCTAGATAGGACTTGCATTGCAATTTTCTATACGTTCTGCATAAAAAGAAAGAAAAAATTAGAATAGTGATACATGCACATTACCCTTAGGTGCATGCCATGTAGTTGCATTCATAATTTTCATGCATAAAGTATATCATGTATCTCAATTTTCCTCCAATGGTGAATTAAATTGTTCCATACCTTCTAATTAGTGCAAATTTCTGAGTATGAAGAAAAATAAGCCCAATAAAATATTCTTTATCAATTAGGGATATAAGGGCTGGAAAATGAAAAAAAAGAGAAAAATGTGAAAAATCTGCACAATGAAAAGAAAAAAAAAGAGTTAATTAGAAGAAAGTAGAATAAGAAGGAGAAAGGAACGTAATATCACCTGCATTTCAGGATAATTGAGTACATGATGTAGCTTAACTAGATATCCATCTCATTTTGAGACGGATGGTTAGTGCATGCATCATTCCACTCAATTCTAGGAATTAGGGCATTTTTCATGTGCATTTGCATCATGTTGGACATTTTTGTATTATGCATGTTGAAACAGTACAATACTTCCACTTTCTTCCATGATCCACCCATGTTCATCCACCCGTTGCTCGGATTGGTAGGCCACCATGAATTTCTCCTCACTAATGAATATTAGGAGAACTGCTTCCATGTAGATGGTAGTTAGGGCGAGCAACGTAGTATAGGCGATCACAAGATGCACCAAGTCTGAAGCGGCGAGTTTTATTATGCTAACTGCCTTATGTGATAGTGTTCATCAGTTTTGAGGTCAATTTCTTTTATGGATGATTACTGTCGCCTTTAGGGTAATTACCGTTCCGTGGTTAGAGAGGGCCGGTATGTGAACGTTAGGTGGGAGTCATGTGGATGTTGGTTGTGGTGTGTTGTTCTTCAGTTGACATTAGCAATTCTATTCTAAGGATTAGATGCTCGAGGGCGAGCAACGTTCAAGCCTAGGGGAGTTTGATGCGATGATTTTGAGTCACATTTGTAGACCTATTTCATATGTGTTTTATGCTTTAATTAGTCATTTTCATGGTTAATATCGCATAATTCATCTATTTTGGTCTTTGCTATCATTTTATGTCAAATCTCCCTTATTACATCGTTTTGAGCATTAATTGTCAAAATATTATTATTTGTGTGAATTTATTTGGTTCCATGTTTGAATTTCAGGACAAACGAGTATTTTTTTCCATCGATACCATCGACAGAAGTCGATACCATCGACATGGGTACAGGTTGCCAGCCGAAAGGAGCAGCAAAGTGTCGATACCATCGACAGGGATGTCGATGGTATCGAGATACCTTCAGGTTGCTGACGAATAAGCAGTCGATAGTATCGACACCAAGTCGATACCATCGACGCATGGAGGCTATAGCAACGCAAAATGACAAAACTGACGCCTACAGGAAGTCGATACCATCGACCCAAGTCGACGGTATCGAGACTGCATCAGGCACTCGGACGAAAAGAAAGAAGGGCTACCGCTACTGTAGTGGGTCGATACCATCGACCCGCGTCGATGGTATCGACACCGACAGGTATGCGTTCGATTCAGATTGATCCCAATCGGACGACCGTGGTTAATTAGCGACCTAATGAGGGAGTTATACCTAATGACGGCCGCCCAGACGTGGGGATGATCGGATGAGCCATTGCACAAGTACCGAGGAGCGATAGAGAGGAGAACGAAGGCTAGAAGCTCATACTTGTTGATCCGGAAGCCGAAGAAGACGGATTCCACAACCGAAAGGCGGTAGAACACGCATTCTACACCAAGGATCAACCGGTTCTTCTCCGTTCAGGGGTTTTCCCTTTCATTCCACATTTTTCACATGTTTTCCCCTATTTCTACCATGTACTTGTGTGAGATGAACATGTGGGGCTAATCCCCTTTGTCTTTAGGATCTGGAGTAGCCTGGGGATTCATTGTATGACAATTTTATGATAGTGAATCACATTTTATCTCTTAAATCCGTGGTATAGTGTCGTTTTCTCAATATATTGTTATGCTTGATCACCATAATAATAACCTAATGCCCGTAATCACTTTGAAAGAAGGATTAACGGCTGAAAAGAGACGAAATCTACATTCATCGATAAATCCCTTGACCAAGGTGGTGTAAAATTAATGGTGGATACTGAGAGATCGTTCATAATGCACCTAGTTTAGGGTATAGGTTACTACGACAGTGGAACCGACCTAAACCTAGGTAGTGAATTGCACCACGACAGTGGATAATTTTGTTGTCAGGCCACTACCCGGATGGAGAGATAAGATTGAGGCATTATATAAAATTTAATACAATGAAAACCCACGGTGAAACCGCAATCCTAAAGATACATTTTGAATTGATTAAACCAACATTTAATCGATTGCTTCTTTTGTTTTGTTTTTATTTTTCTTTTAGTTTTAACAACAACTCTCAACTTGTTAATCGGCTTAGCTAATCGCGACTAGTTAGTAGGAGTCGCCAACAATTTCGAGCATCCCTGTGTTCGACTCGGGCCTCACAAAGGCATGTACTACTCGACGTGTATACTTGCATTTTTAGCGCGTAGTAAAATGCACATCAACCACCCTTATTTTGTAATTGATAAATTATTGTTGATAATTATTTTGGCACAAGACTTGATCTATATGGAGTTTTGACTCCCTGTGGACTTTGGTCCCTTGGGCTTTGGCCCTATAGAGCTTTGGCTCACTTGAGTGAGCCAAGTACCCCACAACCCTGCACAGAGGATAGGGATTAGTTGTCCCCCAGTTAACTGGAATAGCTAATAAGGCACTAGTGTCATTGTCTCCTAGAGTGTGAGAACACAAGGCACTTAGCCCTAGAAAAGATATGATAGGAAGGTTCCAAAAACTTGCTAAATTGAATATCTAGACATTGATTTACTTTGTGAATAACTTGGATAAATTTTTCATACTGGAAATATTGAATCTTGCCTGGTAGTGATATTGTGAAATATTTTTCCATCTTGAAATTGATATTGGAATTCTTACTTGTTAGCCTTTAGTCCATCAAATAGTTCTTTCCTATTTTTATCATGCAACTAAATCCTATTTCACACATAGTTCAATAATACAGATATAGTACCAGCTTTTGCTGACCCATTCTATCTTTTAGTCCATGTCATGGTTTGCCATCCCTTTGGGATCTTGCATGGATAGAAGGACCTGCTCACCTGGAGTCTTCCACAGTGGAGTACTGAGTTAAAGCTAGGAGCATGGCAAGGTGTCCTTTGTGTGGCATAACACTTTTATCATTATTAGCATTTTGATGTAGTCCCTTATGTGGACAATAATGTTCTGTTCTTAATTCTTATGTTTGTCGAGGAAACAAACACTATGTTCCTTATTGTTGATGTTATTGAAGACTTTGATTATCATATTATGTTACACATGGTTTGGAACTATGTCGTCACATGAAATGGTATCAGAGCCACTCAACAATCGGCATCTTCCTTGATCCACCCTAGAATTACACTTAGGACTCTATATTGACATCTCTCCCTCTCTTTTCTACCCTATAGGAAACATCGATTGTTCACTTCTGAGGATGAATATGAGACCCTTAAGAGGAAAAAAGGATCGCCATCCCATAGTAAGAAGTACAGGACCCCTTCCCCTGAACGCTCTGAAGGCCCCCCTACTCCCAAAGATGATCATGCCAGTCAACTAGCCCAACTGCAATCTATCTTGGGGACAACCATGAAGGGCCTTATTGACAAGAACATTGGCCCCAGGGAACCCTCCATTGCCGACTTCATCAAGTTGAAGCCATCTGAGTTTATGGGTGAGAGTGAAAAGGAAATGGTCGAGAAGGCTGAGAATTGGATCCTAGCCACCCAAGTCATTCTGGAGGGTATGAGTTGTCCCAAGCATTTATGGGTGAAGTATGCAACCTTTGTCCTAAAGGGTTCCGCAAAGGTATGGTGGCAAAACATGACGCATACCCAACTTGAGAAGGCATCCTCAATATCATGGGAGGAATTTCTGAAGTTGTTCCGTCAACAATACATTCCCCAGTCAATATTAATTAAGAAGGAGATGGAGTTCAACTCAGTGCGTAAAGGTGGAGACTCAGTAGCTGAATTCCTGCGTCGCTTCACCCTCCTGGAGAGATATGCAACTGGTGTCACCAAGCAAAGGAAGATACAAGTATTCATGCAAGGTCTAAATAAACATCTCAGTGATAGTTTGGCTCTACAATTTCCTCTTACCTTCAAACAACTAGTAGACAAAGCACAATTCATTGAGATGCATCATTAAGACGTGAAGTTTTCTACCCATGCGCCCCTGAAGAATTGCAACAACCCTAACCATGGAGGCCATCATCACTTCCACAACAATAATCATCATCGCCACAACAGCAGTAACAACAATCGTAGTAGGCCTTCTCAATATGCACCCCGTCCTACTCAAGGGACCTACCCTTTCTACTGCAACTGTGGAAAAAAGCATCCTGGGGAATGTTATCACCTGACTCCTCTCTGCTTCAACTGCTACAAGCTGGGACATCACAATGCAGAGTGCCCTGAACCTCGAAGGTCAACCAATGCTCATTCCTGCCAGGGTAATCCTCCTAACAACTCAGCCCCGAGGAACAACTATCACAACAACAAGCCGAATCCAACTGAGCAGTGTAGCGGGAGATTATTTGCCATGACTACTGAAGAAGCCACAAACAACAATGATGTCATTGAAGGTATGGTTTCTATTATGGGCCAACCTGTGAAGGCTCTTTTTGATTCTGGATCCACTGGTTCCTTCATCTCTATATCACTAGTGAAAGTTTTGAAATTAGAGACAATTTACATGGACTATATTCTAAATATCAATACCCCTAGTGGATGTGTAAAAACCACATGTCATAAAATCCTTCCGATAAACATCTCTATTGTTGGGAAATATTTTCCCGTTAACCTTCTTTTACTCGACATGGTCAATTTTGACATCATTTTGGGAATGGACTGGTTGTCCATTCATCAAGCTCAACTTTTATGTGGGAAGAAGCAAGTTGTTCTTGTCCACCCTGACGGTGAACAATTAGTAGTCACAGGACGTCAAAAATATAATAATATCCTTATCTTGGTAATGAAGGCCCAGAAGCTAATGGACTCTGGATGTAGAGCATTCCTTGCAGTAGTAGTATCTTAGAAGGAACCCTTACGCATTGAAGACATAGATATTGTAAGAGAATACCCAAACGTTTTCCCCGACAAACTTCCTGGGATCCCTCCGGAAAGAGAAGTGGAGTTTAGCATTGAACTTCTGCCTGGAACGACCCCCATTTGAAAAGCCCCATATCGCATGGCGCCGACAGAACTGGTAGAACTAAAGAAGCAATTATAATAACTCCTAGATTTGGGTTTTATTAGACCCAACATGTCACCTTGGGGTGCACCTATTCTATTCGTCAAGAAGAAAGATGGATCCATGCGAATGTGCATCGACTATCGCATGTTGAACCAAGTCACAGTAAAAAATCGATACCCCCTACTGAGGATCGATGACCTTTTCGACCAATTAAAGTCAGCCACCATCTTTTCAAAAATTGATCCTTGTAGCGACTACCATCAAATGAAGATCATGGAGACATAAATATAAAAAACTACATTTCGCACTCGGTATGGGCACTATGAGTATCTAGTTATGCCTTTTGGGCTGACTAATGCCCCTGCTGCTTTCATGGACCTTATGAATAGGGTCTTCAAACCTCACTTAGATTCTTTTATTGTGGTTTTCATCGATGATGTCCTCATATACTCTAAGAAACCTGAGCAATACCAAGAACATCTGAGGATTGTGCTGAACACACTTAGGGAACATCAACTATATGCAAAATTCTCTAAGTGTGAATTCTACCTCTCTGAAGTAATGTTTTTGGGGCATGTTATTTCTGTGGGTCATATAGTTGTGGACCTTGCAAAAGTTGAAGCTATTCAAAAATGGCAAGTGCCTCGCAATCCTTTTGAGATTCAAAGCTTTCTTGGTTTGGCGGGCTACTATCGATGATTCATTCTGAACTTCTCTACAATTTCCCTCCCTATGACCAAGTTGACTAGAAAGGACGCAAAATTTGTATGGACACCAGAGTGTGAAGCAAGTTTCCAAAAGCTAAAGCAGTGCCTCACCTCCGCTCCAGTCTTGACCTTACCCATTGAAGGTAAGAATTATGAAGTCTTCACTCATGCCTCCCGACATGGTCTCGGTTGTGTACTTATACAAGATAAACATGTGATAGCATATGGTTCACGTCAACGGAAGCCAAATGTGGAAAACTACCCCACCCACGACGTTGAAATCACATCTATTGTCTATGCTTTAAAATTTTAGAGGCACTATCTCTATGGAGGACAATTTATAATTTTCTCTGATCATAAGAGCCTCAAGTACCTACTCACACAAAAAGATTTAAATCTTCGACAATGTCGATGGGTAGAGTACCTAAACGACTATGATTTCACAATCTCTTATCACCCTGGGAAGGCCAACGTAGTCACATATGCCCTAAGTAGGAAGAAGGCTGCAACTTGTGTGGCCATGAGGCTGACTGAGTGGAAAAATCTGAACACACTTGCAGAATGGAAACCTAAGAGAATCACAGAAATACAAGTCAAAATGGCTAGTCTCTCAATCACTCCTAGTTGGATGACTGAAATCATAGAAGCCTAAAAGACCAGTCCTGAGTTAGAAGAGGTCATGAAACTGGTAGAGAAGCCTCAGACAGAGATGCAAATTGGCTTAGATGGAGCTATTCATTTCCGTCAATGACTCTGGGTTCCAAACATTACTGAGTTAAGGGAGAAGGTTATGAAAGAAGCCCGCTGTTCCAAATATACCATTCACCCTGGAACAACAAAGATGTATAAGAACCTCCAACGTTCATTCTGGTAGAAGAACATAAAAAATGACATAGCTAAATTTGTGTCTAGATGTCTGACGTGCCAAAAGGTAAAGATAGAGCATCAAAGACCTGGAGGTCTTCTACAACCCCTTGAAATTCTGAAATGGAAGTGGGATAAGGTCACGATGGACTTCGTCACTGGATTTCCTAAGACCAGACAAGGCTATGATGCAGTGTGGGTCATCATTGACCGACTCACAAAGTCAGCTCATTTCTTACCCTTCAAGACTACAATGAAGGTATCTTCCATGGATGAGTTATATATTCAAGAGATAGTTCGCTTGCATGGGATTCCAAAGATGACTGTTTCTGATCAGGATCCAAAATTCACTTCTAGACTCTGGAAACAGATTCATGATGAATTGGGTACTCGATTGGCCTTTAGTACTGCCTATCATCCTCATACAGATGGACAATATGAGCGTACAATCCAAATCCTAGAGGACTTACTCCGTTCTTGTGCCATGGACTGGAGTGGCTCTTGGGATAAGTACCTTCCCTTGGCTGAATTTGCATACAATAATAGCTATCAGGCCAGCATTGGGATGCCTCCATATGAAGCTTTATATGGTAGGCCATGTAGATCACCCTTACATTGGGAAGAGGTGGGTGAAAGGTCTTTGCTAAAATCTGAGGAACTACAGTTCTATGTGGAGAAAGTTGACTTGATTAAGAAAAGAATGAAGGCAGCTCAAGATAGACAGAAAATGTATGCCGACCAACATAGAATGGATAAAAGTTTTCTTGTCAAAGAATCAGTCTTTCTGAAAGTAAAACCCTTGAAGTCTAATTCTAGATAAAAATCAAGGGCAAGTTGAGTCCTAGATATGTAGGATCTTTTGAAATCCTTCAATGAGTTGGGGAATGTGCATATCGACTAGCCTTGCCTCCATCTTATGAGAAAATGCATGACGTGTTTCATGTCTCCATTCTAAAGAAATACGTCAAGGACCCATCTCATGTTTTGACCATCGAACCTCTGGAAATTTGGGAAGATTTGACTTATGAAGAATACTCGGTAAAGATCCTTGACACAAGGGTCAAGAAACTGAAGAATAAGGATATCCAATTAGTGAAGGTGCTTTGGAAGCACCATGGCCTCGAGGAAGAAACTTGGAAACTGCAATCTGAAATGGTGAAGGCTTACCCTCAACTTTTCGCTTAATCATGGATTTTAGGATGAAATCCCCCTCAACGGGAGGTGAGTTGTAACATTCTGAATTTTGGTGCCAATTTTAAATATTGATCTATGATTTCTAATCCTCCAAAATTTAAAGTTTCTTTTCTTAAATCTGCATTTATTTTGCACACCATTTGAAATACCTACAAATCCTATCATAGAAATGCATATTGCCCTCGTTGGGTCTAGTCATCTCATTTGAAATTTAATTGGATAATTGAAACTTTATTGATTCTTGGCTTTGAAATTATCATTATTAAGCTTAATGCTTAAGTAATCACATTGGACCACTTGGAATCATGAATAAAAGACTTGACCTTAACGAGGAATAACCATTAGAATTTTATTAAAAATTGTAAAAGAAATGGACATGTGGATGGGAGAATAAGCTACTAAAGCAATAAACATATTAAGGGATTTATTTTCCACGTTAATTAGGTAATGGGCCTTAAATGACCCGACCCCTAACCGCAGGTCACACACCTTCCCTTTCCCCGCGGACTATGGTCTCCTTTCCTCTCCTCGTGTCTAACTCCCGCTGCCGGTCCCTAGTGCAGCGATGATCACGGCGATACCCCCGCCCCCACGATGACTAGATGTCCGTTTATGACTGTTCGAGCCAAATCGCATGGCCCTTCATCACCGAATTCCCCATGAATAAATGAAACATCGCTGCCCATTTTCTTATGACTGTTTCCCTAGTCTTTAATGGCCGATCAACCCAACCAGTGCAGGGTGCCGCCTCAGGCTAGCATCGACGCTACCTTACTCATAGATGTTAACCCTAGCTAGGATCATTATAAAACACCTCCCCACCATCGACACCCCCACAACAGCTTCAAACCTATCCCTCGATCTCTCCTCCTACACCTATCGATCACTGCACCACCGTCTCTTTCCTTGACTCATCAGCAGCCTTTGGGTGCCAACAACGCCAACACCTGGGTGTGCTAGCCTTGGCGAGCGTCGCTCCAATCTCGTCCGCCCTCAAGTGCAGCGCTGCTAGGTTGGGCAGGATGTAGATCGATGATCTTCACCACAACAACCACCACTCCTCCTGATCGCCGGACACCCCCTAACACCCAGACGCCACCAGCAACGCCATAGCATCCACCTCTGGCCGCAACCCCGACGGCCTGCATCTGCCTGCCAACAGCACCTTGATGCCATCATGACTGCTACCACTGACGAGGAGTCCGCCAACGCTCCAGTGGTCAGTGGTCAGGCTTCACCGCCGATCACAACACTGCCTCTTCCCCCCGACTTCGAGTAGCATCGCCGGTAGAGACAAGCAGTAATCAACTGCTGCAAGTCGACGACCCCATCCTCTACCTCATCTGATGCACCTTGCTTGATCGTGTTGCCGCAATAGGGCGCTGACCTTGTGACCATCGGCGACAGCAGCCAAGACTGCAACGGGGTGATCCCATCAAACAATAAGAACACCACCAGAGATGCCGACATCCAAGGAGGTAAAAACGTCGACCTTCTATTAGTCATAACAGATAAACTAATAAGTTATACGAATGGTTGGGGTAAGAATGCATGAGATCTGATCTCCAGACATGTGAATGAAATAAAGTAAGATATACATATGCATGATTTGATGATTAATATAATATACACCCTAGTCATGCATGCACATGTTGATCTACACATAAATCATCCTTATTAAGTACATATGCCCTGCTATGGGTACAATACAAATCACAAGTTATATAAACAACTAATGACCTCCACGTACATATATTTTTTTAACTTAATCCATATATGTATGTTCCTACAATTGATATAATACAAATTATAGTAAGGTATACATGTGATGACCAAGTATGAGGAAGTATATAGGATTAATGAAACTTCCACAAATTGCATTATAGAAATTACCCTTATTCCACCATAACATTTTTAATCTAGCGTAGAAGAAAGTATAATGTTTGGATGATAAAAAGGTATAGGTATGGAGAAACCAAATGTGGAAAACCATAACTCAGATTACACTAAGTTCCTACCAATCATGTAAACTATTTTTTTTCTGAAACTATATGTAAGAATGTAGACATAAGTAATATTCGGTAATATATAAATCTGAACTACTATTAATGATGAGTAACAAACCCCATAATACTTGTACTGAAAGAGATAACTATAATAATACGAAGCAATTCAATGACCTCATGGTAATACAATATAATCATGAAAGTGGATGAGGGGTAAAATAGTAATTTCACCTAATGAGAATCTAGGAGATAATTTCAAAGCCAGGAATTGCAAAATGACATGGGATATTTCCCCATTTTTTCCTAGGATTTGAAACCTCACAACAGTTGACCTAGTCGTGGAAACTATTGAACTTTTCTTGGTATACAAGGTACTAGATCTTCTATTTCAATTGTTGAATTATTTTCCCCTCTTGATAGACATACACACATATCTTGAATTGTTGTGGATTCCATATAGTTTTGAAACCTCTAATTGTTCTTGAAAGTTCACCACCCTTATTTTGTAATTGATAAATTATTGTTGATAATTATTTTAGCACTAGACTTGATCTATTTGGAGTTTTGACTCCCTGTGGACTTTGGTTCCTTGGGCTTTGGCCCTATAGAGCTTGGGCTCACTTGAGTGGGCCAAGTACCCTGCAACCCTACGCAGAGGATAGGGATTAGTTGTCCCCCAGTTAACTGGAATAGCTAATAAGGCACTAGTGTCGTTCTCTCCTAGAGTATGAGAATACAAGGCACTTAGCCCTAGAAACGATATGATAGGAAGGTGCCAAAAACTTGCTAAATTGAATATCTATACATTGATTTACTTTGTGAATAACTTGGATAAATTTTGCATACTGGAAATATTGAATCTTGCCTGGTAGTGATATTGTGAAATATTTTTCCATCTTGAAATTGATATTGGAATTCTTACTTGTTAGCCTTTAGTCCACCAAATAATTCTTTCCTATTTTTATCATGCAACTAAATCCTATTTCACACATATTTCAATAATACAGATATAGTACCAACATTTGCTGACCCATTCTATCTTTTGGTCCATGTCATGGTTTGCCATCCCTTTGGGATCTTGCATGGATAGAAGGACCTTCTTACTTGGAGTCTTCTAGAGTGGAGTACTGAGTGAAAGCTAGGAGGACGGCAAGGTGTCCTTTGTGTGGCATAACACTTTTATCCTTATTAGCATTTTGATGTAGTCCCTTATGTGGACAATAATGTTCTGTTCTTAATTCTTATGTTTGCTGAGGAAACAAACACTATGTTCCTTATTGTTGATGTTATTGAAGACTTTGATTATCATATTATGTTACACATGGTTTGGAACTATGTCGTCACATGAATGATTTTGCCTTTTTACAACATGGTATCTGATGGAGCCTCCACTCGCGTGGAGTTGCGTTCACCACTAAAAGTCCTAGAGATAGTAAGTCTCTAAGTTTAACCTTGTGTGTGTTATAATAAGATCTCCACCCACGTATGCTAAGGTATGCAGAAGTCTTAACATAGTACAGTTGAGGGTCGAATCCATGAGACAACGGTCTTGTTAAGGATTTAACAAGATGGAAAACATTATAATTCTATTTATCTTCTTAAGAGTTGATATCTAGATCAAAGAGTTGATTGATTGATTAACCTAAAGTGCAAGGTAATGTAAATGGCAGGAAAGTAAATTTAAGGTTGAAGACAATATTTTGGAAACCACTAGGATGTGATCAAGTTTCATCACCGCTACACATGGATCAAAACATACATCATAAAAACATGGCTTGCAAAGAAAAGAGTCTAAACAATTAGTATCTTTGTAGACTTAGCTTCCTATCAGATAACTAACTATGAGAAACGTGGAAGTGTTGCAATTCCAACCATCCCCAAATGAATGGTCACTTACTTTGCATCACTCCCCTCGCAAAGTGTGTTCCTCGACCTGTCAAGGTTGTACTTTCATACATCAACCGATTCCATTTCATAGTATGAAAGTATAATGATGGAGGTGAGTTTACTCCACTCCTTGAGAAACACTCCTAGATACCGAATAGATGTATGGTGACTACATATATCAAGGACCAACATGTAGTCGATATTCGAATATAAAAGTACAAATGTAGACACTTCACACTAGTAGATAATAGATAACACAAGTTGGTGATCAAGCAACTAGCATTCATTAAACGATTGATGTTGAACTGAAAAGATAGTATTTCTCTATTGCAAACTCATGAATTACAATGCATGGAATGAATACATGGGTAGTGGGGATATTCCCCGCACCCTAATGTATGGAACTACTTTCTCATGGCAATGACAAAGAAGGAGGCAGGAAGAGAGAAGGAAAACATCATCTCCATGTAGGAGGGAGGAAGGTCGACCCCTTGGAGTAGAGAGCAACTGTCTTCACACCACGTGGTTGCCTTGGTGATGGATCCTCAACTTCCAACCTTCTATGTCGATGAGAGAGAAATCAACTTGAGGATGGAGTGTGGATCTCAGACTGGCAGCCTTGAGGCATTGGATGAAGGTTGAAATAGCTCTGGAATAGTTGGGGCAACCTTTGGGCATCTAAAGATCTGATGCCAAATGGGGACCCCTTTGGTCCTATTTATAGGCTTCCAAGGAGTCTTGAACAGTCTTGGGACCGTTCTAGATCTTGAACGGTTTGGAGACCATTTGGATCCTAGAACGGTTTGGAGACTATTTGGATCCTGAATGGTTTGGAGATCATTTGAGGTTTTCTCAGTCTTGAGATCGTTTGAAGCTCGGTCAGTCTTGGGACCGTTTGAAGCTTGGTCAGTCTTGGGACCATTTGAAGCTTGGTCGGTCTTGGGACCGTTTGGCTTTCATTTAGTCTTGGGACCGGTTGGTCTTCATACGGTCTTGGGACCATTTGGATTTCATTCGGTCTTGGGACCAGTTGGTCTTCATACGGTCTTGGGACCGATTGTGTCCTTAATGGTTTAGAGACCGTCTGAGCTCTTCACAGTTTGGAAACCGTTTGGGGTTCTTCATGGTCTTGAGATCGGTTGAGTACTTTTGCAATTTTTTAGTGTTTTTCTGTAAGAAGAAAAAGGAGAAATGTTAGTCTATTGGTATATTAACAATAAAGTGGAAAGTTAAGTATTCTATCTAATTTATCTAAGAAAGAGTATGGAAAACTAATAAAAATTAGTAAGATAACATCACAAAATGGGAGGTTATCACCCCCCCTAACTTAGAGTCTACCTTGTCCTCAAGATGGATAGAGCTAAGGCACGTAGTGGTGAGGCAATTTTATTTAGTGAAGATTTCCATACTCTTGCTTCAATTCTAAACCAGAGATCTCCCAGAGTCTTATTGAGGCTTCTACTTGCACTAACTCTTTCAGGTATCGGGAGTTGTGTGGATCTCAGGTTTCTTTTGTGTTGCGTAACCCGCATTGGGACCACCTTTTCCTTAATCACATTATGTGCATGTCTTTGAGTCTAAGCAGTTTTATACTTCTTTGTATATCCTACCGGAAACTAAGATGGGTACGAGGGTTGGTTGAAGGCTTGCTGTGTAACTCCCCCTTCGAAGGGGGAGGGTTTATCTAAACTTTTAGGACCTCACTACTGGGCGCGACACATCTGCCTTTGTAAGGGCAACAAAATGTACCGGCTGAGCGAGTCCTTTATCATCTTTCATATATTTGGAGACCTTAGGATCTCACTACTGGGTGCGACACATCTGCCTTTGTGAGGGTAGATGAATGTACCGACCGAGCAAGACCTTTATTGGCTCTTCATATAGGTCCTTATGCATGGAACAACTCACATGTTTTTATTTAACACTCTGTCTTTTATTCATATACTCACCGGTTTAGGAATTGGGTATTTTAGGGATTTTATTTGGGCTGCCAAGCCTCTTTTTGAAAACAAGAAAATTGTTCCTTGGAGTTTCCCGACATGCACTTATTTTGATTTTTGTACTTGGAGGTCCACCAGCGAGGTTCCTTGACTTGGATTTTGCCTGGTTCCCTCTCGTTCTTGAGAGTGTTTGTCTTGTTTTGGCCATGATGTTAACCTGTGGAGAGTCTGACGTAGAATTGAAGCAAAAGTATGAGAATCGAGTATGAAAGTGATTTATTAATTCTCCATTACATGCCTAAATGCTACTTATGTAATTTCTTCTGAGGACAACCCTATTTCTAATTTAGCTAGGGGTGTCCCTTTTCTAAAACAAATGTTTTTGTATGTACAACAATTATTAAATCAAAGAAATTATCAGAAGAACTAATTGTTAGAAAAAGAAAAAATTGTACAAAAGAATAAAGGTAAATGAAAGAGTGGAGAGTAGAAGGTTTGAATATAATACCTCGCCCTTGCCCAGTGTACCTCCCCCCCCAACTTATCACTCACTCTATCTGCAGAGTGTCAAGGTGATAGGTTGAGAAGTACATGGGAAAGGGTGTCAAGGTTCTATTAATCCTTTGTTGGCTTCATAGGAGCGGAGGAGATTTGCTGCAAACATTACACATAAAGCGTGATAATCCACGTCCTTCATGTCCTCCACATGTTTACAAAGAATAGTGAGGGTATACATCCAGTAAATGACGTGGAAACCACAGTCGTTTGATTCTCTGATTTGCTGGGGACATCGGTGGCAGAAGGTTGGGTGATGGAAATGTTCTTTGTTATACGCCTTTGTGTGCTTGATGAGAAGATCATTTAGTCATTCAACACAATCCTTTGCCACTTCTTCCGTGGGCGTCTTTGCTGTAATAGCATACTCTCTCTGGATTGGATCAAACTGACTATCAGAACTATTATAGATCATTGTAGTTTTATTGTGTAAGTTTGTTGCCAGCAACATCCAATGCTCAGAGTGAAGGAATGGAAACATAATGAACTTCATAGTCATATGTTGAATAAATGAGATAAGGGCTTCGGTGCTTCCGAAGTTCTTTGACTCGAGTAAATCATCCTTCATGTATGTGGATACCATGTAAACCGTAGGTAGATCCTGTGCTAGAAGAAATTGGTAGGCAATCATTATGCTCACAGATAATGAACCTTTTATTTGTACAGTTTCACGGAGTGAATCTGCCATTACAAGAATATTCCCGTCGAGGAAAATAAGCTCATCATTCTCTGCATAAAGACGAGACATGATGAGTCTGAGTTCATTGTCGGAAAGACTCTTGCATGCAGTAAGGTCAAAGTTTGGGAACATTGGTTGTATAGCAGATAGGGGAACCATATCTTTGGATGATGTGTTGATGGTGGCCCATGTTAACAAATTGAGCAAGGAGAATTCTTCTATAGTATTAGCAAGGAGGACATGGAAGATAGCCATCTTCACTGCCGATTGTGGTCGTAGGAGAATATGGAAATCTTCACGTGTCAACTTGCACTCCGTCTTTATATTATTTTAGATACTGCCCCCATGTCCTTGGAATAATCAACAATAGTGTTCAGGATGAAGATGTCATGAACATATAAAGTAGAGATGGCCGCCCCATCCAAGTCGTGCATCTTGTGAGGGAGAGGTGGTGGCAGGGGAAGGTCTTGTGGTGGAGGAAGTGAAGTCTGCTCGTTATCATCCACATATTGTGGAAGATCTTCATCTTTGTAAGAATCAGAGTCGGGTCTATCTTTAGTGTTGAGATTCACTCTATCCTCGGAATCCTCATGCTTTGGGGGGGGGGAGGGGTGCAGCTTGTTCCAGGGTAGAATGTTGAAGAGTGATGGTTTTTGTGATAGGACTAATGTTGGTTTCCATGATACATTGTTAAAACTCAGCAAAAGTTGCATCTTTTGCAGTGTCCCCTAGGGATCCCATGGCTGAGAAATTAAAAAACTGATCCCCATATGACATTGTGACATTGTCATTATTATAGGGGGAGTGGTGGTCTTTGGTTTTACCCTCCTTGTGGTCTCCACCATCTCCCCTCTTTGTATTATCGGCCCCTCGGCTGGTGCCCTCCCCAACATTGCCTGGGTCGTTAGGTTGGTCATCTGAGGAGGAGATGTCGGCATTTAAGTCCGTTGAGGAGTCAGAATCATCATCATTATCTTCATCATCTTCATCGTTCTCGTCATCTTCCACCTTATCTTTGTTCTTTTTTATCGATGCTTTCTTGCATCGCTGATGGATAGCTTGTAGTTCTTCAAGTGCCACCTGCATGTACCCGTGGGTTTTGAGCAGTGCGTCGTGGCTTTCCTTGAGGTTTGTGTATCTAGCTTCGGTGGAGAGGAGTCATGTTGTTAGATCAGTCACTTGGGCTTGTAGCTGGTCTAACGTGTTGTTTGCATGCTCCTCCTGGTGGCAGATGAGTTGTGTGAGGGTGATATTGATGCCATCCAAGCGCGTGCTCAATGCAGTCTATTGTTGTTGAAGCTCGCGAAGGGTCTCAGGTAAGGGTTGAGTTTACTTAGAGACCATGTTGACTTGCTGGGCTAACACTTCTTGCTGGCCTTTCATCCCAAGTATCAACTCTGGAAAGGTTTGAAAGCGGTCGTCGATGCGGTCAACTTATTGGGCTGTCGTTTCGTGCCATTGTTGAATGCTTGTGAGGATGCCTGGTAAGGTGTGAGTCCACTTTTCGAGCTTGGATACCTATGTAGAAAGTCCCTACACTCAAGAAAAAATTGATTGTAAGATGTTAAAAGGGTCGGTGAGGAGGTTTTGAATAGCGTCAAATTTTCATCTGAATTCCTCACCGACTTGTGAAAAAGGGACCCCAGAGAAGGCTGGGGTCTAGGCGGAATAGTGGTAGTGCCTTGCAAAAGAGACACTATTGATGGGCCCATGAATTGCATGGTGACTGTAGAGGGAGTCACTAGAGGTGTCGGGGTGGTGGCAGATGAGAAGGGTGGCGACATCTTAGGTGAAAAAGGTGGAACCGAAAATGTCAGGGGAAAGTGGTGGAAGTGAAGGTGAGATCGGGCGTCGTGGTGAAGGATGGGATGCTCAGGGAGAAAATGAATGAGGTGGAAGATGTGGGTGAAGTTGTGGTTGTGGAGAAAGGGATTGTGGTGGATATGATTCTGAAAAAGGTGGAAGAGTGGTAGACGGTAGAATAGTGGAAGGTGGGAACATTGTGGGGGTGGTTGTAGAGGTGAAACCAACATCCAGATCCAAGATGAAGGGTTCTGGTGTTGGATTCACTATGTTTTCTACATTGTGGGGGTGTTCTGCCTCTGGGTTGATCTTTGATGTGGGCGTCCCCGACTGTTGTTGTTTCTGTGCATGTAGTTTGGATGACCGTGTAACTAGAATTTTCTTTGGCCTTGTCATTGGGGCAGTGACGCTATGCTATGTCTGCCCAACTTTTTCTTGTTTCTCCTTTTCTTTTACCGAGGCGAGAAGGTTAGCAAGCTCAACTTGTCTCTATCGTAATCAACTAGCTCGGGGAGCGGTAGCAACATCCTAGATGCTTTGACAGTTGGGCATAAGACATAATGGAGTTTGGCATCTTTCTCCTTGATGATATATGTATTCTTTAGAGTCTTCTCGTTTGTTAGGATGTCACCATTTATCACAATACACCTTGAAAGTGGTCTGTCCATCTTAAGATACTTCAGAAATGATGTTACATGACCACTTACATAGATTTTCTTCCTGAGGGCATAAGATGTGTGTTTATGTATCAAATGTCGTCCGATGTTGACTGGAAGCCCTTTTAGGATGGACCATAGAATAAAGATGTTAGAAATGATAAAATTCCCACTCTCTATCCTACGGAATAGAGCACTTGTTATTATTTTGTGCAAAGTGTGCACTAGGCCGGAATGTATGTTGGAGGCTTTTCAAGTCTTTGGTTCATATCTTGGAATCCCCATCAAAGACTTCTAGAAGGTATGCCTGTTGAACTGGGGGTGGTCCAGGCCTGCCTCCTTAGCTTTCTTTTGCTAATCTTGGTTGTCGATGAAGATTTCATTTAGCAGATTCTTGGTCAAGATGACTTTCTTTGCAAAGAGAGAGGTTACTAGCCTACGATCACCTCCGTATTTTAGTTTATTTGTTATGTCCAAGGGTTCTTTAGTTAGGTAGGTGAAGAACTCCGTGTGGGCTCAACATAGGAATTCTCTGTGACAGAGAAAAGTTTCGAAAGGTTCGCCTCATCGAGCAGGTCAAGAACTCTATCATAGATTCCCATCCATTTTAGTATGTTCGAGCAGGCATACTTTGTTGGGTCCAACACTTTGTCACCAGCTTGTAGGTTTTGGATATACAGATCAGATGATGCTGGTTCTGCGGTGGTGGCAACAAGAGTGGCATGTTCTTCCAGGATTTGTTCTCCTACAGTTGAGGGTCGGACTTGCTTCTGTGCCCGTCTTTTGGTGGGTCATTCTTCAGTGGCCTCCTGGGCCTTCCTTTTTCCTATTGACTTTGTAGGTGGATATTCTTCCTCAGAATTTGGTGCATAATCTGAACCTTCATCGGTGGAGGAAGGATCTTTAATTTCTTCATCTGGATCTTCTACTAGACATTTTTTTACTCACTCAAGGTTGTTGATGACCTTGGGCAAGCCAGTAGGAGTTTTGCCTATTTTTTTGCAAAAGTCAAGGATGCAATGGAGCTTATTCCGATGTTCTAACAACTGCTCCCTGGTCCATGTGTGGGAGTCAACAACTTCTTTCACAGGTGATGCAATTCTAAAAATTGAAAAAGAGATTATTTATGTTAGAAAAGATTGAGATTTTTAGTGATCAATGGAATTTATGTTGAAAAGGTTGCAACATTGTGTAAGAGTCACATTTAAAAATCAAATCGAGAAGATTAAAATCATTAAAAAAATGATGAAGTAGTCAAGACCATTTTTTTTCCAAACGGTTTCAAGACCATTTGTTGTCCAAACTGTTTCAAGATAGTTTGTTGTCCAAATAGTTGCAAGACCGTTTAGAAAATGTGGGTTCCGAAACCACTAGGGAGACGAAGCGGTGATGGCGATGAGCGAAGCAAAGGTGATGATGACGAGGCAAAAGCAATGATGGCGAAGCAGCAACAACAATCGAAGGCGTTGTTTGTGGAGGAGAGTGGCGGCGTCAGTGGTGGTAGAAGTAGCGATGGTGTTGATGGCGGTGATGGTTGCGAGCATCTTCTACCTTGCTACAATGAGAACGACTGAGAGAAAGAGAGGATGGGGCAACCGCGTGCGAGCATAAATGGAGGAGGACAGGATGGCGAGTTGGCAACAGCATCGGAAGCATTGGCATGGATGTAGACAGTAGTCGCACGGGAGAAGAGAAGTCGAGAGGAATGAAACATGGTTTGCACGAGAGAAGTTTCAGGAATCAAAAGAATGAAAAGGGAGGGGTTCGCAGAGTATGTATAGAAAAAGGACAGGCGACTATACAAATTCTCCTCAGGTCAAACGATCTTAGGACTGTTTGGGTCTGAACAGTTTCGAGACTGTTGAGACAAATGGTTTCAAGACAGTTTGGATCCAAACAGTTTTGAGACAGTGAGGACCAAACAGTTTCAAGACCATTTGGATCCAAACCATTTTGAGACCGTGAGGACCAAATAGTTTCAAGACCGTGAGGACCAAATGGTTTCAAGACCATGAGGACCAAATAGTTTCAAGACTGTTTGGGTCTAAATGGTTTTGAGACTATGAGGACCAAGAGGTTAGGACAAAACTATTTTGGTCAATGATTTTTATATTTTTATATTTGTTTTGGTTGCTTATATAAATTTTTATATTTTCTAAACAATGAGAACTAGAAAATTATCAAAGGCTAAGAAAAATGAAAAAGAGAGGTGATACTCAGGTCTTGGGTTGCCTCCCAAGTAGCGCTTTGGTTTTACATCGATGGCTCGACGAAATTCTTACTTGATCAGTTTAATGTTGTGGGGTCATGAATGTTGATAGTTTGTCTTGGAGTTTTATCGGCTGGAGTATAGTATTTTTTAGTCTATGGTCATTAATGGTCCTTTCTCCTCCATTGTCATCAAATATGATGACAGCTCCAGTTGGATAGATATGCTTGATAGTGAAGGGCCCAGACCATTTTATGCAGAGTTTACCGAGAAACATTTTGAGTTTAGAGTTGAAAAAAAGGACTTGGTCTTCGACAATGATATCTTTCCTTTTAAGGTGGCCATCATGCCACATCTTAGTTTTCTCTTTTTAGATCCTAGCATTCTGGTAGGCAGTCATTCTTAGTTCCTCCAACTCTTGTAATTGGAGTTGCATGTATTCACTGACACTTTTGAAATCAAAATTCAATTGTTTGATAGCCCACCATGCTTTGTGTTCTAATTCAACTGGGAGATGGCACGACTTTCCATACACCAAACGAAACGGCGTTGTTCCTATTGGTGTTTTGTAAGAAGTACGATATGCCCATAGAGCATCAGGAAGTTTGGTGGACCAATCTGTGTAGTTTATGTTGACAGTTTTCTCTAAGATAGCTTTCAATTGTCTATTTGAGTCTTCAACTTGGCCGCTAATCTACAGATGATAAGGCATAGCGACCTTATGTTTTACTTCGTATCTTCATAGAAGAGCTTCGAAGCTTCTTTCCAAGAAATGTGACCCTCCATCGGATATGACCGTTCTAGGGACTCCAAATCTAGGGAATATGATATACTTGAACAGTTTAATAACCGTCTTAGAGTCACAAGATACAGTGGGTATAGCTTCTACCCATTTGGATACGTACTCCACAACAACCAAAATATAGGAGAACCCATATAGTCCACTCCCCATACATCAAAAAGTTCGATCACCTGCCACAGAGTTAGTGGTATTTCGTTTCATTTCGATATCCCTCCAAACAGTTGACATTTATTGCAAGATTGCACAAATTCATGGGCATCCTTTGCTATTGTTGGCCAAAAGAATCCTGACTGTAGGACTTTAAGAGTGGTCTTCTTCGAACTCATGTGCGCCCAGTGGGGCCAAAATGACAATGTTCTAAGATTGGGATAATTTCTTCTTTAGGAAGACAATGATGGAATAATCCGTCTGCGCATAAGCAGAAAAGGTATGGTTCATCCTAAAAGTAGTGCTTGATATCATGAAGAAATTTCTTTTTGTTGTGGTAGGAAGCAACAGGGTGGATAATTCCTGTAGCCAGATAGTTTACAATATCGGCATACCAAGGAAATCCGGTGGAGACTTTCATGAGTTGATTGTCAGGTAGACAGTCTCAGATAGGTATATTGTCATTGTCCTGAGGCTCAATGTGACTTAAGTGGTCGGTGACAACATTTTCTACCCCACTCTTATCTTTTTTATCCAATTCGAATTCTTGAAGCATCAACACCCAACGAATAAGTCTGGGTTTTGCATCTTGTTTCTGAATCATATATTTTATTGCGGAGTGATCTGTGTATACTATGACTTTTGATCCAATCAGATAAGAACAAAAATTTTCAAAAGCATGGATGACTGCCAAGAACTTTTTTTCTGTAGTTGTATAGTTCTTTTTGGCTTCATCAATCATTTTTATGCATAGTATATCACATAGGGTTTCTTATCTATTCTCTTCCCTAGTACTGCCCCTATAGCATAGTCACTGGCGTCACACATTATCTCAAAGGGTTGTGACCAGTCAAGGGCTCTTAGTATAGCTGCCAAGATTAGGGCATTCTTTAGAGTCATGAAGCTGCGTAAGCATCCTTGATCAAAATTGAAATCTGCATCTTTGTTCAATAAGTGAGAAATGGGCTTTGCTATTTTTGAAAAGTCTTTGATGAATCTTCGATAAAATCTGGCATGGCCCAAAAAGGCTCGTACTCCCCTGATGTCTTTTGGTGGTGTCAGTTTTGAAATGACATCTATCTTTTCTTTGTCCACTTCAATCTCTCTTTCTCTCACTCGATGCCGTAGGACAACTCCTTCTGTCACCATGAAATGACATTTTTCCCAATTAACGATTAGATTTGTTTCCTCGCATCTTTGTAGCACTCTACCGAGGTTAAGCAGATAGTTGTCAAAAGAGTCCCCATAAACTGAAAATTCATCCATGAAAACTTCCATGATGGACTCAGTTAATCTTGTGAATATGGCAGACATACACCTCTGAAATGTTGCAAGTGCATTACATAGTCCAAAAGGCATCCTTCTAAAGGCATAAGTTTTGAAAGGGCAAGTAAAAGTCATCTTTTCTTGATCTTCAGGGTGTATCGGAATTCGACAAAACCCTGAATAACTGTCAAGATAGAAAAAGAATTTTTTATTGGCCAAATGTTCAAGGACTTCTTCAAGGAAAGGCAGAGGGAAATGATCTTTTCTTGTTTCCTTGTTCAGTTTCCTATAATCGATACATATCCTCCATCTAGTGACAGTCCTTGTGGGTACCAGTTCATTTTTATCATTCAAAATGATAGTGGTTCCCCCCTTTTAGGGACCACTTGGACCGGACTAACCCATTGAGAATCGGAAATTGGATACATGATACCATCTTTTAGGAGTTTAAGAACCTTGAGGCGAACCACCTCTTTGAGATTTGGGTTTAGTTTCCTCTGGTGTTCCCGTGAAGGTTTAAACTCTTCTACCATGGGTAATCTGTGCATGCACAGAGCTGGATTTATTCCCGTTACGTCAGTCATCTTGTATCCAATGACTTTCTTATGCTTTCTTAACTCAATAAGCAGTCTTTCTTCTTAGTCATCTATTAAAGTGGAACTGATAATGACTAGACATACTTTTTCTTCATCAAGGAAGACATGTTTGAGTCCAATCGGTAGAGATTTCATTTCCGGTGTCTTAGGTACTTCTGTGATAACTAAAACAGTGATAGATTTCAACTCCTCAATGGTAGCTTCGGGGGTTTCTTCGGCCTGTTCAAGGTATTGCAGACATTGTTGAACTAGTTCGTCAATTGAGAATGCAGCTTTTGGATTTGTTAAGATGTTTTACAAATCATCAGATGATTCAGAAGGTTCTTGCTTTAATTGAGATATTTTATCAATTGCCTCGAGAAGAAAAACTTCTTCGTGGATGCTAGGACCTTTTAAGATGTCAAAGATGCTGAATTGAATGACTTCCTTTCCCAATCTTAAAGTAACTATGCCAGCTTCAACATCGATTAGTGCTCTGGCTATAGCAAGGAAGGGTCTACCGAATATTATTGGATACCTCATATCTTCTTTTATGTCCATGATAAAAAAGTCACAGGGAACATACGAGTCTTTCCCTACTCTTACTGGGATATCTTCAATAATTCCCAAGGGTGTAGTGATGGTCGAATCAGCCAATTGAATTGTCATTGTTATGGGTAGCAAATCAGTAAAACCCAATCCTTTATACATGGAAAATGGCATAATGGATATGTTGGCCCCAAAATCGGCTAATCCTTTCTTGCAAGAGGTATTTCTAATAGAGCATTGGATGCCAAAGGAGCTAGGGTCCTTCTGCTTCTTCGACATTTTATTAAGAATGATGTCAGAAGTAGTCTAAGCTAATTTGACAATCTCATGTTCTTCAGTCATATATTTCTTTGATAGTAAAGTCTTCAGGTATTTGGACCAAGCTGGGATTTCAAAAAGAGCATCGAGGAATGGATTATCGACATATACCTTCTTCATAGCTACCTTGAATTTTTGGAATCTAGTGTCCAGTTTAGTTTCTCTCAATCTACCTGGGTAGGGTATCCTAGGATTATACGGTGGGACTTCTGGTTCCTTGGTGACTTGCTCTTTTTCTTTTTCCTTCCCAACCTGTATAGATTTTTTAGTTTCTTGATTTGTGCTTGCAATTGGGTTGAATTCAGTTATATCTTCATCTTCTCGAATAACATTGGTGGCTTCAGCAAGAACACAGCCAGACCTTACGGTAACTGCTTTCAATTGTTCTGGTCTATGTTGATCGTGTTTTGGGTTTATTTCTGGCTGACCAGCAAAAGTACCCACTGGGGGTTTCAGCTGGGCTGCGATCAATGCCAATTGTGTTTCCATAGCCTTTTGTTGGGCTTGTTGGTTGGCAAGCATGGTCTGCTGAGATTGTAGCATTTTCCTAATCATGGATAACTCATATGTTGGTAGAGGTGGAGCATTCTTTTGTTGATATTGTGTAACTTGTTGTTGTTGTTGTTGAGGTGCTGGTAATTGAGGTTGTTGTGGTTGTTGTAGTTGAGGTTGTTGCAATTGTGGATGCAACAGAGTGTATTATGTAGAAGAATTTCTTGGGTAGACAAGTCTTTGAGGCCCATCCCTATAGTTTCCTTGGTTTTGTTTATAATTGCTTTGAAATCCAGGTGGTAGTCTATTGGAAGACCCACATTGCGTCTGGTGTTGCGGGTTGGCAGTTCCCATGGGATTCCCATACTGAAAATTGGGATGGTTTCTTGGTTGATCTGTATTATAGTATACTTGGCCTGGTATGGAGTGGATAGAATTCACTTGCTCTAGTAGATGATCCTCGGGATGTTCAATAATTGGTTCATATTGTAGTCGCGGTGGTTGTAGATCCATCATTACGTTGTGTAGGAGACCACATGATAATGTGGGGTGATCAGATGCATTACAAGCTTCACAAGTCTCAGTGGCTGCTTTGACTTGTTGAACCTGTAAGTTCTTCTTTCTATCATATTCTCCAAATGATGTTTCAAGAAATTGTTGCTTATGAGCTATGATATTTAGAGCTTCGGCGATGGCTTTCAATTCTATAGATTCCTCATCTTTACAAACCTTTAGAACTCCTCTAGTATATGGCCTTACCCAATTAGATTGGTACTCAGATCCGAGTGTGACAATCTTCCAGGCATCTTCATAATTATTTCGCATGAAATTCCCCTCAGATGAGGAATCCAAAAACTTCTTAATTTCATCACTTACTCCTCTATAGAATGTTTCTATGAGATGATGTTGTGAGATTCCGTGATGTGGGCATTTCCTCAGTACTTCCTTAAATCTTTCCCAGGATTCTTCTAGTGATTCTCTAGGAAGTTGGGAGAACTAGTTGATCTGTCCCCTAATCTGGTAGGTCAATGAGGGAGGAAAGAACGTTTCCAAAAACTTTTCTTTCAAGGGAGCCCAGGTGGTGATTGGCTCTCCATCTAATGAGTTATACCAACTCAATGCCCTTCTAGACAGAGTGAAGTTGAAAAGTCGAAGCATGATTGCATCATTAGTAGCTCTGGCCTGTGGTACCAATCGACAGAGTGTCTTGAATCGCTTCATATGATCCATGCAATCCTCTCCAGCATTCCCAGAGAATGAGATGCCTTGCATGATTTGCATCCATTGTGTTCGGATCTCAAAGTTGGGACTGTTGATGAGAGGTGGCTGGACTGGGTGATTATCTTCAGAGTTCTTAGGAACAACGTAATCCTGAAGCTGCTTGTTTCTTATCAAATGTTGAGTGGATGATGTGGCTGCTTCATTTTCAGCTTGGTTACGGGCTTTCTCTTCAGCACGAACTTCAGCTTGAATTTGAGCACATGTATCAGCGATGAGTTGTGCTCTCTTAGTTGCTATGGCTGCATTGACTCTTTCCAACACCAAAGTGGCCTGGTGTTGTTCTTCATCCATCTGTCTGGTTCATTGGCAGTTGAGTTTTATGCATCGGTGGAAGCTCTGTTCTACCTCAGAGTCGTACTCTGGTTCAGGGGAGAATCCGATGTTATGCGAAGGTTGCATACACATTTTCTACCTGAGTAGAAGAAAAATCACACTTTAGACGATGTGGAGAAAATGATGAGATCAAAAAGATATATGAAGTAATTATCAAGGTAAAGTGTAAAATCCTAATCAACTAGAAAGTTGGTAAATGGAATTAAAATGTTCCATTGTCCCTGAAAATGGCACCAATTTTTGATGGAGCCTCCACTCACATGGAGTTGCGTGCACCACTAAAAATCCTAGAGATAGTAAGTCTCTAAGTTTAACCTTGCGTGTGCTATAATAAGATCTCCACCCACATATGCTAAGGTACACAGAAGTCTTATTATAGTACCATTGAGGGTCGAATCCATGAGACAACGGTCTTGTTAAGTATTTAACAAGATGGAAAAGGTTATAATTCTATTTATCTTCTTAATATTTGATATCTAGATCAAAGAGTTGATTGATTGATTAACCTAAAGTGCAAGGTAATGTAAATGGTA
Organism: Alisma plantago-aquatica; assembly: GCA_963693085.1. NCBI lineage: Eukaryota > Viridiplantae > Streptophyta > Magnoliopsida > Alismatales > Alismataceae > Alisma > Alisma plantago-aquatica. Next base: position 476,200,509 of record OY856411.1, read on the forward strand.
GGAAAGTAAATTTAAGGTTGAAGACAATATTTTGGAAACCACTGGGATGTGATCGAGTTTCACCACCGCTACACATGGATCAAAACATACATCATAAAAAACATGGCTTGCAAAGAAAATAGTCTAAACAGTTAGTATCTTTGTAGACTTAGCTTCCTTTCGGATAACTAACTACAAGAAACGTGGAAGTGTTGCAATGCCAGCCATCCCCAAATGAATGGTCACTTACTATGCATCACTGCCCTCACAAAGTATGTTCCTTGACCTATCAAGGTTGTACTTTCATACGTCGACTGATTCCATTTCATAGTATGAAAGTACAACAATGGAGTCGAGTTTACTCCACTCCTTGAGAAACGTACCTAGATATCTGTAACATCCCTGACCTGGGTTATGAGCTAACCCTAGATGTTTTGCCTAAATATGTAATTAAATCCTTATGAATAACCTTGGGCATGTAATTAAGTTTCTCAGAAACATATATTTCAGTTTTTGCTCCTTTTTATATAAAGTTGTAGCATTGTTTTGTATTACAGGGACCTATGCGCAATTTACCCATGTAGAAGGGTTAACTTGCAATTTGCACATGTTGAGATGTTCCTCTGATATTGAGACATCATGAGAATCTCTTTGACAAAGTTTGAGGGATTTCCCAAGCTTGGGCACCAAGGTGCAGCTGTGGAAGCAATCCCGGTACTTGAAACCCTAATTTGGGGTAAAATGCAATTTACCCAATTTAAGGGATGCAAATAGTAAAATATATCATCTAATGTATCTTTTAAGACTCTCATCATCATTTAGATAAGAAATGATGAAATGATCACTTCAATTGATTAATCAAGCAATGAAAACACCTTTGTGATTGAATAATCAGGGTATATGTACAATAGCCCTTTTATGTATGTACCTTAAGTTATAGGTTGATCTTCTTTGCTCTCATTTCTTGACCTTAAAAGAAGGTTTTCCTTAGAAATAAGAAGAAGGGACGAGCAAGAAAAAATGGAAGGACTTAGTTGGAAATATAGAAAACTTATGGGCCTTTAATGAAATCTCACCCAAGTATATATACACTTTACCTCTCAAGCAAAGGAACCTTTCCTTCGTGCAATTCACTGTTTCCCCTTGCTTGACCGACTAAGGAACAGCTTGGAGCTCAGGAGGACGACCCAAGGTGTGCAAGGTAGGTTTGGATTCCTCTTCTTGCCTAATTTTATGGTTAGAACTCGAATTCAAGGTCAAATTGATGACTAGCTCACAAAGCTCCACCTTTCTAGCCATCTCTTCGTGACTTTCCCTGGAGTTTTCACCTTGGCCGACCTGTGGAAGCTCAAGGACGCCATTAATGCTTAGAGCTCGAAAGCTTGGAGCTCAAGGAGCAAGTTTAGGTGGGTTTTATAACTCTAAACCCATGCTTTGTTATATACATCTTGTTTATACATGTAGATGATAGTTTTTCTTCTTCTCTACTTTCCTTTGCTACTTTGCAAGCAAATCCGTGGGAAATCCTTGCTGATCTTAAGATAGGAGATGAAGGCGTTTTTTCCAAGGTTAATCCACCGCTTTTCACTTTACCAAACGGTCTCTACCTTTGGCTCTCTCGGTCTCAAGACCGTGTGGTGAGCAAATGGTCTCAAGACCGAGTGAGGGAAAACGGTCTTCAAGACCGTTTAACCCCGTTTACCGAGCGTGGACCGTATAAGATTTCTGTCCAAAATTATGTAGGCTAATCACCCTCAAAATTTGAGAAGATAACTCCAAAGGAATCGAGAAATATGACCTTTTTACTCAATAACTTTAATTGAATTTAGTCCTGATCTCCAATCTGTTGAAATCGCCCTTTTTGGGAAAACGGTCTCAAGACCGTGTAAGGACGTTGACCATGCGTTGACCGTATGAGATTACTGTTCAAAATAATGTTTATTAACATCTCACCAAATTTTATGGACTAATTCCAAACGAGCTAAGAGTTGAAGGGTGATTACTAGGGCTAACCCTAATTGAAATCAGTACTGAAATCTCAATGAATTAATTAAGTGTTTTTGGGTTGATTGACCCAAACGGTCTCAAGACCGTTTGGGGATCAACCAAACGGTCTCAAGACCGTGTGGGGGATCATCCAAGACCGTATGGAGGTCTGGGGTCAAGTATAGTTGACCAATTGAAGGTACAAACATACCAAATTACATTGCAATTAAGTTTTGATATGATCATTAACTCAATGGATCCAACCTTGAAGAATTTTCACTAGAATCCAAAAGTTGGATGGGAAAACGGTCTCAAGACCGTTTGGAACCCATCCAAACGGTCTCAAGACCGTGTGGTGACAACCCAAGACCGTTTGGAGGTCTAAGGTTAAGTTAATTTGATCAATTGAGGGCCCAATTGCAATAGATTATCGAATTACTTAAAATACTGATTTGTGACTCAATCAAGGTTCAACTCGTATCAAATCACATTAGATTTTGATGAAATCTTGGGAAAACGGTCTCAAGACCGTGTGGAATTCATCCACACGATCTCAAGACCGTTTGGGCCAAGTTTGGGCCCAATTGGAGCTCAATTTAAGGGTTCAACCTTGTGTTGATTCACATTGATGAGTGTTGATGGTTGAACATTGATGGACCTTAATTGAACCAACTTCAACCCTAATTGGATAGTAATTGAGGGTCAATTGAGTGACCAATTGGTTAAGCATAACCCTAATTAACTCAATATATAAGTGGTTACCATGGCTTTGACCATTTGGAGGCTTCAACATTGATAATCATAAACGATTGAAACCATTGAACCATGTTGGAGGTCCAAACGGTTTGAGACCAAGTGGACCAAATGGTCTCAAGACCATTTGAGGTCACACGGTCTCAAGACCGTTTGAGACCTCACGGTATCAAGACCATTTGAGGTCACACGGTCTCAAGACTGTGTGAGGCCTCACGGTCTCAAGACCGTTTGGGGCCAAACGGTCTCAAGACCGTTTGGACTCAAACGATCTCAAGATCGAGAGACACCAAACGGTCTCAAACCATATGAGCTATCTCGGTCTTGAAGTCAAAGTCGCCAAATGGTCTTCACCCTCTCTCTACCTTGAAGGTCAAATGGTCTTGTATTCAACCCTAGAAAATGGTCAACCCATCCAAACGGTCTCAAACCGTTTGGAGGATGAAGGTTGAAACCGTTTGAGGTTTTCATAGGTTGAATTCACTTAACCACTTGAAAGTGTAAATGGTGCTATGATGATCAAATCTAAACCCTAATGATAACCTAGGACATTAGGGGATTAAGTGACTAATGAATTGAACCATGATGTGATCAATGGGGTAAATTACCAAAATACCCCTGAAGGGTTCAATTGAGTAAAACCTTGTTCAAATCAAACCCTAATCACATGATAGTGATGTGTTGGCTTATGTTAACCAAAGAGGACTTAACCAAACCTGATCTAGAGTGGTGTTATCACCATCTAATAGTATGAGGAGAGAGAAAGTACTTTAGAGAGAGAAAGTACTTTAAGAGAGAGAAAGTACCCCTTTTTGGGTGGAAACCTAAGTAAAGAACCTTCAATACACATAGATGTGCATGATTAGGGTATGATCCACCTATGTGAGATCATGGAAACCCTAATTATGATATATGATGAATCTTAAGCCAATCTGAGAGCAGCAATGATGATGTTCCTCATACAAGATGATGATATGAGTTCAATTCACCTTAATGTGAATAGTAAACCCTAATTCAAGGGTAATGATATGTAATGTGAATAGTAAACCCTAATTCAAGGGTAATGACATGCATTATGAGTATTAAACTCTAATTGATGAGAATCAGAGGACTTAACTCTTATGATAAGAGTGGGAAGTGTATTTCTTGTTTTGAATTACCTTTATCAGTTGAACTAACCATGCAGGTCCTGATATGAAGGTGATCGTATCCAGGTATGGATGATGATACTGTATTCATTAAAAGCATGTTAAAAGCTTTATGAATAAGTAAGATATCTTGATGCCTTGTCAGTGGCAACCTACGACTTAATGGGCTGTGAGAGCCATGAATACCATCAAGGTCATGCTTTAGAGATGACTTGTGATGAATATAATGAGAAATGATGATTGATGTGAGTTAGGTTTGTTACATTTAGTATTCTCCTTTCATAGCTGTTATGCTACTGTTATTGTTTGAAGAACAATGTATGATGTTAAAAGAATACTGAATGTACCTAACTAATCAAGTATAATGTAGGGCCCTGATCATAGATCCATCATTGTCAGAGATCAAATGATGGTGAAACAGGTTTTCCTAAGGGAACTCCTGGATCACATACTATTGAGTATGTGGGGTACATGGATGTGTAGAACCTTACATCCTAGTGTAGGTGATTGATGTAGATGTGTAATCCGTCAACCCTTTCACTACAAAACCCTACCGTATCAGTGGATGGTAAACATGAAACCTCCTGATGACGAAGAAAACATAGATATCTGTATCAGTGGAGATAAACAAATAAATCTCCTGATGACGAAGAGAGTACAGAACGCCACTGTAACTCTAAAATAGCGAAGGACCAGTTTACCCTGGTGAGCTATAATAGTAGAGACACAAGATGTCCTACAAGTAATCCTCTTACTGACTGAGGAAGGTGAAGGTCATGAGAATCCGGCTCTCTTAATGACCTATGTATGATACTGATGTGACTTCTTAGCGATCAGTTGGAGTATGAGTGGTATGCCTCATCTCCACAGGGCATAATGTTGTATGTAAAACATAATCAACCACGTAGTATACATGTTAGAGTTAACTACGAGTTATTTGATTGATGATACACTGTGATAGTGCTTATATTTCTTAATATTTCGTAAGTGTTGAGCTCTTGTTTATAGCTGCAACTGCTATTGAATACTTTGAAAGCCTTACTGTTTAAGTTATTCTTTGATGTTATAATAAAGCTTCTGGCGGAGAGTTATAACTCTTGCTGGGACAATTATGTAAAATTGTCTCACCCCGTAGACTTCAACTTTTTAGGTGGACGTCGGAGACGGAGGAACTGGTCTACAGGTGACCAGTCTCAGCAGCAGCAGCACCAGAAGCAGTAGTGAAATCTCAGATGGAGATTTAGCCTGCCATGTGGTGTAGTTAGAGTCAGTCCTATGTGTCCTCTGTACTCTCAGGTCTTGGAGTCTTTTGTTATGAGTTCTTGAGATTTTGATGTATATAATTACTCAAGAAGTAATTATCATGAGATGTAAACAATTATCTCTTGTTATGAAAGAAGCTCTTATGGATTGAAGCTCTTGTCTCGAAAAGTTTTAATTTCCCGTGATTTTTGACTTCCGCTGTTTATCGAATCGTTTCCGCTAAGTTTAAATCGTGATTATATCGTGGTTTGGAGACCAGAGCCCACAATTAGTAGTATCAGAGCTCTAGGTCAGTTGAGTCTACAGAGGCATAGGACTTAGGATGTCGAGTCTATCTTTAGTACTCTTTCCCTATCTAATAGAATCTTCTACTCCTCAGGAGAAGAAGATACATAAGGATGGCTGAGCCTCATGATGAGTACGTGGCAGAGAGTAGTGCTAGTGCACCTCAAGGCGGTGCAAGGGTTCCAGAAATAGAACAGCCTGCACCTGAGCCACCCCAGTTTGACCCAGTCGAAATGGGTAACCCAGCTGTACAGACAATGTTCGGACAGTTCATGACTGCCATGACACACATCACCGACAGGATGCCCATGCCTGCACCTAGGGCACCTGCCCAGCCCGAAGGACAAGGTATCGGTAAGACATTCGAGCGACTTCGTCGTGTCGGAGCTACTGAGTACTTTGGGACTGCCGACCCCGCAGATGCTGACCTATGGTTGACAGAGTTGGAGAAGGCTTTCAGGATTCTTATTATCCCGGAAGCTGAGAAGGTTAGACATGTTGTCTATCTTCTCAAAGGCAGTGTGGGTCACTGGTGGAACATGGAAGAGCAGAAGAGACCTGGAATAGAGTTCTCATGGGAAGAGTTTCGTCGGGAATTTATCAATAGATATTTTCCAAAGACCTTCCTAGATGAGAAGATCTCTCAGTTTGAGAGACTAAGGCAGGGTATGATGAACATTAGCGAGTATGAAGCTAAGTTCATGGAATTGCTGCGGTTCTGTCTGCACATGGCTGCCACAGATGAGGAAAAAATTAGGAGATTCGAGAAGGGTTTGAATGTTGATATGTCAACCCCTGTGTCTGCTTTAGAAAACCGAGAGAGATTCTCTACCTTCGTTGAGTCAGTCTGAAGGATAGAGAGGTCTGTGGTTGAGAAGAGGCAAACCCAGAAAAGATATCCACAGTTCCAGGGTTCTTCATCTAGGGATTTCAAGAAACCTAGATTCTCTGCACCTAACCCTCCACCACCCAGAACGAGTTCTCAAACTCAAAGGTCACCAAGCAGAGGTAGAGGACGGAGTCAACCGCTTCAAGGGACTCACAGTTCTGCATCGATGTCAGTTACTGGACCACCCTGACCACAACAACAGGAGAGAAGATGCTACAACTATGGTAAGGTGGGACACTTGATGAAGGATTGTCGTTCTAGGCCTGTCAGTGTGACACCGCCTTCGAGACATAATCAACAAGGATCTCGGAGAATACATTCTCAAGGAGAAGCTCGAGGATGTGGACAAGAGTCTCAAGCTGGATCATCAGCACCACCTCAACACCAGGCGACATCGAGGTTCTATGCTATGAACCCACCAGATGCAGTGGTCAATCCACGGGTAGTGGCAGGTCAGATGAAACTTTTATATTCTGATATGTCTACCTCCTGTGTTGTATCTGTTCTAATTGACCCGGGTGCTACACACTCTTTCATTACTCATAGAGTGATTCGTAACTGCAATGCGACTGTTAGTCATACGGCAGATAGTTTGTTGTTGGAGACTCCGTTGAGTGGGTCTGCCGTTTTGCAGGAGGTATGCTCTCCCTGCATCCTCTTCTTTTCTAACAATCACATTCAAGTGGATCTTATACCGCTTGATATGCAAGGATTTGATATAATCCTCGGGATGGATACTTTAGAGAGATATAGAGTTGTCTTGGATTGTGAGTCCAAGTTGGCTGTGTTTGCTGATGAAAACAACATATGGATCTTTCAAGGTGAGAGAAAGATTCCGCCCACCTGTCTTGTATCAGCTATGGTTGCTGATAAGCTGTTGAGGCAAGGATGTTATGCATTCTTAGCCCATGTGGTAGATGTTACCAAGGAAAGTTCCAATCCTACGGAAGTTCCCATAGTCAGGGAATTCGAGGATGTGTTTCCTGAAGAACTTCCTGGTATACCACCACCTCGGGAAATTGATTTTGAAATCAATCTGATCCCAGATACGAAACCCATAGCCCAGACTCCGTATAGGATGACGCCTGCTGAGATGGCAGAACTCAAGAAACAGCTTCAAGAGTTACTTGATAAGGGTTTTATCTGACCAAGCACTTCACCTTGGGGTGCTCCGGTCTTGTTTGTTAAAAAGAAAGATGGGTCAATGCGGTTGTGCATCGACTACAGACAACTCAATAAAGTAACAATAAAGAATAAGTACCCTCTACCGAGGATTGATGATCTCTTTGACCAGTTGCGTGGTGCAACCGTCTTTTCCAAGATAGACTTGAGGTCTAGATATCATCAACTTCGTATTAAGGATAGTGACATATCCAAGTCTTCTTTTAGGACGAGGTATGGTCACTATGAGTTCACAGTTATGTTGTTTGGACTAACTAATGCACCAGCTACATTTATGGAACTCATGAATAGAGTTTTTCGACCCTTCCTCGATCAGTGTGTTGTCGTCTTCATAGATGACATTTTGATCTATAGTAAGGATGCTCAGCAGCATGAGCAGCACCTTCGCCAAGCTTTGACCTTGCTAAGAGAACACAAGATGTATGCTAAGTTTAGCAATTGTGAGTTCTCGCTGCCGGAGGTATCTTTTCTTGGACATGTGATATCTGCCTCGGGAATTCGTGTTGACCCTACAAAGGTAGAATCTGTTCTACAATGGGAGCAACCGAAGACACCGACGGAGATTCGAAGTTTCTTGGGGTTAGCTGGCTATTATCGAAGGTTCATTAAGAACTTTAGTTCTATAGCCTTACCTTTGACCAAGTTGACCCGGAAAGATGTTCCTTTTTCTTGGAATGATAAGTGTCAACAGTCTTTCCAGTTGTTGAAGGAGAGATTAACAAGTGCACCTGTGCTTGTGCTACCTGAACAAGGAAAAGGATATGTAGTCTTCTGTGATGCTTCCAAGAATGGACTAGGATGTGTGTTGATGCAGGATAAACAAGTGATTTCTTTTGCTTCCCGACAGCTTAAAAAACACGAGGAGAATTATCCGACACACGATCTGGAGTTAGCTGATGTGGTTCATGCCTTGAAGATCTGGAGACATTATCTCTACGGAGAGACATTCCAGATTTTCACAGACCACAAGAACCTTAAGTATATCTTCTCTCAGCATGAGCTCAACATGCGGCAACGTCGCTGGATGGAGTTAATCAAGGACTACGATTGTACATTTGATTACCATCCGGGCAAGGCCAATGTTGTTGCAGATGCCTTGAGTAGGAAATCAGCAACATCAACCATGGATAGAGTACAACTAAACTCTTTAGTATGCTCTAAGAGAGATATGCTTATCTCTTTAAGGCAAGACAATGTACAGTTGAAGGCGTCATTGTTAGCCGGATTGTTGGCTGAGATACATATTAAACCTACCCTAAGAGAGCAGATTAAGGAAGCACAGCTAGGTGATGCTGCAGTTCAGCAGATTAGATCTGAGTATGGAAATGAGAAGCGAGATGGTTTCCATGACTCAGATGATCATATAGCTTGTTATAGTGGAAGAATGATAGTGCCGGATGTGGATAACTTGAGGAAGTTAGTCCTGGAAGAAGCTCATTCTTCCATGTATGCTATGCATCCAGGGAGCACCAAGATGTATCGAAATTTGAAAGATCAGTATTGGTGGCCTGGAATGAAGAAAGATGTTGCAGAGTTTGTTCTGAGGTGTCCTGTGTGTCAGCAAGTTAAAGCTGAACACCAGAAGCCTGCATGGACAATACAACCTTTACCCATACCACAGTGGAAGTGGGACCATGTGACCATGGACTTTGTTGTTGGTCTACCCAGGACAAGCAAAGGACATGATTCCATTTGGGTAGTTGTTGATAGGTTGACTAAGACAGCACATTTCTTACCTGTCAAAACAACCTATTCTGCTGAAAGGTTATCAGAATTATATCTGCAAGAGATAGTGCGTTTGCACGGAGTTCCTGTCACTATAGTTTCTGACAGATGTCCCCAGTTTACAAGTCGTTTTTGGGAATAGTTACACAGAGCCCTAGGCACCAAGCTAAGGTTTAGCACGGCCTTTCATCCACAAACTGATGGACAGTCAGAAAGGACCATACAAACCTTAGAAGACCTGTTGAGAGCATGTGCTCTCCAGTTTACCGGAAGTTGGGATCTACACCTAAGCTTGATAGAATTTGCCTATAACAATAGCTATCAGCATAGCATTGATATGGCACCTTATGAAGCCTTGTATGGTAGACGTTGTAGATCACCTCTGTGTTGGTTCGAGACTGGTGAACATCAGTTGTTAGGTCCTGATCTTGTGCAGCAGACTACAGAGAAGATTAAAGTAATACAACAACAGATTAAGACTGCACAGGATAGACAAAAATCTTATGCTGACAAATGTCGTAGACCCTTAGAGTTCCAGGTTGGAGACAGAGTGTATCTCAAAGTCTCGCCTTGGAAAGGAGTCCTTCGTTTTGGAAGAAAAGGGAAATTAGCTCCTAGATATATGGGGCCTTATCCAATCATTGAACGGATTGGAAAGGTAGTATATAAACTAGAGCTGCCACCAGAGTTACAGAGGTTACACCTTGTGTTTCACATTTCTATGTTGAAGAAATGTCACCCAGACACCAAGTCAGTTCTACAACCTATGGAGGTAGAATTGAATGATGATATATCTTATGAGGAAGGACCAGTGTCGATCCTTGATAACAGGATTAAAAAGTTAAAGAAGAAAGATATAAGTCTTGTGAAAGTCCTCTGGAACCATCGTGGTGTTGAAGAAGCCACTTGGGAACTAGAGGATGAGATGAGAAGGAAGTATCCTGCCCTTTTCTCTTAAATATGTCTTATCGATTTCGGGGACGAAATCTTTGTAAGGGGTGGATAATTTGTAACATCCCTGACCTGGGTTATGAGCTAACCCTAGATGTTTTGCCTAAATATGTAATTAAATCCTTGTGAATTACCTTGGGCATGTAATTAAGTTTCTCAGAAACATATATTTCAGTTTTTGCTCCTTTTTATATAAAGTTGTAGCATTGTTTTGTATTACAGGGACCTATGTGCAATTTACCCATTTATAAGGGTTAACTTGCAATTTGCACATGTTGAGATGTTCCTCTGATATTTAGACATCATGAGAATCTCTTTGATAAAGTTTGAGGGATTTCCCAAGCTTGGGCACCAAGGTGCAGCTGTGGAAGCAATCCCGGTACTTGAAACCCTAATTTAGGGTAAAATGCAATTTACCCAATTTAAGGGATGCAAATAGTAAAATATATCATCTAATGTATCTTTTAAGACTCTCATCATAATTTAGATAAGAAATGATGAAAGGATCACTTCAATTGATTAATCAAGCAATGAAAACACCTTTGTGATTGAATAATCAGGGTATATGTACAATAGCCCTTTTATGTATGTACCTTAAGTTATAGGTTGATCTTCTTTGCTCTCATTTCTTGACCTTAAAAGAAGGTTGTCCTTAGAAATAAGAAGAAGGGACGAGCAAGAAAAGATGGAAGGACTTAGTTGGAAATATAGAAAACTTATGGGCCTTTAATGAAATCTCACCCAAGTATATATACACTTTACCTCTCAAGCAAAGGAACCTTTCCTTCGTGCAATTCACTGTTTCTCCTTGCTTGACCGACTAAGGAACAGCTTGGAGCTCAGGAGGACGACCCAAGGTGTGCAAGGTAGGTTTGGATTCCTCTTCTTGCCTTATTTCATGGTTAGAACTCGAATTCAAGGTCAAATTGATGACTAGCTCACAAAGCTCCACCTTTCTAGCCATCTCTTCGTGACTTTCCCTGGAGTTTTCACCTTGGCCGACCTGTGGAAGCTCAAGGAAGCCATTAAAGCTTAGAGCTCGAAAGCTTGGAGCTCAAGGAGCAAGCTTTAGGCGGGTTTTATAACTCTAAACCCATGCTTTGTTATATACATCTTGTTTATGCATGTAGATGATAGTTTTTCTTCTTCTCTACTTTCCTTTGCTACTTTGCAAGCAAATCCGTGGGAAATCCTTGCTGTTCTTAAGCTAGGAGATGAAGGCGTTATTTCCAAGGTTAATCCACCGCTTTTCACTTTACCAAACGGTCTCTACCTTTGGCTCTCTCGGTCTCAAGACCGTGTGGTGAGCAAACGGTCTCAAGACCGAGTGAGGGAAAACGGTCTTCAATACCGTTTAAACCCATTGACCGAGCGTGGACCGTACAATATTTTTGTACAAAATTATGTAGGCTAATCACCCTCAAACTTTTAGAATATAACTCCAAAGGAATCGATAGATATGACCTTTTTACTCAATAACTTTAATTGAATTTAGTCCTGATCTCCAATCTGTTGAAATCGCCCTTTTTGGGCAAACGGTCTCAAGACCGTGTAAGGACGTTGACCATGCGTTGACCGTATGAGATTACTGTTCAAAATAATGTTGATTAACATCTCACCAAATTTATGGACTAATTCCAAACGAGCTAAGAGTTGAAGGGTGATTACTAGGGCTAACCCTAATTGAAATCAGTACTGAAATCTCAATGAATTAATTAAGTGTTTTTGGGTTGATTGACCCAAACGGTCTCAAGACCGTTTGGGGATCAACCAAACGGTCTCAAGACCGTGTGGGGGATCATCCAAGACCGTATGGAGGTCTGGGGTCAAGTATAGTTGACCAATTGAAGGTACAAACATACCAAATTACATTGCAATTAAGTTTTGATATGATCATTAACTCAATGGATCCAACCTTGAAGAATTTTCACTAGAATCCAAAAGTTGGATGGGCAAACGGTCTCAAGACCGTTTGGAACCCATCCAAATGGTCTCAAGACCGTGTGGTGACAACCCAAGACCGTTTGGAGGTCTAAGGTTAAGTTAATTTGATCAATTGAGGGCCCAATTCCAATAGATTATCGAATTAATTAAAATACTGATTTGTGACTCAATCAAGGTTCAACTCCTATCAAATCACATTAGATTTTGATGAAATCTTGGGAAAACGGTCTCAAGACCGTGTGGAGTTCATCCACACGATCTCAAGACCGTTTGGGCCAAGTTTAGGCCCAATTGGAGCTCAATTGAAGGGTTCAACCTTGTGTTGATTCACATTGATGAGTGTTGATGGTTGAACGTTGATGGACCTTAATTGAACCAACTTCAACCCTAATTGGATAGTAATTAAGGGTCAATTGAGTGACCAATTGGTTAAGAATAACCCTAATTAACTCAATCTATAAGTGGTTACCATGGCTTTGACCATTTGGAGGCTTCAACATTGATAATCATAAACGATTGAAACCATTGAACCATGTTCGAGGTCCAAACGGTTTGAGACCAAGTGGACCAAACGGTCTCAAGACCGTTTGAGGTCACACGGTCTCAAGACCATTTGAGACCTCACAGTCTCAAGACCGTTTGAGGTCACACGGTCTCAAGACCGTGTGAGGCCTCACGGTCTCAAGACCGTTTGGGGCCAAACGGTCTCAAGACCGTTTGGACTCAAACGATCTCAAGATCGAGAGACACCAAACGGTCTCAAACCATATGAGCTCTCTCGGTCTTGAAGTCAAAGTCGCCAAACGGTCTTCACCCTCTCTCGACCTTGAAGGTCACATGGTCTTGGAGTCAACCCTAGCAAACGGTCAACCCATCCAAACGGTCTCAAACCATTTGGAGGATGAAGGTGGAAACCGTTTGAGGTTTTCATAGGCTGAATTCACTTAACCACTTGAAAGTGTAAATGGTGCTATGATGATCAAATCTAAACCCTAATGATAACCTAGGACATTAGGGGATTAAGTGACTAATGAATTGAACCATGATGTGATCAATGGGGGTAAATTACCAAAATACCCCTGAAGGGTTCAATTGAGTAAAACCTTGTTCAAATCAAACCCTAATCACATGATAGTGATGTGTTGGCTTATGTTAACCAAAGAGGACTTAACCCAACCTGATCTAGAGTGGTGTTATCACCATCTACTAGTATGAGGAGAGAGAAAGTACTTTAGAGAGAGAAAGTACTTTAGAGAGAGAAAGTACTTTAAGAGAGAGAAAGTACCCCTTTTTGGGTGGAAACCTAAGTAAAGAACCTTCAATACACATAGATGTGCATGATTAGGGTATGATCCACCTATGTGAGATCATGGAAACCCTAATTATGATATATGATGAATCTTAAGCCAATCTGAGAGCAGCAATGATGATGTTCCTCATACAAGATGATGATATGAGTTCAATTCACCTTAATGTGAATAGTAAACCCTAATTCAAGGGTAATGATATGTAATGTGAATAGTAAACCCTAATTCAAGGGTAATGACATGCATTATGAGTATTAAACTCTAATTGATGAGAATCAGAGGACTTAACTCTTATGATAAGAGTGGGAAGTGTATTTCTTGTTTTGAATTACCTTTATCAGTTGAACTAACCATGCAGGTCCTGATATGAAGGTGATCGTATCCAGGTATGGATGATGATATTGTATTCATTAAAAGCATGTTAAAAGCTTTATGAATAGGTAAGATATCTTGATGCCTTGTCATTGGCAACCTACGACTTAATGGTCTGTGAGAGCCATGAATACCATCAAGGTCATGCTTTAGAGATGACTTTCCGGCTCTCTTAATGACCTATGTATGATACTGATGTGACTTCTTAGCGATCAGTTGGAATATGAGTGGTATGCCTCATCTCCATAGGGCATAATGTTGTATGTAAAACATAATCAACCACGTAGTATACATGTTAGAGTTAACTACGAGTTAGTTGATTGATGATACACTGTGATAGTGCTTATATTTCTTCATATTTCGTAAGTGTTGAGCTCTTGTTTATAGCTGCAACTGCTATTGAATACTTTGAAAGCCTTATTGTTTAAGTTATTCTTTGAAGTTATAATAAAGCTTCTGGCGGAGAGTTATAACTCTCGCTGGGACAATTATGTAAAATTGTCTCACCCCGTAGACTTCAACTTTTTAGGTGGACGTCAGAGACGGAGGAACTGGTGTACAGGTGACCAGTCTCAGCAGCAGCAGCACCAGGAGCAGCAGTGAAATCTCAGGTGGAGATTTAGCCTGCCATGTGGTGTAGTTAGAGTCAGTCCTATGTGTCCTCTGTACTCTCAGGTCTTGGAGTCTTTTGTTATGAGTTCTTGAGATTTTGATGTATATAATTACTCAAGAAGTAATTATCATGAGATGTAAACAGTTATCTCTTGTTATGAAAGAAGCTCTTATGGATTCAAGCTCTTGTCTCGAAAAGTTTTAATTTCCCGTGATTTTTGACTTCCGCTGTTTATCGAATCGTTTCCGCTAAGTTTAAATCGTGATTATATCGTGGTTTGGAGATCAGAGCCTACAATATCGAACAGATGTATGGTGACTACATACATTAGGGACCAACATGCAATCGATATTCGAATCTAAAAGTACAAACGTAGACAATTCGCACTAGTAGATAATAGATAACACAAGTTGGTGATCAAGCAACTAGCATTCATTAAACGATTGATGTTGAACTGAAAAGATAGTATTTATCTATTGCAAACTCATGAATTACAATGCATAGAATGAAAACATGGGTAGCGGGGCTACGCTCCGTACCCTAGTGTATGGAACTACTTGCTCATGGAAAGGACAAAGAAGGAGGTGGGAAGAGAGAAGGAAAACATCATCTCCACATAGGAGGGAGGAAGGTCGACCCCTTGGAGTAGAGAGAAAATGTCTTCACACCATGTGGTTGCCTTGGTGATGGATCCTCGACTTACCACCTTCTATGTTGATGAGAGAGAAAGCAACTTGAGGATGGAGTGTGGATCTCAGATCGACAACCTTGAGGTGATGGATGAAGGTTGAAATAGCTCTGGAACAGTTGGGGCAGCCTTTGGGCGTCTAAAGATCTGATGCCAAATGGGGACCCCTTTGGTCCTATTTATAGGCTTCCAAGGAGTCTTGAACAGTCTTGGGACCATTCTGGATCTTGAATGGTTTGGAGACTGTTTGGATCCTCGAATGGTTTGGAGACCATTTGGATCCTAAATGGTTTGGAGACCGTTTGAGGTTTTCTCAGTCTTGAGATCGTTTGAAGCTTGGTCGGTCTTGGGACCATTTGAATCTTGGTCAGCCTTGGGACCGTTTGAAGCTTGGTCGGTCTTGGGACCGTTTGTCTTTCATTCGGTCTTGGGACCGGTTGGTCTTCATACAATCTTGGGACCGTTTGGATTTCATTCGATCTTGGGACCAGTTGGTCTTCATACGGTCTTGGGACCGGTTGTGTCCTTAACGGTTTGGAGACTGTTTGAGCTCTTCACAGTTTGGAAACCGTTTGGGGTTCTTCACGGTCTTGAGATCGGTTGAGTACTTTTTCAATTTTTTGTGTTTTTATGTAAGAAGAAAAGGGAGAAATGTTAGTCTATTGGTATATTAACAATAAAGTGGAAAGTTAAGTATTCTATCTAATTTATCTAAGAAAGAGTATGGAAAACTAAGAAAAATTAGTAAGATAACATCACAAAATGGGAGGTTATGAGTATCACAACCCATGGTAGTTGGAATCTGACTATTTCAATTTTGTCTCCCTAATTTGAAACCTTGTCTTACATAGTTCCCTTTAGTTATGATGCTCACCTTAGAATTGACCTATGTTTTTCATGAGATGATGAAAGGTTGATTTAGGATCATAAGAGTTTCATGTTAGAAATATCTTTAGTTAACCTTTATGTGATGATCATGTTAGGTAATACTAGGGCATAATTTGAAAACAAAGGTGTCTACAAAGGATTAGGGTTCGAGGGATGGCAAGCTTTTTCTCCACGCCACTAGCTTGGTTTATGAGGACTCTCGGATGCGTATGATACATGTCTGGCCTAAGCTAATATTGATTGTCCAAAATGGCATACCTTTAGAAAATAATAGCCTTAGACATCTATGTTGACTTGTTTGAAAATGGTTACTAGAAATAATTCCCTTTTGTCCCATAGGAACACATGTTTGGGTAGTCTGTCCCTTAAACCTAGACTTTGAGATGGTAGTGATAAATCTTATACATGGTTTAGTTAGACTCATGCTTTTTTCCTGTAGTTTTAGTTTGAATTAGTAGCTCGAACATTTTGAGGGGTAGTAGTAGTAGTGGTGGTGGTGGTGGTAGTATTAGTAGTGGTGGTGGTAGTGGTGGTGGTGGTAATAGTAGTAGCAGTAGCAATTGCAGTAGTAACAGTAGCAGTAGAAATAGTAGTAGCAGTAGTAGCAGCAATAGTAGCAGTAGTAGTAGTAGAAGTAGCAGTAGTAGCAGTAGTAGTGATAGTAGTAGTAGCAACAACAACAACAGTAGCAGTAGCAGCAGCAGGAGCAGGAGCAGTAGCAGCAGCTGCAGTAGCAGTCACAGTAGCAGTAGTAGTAGCAGTAGTAGTAGTGGTAGTTTTAGTAGTAGTAGTAGTAGTAGTAGTAGTAGTAGTAGTAACAACAGTAGTAGCAAGAGCAACAGTAGTAAAAGCATTAGTAGCAAGTAGTAGCAGTAGTAGTAGTAGTAGCAGTAGCAGTAGTAGTAGTAGTAGTAGTAGTAGTAGCAGTAGCAGTAGTAGCAGTAGTTGTAGTAGCAGTAGTAGTAGCAGTAGAAGTAGCAGTAGCAGTAATAGTAGTAGTAGAAGCAATAGTAGCAGTAGGAGTAGCAGTAGTAGTAGCAGTAGGAGTAGCAGTAGCAGGAGCAGTAGTAGTAGCAGTAGTAGGAGGAGGAGGAGTAGTAGGAGGAGGAGGAGTAGTAGTAGTAGGAGCAGTAGTAGCAGTAGTAGTAGTAGTAGCAGCAGCAGTAGTAGTAGTAGTAGTAGTAGCAGCAACAACAACAGCAGCAGCAGCAGTAGTAGTAGTAGTAGTAGTAGTAGTAATAGTAGTGGTAGCAACAACAGCAGCAATAGCAGCAATAGTAGTAGTAGTAGTAGTAGTAGTAGTAGTAGTAGTAGATCTTGTATATGCTAATCTAGCATCTCTCTTCATCAAATGAGCAAACCATAAGCATAATGAGCAAGAAAGGTAGGGTTTTAGAGCTTTAAAGCAATTTCTACCATGGAATAGCAAGGTTCCAACCTAGAAAAAGGTAGTAGGAAGGATAACAAATAAATAAACGGAGGAAAGAAGGGGATTCTTACTCTTTTAGGTCAAGATCACTAGAAGGAAACTTTTTAAACCCAAAAAGAAAGTCAATTGCAAACCTAGATTCTTTTTCCAAGAAGCTCCCCTCTTTCTACTTCCTTGGGAAGGAAATCTACAGTATCACAGAGGGAGGATGGGGTTTGTAGAAGGAGGGAAGTGGTGGAGAGAAAATGGCTCGTTTTGGTGCTTAGATATAAGTATATGAAACGTTAAGATAAAGAAAAAGAAAAATTTGAAGTTCTAGTATCTATCCATGTGTACATGGCCTTAAACCATTAAGAATATACACGCACACACACAAGAAGCTCCTCCACCGTCCATAGAGACATGCTTATCCCTCGTTTCTTGAATTTCCAAGAAAAAAAATAACTCATTAGTTGATAGCTACTTAAGGTAGCTCATCCATGAAGGGGTAAAACTTAAACACTTGAATTCAGGATGATAAGCACCCCGCATACGCATCAGTATGTGCTCTGAGTTTCCCTTAGGAATACTCATTTCACCATCTGGCATGTTCTGACACTCAGATAGATCTATGGCACAGAGCACTACATGATTAGAGTTCCACTTGATTAGCTATGCCAATTGGATGAATTAAGGTTGCATCAAACAAGTAACACACAAACCCTAATTCACTTTTAGCAAGCATATAAATATCACAACTTCAAAAGATATAAAACATGTGAAACATAATTTCTCATCTCATCATCACATGGTACTATTCACTTACCATTCATTAGGCTACACTACCCATCATACTATCACAAGATATAAATCTTTTTCACAATATCACAGGGTATCAACCCTTGTCAACACAAGAGAATTACACCTCATTCAGGGCTCAACTATGCCCAAAGGTCATTAAGACCATCATACTATCACAGGATATAAAATCCTTTTCACAATATTACAGGGTATCAACCCTTATCAACACAAGAGGATTACACCTCATTTAGGGCTCAACTATGCCCAAAGGTCATTAAGACCATCATACTATTCCCTGCAAGAACATCATTATCTTTTCATGACTTATAACAAGGCTCAACAACATTACTTACATATAATACACCAGATCAACATAATATTGCATTAATGATCTAGGAGATATTCATAAACAATCATACCAGGGTTATATTAACATTAAGAATATTCCTTTATTACATAAACATGCAAGGAACCTACATATTATTAACCCTCATTATAGTCATAATGCACATGTTTAGCATAAGAAAGTATCAACCATGTGGATATGATAACCACCAATTAACATATCACGGTTATGATCATATTAAGGAGGTTATTACACCATCATTCCATTATATAAGAATGTTAAACATGAATATTCATCTTTATCTATTTGCATTAGAGTTAGGTTCACAAGATAAATTATATTAATGTTACTAATCACCACTCATACTCAAACCCTAACTCACGACATCCCTATTGGATCATGGATGCATAAGGTCAAGCATCACCATCACATTCCATACCATTCTCAAGTATGAACCCACACATAAATCAAGGTGTAACCATCACGTTATAGCATACTAGGGTTTCAACAATAGTAAGAGAGTACTCCATGATTGTATTAGTCATTCAAGGACTATTCATACCCAATTACCATCATTTAATTATATTAAAGCTAGGTATAACAAGCTATGCCTCATTAGGATTACATATCAACAAAATATGTTTATCATCTCTTATATTCATATGAGTGAATAGGCAAGACTACCTTATTAAGGGTAACCTTCTATTTGTTCCATCATCATTCAACCCATATCACCATACCACAATGTCACCCAGAACCATTGGATGTTTAAAAGGTAATACCATTGGTTTTTTACATAAGTAAAAACCTTGAATGAATCATATATGATGTTATTGAGTTGTGATCAATAAAGGTCACCATTTAACCCTAGACATCCTTTGGTTAACAACAATAAGGGTTCCGTTGAGAGTAGGGTGAAATCTATAATCGACTATTCATTTAAAACATGCCATCCATTGTCAACAAGTAAGCTCCTTAAGTTGATCATATAAAGGAAATCATCTAAATCACATTATTAGGACCAACATATTACATTAGCCATAATTCCTCTTTATTGGAGGAATAAACATTATATCTTAACCATTGGGTCAAGTTCATATGTTAAAACCATCAATTACAGTATAGGTCCAACCATTGCATAGTAACCCAACAAACCATTGGTCTAAGGCTTAATTGATGCTGCTACTATATGATTAACTCACCATAGGTTTTGGAGACCTGATCCACCATCATTAGTGACTATTAAGTCACCATACGTTGTTAGATCAGCACTATAATTGTTAATCAACATCAAAAATCAAATTAATATCACCATTGATTGATAGCATCATTAGGGTACTTAGTTGTTAATCACTAGGCTTCTAATTAGGCCAAAACATGACCTAAGGGGTGAACGTTAGTTGAAACTCTTGGTTACCACCATCCATTGTCATGATGACAACACCATAGGGTTGTTGCAATGGTACCATCATCGGGTCATGGGTTTATAGAAGAAATCAGCTTTAAACCCTAAAATTGACCATTGGTAGATAGGTGCTTAGCACCATAGGTTGTCAAACCAACCTAATCCAAGTCATATTATACCTTAGGAATAGCGTAAACATGATCAAAGGTTCATATAGAACTGAAATCAGAATAGGGAATATAATAAAAATCAAAATCTAAGTCAAGCATAGCTTTTTAGTGCATGGATCATCATTTTCAAACAAGAACATGATCTAGAAAGCATATGGTAAGAAATAAACATGGAGCAAGTTATAAAACTTGCCTCTAATTAGAAGATAAACTCCCAAACTTAAGAAAACATGAGCAGGTAGGGTAGAAAATCTAATCATAAGTTGTGAACTCGTCCATCTAGCACCTCTCTTCATCAAATGAGCAAACCCTAAGCATAAGGAGCAAGAAGGTAGGGTTTTAGAGCTTTAGAGCAATTTCTACCATGGAACAGAAAGGTTTTGACCTGGAGAAAGGTAGGAAGAAGGATAAAAGATAAGTACATGGAGGAAATAAGGGGTTTCTTACTCTTTTACGTCAAGATCACTATAAGAAAGCTTTTAAAACTCAAAAAGGAAGTCAATTGCAACCCTAGATGCTTTTTCCATGAAGCTCCCCTCTTTCTCTTTCCTTGGATAGGAAATTCGCAGCATCATAGAGGGAGGATGAGGTTTGTAGAAGAAGGGAAGTGGTGGAGAGAAAATGGATCATTTTGGTTCTTAGGGATAAGTATATGAAACTTTAAGATAAAGAAAAAGAAAAAGGTGAGGTTCTAGTATCTTTTCAAGTGTCCATGGCCTTAATCCATTAAGAATATACAAGAACACACACAAAAAGATCCCCCACCATCAATATAGACATGCTTTTCCCTCGTTTCTTGAATTTCCAAGCAAAACAAATAACTCATTAGTTGATAGCTACTAAAGGTAGCTCATCCATGAAGGGGTAAACCCTAAAATACCCTAGGAGAAAACACCTTCAAACTAAGGTTTAAATGGGTGACAAATGGCTCAAAAAGCTCAAGGATGATGAGATAATATACAAGGAACATAATTCAAGTGATAAATTGCAAAGAAAACCTCTCAATTGGGTGAATTGCAGAAAAATCCAAAATGTGCATAAAATTGCATAACTTGCTCAAACAGTGTCCAAATTGGACCAAATTTGAAATATAAGCTTTTCTTTTGATTTAAAAGCATATCAAAAGGTTATATTAGTGTAATAATAATTAAATTATGATAATTAAGCTTATTCAACTCATTAAGCAAGTTTAGGGGCCTTACAACTATAAACCCCTAATAGGGATTTTGCCCCCAAAATCCAAGGTAAACAAAGATGGGTACGTCATTTGCACCTCATCCTATTACCTTCACATGGTACTTGCATATCATGGTGATGTTACATAATTCATACATATCTCATTTTGGGTCAGCACAGAAACCCCCCACATAAGAAAATATTTGCAAATATGGAACATAGAAACTTGTTGTGCCACCTATACAAATCTAATAGTAACTTTCAACTTTAAATTCTAGCTATCATCCTGAAATTATATCTATTGTATCAAAAAACCATCTATCCTTGATAGTGGTCTTTCCCAGCTATCACTAGACTATACACAACATTATAGAGTCACTCTTGTTTTTCCTTCCAAACAACATTTATAGCATCATCATCAACTCTCTCTCTCTCTATGGGATAGGAATACTTTGAATGTTCATTTAATAAACATCTCCAACCTTCACATATTTTTCATACTGTTGATATATCTTGGATACTAGGATTCATTACCTTGGTATCCACCTCATGTGCTATAAGGAACTCACATCATTATATCATCCACTTTTACCAACATAATAAATATCAAGACATATAAGAGGAGTCTTCCTAATTATTGGAAGGCTCAAAAGCAAAATCATCACAAACTTTATGATCTTGGAACCATAGTCCAAACAACCTTATGCTATAATAATCTATCCACCCTCATGTTTACAACGAATCCACACATACCAAGTGGGAATGATCCACTTGAAAGTTGTTCCCTAGAAAGGAAAGACACAAAGGTAAACACACTTCCCACATCATAGAAACATATTTCAAGGGTCACTAGAAAAAAGGTAACCAATTCTATTTTCATTATGCAAGTTACAACTTCTTATGCATCATTTTATCCTTTTCATTTTGGGTTCCTTGTCATTAGCATAAGAATCATCATGATTTAACATATCTCATTACTCCTTCCTTGATGACTATTTATCACAATTGGGTATGTTCTCTTATTTTATTATGTTTTTCAACCACTTATCAACATGTAAATCATCACATTCCAGATTTTCTTCATTAAACATGGATCATCTGCCTTAATTTCTTTCAAACTCTATGCTTATTTTACATTAACACTTACTTATACACATAGGTTGGTCTGAGATTAACTTAGGTTCCACCTTATTCCTTTATCATTGTTCTCATTTATCTTCTCATTTTGTACTTATAATTGGAGTTCTCTCCATCTTATGTGGATTTCATACCTTGAATCACTTTATAAGCATAGACTTATCTGTCTCTTACTTTATTATCTTCTTGAATGACATCTTCAAGAACTCCTCTTTTCCTTATTTGTATTTATATTTAGATTTCATGGTGTAGTATCTTTCTCTTATAGTTACCAAACATTCAAGTTTTGATAGATAATGATGCAATTCTCATCTTCTTTAAGGTAGGATTGAGATATTTATACCATGATTTTTTATTCGTTATGCTCTTTAGATTGTCTCAAAATGACTACTTGATCAGAGTAATCGTAAATATAATAATCTAAGAGTTCCATACTTACATTTCTTCAATAATTGAATACCTGGCCAGGGCACCCAAATACTGAGATTAGGCAGTATACATAATATTTTTATGTCATATTCCTAATTTTGACATCATCCTAGTACTAAGTCCTAGTGTCCCTATAGAATCAATGAACCTAAATCTCTGATACTAACTTGTGAGAACCTGTTACACGGAATGAGATCACTCAAAACATAAAACATACTCAATGGCTAATTAATCACATACCCAAAAATGTGGGTAAATTAAAACTGATTTCAACATCAACACCTTCGTAGAAGCATTTGCATAAGAGCCCAAACATCTTTCTTGTATCAATAGTATGCCAAGAATTCAATACAAATTAATTAATCACCTTAGCCTCAACATATATACATAGAAAAATAATATTCATATATACCACACAAACAAGCATTAATATGCTAATAAAAGTCTGATTTGTTTGAAACACCATATACAACTTTTCCTTCCTGGACCTGAGAGTACATGGACGACTCTAGGACACACTAGACATCTAATCAACTTTATCAAAGATTCATTACTATAGCTCCTCTTGCTTGCCACATGTTTGTTTTCATCACTTTTGATTACCTAAAAAGATGTGGCAAACTACAAGGGTGAGACCCATGTCCCAGCAAGAGATATAACCTCCAACAATGCTTATTGATTACAACATTTTAAATAGTAGATAACTAAGCAGTTGGAGTATTTAATAATCAATTGAACAGATTGAATAGTTCAAGTATACTAAATAGATTAAGCAAATCATCTTAGAAATAAGTATCGTCATCAATGCATATATAGATAATAAATAAATCCATTTCTCTAGATAGATATCTACTCAAATATCATCAAATTACATCTAATAACAATCATTATCATTAATCTGACTATCATCATATTCGTTGCTAATAGTACAAGCAATCTAGTAGCATAAGCATCCCTGACATCATGAATATGTCTAGTAAGATAACATGTCTATCAATATTGGCATCTCAAATAAAGGGAACATATCTATATCATAAGTAGAACTAACATCATAACACAATGAACTACATAGACATGATTAATAGTTTAAGCATTTCTAATTACATAGGCATGGCTAGCAATATTAAACATAGCTAGAAGAAGCATCTTAACCATCATTGTCAGTATATTTGACAACATAAACATGTTTACAACATGAGCATAACTACAACATAAGCATATCTATTATCTCTTATTGTACTATATATGATCTTAGTGTAAATAAAGCAAATAAGGGTTATCATCCAATATGAAGCATTGTGTATATCCTTAAATAGTTATGCTACACTGCTCTCTTACATCTTTTATTATGCCCTAAGGAAATTGAGGATACCACTCAAAATCCAACAGACCACTGCTAAGTCAAAATTAGTTCCATAGAAGATCTAGGAAGAGCTGGACTCCTAATATCTTCTCCACCCCCAGTCAGTATGGGTCCGCCACAGTGACACATAAGGTCAAGATGCTATAGCCTAGTCCGTCCTTGGTACATATCACAACACTAGTGAAAAGAGGTGGGTACGCATACCCTACCATCTGAGGTACAACTGCAGTTGTCGTCCAATATCATCACATATATAATCACCGAGACACGATCGCAACCATTCTCAAACTGAGGGCTAGATATGACAATAGTCATCCTCCCTAAACACTTGAATTTAGGATGACAAGCACCCTAGATACTCATCAGTATGCACTCTGAGTTTCCCTTAGGAATACTCATTTCACCATCTGGAAAGTTCTGACATTCAGATAGATCTATGGCACAGGGCACTACATGATTAGAGTTCTACTTGATTAGTTATGCCAATTGGGTGAATTAAGGTTGCATCAAACAAGTGGACATACAAACCCTAACTCACTTCTAGAAATCATATAGATATCACAACTTCAAAAGATATAAAACGTGTAAAGCATAATTTCTCATCTCATCATCACATGGTACTATTCACTTACCATTCATGAGGCTATACTAGTCATCATACTATCACAAGATATAAATCCTTTTCACAATATCACAGGGTATGAACCCTTATCAACACAAGTGGATTACACCTCATTCAAGGCTCAACTATGCCCAAAGGTCATTAATACCATCATACTATCACATGACATAAAATCGTTTTCATAATATCATAAGGTATCAACCCTTATCAGCACATGAGGATTACACCTCATTTAGGGCTCAACCATGCCCAAAGTTCATCAAGGCCATCATACTATTCCCTACAAGATCATGATTATCTTTGCATGCCTTATAACAAGGCTCAACAACATCACTTACATATAATACACCAGATCAACACAATATTGCATTAATGAGCTAGGAGATATACATAAACAATCATAGCAGGGTTATATTAACATTCAGAACACTCCTTTATTACATAAACATGCAAGCAATCTAGATATGATTAACCCTCATTATATTCATAATGCACATGTTTAGCATAAGAAAGTATCAACCATGTGGCTATGATAACCACCAATTAAAATATCAAGGTAATGATCATATTAAGGAGGTTATTCCACCATCATTCCATCATATAAGAATGTTAAACATGAATACTCATATTTATCTATTTGCATTTGAGTTAGGTTCACAAGATAAATTATATAAATGTTACTAATTAGCACTCATACTCAAACCCTAACTCACATCATCCCCATTGGATCATGGATGCATAAGGTGAAGCATCACCATCACATTCCATACCATTCTCAAGTATGAACCCACACATAAATCAAGGTGTAACCATCGGGTTATAGCATACTCGGGTTTCAACAATAGTAATAGAGTACTCCATGATTGTATTAGTCATTCAAGGACTATTCATACCCAATTACCTTCATTTAATTATATTAAATCTTGGTATAACAAGCTATACCTCATAAGGGTTACATATCAACACAATATGGTTATCATCCCTTCTATTCATATGCGTGAATAGGTAAGTATACCTTATTAAGGGTAACCCTTTATTTGTTCCATCATCATTCAACCCATATCACCATACCACAATGTCACCCAGAACCATTGGATGTTTAAAAGGTAAGACCATTGGTTGTTTATATAAGTAAACACCTTGAATGAATCATATATGATGTTATTGAGTTGTGATCTATAAAAGTCACCATTTAACCCTAGACATCCTTTGGTTAACAATAATATGGGTTTTTTTTAGAGTAGGGTAACTATATCATCCAGCCTATCAATGCAATTAAAAATTCCTTCACCATGAGATTATCTCCTATAAGAGGGAACCACAAATGTTGTTGGGAGTTTCTCGATATCATCCCCATAGCTTCTTTTAGTCTATCTTTCATTTGGTGAATATTTTTTGAGATAAAAAAATTTATTTTGTCCTCTTTGACGTACAATCCCATTTGTTCCCTAGTATCCTACAACACTTTCTTAATAACATGGAGTTTTCTTCAACAAAAGATAAGACATAATTTGCAAACATAAGATGACTCATTACCTTTAAATCATGTAAGAAATATGTCTTGATTTCTTTGTAATTTTCAGCAACATTATATCTCTACGTGAAGTACTCCACAAAAAGAATAAATCGAAGAGGTGACCATGGATTCCCTGACTGTAGACTCTTTCTTCCTTTGAATATTCTAGCATAGGCCATTTGCAAGCACATAGAATCTTGTCATTCCCACCCATCGTTTCATCTAGCCAATCCATGTATCATTGAATCCCATTGAGTTTCCATCATCTACCATAATTTATCCCATCTCACTAGCATAGGCTTTACAAACATCTAGCTTTAGACCATCCTTCTTATTACCCCTTAGAACATTAATATCAAGTAATAACGTTGCACCTAGAAGAGTATACTCACTAGTATAATTTATCCCATCGCATACTAGCATAGGCTTTACAAACATCTAGCTTTAGACCAACCTTCTTATTACCCCTTAGAACATTAAGATCAAGTAAGAATTTTTCACCTAGCAGAATATACTCACTAGTACTTTTTCCAACAATAAAATCTCATTGGTTGTCAGAGATAAGATAAGGAATGGCCATCATTAATATAGAAGTCACAATTTTTGCAATAATTTTATATTGGACAGAGTGGAAAGAAATATGCCAAAAATATATAAGAGAAGAAACAACCTTTTGCCTTGGAATGAGAACCAAGAAAGTGAAAGGTTAACCTACTTGACCATATTACCTCCTCCCATGAACTAGCCAATATTGTGAAATATATCTTATTCAATAATATGTCATACCTTCTTATATAAATATGAACTTATATATATATATATATATATATATATATATATATATATATATATATATATATCATGAGAATTGTTTTGATACCATGCTCTAGAATGCATATTTTCTCTTATCCATTCACCTATTTTTATAGGATATTATTATGTCTACTTGTGAGTATGAACTGACATTCTAGGTTTCATATTTTAGATCCTCCTTGTATTCTTTAATATAGAGGACATTGTAGAAATAAAAAACGCGCTCTTCAATATCTTCTTACTTATTCACCATTCTCCCTTTTTTTCACCTAGCTCAAAAACAATTTTTGTTGCTTTTATACTTCTCACTAGAGATTGACACATCTTGTGTTTTTGTCACCATATTCCATCCATTTTTCTCTAATTCTCTGCCAATAGCATTTTTCCTACACCTTTCTGAGATCTTCAAGAATTCATTTTAGTTCGTGATCTCATAGAATCATATTATTATTAAAAGAATCAAGTAGTTGTTTTTCTCTTACCTCCTCACACTCTTTTTTTGTGTTATGAAGTATACTAGGAATATTGGCCTCATAATTAGCCCATTTCGTCAATGTATAGCCTTTGTGTTCATCAACTTATTGTAAAAATTGTATATAGGATTATGTCTAACATAAATAGTCTAGTTTTATGTGAAAATATCTTCAATATTTCTATCAGCTCAAGAATTTAAAAACTGAAAGTTTTTTGTTTCTACTTCTTTTAAGTAATTTTCATCAATATAGGGGCATGATCACCCAAATCTAACCTTCATACTTTCACTAGAGATTTTAGGAACATCTACAGCTAGTCTCAGGAAAACTCTATCAAGATTACTTATGATATGGTATCTAGTCTTTATATCCATTATTACAAGTAAAAAAGTCAAATAACTCAATCGTCTCAATTGTCTGGTTCAAAACATTAACAACAAAATTCAGAACATGTCTTTCTCTACATTCTCCATATTGCAATGTGACATTGTTGATATACCCTATTACTATCCATCATACACTCTTACGCTTGGATATATCAGTCAGATTTCCC
This sequence comes from Alisma plantago-aquatica, assembly GCA_963693085.1. Lineage (NCBI taxonomy): Eukaryota > Viridiplantae > Streptophyta > Magnoliopsida > Alismatales > Alismataceae > Alisma > Alisma plantago-aquatica. The sequence goes on from OY856411.1 coordinate 476,228,694, forward strand.
CATTGTTTCTATTTGGAAATTTGGAAGCAATAAAGTTTTGTTGTTTCCTAAAAGTGTATCTCGTCAAAAATGATGTATCTAAAGGAAGAACGTGAGATATACCATGTTGTAGAGCAGACTCAAGTGACATTACTCAAAATAAGATGTGTTGCACTCATTGTAGCACATTGATGGGTGTTGATGATGTGCTCCCCGTGCATTCCAAAAAGCTTCCACATCTTTGTAAAGTCCACACTGATGAGGAGAATATCCACATCGCACTACAAGAGCCGACAGGGAGGGAGAGCCTTTTGTTGGAAACATGCAAGAATTTTACTCTTTCATATTTTCTCTCTCCATTGATGGTATTCATACCCAGTGTCCAAAAGGTATAATTAAACCATGATTTTCATGCCGATTTAGTTAGCGATTAAAGGAAGAAGTGTTTCTAAAACTTATAGAATGAAAGTTCATTGGTGGAAAACAATTAAGTTTCTACTTACAAACAATCATTTGGCCAACTAGATTGTATCAAAACATTATAGAAATTATCAAGTAAATTACTAATCTTGTCCATTCAACCAAAAGGGTTGGCAAATCGAATGATTGGGCTGATCTTGTGCAATCTATCTATTAGACTACCAAATTGACCATTTGTCCTAATCTAGACTCACTTGACCAACTAAATTGGATAGTTTGTCTAGTCAAATTGTTGCACTTTCCAATCGGCTGATTTGGCATCTATATAGTCTAGTATTAATGTAATTGATTACATAAACCTTTAATCAACAAATATATTTTGTCCATGATTATACTCCTCTTGACTTTGCATCCTATGCATGTGACCCTTTAGGCTCCATAGTACATTGGTAGTGATGTCTATATTCATATTATGACTTCACAAGTAATGATTGGCATCTAGCAAGACTTCATTTCCACATAAGAAATTGGATTAGTTGGAGAGAAACTTCAACCTAGTGTAGTGACCAGTGTTATAGTGATCATATAATTCCTTAGTCTTTGATATTCATGTTTGATTTGAGCTGTGAAAATTTCATCATCTTAGTGTTCATTATTTATTCCTTGATATAGAGTAGATTATTTGAGATACATGTAAGATTAATATAACATATTGATACACATGAGCATGTCCATCCATTTCATAGTCTCTCTCACCAAGTGGCCACGACATCACTCCAATAGGAGGAACAAATCCCATTTGTGTCATTCACAATAATCCACATGCGACACTACTTGTTTTGGAAACCCTTATATAAGGTCATGTTGAGTAGTGTTAAAGTACACTAAACAACATGTGATCATAGTTGTGACTTCAGGATTTAAGAACCAAAATTGCCAATGACACTTTAAGATATAAATCTTACTGCCATTTCTAGCTTCTGTGTATCACACTCAAGTTGGTTGTGTGTGATACACTCATTCTTAACAAGTTGTATGTGTTTGACTCAATACCTCATATCATGACTAATTAAACGTAGTCATTAGTCAAAACACATACTATTCTTAATGCATTATTATCATCTAAGTTTCCACAATAGTATTCAACTAGGGACTTTGACAAGAATTAATACTCTTAGAATACACATGATCTCATGTCCAAGTCCTCAACCCAAAATCACATTTCACTGAGTCATACATTCTTAGGATACTATTATATTCATTCATTATCTCATATTGAAGCAAACATAATAAATGGAATACCCTTAATCATTAATTAAATCAATTACAAAGTGTGAAATTACATTCGTCAGATTGTTGGCTCTTAGGGAATAAAATCAATAGTCTCCCACTTTCACTGGAGACAACCACTTACAAATCTCAATCAAAATGATCTAACATGACCATCTTGTTTATTTTGTAAAATTCATAAGGATTAGCAACATTGCTTTTGGTTGTTATTGTACAAATGTTTAAATCTCCTTGGTGTACATCTCTCTTATGAGATTTTAATGATTTGGTATGTTCTTTGAATGTTGATGTGATATGGTTTCTTTATCTTATGAAATCAATCCACTATGGTCATAGCATATACATATTGTATCATCAATGGATGGAACAACTGCTAGTTCATCCATGAATTTCTTAATCAATATAACTTCCTTTGTTGCATTAGAGGAAAAAATGCAGTCAGTCGCTATTGTATAATTGATCATTGTATCTTTCTTGTAAATTTTCCATCTCACCACTCCACCATTAAGTTGAAACACAAAACTTGATTGTGATCAATAATCATTCTTTTCAGTTTAGAATCTTGAGTAAATTTAACCCTTTAGAACCGACTCTTATATCACCACCATAAATAAGTAACTGATCCTTAGTTCTTCTCAAGTACATAAGGACGTTTTTTACGACAACAAAATAAACTTCACCCGGATCCCATTGGTACCCACTCGTCATGCTCAATCATATCAAATGTATGGACATGTACATAACATCTCACACATGAAAAATCCAATTACATATGTATGTGGAGTTCTATTTGTTCATTTCTTCTCTTAAGAAGATCTGGACATTGAGATCTCCAGTGACTTATTTAATGAGACATGGATAATTTTCCTCTTTTGTATTCTTGCATTCTGAACCTTTTCGACATTTTGTCAATGTGTGTACTTTGACTTTGACTTAGACTGAACCTTTTTGACATTTTGTCAATGTGTGTACTTTGACTTAGACTAAGAAGCCTCCTAGAACTATCTCTATAGATCTTTATTTCTAAAATTTAGGATGCTTCTCCTATTTCCTTAATGGAGAAATTGTTTCTAAACCATGTTTTACCAACTTTAGAGTAGGGATTCATTCCCCATCAATAGTATGACATCTACATAAAATATGGTGAATACAATTATCATACCACTAACCTTCTTATCAATACAAGTTTATTTTGATTTTTGATAAAAAAAATTGTTTGCCTATCTCACTAAGAATTAGAGCCCCATGTTGCCTTGCATAAATATATAGATTGACCTTTCTAGCTAGTAGACATTTACCTTTTGGTTGATTCATGTACAAATACTTAATGATTTTCCCATTAAGGAATACAATTTTTATGTCCATCTTCCAGATATCATAGTCACAACAAGTTGCAATGGTAAACATGATCATTATTACTTGAACCATGGCAAAATGATCATAAGGTTTCACCATAGTCAACACCTTGAACTTGGTTCAAACTTTTCACAACCAATAGTACTTTATAGATTTATACATTACCATCCATGTCGGTCTTCTTTGTGAAGACCCATTTGCCCCCTACTGGTTGTACCACTTTAGATTGATCCACCAAGGTTCTTATTGTACTGGTATTCAAGGATTCCATATCATATCTCATGGCTTCAAGCCATATCTCATAATCTAGTCTCTCAATAGCCTCATTATAGGTTGTTGGTTCATCATTATCTATGACCCACACATCATTTGTTTGAGTCAGAAAAGATCCAAATCTCTCTGAATTAAGACATGTCCTACTAGACCTTTGAGGTTCTTGTGTTACAGAGAGACTTGAGCTTTTACATAAGCTTTTAAATCCTCATATTCCCTATCAACCTCCTTTGGTTCAATATTATCTTATTGGTCTCAAAATTCTTGGAGTTCTAATTTCCTCCCACTAGTTCCTCAAGATATAAATTTCTTTTTGAAGAATACCTCATCTCTAGTAACAAATACTTTATTGTGATATCCCTTGGTTTCCTTGGGATATGCAAAAAAATGAGATTTGTTTGATTTAGGTCCAATATTTTCAAGAAACTATTTTCTAACATAAGATTCATATCCCCAAATACTCATAAAAGGTATACTAGGATGTTTCTAAATCCATATCTCATATAATGTCTTTTGAATCAATTTAGAGAGAATATGGTAATTTTAAACACTATGGTCTTGAAAAAAAATATTCAAAAAATGAAGTAGACATAGTAGTAAAACTCATCATTGATAGTACCATGTCCAACATGATGTTATTCCATCTCCCTTAAGAAGTATTAAATTGTGGTGTTTTGGTGGAGTCCATTGTCTATAATATCACAATCTCTCTGATAGGTCTCTAACTCTTGGACTACCTCGATCATATATATGTGCTTTAATACTCTTACCAAGTTGATTTTGTACTTTATTGATTAATTGATTGAAGTTTCCAATTGATTTTGACTTGTGTTTCTTTAGATAAACATAAGCACATCAACTTAGGTCGTCTACGTGCGGCTAGGGCTTCCACTCCCTTCAAGCTCGGGGGAGGAGACCGGCGTGCGGCTACCTCGCTCCCCCTGGGCTTTCGTCTTCAACCTTGATCCTGTTGGTCTCTGTCCTTGGATCTAGTTGGTCGTTGCTTCCTCGCCTTCAGACCTTCCCTTCTCCTTGCTAGACGGCGTTCCAGATCTAGATCTGGTTCGTGGTCTCTTGGGTGTGAGGAGGTGTCCCAGAGCATGGCTTCGTTTCCTGGCATCGGCATCGTTCTTCGGTGCGAGGAGGTAGCTTTGTCTGGTTTTCTGGAACGTTGTTCTCTGTGGGTGTGGGTGTTGTTTCTTCCCCTTCTTGCTTTCTATTTGTGGGTATGTTCGGTTTGGTTGTAGTCGTAGGTTTGGGGTGTTGTTCTTTGCGTTTGCTTTTGTGTTGTTTTTCTTTCGGTCTTCACCTGTCTAGGTTGTTGGTGTCCTGTGTCGTCGTGCCTCGGGTTCCTTCGTGGGTGGACGGGGAGCGGGATCCCCTTAGTGCTTTAAGCAGAGGAGGAGGAAGTTGGGTTTTGTGCTTCGTGCGGGTCTTCCGGTCCCTGCTCGCAGTGGTGGTCGAGAGTGGTGGTGGGGTTTCCGGCACCCTCTACCCCCCATCGTTGTACCCGCATGAGCCATCCTTCCTTTGTATATGCACAGTTGGGGTTTGGCCTCCTTCTCGGGTCTCCTGGTTGGTGCACTCCTAGTGCTCGACGTTTTTCCTGTGCTTGTTTTTCCTTTTGTTTTCTTAGTCGGTAGTTGTGTCTCTTATCCAATTTGTGGGGTGTTGTGTTTGTGTTGGTTCTTGGTGGTCAAGATCTTTTTCGGGTGACCATTCATTGTCTTCATGATGGTAATCTCTTCCAACGGCTATGCAAACTCCTATCCCGATGTACTCATAGGCTCTTGTAGATTGACGAATTCCATCCCAGATAGGTGTTTGAGACATCCACTACAAGAGGTGGACGGAGCAGAAGTGTAACTTTCGCATCCCAATCTGAGCCTTGTGCTATGTCTTTCTACAATAGGAGTTTCTGCTTGGTTATTTGTTCTGAGATGTCTATTTTGTAGATGCCGTATGGATTACTTTTAATGATATTGAGTTATTTTTAAAAAAAAGGTCAACAACAAATGTGACCAAGTATCGATACCCACTTATAGAATTTGTGCCAAAAGGTCCACATACTTCAAATCTATGAGTCCTATTAAGCCAAATGCATATGTCTTAAATTTATAACTCGAGAACTACTTCACAAGCACCTTGTGCATGTAGTATATTCGAGATTGACCAAGGAGAAAGATTATGTTAAATACAAGAGTATAAAACTTCAACAATCTATAGACCGGTTTACAATAGGTGATTTAGTTTTATGCAAGCAACTAATTAGAGAGAAAGAAAATAAAGAAAGGATCACTTGATTCAAATAATTGATTTTATAAGAGGATCTTGAGAGCAGGGTTTCACATCCACATCATAACATAAAGAATAATTAAAATCAAACATATTCATAATAACACTAAGGGAGGTCTATATCCTACACCCACCTCTCGATATTCTGGAACAACCCTAATGTCGTATACCACTTTTGTAAATATACTCATATTTCAGACTCCAATCCTTGCCCCTCAATACTTCCTAGCACTCCCATTCTCAAGGTAGTGCATCTCCTTACTTGTATATACATCTTCCCATATGATACAAAGAGCATAAATCATACATACAGAGTGTCCAGTCAAACATGTAAGAATAAACTAACACTGATGAACCTTAGAACAGTGAAATAATTAGCATTATATATGAAATTCGTGTTTAACAAAGTTATGTCATGGGATTTACTCTATCATGCCTGAGAATGAGAGTTCTACTTGTCTATGGCTAAGAAATGTAGATACAAGTAGTGATAGAATGCACATGACATGGTAAGAGAGAGAAACAAAAATAAATATATGAAGGAGTAGTAGAACAAAGAAGAACTCTAGGTAGAAGTCACAATTTTGTTCTTGATACTGCACATTATCCATCAACCTTCTCTCTCAAGTGGATAGAAAGGAGAACAGTTATCTCCTCTAAAAAAATATGAAGAAGAATTGGGGAAGAAGATGGTTTTCTATCGAGTAAATACTTTGTCTTATTTAAAATCACCTCCAACTCCTCTATGATCTTATCTAATTGTGTTCCACGTCAAATGATATGTGATAATCGACCTTAGTTGGTTCTGGATCATATTTAAAAGCGTGCGTTGATTTTATTCTTTTAAAAAGAAACTACATGTAACAAAAATGTGTTGTCAAGTCAACACAACGTGTTACTTGCGGTTTATGAAGTGGAACTACCCTGATGGAAGATGATGGGGTGTGTTGGTTTTCTAGTAAGGTGTCTTACTGCAAATCAAGGAACTCTGGAAAATTTGGAATGGGAGGACAAATGTGTCGAGATAACAATATGTCATGTCATGGAGATCAAGTGTCTTCTAACTTCTTTGTATCCGATGTGACATGGTGTGTTGGTAGGCTAACACGTCATGTGAATTGCTTGTTGCAGATGGTGGTCTTCCTTCTATGCACACAACGTGTTGGTTCATCAACATAGTGTGGTTCTGTTAGAATTTTTGGAAAATGTGATGAAGGTCGAATTATGTTCAATTTATCCTCATTTTGATTTCCAGTTATGGTACCTGCAATTCAAATCGTGGAACAAGTAAAGAACCAAAAAGGTGATATATCGAGCATGATTAAGAGTAATCTTTGGGTGAACTTAATTTCTACATGTAATCAAAATTGGTCCAAACGATGATATAAAGTATGCACATCAAATCCCCCTATTCTTAAAACATTGATTGTCGTCAAGCCAAAAGAAAATAAATAGGTAGCTGAAGGATTAGTATGATACATGTATTGATTTTATAAAAGGTAAGAATTTGATCATAATAGCCAATCATTGTCAAGACAATGTAATTAGATATGAATTCATATCAAACACTCAGGATCAGAAGTTAAGTTCACCAAAGTGGTCAAATCACATAAAAAGAATCAATAAGATGACAATGTATAAAGGAATGATTATAAAGCTAAAAATAACATGAATGTGCAACCAAACCCTCTTGATTATAAAGATGAATAAAAATGAAACCACGACATGACATAAAAAATTCTTTGATGACTTCTCCATAAGAAATAAGCTTTTTTTTCATTAAAATTAAGAGCCTGAGGTACAAAACCCATCTGCTAATATAGGCTTATGCACATGTGGAATGTTGTTTGACATAATTCCTGACCTCCATTAGGTTAGGATATTACGTGGGAAACTTAGTCATCTTTTGTATTGAACTAAAAAAATTACTTTTAGAAAACAAATATCCCTTTTTAACATGATTCAGGTCCCACGTTAGAACTTCACAGTCTTAGGCTAATCAAATTTTCAAGAAGTAGAAGACTCTTGCATAAAGGTGATTAATGACTAGAATTCTTATATTTGTAAAATTTTCATCAAAAAATTTGGTAGAAAATACACTAAGGACTTGGCAAAATCATAGAAAATGCTGCACAAAGCTATAATGGTGATTAATCCAAAGAAGTTCATCTATTACATGTATTGACATATGAGTGAGAGAAATGAATAACAACTAATGCAAGAATATCAAAACAACATAGATGATTGGCCAAGTGTTTTTATTTAAATGATAAATGTGCATGCTAGAACTCCTTACCTATTATCTCAATGAAAAAATAGATAGAAAAAGGGATACAACTATTTTACCCAAACAAGAAGAAATCATCAAAGTCATGCATAGATTTCCACTGACCTAGGAAAGAAAAATAGAAATGGGAAAGAACTAAAAAATGAAAGGGAAAACTACAACTAAATCACAAGTTTCTATCCTCCTAAACATGAAATTTGCAGTATCCTCAATGCATATAACAAAGTCAAGAGGACTTCAACCAGATACATGTCATGGTGAATGATTAGGGGGGTGCCCTAATTGGCAGCCGGAAAGTGTTGCCCTACAGTTTCATAAGCACACTATCCATGAAGGAATAATCCTAAGGTGGTAGTGGCGACGGCGGTGGCAGTGGTGGTGGTTGTGGATATTGTGATGTGTAGTAACCCTGAGCGATGTACCACAAGTCCATCCACAACATCATGGCATGTATGTTTGTGTATTTCTACTAATCTAGTCAAGACAAGTATCCCACTAGTCCAAGCATTGCTAAACATACCCATAAATGTGGGGTACATATGGCATGACCCCGCTATACTCAGTTTGCATACTAGTGTAAGGCTATGGAGGTGTTGTTGCACATGACTCAGCCACAACAGATGGCTCAGACATATCTTTAGTGGCATCATCATTGTCATCAAAAGGGAATTTCCAGTAGTCGAGATTTGTTAAAGTATGTACTTCTTGATTTGGGATCTCAATGTATCCCTTATGATTATTAAAGTATCGCCTAAACATTGTGTCATCCTTAGGATATTTAGTAATTAGATTGGAAGTAATTAGAAATTGAATATTAACCTTGTTTTTACCATAAATAGCCTCTAGTTCTAACAATCTACATTCAATTTGTAAGCAATATGGGTGATCAATCTCCTAATCACGTCACATGTACAGGCTCTCTAGATTTGGAAAAATTGTGGAAGAACATAGTAGCCAGTATTGACTTTATAGTTGTGCAACATTGCCCAAAAAACGAATGTGTCTTGGTTCCCAAACAATACTTGGGTTTCCTTTGTAGCAAAGACGTGTTCTCATAAGTCTCTGGATATAACAAAGAATTGGGTTGTGTATATGGGATGCCCTAGAAGTGATATCTTGGTGTTATGATTCATTAATGATCTTACACCAGAATTCATGATTATTACAAGTTTTAGGTGTCACAATACTACCACCATAACTAATACTAATAATTCACAGAAATGTTTAAAAGTGATTTTATAAGATTTACTAAAGAATTTGAAATGGATAATACAAAAGGTTTCACTAGGCTTCCTCGGGCCACTTTTTCTCTTAAGGGTGTCAATAATTCATAGGTCAAGCATGAATATGTGTGGTTGATGTTGCAAAAAATGTTAATGATTCCAGCTCTTCAAGAAGTGTTTATGCTTCATCTAGAAAACCCATTGTTCCATGGTGTCAATACAAGTAAATCATGTAGGAAAGACCCATCGTGTTATCAATTTTTGAGAAATTCCATCTTCTTCCCTTATGACATCAAATTGGATGGAAGAGACGTAGACATTAGAAGATGTAGAAGAATCATCACCCCTCTTTCGATTTGAATCTTGCTTCTTTGGTTCCATGTCTAGTGATTTAAGAAGTAGCAAGAAGAATCAGTAGTTAGAAGAGTGCACAATAGATATGCTAACACAACATGAGTTATTCTTCACATGGCATGTTGAGTTCATAGCAACAACTTGGAGTCGAGAGGTTTAGAGAAGGAGCACAAAAGGATGATCTCCTCATGTCATTTCAATCAATAACAAAGGAGATATGATGACACATATGGGGTTCCTATATGGTGTGGGATCTGTCCAGCATACCATGACCAAGGACGACGTAGTGGTGGATGCAAGAGTTGAGTTCTCTTTTTGGAGAGTGTGTCAGTTGCAGCTTTGAGCTGATGTCTGGCGTGAGGTAGTGTGAGATGTAGAGTTAAAACTATGACGGGGTTGACTCAGTCGATCTTCTGCTTGAGAATATGTGATTGATGTTTCTTCAAGGTCATAGAGGTGTGTGGAGTGCAACATCGAGCTGTTGAAAGTGGCATCTCGAGATGGTGGTTACTGAGGTTGCAAGTGGTAGCCTCAAGTTTCTTGTTTCTTGAGTAGTGGAGATATAGATCATGAGACCATGGATTTTCTTGGGGTGAAAATAGTGTGAGAGAAGGGACACGATGTAGGGTTAGGGTTGCAAGTGAATGAGACCGGAAATAGGGTTGGAAAACCCTACTTTAGTGTTGCATAGACACCATGTTTGCAAAAGAACATGTCGTGTTTGTGGGTTGCAGTAACCACTGTGATGCCCATATCGCATGTAACACGATATGTGAAGATGAAAACACAACATGTTTCTCTTCATTGAAGAACCTTGTAAACTAAAACATTAAAATAACACCACCTGTCTGAAATAGGACATGTCATATCTCTATCCAGGTGACAAAGGAAATCAAAGACCTTTTCAACACACAATGTATAAGAACACACAAGTTGTGTTTATTTTACAATAAAATCTAGAAATTTGGTAAGCTTTGCATGTTGTGTCAAAGATAGAACATGCTATGCATACTCCAAGTGAAAATTTGGGAATTCTCCATCATATTTGACATGCCATGTTTGTATCAAACACATCATGTAACTACTTCACAGAGACTCTAGAATATCCAACTTTTATATCACACAGTGTGTCAATATAGCCACATGTTGTGTTGTTTGTATTCAAATTTTTGGAGATCTTTTTTTATGTGTCTAAAACCTGAGATCAATCTTGAATACACATATTAGATACATATGAATGGAATGGTTGAGTCATTATCAAAATATAGACAATGTATAACCTCTAGGTCAACATTCTCCCCCTTTTTTACAATGACAAACCATTCCTCAAACACATTGCAAAGGATATTGAACTTATACCTTTGCCTTGTGAATTAGGGGGATTCAAGATTTGAACAATGTGAATTGCTCCCCCTCAATCAATACTTACTTTAACCTGCATAGTTAGTCTTTCTACACAAACCAATATAACATGCATGTAGTATATGGTCCTTTAGCAAGTTACATGATAAAGCATATAATGAACAAGAAAAGGATCACATAAGAAATAATAGAAATATGATTGAGTTTTAAGACATTGAAATTCTCTCCCCCTTTTGAAATTATCAAAAAGGAAAGTGGTGTAGAAGAGCTTAAAAAGCATATCTTCTCAAACACAACCAAGCAGATATTCAAACATGCAATCTCATAATCATATATCAAACAGAGATGAGAGAAACACACAAGCTAGGTCATAATCAAAATATGGTGAAATATGGCACCAACTCATAAGATATAACTAATCAAAGAGTAAGAATGCATAAAAGATAGATTACAACTCATGAAGCATGTTCTCATAAAAACAACTACAAGCGAGAATCAATGAAAGCTAAAGATAAAATAGTACATCTCAAATCATGTGCCTAGATGTTGCTAATGCAAAATAGCCTAGAAAGATATATATGATCAGCAAACTAGACTAAAAACTAAGAACATATAGACATCTAAGATATCTATATCCACAACATCATCATCATTCTCGGCATCAGGCTCATAGTCATTGTCTCTGTCTGAAGGTGCAGCAACAACGCCTTCATCACCGGAGTCACCACCAGAGCCATCACCATCATCATTATCCTCACCATCACCGGCATCCTCATCAACATCAATAGTCTCATCATCATCCTGGTTAGGCATCTCCTAATCCATACAAGGACCGATGCGATGATTGGGCCAATGAACATTCTACTCATCCCAAGTCATACCAAGAGCACAAAGCTCATTGTCCTGAGGAAAGGAAGGAGCATAATCACCCATACTGGCAAGTAGAGTGGCCAAGGGGCCAACAGGTAGTGGAAGGATGACAGGAGCAGGTCCACTAGTAGAAGATGGTGTGGGAGCAGTTGCGGAAGGCTCAAGTGTTGGATAGAAGTGATTGTATGCATAGGATGCATAATCACTACTAGGGTATGGCTGGTTGGTGGGGTAAGTGTGTGCACATGATAAGTTCATGTTAGACATGATTGAACATAAATCCTAGTGCATATGCTCATGGACCTGGAGGTTGTATGCCTATTGGTGTATCATATAACCCATGAAGGCTTCATTGGATACATGGAACGAGGCACAGCTAGGTCGGGTAGGATGAGGATGTGGATGAGCTCGGGTTGAGGTAGATGCAGGGGTAGCTAAGGCAGAGGCAGAGGGTGAGGCATCAGGTGTGGTGGAGGAAAGGATAGGCACATATTTCTGAATAGTGGTCTCACTGATACACACTCCCTTCCTGGAAGGTCTATAGTGGAAGTTAGAGAAGAGTGATTTCTCAGTGATGAACTAGAAAAGACCACATATCAGGGTTGGATATGGAGGATGGGTGCCACGAGTGTTCTTGCCAAAGTCAAAGCAAGTCATGTGGTGGATGATATATCTAGACCACTTGACTCTGACATTCTCTAAGATGCAGTACATTATCACCACAATGTTTTGTATGATGTTTTAGTTGACCACTAGAGCTAATATATGCTTCTTGAGATCTAAGGAGGAGGAGGTAGGGTGCTCTTCTTCTTATAGGGAGCGTCAAGTTTATTCAAGTAATGATGGATATCAGGAAGTGTGATCTCATTTTTCTTGTAGAAGCCTTTGGGGTCCAATAGGTCGAAATACTCACCATAATCCTTACACCAGGTATCATTCTCATCGACTCCTGAAAAGAAGATATTTAGGATATCCTCTGAGATTTGGAATTTCTCCTCGGTGATCATAGAAGTAAGGATGACTTGAGTATTCGGAGGGGGTACAAGGGAGTCATAATTCTAATGCAAATTTGTGTAGAATTCGTGAACGACTTTTGTGCTTGACATAGAATTGTTAAATCACTCACGCTCGACACCCAGGGAGGATAGGTGATGAATAGAAAGAAATCTTGCCACTTGATCGATGATAGCTTGATGCCTAGGGCTAGGCTCAAAAAGGTCTCTAAAAGTAAAAGGACTCCTAGGAAGAAGGTCCTTATACCGATTTACAGCATCAATTGAGACAAAGAGGGACTCATTGAAGGGAATCAAGTGGGAAGATGAGGAGGATGATGGTGCATTGCTAGGGGCGGTTCTCTTTCTTCTGTTTGAAGCCATGGAGGTGAAAAGATAGAGAAGAAGAGATCAAATGCACCAACTACTCCACCAAATATGTTCACACACCTAGGTTGAGCAAGGGGGAAGGTCTAGGAAGGTCTCCCTAGGTTGGATTAGGGCTAGGTTAGGGAAGGAAAAGTATAGAGTGGATATCATAGGGCTAGAAGGAGAGGAATCAGTCAACTATTCTCTAGTTGAGAGGGAGAATAGTCGGTCGAACCCAACTTAAGTTGGCTTCATCCTGTCGATCGGTCGAGTTCAGTGAGTTGGAAACTTGACCGATTGGTCCCTTTTAAAAAAGCTCTCAGCCATGGATCGGTCATGTTTGTCCTGGGGGAAACTCGACCGATGGTCAACCTGACTTAAAACCATCAAACTTAATTTCTATCCATTTGAATGCTAATTAAATTGATTTTTCAAGTCCATTATGTATATTAAACATACTTAGGCACAAATCACTCATCATTGGGTACTATTTTGTGATAAAACAAGCATTTGCAAAAAATACCCAAAAATAAGAGAAAATAAGGCAAAAATGAACATGAAAAACCAATTTTAAGCATATTAGCAAGCAAAGATGATCAAGACAGATGCAAAACATATAGGATAGATGACTACTAGCTAGAAGGCATATCAGATTCATTCAAAGTAGTTATATGCAAATTTTTATCTAATGAACTTAAATTGCTCTCTAGCTAGAGGTTTAGTCAAAATGTCCACAATTGATTTTTCGTGTCCACATGCGTGATAAAAATATCCTTCTTGGCAATGTGATTACAAAGAAAGTGATGGCGAACCTCTATATGTTTTATCTCTACTATGCAATATAGGATTGTAAGACAAGTTAATTGCACTAGTATTATCACAATAGATAGGAGAAACATCAATATGAATGTTAAAGTGTAGGAGCATTTGCTTCATCCATAGGACATGGGCACAACAACTCCCGGCTGTAATGTACTCAGCTTTGGTGGTTGATAATGCCACAATGATCTATTTCTTGGAGAACCAAGCCACCAAGCATGGTCCTAGGAGGAAACAAGTGCCACTTGTGCACTTTTTATCAATCAAGCAGCATGCATAATCGGCATCACTATAGGCGGTAAGAGTAAAGTCCCTTGACTTGGGATACCATAGTCCAAAATTTTGGGTTTTAGATAAGTACCTTAGAATCCTCTTAACAACAATAAGATGAGGTTTCTTAAGATTTTATTGAAATATAGCACACAAGCCAACACTAAACATTATGTCAGGTCTAGAGGTAGTTAAGTAAAGTAAACTTCCAATCATACCTCTATAGAGCTTCTCATTTACCTTTTTACCTTCTTCATCTTTACCAAGTTTGGCGGGGTTTGACATGGGTGTGTCCATCATCTTGGTATTATCCATCCCAAAGCACTTAAGTAGATCATTGGTGTAATTTCCTTAGTTGATGAAGTTCCCATCTTTTGTTTGTTTGATTTGAAAGTCGAGGAAGAAAGTGAGTTCACCCATCATACTCATCTCAAATTTACTCTGCATAAGATCACTAAATTCTTTGCAAAGATCAAGGTTAGTTCTGCCAAAAATGATATCATCAACATATATTTGAATAATAAGAAAACTATTAGAAGTGTGCTTTAGAAACAAGGTAGAATCCACTTTTCCCATGATATAACCATGATCTAACAAAAAGTTTTTTAATTTCTCATACCAAGCCCTTGGTGTTTGTTTGAGTCCATAGAGAGATTTTTGCAACAAATAAACATGGTTAGGTAGATTATCATGTTCAAAGCCCGGAGGTTGTGCAACATACACTTCCTCCTCAATTGTACCATTCAAAAATGCACTTTTAACATCTATTTGATACAATAGAAAGTTTTTATGACTAGGCAAAGCAAGAAACAGACGAATGGACTCAAGTCTATCTATAAGTGCATATGTTTCATAAAATTCAATACCTTCCTGTTGATTGTAGTCTTGAGCCACTAACCTTGCTTTTTTTCTTACCAATTTGTTGCTTTCATCTAGCTTGTTGCGGTAGACCCATTTCGTGCCAATGATCTTTCTATCATTTGGTCTTGGCACAAGGGTCCAAACTTTGTTCTTCTCAAATTGTACCAGCTCCTCTTGCATATCTATGATCCACTCTTCATCCCCAAGAGCTTCCTTGACATCTTTAGGCTCTAGTTGTGAGATGAAGGCGTTGTTGGCTTGTTCTTTGTTGAATGCAGCCTGCGTCTTCACTCTCTCAAATGGATAACCTAAGATCAGCTCCTTAGGATGATTCTTTGCAAACTGGGGAGTTGGATCCTTCTTTTCATCATCTTTGTCTTCTTCTTGAGCAACCACCTCTTTTCCCTTTTGGGTGATATTGAGTTCTTTGAGGATAGGAATTACTTCATCTACAACATCATCATTTGAAACAATATCTTTGGGAAAAGAGGGGTTAGTCTCAATAAACTTTACATTAATATATTTTTCTATCTGAGCAAGATCAACATTATAAACTCTATATACCTTGCTAGTAGTGCTATAGCCAAGAAAGAAAGTCTTATACAATTTCGAATCAAACTTGTCAAAAGAATCTTTTGTATTAAAAAAAATAAGGAAATTTGAAAACATGGAAATACTCGATAGAAGGCTTCCTACCACGCCATAGCTCATAGGGGGTTTTCTTAAGTGAAGAATGAGTGAAAACACAATTTTGCACAAAATAAGAGGTACTGACAGCTTCAGCCCAAAACTTCTTAGGAGTATCACACTCAAGAAGCATGGTCTTAGCCATCTCCTGTAGAGACCTATTCTTCCTCTCTACAACCCTATTTTGTTGAGGTGTTCTAGGTGAAGAAAAGTTGTGTGCATAACCCAATTCTTGACAAAAATGCTCAAAAAGCTCATTTTCAAATTCTCCCCATGGTCTCTACGGATGGAAACAATCCGGCAAGAAGCTTTATTCTCAACTCATTTGCAAAATCTAGAGAAAACATCAAGCGTATCACTCTTTGAAATGAGAAAGAAGGTCCAAGTATATCTAGAGAAATCATTGACAATAACAAGGCAATACTTGGAACCATGAAGCAATTTCATTCTCATTGGTCCAAATAGATCAATATGATGAAGCTTGAGAGCTCTCTTAGTGATAAGGACTCCTTTGGATTTGAAAGAGGACTTGGTTTGCTTTCCTTGTACAAGATTGGCATTCTTCATCCTTTTCAAAATCCCAATTTAGGAAGTCCCTTGACTAAGTCCTTATTGCTCAACTTATTTAATTGATGAATATTTACATGACCAAGCTGGCGGTGCCAAAGAGAAATATCATTTGAATTGGCTACAAGGCATCTACCAACTACAAGCTTAATAGAGTTAAGAACAATAACATAAAGATTACCACTTCTAGTTCCCTTATATATAACTTGGTAGGTGAGGGAATCTAGAATCAGACATTCAAAAGTAGTAAATAGAACAAGGTACCCATTATCACAAAGTTGACTAACACTTATTAAATTTTGATGTAGGCCATCCAAAAAAAGAACATTCTTGATGCATAAAGATTCACCTACGTCACCATCACCTTTGACTTTACCTTTCTTGTTGTCCCCAAAGGTGATAGATCCTCCTTTCGTCTTTGTGAAATTGTTGAAATGGCTTATGTCACCGATCATGTGCTTTGAGCAGCCACTATCAATAATTTATCTATCTTTTCCCTGTAAGAAAGGATACAGTCGGTTCCCAACTCAAACTTTGGGGTCCGGAGTTAGCTTGGGGACCCATTTCATCTTTGGGTTGGTCCCCTTAGGCTTGTAAGGACAATAAGTGGAATAATGATCATCACATTTGCAATAAGAACAAACCATAGGTTTCTTAGTGCCCGAAGATTGTCCTACAAATAAAGATATCTCCTTGTTCTTTTTCTTACCTTTGGCCATACTCTTATCCTTTGAGGCTCCCCCTACAAATCCCAAACCACTAGTACCACTTTGTTCTGTAGAATGATCAAGGATTTCATTTAGGGAGTTCTTCCTTTTGAGGAACTTCTATAGGGATGCTCTCAATCTATGGTTATCATCATTTAAAGAAACAATAGTAGAAGATAAACTAGATATGTCATCCCTAGCATGCACAAGATCAGCCTCAAGACATAAAACTTTAGTAAGATATGAATCCTTTTCAATAGAGATAGAAGCAACATTAACACTAGGCAATAAAGGTCTAGAAAATAGATCATTTACTTGACTAAGCAGCCTAGAATTTTCAAATTTTATCATTTGAATCTTTTTGAGATAAACATCTCTCTCTCTTCTCTATGAGCATCAATAAGCAACTTAAATTCAACATTTTCAGTTTTAAGAAATTCAAGTTCTTTTAGTCTATTTTGGTTCTCTTCCTTAAGATTTTCAATGTTCTTAAGGTAATACCATTCTCAAATTCAACCCCACTGTAGTGGAGTTCAAGATCAAGGTATTGTCCTTGCAAATAATCAATACTCTCAAGGTTGGTTTTCTCATTCAACTCCAAAATTTCAAGCTTAGCATAAAGATCATCAATAATTTTTCCTAATCATTTTCTTTTAAATTTACATTTAGCAAAAGAAGAATGGGTAGTAACAAGCATGTCAATAATAGCTTCTTTAGGAAATTCATGCAAGCTTACCTCACTTACCTCACCAATGTTTTCACTTGTAGAGGCCATGAGAGCAAGGTGGCACTCTCCATCTTTTTCGGAGCTAGAGCTGCTAGAAGATGAAGCTTCTTAAGCCGCATGAGTTGCATTCTTGTGTCTCTTCTCCTTCTTATCCTTCCTCTTGTACTTTCTCTCCTTCTTGTAATCCTCTTGTTTCCTTGATCTACTCTTGTGGTGAGACTTTCTTGACTTTTGTCATTCACTCTTGTAGTGCCCCTTTTGACCACACTTGTAGCATCTTGGAGTAGAGGAGGAGGCTTGCTTTCCCTTGAAGTGTTTGCCCTTGATGTAGTTGACTTCATGCTCACTAGGGCATTCATCTTCACTACAGGAGGAGGGAGAAGTCTGGTAAGAAAGTTTTTGTTGAAGGATGACAACCTCCACTTGTTCTTTGAAAGCACTATCTTTGATCTTCTTGGCTTCCTTCTCTTCTTGCTTAGCTTCTTCTTCTTGCTTGTCAAGTCTAGGCTCATGGGCTTGAAGATTGTCAATGAGTTCTTCAGTTGGGATGTCACCAAGGCTCCTCACTTCTTCAATGGAGGTGACCTTTGACTCCCATCTCTTTGGAAGAGTTATCAAGATCTTTGAGTTGATGACACCTCTATCCAAAGTGTTGCCCAATGTATCCAGCGCATTGATGATGCCATTTAGCCTTGAATACATCTCCGCAATGCCTTCTTTCTTTCCCATCTTGAAGTTCTCTAGGAGACTATTCAACATGTAGATTTTTTCCTCCTTGACTTGCTTTGTGCCTTCATATGTGATGTACATCTTGTCCCAAATCTCATAGGTGGTGTCCCATGATGAGATCTGATTGAACTCTATGGGAGTGAGAGCTGCGTAGAGGATGCTAACGACCATTGCATTGAGTTGAGCCTCCTTGAGAGCAACTTCACTCCATGTTACAATAGCTCTAGTTGGCTCTTTGTAAGGTGTTGACCATCACCTTCCACATCTCAAAGTTCATCCCTTAAATGTAGAACTGTATCTATCTCTTCCAATAGAGGAAGTTGGTTCCATCAAAGACTGGAGGATGCATGGAGAAGCCTCCCTCTAGGTTTAGTGAACCAAGTAGGTTTTCACCCATCTTCTCATCTCATGGGAGATTTTTGTAGAAGATCATTTGCTCTTATACCACTTGTTTGATCTAAGGGCTCTAGAGGGGGGATGAATAGAGGTACACAATTTCTCACAAAATAGATTAGACCTCAAATTATATTAATTTAGAGAAAAATATTAATGTCAATTTGAAGTCCTATCTAACAAGCATAACAAGGATGAGAGAGATTGATAGAAAGTACTTGGCAAAGGGATGTAGAGTGGTTCCACCCTTCAAACTAGAAGTGAGTCAGTCCACTACCTAGAGAGGTCAACCTCTAGGAATTTGTAAGTGCTTTTCTCTATTATATCACCATAGAGATTTACAACAATAGACCACCAAAGGACTTACCCATCCAACCACAAGGAGATCTCCACCTTAATAAGGAACTTACCCACTTAGCTTGAGTCTTCAGCCTTCACCTAGGTCTTACCCACTCAAGCTCAAGTCTTCCGCCTTGAAGGAATTTGCTTCTCCTCTTGGATCTTTAGCCTTTGCCTTCTCCTTCACTTGGAGAAGATCACCACCTCTTCATCAACCTTGAAGAGGACCAGCTACAACTCCTTCTTCACTCGATGGAGCTTTCTTTAGCTTTTCTTCATCAGAGAACGGGGTAGGGAAGTAGTGGAAGATTTGAGAGCTTTACATGCACAAAGGTGGAGCTCTCTTACAATAATCCTAACTCACTCAAAAATCACAAAATGATGTGTAAACTAGAGAGAGAAAGGGGCTCAAGGAGTAGTAGCACACTCAACTATAGCAAGGACTTTGAATGTAGTGAATGAACAACATTGGAATGAACTCCAAGGGGTCATATTTATAGTTGGGGGTGCTCCCTTGAATTGGGGAACACTTAGGGCCAATATATAGCCATTTTTTCTCAAGGAAATGGATCCATTTTCGTCCAAAAAAGTCACCAATGGTTAAAATCACTTTTTCTGCATTTTCGGTATAGTACATTTGATGGAGTTTTAATAAAGGTAACTCAATTGATCGGCTCAAAGACAAACCTAATTTTCAAACTATCGTTGGAGTTTGTCCTGGGAAACTCAATCGATCAACAAAAATTGCATTTGGTCAGTAAGCCATTCGGTCGAGTTCTATGAATGCACAACTTGACTGATGCACATCATCAAAAAATTGGTCCATAGATCAATCAAGATTGAAACTCGATCGATCAGCAGTCTGTGATCAATTTTCAAATTTGATTAAAAAGTGATTAAAACTTAGTACTAAGTTTCTTGCATATTTTTCTCATCTTAGTTACAAGTCATATCATCAATACAAGTGATTACAAAAATTTTCTAAGGTTGTTTGAAGGGATTTCCTTATTAGCACACTTGTATTGCATTTGACTTGAACTTTGACAAGCTAGGGTTTATGTAAATTGATCCTTTACATGTACTTAAAATCTAAGATCAATATTGAATACACATATTAGATACATATGAATGGAACAGTTGAGTCATTATTAAAATATGGACAATGTATAATCTCTAGGTCAACATCTAATACATATAGAATGTAATGTCCTAGGATTTGAGACCTCAGATAAAATGATCTTATAAGGAATTATTGTACTACCCATATCACCAAGGTGAACCTCCTTTTCAGGGAGTCCATCACTAAAGAACTTTGTGGTTAAGCATCCTCAACCCATAGTAGTATTAGGATGGGTGACCAGTCGACAAGTTTATTTTAGTTTACGCTTGAGTGAGGACAAAGGCACAGTTAAGGCTAGTGGGGGTCTGTGGGGCCACTCTTCATTCCAAAAATTCTATTAGAGCCTTGGGCAGAAGGCTCAGGTGTTACAAATGGTATAAGTGCCAAAACCCCTCCAGTAGGTGGGGCCCACATGGGCATGTGGCATGTTAATATTAAGTTGTGTGGTCTAGGCAAGTTGGAAAGAGCTATCTGCTGAGATGAGATGGAGCCACCCTTGAGCTAGTAGTCATGGATGGGAGCTAGGTGTCCATGGGCCATTCTGGGTCTACATTGGAATGAGGAAGATATTATGAGGCCATATAATTAAGCCTTGATGAAGACATTAAGAGTCTAATTGGGGGAGATTGTAATGTCCCAGGGTTTGAGGCCTCGGATAAAATAATCTTATAAGGAATGATTGTACAACCCATATCACCAAGGTGCACCTCCTTTTTAGGGAGCCCATCTCTAAATAATTATGTGGTTAAGCATTCTCAACCCACAGTAGTACTAGGATGGGTGACTAGTTATAAGGAAGTGAAACCACCTCCTTACTAAAAATTTGAACAATAGAACCTCCAGTCCAAACACACTCAGAAGGTATGATGGAGTGGGTGTAAAATTTTCAAATCTTTATTTATGGTATACAAAACAACTAAAATGTAGCAGTGGAATAATAACATGACTACATTCAATTATAAAACAAGGGAACTCATAAACTTACATCATAAGGATCCATGTAGATAGAAATCTAAACCACCTCAAGATTGTCTACAAGCTTTAACTTCTCAATCTAAGTCCAAGTCAACATGCCTTGTCATCCAAGTCCTCCACCTAGGGTTGGAAACATACCCCAGCAAGAAGATAAAAATAGAAGACATCAGCAAAGGTCGGTATGTGCATACTAAATATGAAATTGAGCAATATAAAGAAATAAGGACAACAATAAGAGAAGCTTCCCATAGAAAAGATAAGTACCACCCAAGTGGGTATCAAGAGAAAAGATCACAACAAAATGGATACTTGCCATAACCAACAAATAAGAAGAATTTGCTATTAATATATACATCCACGACCATGGTGGGAAACAAAGCACATATCATCAACAACCTGCATGCATGTGAGATAAGAATAGCCCTAGAACAATATAAACACAATTGGGGACCAACCCTCATAAATTTGAAACCTGATAAAGAATGGCACATAACCAAACTCCCAAATATATAAAATTGGGACAACCCTCATAAAGTTGAACACCCAGGTATGGGGCACATAACCTCCATTCCATAAGCATAAAGGGCACATAACCCCAAAACCAATGCAATTACACTACTCTAGTGCTATTGAATCACATAGCATGTTTAATGTAGAGGCAAGTAGAAGTGTAGTCATATTAAACCAAAGTAGTCACCACATAAGTGACCAACAAATACATCCACCTCATAAGTGGAAAAAAGATATCACATGTCAACAAATAAACTTCCACATCATTATGGACATATGTCACCAAGTAAACATCCACATCACAGTGGGCATATAACATCAAAAGACCAAATTACAATAAGGCAACAAGATAAGAGTCCAAAAGAATATCCATGATCATAAGATCAATAACAAAGCAAGATAGTTCACATGAACCAAGATACCAAAAGATAAGACATATGTGTAGGCTATTATCCATAGGACCAAGAGAAAGACAAAAGTAGATTCATTGCTCAATAAAAATAATGTGGTTTGCAAATATACCTCAACTTCATAGTCAAACGATCCAAAGTCACTTCTAGGTCCAAGCCTAGGCATCCAAAGAACCTATTAAGAACATATGTATATTTTGAATCAATTTCATATACATTACGCAAACCCTAAAAAACCTTTTTGTCATAATGTGAATTAGGTTATGAAAACTATGTCACATTATATATTAGGTTATTAGGATTCCAAAACATATTTTATTCTATTTTTTAACTTATAGATAATTAGTTATGATTTTTTTACAAGTTAATTCATCATTAATTAGATCCATTGAAAAAACTTGTTATTAAACAATGGATTTAGCCATCAAAACTAGTATCATTAGATAGAGATTATTTTTTGATTCTAATGAGTATTTATTTGTAATTTTTGGCCCAATAGATAATTAGTTATGTAATTTAGAAATTTGACCAATAAGAAAATTTGTTTAAGCCACATAGGCAAGAAGCCGCGAGAGAGAGAAAGTCGAGCCCAGCTGATGTTGAACAACTACAAACAACCATGTATCCCCGTCAAACCTCGGTTGGACACGTTCCAAATATAAGCGAAAAAGGCGCGACAAGACCAAAATGCCCACGCGAGAAAAACAAATCAAAAGAGAGAAATAGGAGAGTAAAATTGGGAAATCACGAGGGAAATTAATCCCCTATCCCTCGGCCATGCCTTCACTGAACGAGCAGCTAGTTGGCTAGGGGAAATTATGAAAATCCAATAAGATAGATGAGCCAAGAAATCAAGAGCACCCAAAGGAAGAACATCAGGTGACGAACTCATCGGTGTGCTCAATTGGTTTTCTGGTTCTACCAAGAGCTCCATAGTGTCGTCGTAAACACAGGCTACTAACAGTGCACAGACCAGAGTAAGGCACGATGATCATGGACAAATGAGGGACAAACGACCCCAGAAAGCTATGCTCTGGAGTCTCATGGAACTTTTGGCATGGTTTTATAGTGTTCTGAAGTCCCCGACCGACAAGGAGATCTAGTGGAAAGGAAAACAAGGGAGCGAACAGAGCATCCCCGGCGGTACCCAAAGAATGGGAGCTTGGGGCATTAAAACCCTAGGAAAACTGGGATCAGGTGGTGCGTAATAAAAAAAGGAAAGATTTGGTGAAGAAATATCGAGGAATCATTAAGTGTGGAGGGAGAAATTCTGAAAAGAAAGCTACTTGTATCGGGTGATGTTTCCCAAAATAACACGAGGTAGAAGACAATACACCCACCGTCAGATTGAACTCAGATGGTCCATGATCCACATGAAAAAGGATGAGCATGTGACATGTATAAATGAAATCCAAATCCAATTCGAATAAAGTGTGAGTGCCATTATTTGTTATCTTCTCTCTCTTTGTTTGACGATGCAAACAAAGCCTAAATTAAATGAAATTTTTGCACAGAGGCTAATCAAAGCATGTAGATTCCGAATATAAAATTAGATTTTCCTTTTGAAGACTTTTGATGTGTTAAATAAACCAAATCATATTTTCTCTTTCTTCATGCATTAATGATATTAGGATTATCCAAATTAGGTGAAATTTCATCTATAAGTTAATTTAAGTGTGTTGAATATGAATTTCACATTATTTCCATCTTTTAAAATTATTTTTCACTTTTTTTTAAAATAACACAATGTCATCAAAAATAGGTCATACAACATCTACAAGATAGAGATCTCTCATCAACTAACTAAGAAGAAACTCCTTTTGTAGAAAGACATAGCACAAGACTCAGATTGGGATGGGATAGGTAAATTTCTGCACCGTCCACCTCTTATAGTGGTTGTCTAAAATAGCTATCTGGGATGGAATTCATCAATCTACATGAGCCTATGAGTACATACGGAGAGGAGTTTGCATTGATGTCGGCAGAGACCTTTGAGATACCACCCACAAAGATCACTATCTCATCCATGCTAGAGGCTTCCAGAAAAAAAGAGAGCTCAACCCAAACCACAATAAGCAAAACATACATCTTGCTGCTAAAAACATAAACCCAAAAAAAGGCAAAAAAAGAACAACAGTTGAGGCAAATCAGGAAGCTACCTAAGCTCACAGAATGCTCACCCAGGCAATTACTCAAATAGCTTGAGTGCATCACCCTGGATCTCTAAGAAGGGGACAAAAAGCTCTGCTTGTGCATACTCAGAGGAGAAAGGGCCTGCGAGGATTGAAGGTGGGAGGTAGAAAGCACCGGGTAACCCCACCACCACTCTTGAGCACCCCTGTGAGTAGGGGGAGAGAGAATCCTCCCAAAGCACATAACCCGGTTTCTCTCCCTTTGTCGATGCACCATGGAGTCACCCAGCCTCGTCGTCTATCCACAGGAGCACCTGATGCCATGACATGCACCAAGACCCAAATAGAACAAGAGAGGCTTGACTAGCAGCCCACCGCCGCCTAGAGCTCTCCACCACCTGTCGTCGTCCTCCCAGATCTGGGCCGCATTCTGAAAGCGAGGCCACCGAGGGGCACCTACTCACGAGTAGGAAACCCAGGCACCACAGAGAAAGAAGAAACAACCACGCCGCAGGAAGATGGTTCGCACCTTGAGAACCTTAGGACTTTGTCCAAGCATGAGGGAGATGGGGAGGCACCCAGGGGGAGAGGGTTCCAGTCAGATGAGCGCCAGCCGCCTCCCCCCAAGCAAGAGCACCACCGCCGGGGACTACTAGATCACTCTATGATCGAAGCCCTAGTAGAGCCCTACACGAGAGATAGTTCTTTGAATATGTAATTTTTTTTCACCATTCGAGAAAACATCGATAAATCAAAGAAATTTTTTATACATATAGTAGTATAATGAAAATAATTTTGTTGATGAAATACTTTGCGATGTAAATCCAACATGTGCACTAAAAATCAATATGAGAACCATGTCACAATATTTCCATGTTAGGGTCTTATCATAACCTAATTGCATCCTCAAAACAAGCTTTATTGTATAAAAAGATCATCATAGATCAAATATAGGGTCAATATCTCACTTAGAGGTTACTATCTAAGTCAATAGTCTAACTAGGGAGACAAAATTGAAATAGTCAAATTCCGACTACCATGGGCCCTGATACCATGCTATAAAGAAGTGAAGCCACCTTCTTACTAAAATTTTAAACAATAGAACCTCCAGTCCAAACACACTCAGAAGGTATCATAGAGTGGGTGTAAATTTTTCAAATCTTTATTTATGGTATATAAAACAACCAAAATGTAGCAACAGAATAATAACATGACTATATTCAATTATAAAACAAAGGAACATCATAAACTTACATCATAAGGATCCATGTAGTGGGAGATCTAAACCACCTCAAGATTGTCTCCAAGCTTTAACTTCTCAATCTAAGTCCAAGTCAACATGCCCTATCATCCAAGTGCTCCACATAGGGTTGGAAGCATACCCCAACAAGAAGAGAAAAATAGAAGACATCAGTGAAGGTTGGTATGTGCATACTAAATAGGAAATTGAGCAATGTAAAGAAATAAGGACAACAAATAAAGCGAAGCTTCCCATAGAAAAGATAATTACCACCTAAGCGGGTATCAAGAGAAAAGATCACAACAAAAGGGATACTTTCCATAATAAACAAATAAGAAGAATGTGCTATCAATATATACGTCCATGACCATGGTGGGAAACAAAGTACATATCATCAACAAACTACATGTATGTGAGATAAGCATAGCCCTAGAACAATATAAACATAATTGGTGGCCAACTGTCATAAAGTTGAAACCTGATAGAGAATGGAACATAACCAAACTCCCAAATATATCAAATTGGGCCAAAACTCATAAAGTTGAAAACCCATGTATGGGGCACATAACCTCCATCCCAAAAGCATAAAGGGCACATAACCCCAAAACCAATGCAATTACACTACTCTAGTGCTACTGAATCACATAGCATGTTTAATGTAGAGGCATGTAGAAGTGTAGTCATATTATACCACAATAGTCACAACATAAGTGACCAACAAATACATTCACCTCATAAGTGGGAGAAAGATATCACATGTCAACAAATAAACTTCCACATCATAGTGGGCATATGTCAGCAAGTAAACATCCACATCACAGTGGGCATATAACATCAAAAGTCCAACTTACACTAAGGCAACAAGATATAAGTCCAAAAGAATATCCATGATCATACGATCAATAACAAAGCAAGATAGTTCACATGAACCAAGATATCAAAAGATAAGACATATGTGTAGGCTATTGTCCATAGGACCAAGAGAAAGACAAAAGTAGGTTCATTGCTCAATAACAATAATGTGGTTTGCAAACATACCTCAACTTCAGAGTCAAACAATCCAAAGTCACTTCTAGGTCCAAGCCTAGGCATCCAAAGAACCTATTAAGCACATATGTATATTTTGAATCAATTTCATATATATTAACCAAACCCTAAAAACACATTTTTTTCATGATGTAAACTAGTTTATGAAAACTATGTCACATTATTTATTAGGTTATTAGGATTCCAAAACATATTTTATTATATTTTTCTGACTTATAGATAATTAGTTATGATTTTTTACAAGTTAATTCATCATTAATTAGATCCATTGAAAAAAGCTATTTTTAAGCATTGGATTTATCCATAAAAAATTATATCATTAAATATATCTTATTTTTTTTATTCCAACGACTATTTATTTGTAATTTTTGGCCCAACATATAATTAGTTATGTAATTTATAAATTCGACCAATAAGAAAATTTATTTAAGCCATGTAGGCAAGAAGCCACGAGAGAGAGAGGGAGAGAGAGATAGTCGGGCTCAGCTGACGTGGACCAGCCACAAACATCCATGTATCCCAATCAAACCTCGGTTGAACTCACTCCAAACACAAGCAACAAAGGCGCAACAAGACCAAAATGCCCTCACAAGAAAAACAAATCAAAAGAGTGAAATAGGAGGGTAAAACTAGGAAATCACGAGGAGAATTCATCCCCTATCCCTCGGCCATGCCTTCACTGCGCGAGCAGTAGGTTGTCTAGGGAAAATTGGGCAAATCCAATAATCTAGATGAATCGAGACATCAAGAGCACCCAAAGGAAGAACATCAAGTGACAAACTCACCAGTGCGCTCAATTGGTTTTCTGGTTCTACCAAAAGCTCTATAACACCGCCGCAAACACAAGATACTAACAACACATAGACCAGAGTGAGGCACAATGATCATGGACAAATGAGGGACAAACAACCCCAGAAAGCTATGCTATGGAGTCTCACGGAACTTTTGGCATGGTTTTATAATGTTCTGAATTCCTCGACCGACAAGGAGATCTAGCGGAAAGGAAAATAGGGGAGCGAACAGAGCATCCCCAGTGGTACCCAATGAATGGGAGTCTGGGGAATTAAAACCCTAGGAAAACTAGGATCAGGCGGTGGGTAATCGAAAAAGGAAAGATTTGGTGAAGAAATATCGATGCATCATTGAGCGTGGAGGGAGAAATCCTAAAAAGAAAGCTACTTGTATCGGCTGTTGTTTCCCAAAATAGAACGAGGTAGAAGACAATACACCCATCGTCAGATTGAAATCGGATGGTCCACGATCTGTGTGAAAAAGGATGAGCGTGTGACATGTATAAATGAAATCCAAATCCAATTCGAATAAAGTGTGAATGCCATTATTTCTTATTTTCTCTCTCTTCATTTGAGGGTACAAACAAAACCCAAATTAGATGAAATTTTGCACAGACGCTAATCAAAGCATGTAGATTCCAAATATAAAATTATATTTGCCTTTTGAAGATTTTAATGTGTTTAATAAACCAAATCATATTTTCTCTTTATTCATGCATTAATAACATTAGGATTATCCAAGTTAGGTGAAACTTCATATATAAGTTATTTTAAGTGTGTTGAATATGAATTTGGCATTATTTCCATCTTTAAGAATTATTTTTCACTTTATTGAGCATTAATGCCTTTTATCAACTTTCCTTCTCCAAAACTTACCTTATTATTTCAAGGTGGTCCAAATTAGATGAAAATTGACATGTAAGCTTATTTTGATGTGTAGATTATGAATTTGAAGTTTGTAAAAAATTTATGATTCCTTTTTATGAGATATGCCATATGGCCCACTAACGACCCATTAACTTCATTATGCAACTAATTAAGTTATTTATCATCTATCACCAAATGAATTATGTGACATATTAGATTACATTATTCATGCATTTGATTATTAGGATCACTCTAACCTCAACCTTGTTTGTTCAAACCCAAAAGGTCAATGTTCTAGGATAGGGTCCAAGATCCGGTATGTTACACTAGTCGGGAAGTTTATCCTAGATTATGTGTGAATGAGGACAAAGCACATAGTTAAGGCTAGTGGTAGTCTGTGGGGCCAGTCTTCATTCCTAAAACTCTATTAGAGCCTTGGACAGTGAGTCTGGGTGTTACATGGAATGTAGAGGAAAAGGTAGTGTTTGACTTCTGTAAAAATGGAAAGAAAGTTTAGTCCCACAATGTCCAATTATAAATCTTTGATGTCCCTTATATGTAGGAATGCATGTAACATTGGTGTCCAAAAGTTCTAGGGGAGAGTATGCTCACCCTTGTAGTGGGTATGTAGACCACCCACATGCATGCATATACATGCACCAAACCTTTCCTCACCTTGCCTCTTCTATCTTCTGTTTCTTTTTGTACAAGAGGATGACTACTTATTTAATTGGTTAATTAGTTCTTTCTGAAATAAGAAAGTGACTCCTTGTATTTCTTTTATGTCTATAAGATAAGTTGTGTAACTGTATCAAATAAAAAATTGGATAGAGAGTTGGAAGTATTATAAATAACACCAATGGCATTAGGGTTAATCACAACTTAGAGCATCTATTGTTTGTAATTGAATTCCTAAATTGTTTCCTTCTGTAGTCTTCACTTCTCGTGCAAGTTCTTTAGTGGATTTTGAATCATGTGTAAGTGAAAAGTTCTCTATCCCCTATATTCCTTTTGACACAATCTAATTGAGTGGTGGTGCACAATGGTGTTAAGCTGCACTTGTGGTGTCACTAATTATCGTTAATGCATGAGTGAGATGAGAATTTTGTACATGTTCATGATTGAATCAAGATTTGAAGTACAATGTGCATTTGGGTGTTCCAGACCGTTTCTTTGTTTATGTAATGTCTCACTTCATCAAGTGAGCCAGCTATTTGAGTTTCTTGACTTTATTTTGTTATTTCTCCTACTCTATTTGTTCATGTATTTCTTATATAATTCTTAAACTTGTCCGGTAAATCTATTAATTTCGATTGAAATTTCTTGCCATTTCATGTAAACAATGATCCAAAATCCATAAGTCTTTAAAATCATTAATGTTATCAGTTAATATGGATGATTGTGATTCATATCATCCTATCAGTGATACTTCTAGTATGCCTGAAGAATTTGATGGCGTCAACATTGCATGTTGACAGAGTCAGATGAAAATTTGGCTCTGGATGATAGGTTTTCTTGACTCTATTAAAAAAGTTGAACTTAAACCTGATGAAACTATTACTAAGAATGCTACAAATATTTCTAATTGGAAGGAGGGTATTTTTTGCAAAGAGGATGTATTTTCTTAGCTCTACAAATAAGTTATATGATGTATACTTTAAAGATCCTTTCATAAATTGAAAAGTTCTATGTGAGAAACTAGATAATATAAAATAGAGACTTAGGGGTGTGAAAATATTTTGTCTCTAAATTTATTAAGTTTCAAATGGTATATGGTAAATATGTTTATGATCAAGTACACGATGTCCAAATCTTGTGTCATGAACACAAAGAAGGGGTCTGAAATTACCTAGAAGAAAATATTATCATGTCTATGATTGAAAAGTCATCAAAGTTTTGGAGTGTCATTGTCCAGAATCTCAAACACAAGAAGGGTGACATATCCAACATGAACATATGTTATATATTTAATAAGGTAGGAATACTTGAAAAAGGTGGTGGTCAAGGCACCTGTTGATGTCAACCCTATTGTAAATCTTGTGATTACTAAGCATAAAGATCAGAAAAATAGAAATGTACATAAACCTAAGTCCAAGATT
This sequence comes from Alisma plantago-aquatica, assembly GCA_963693085.1. NCBI lineage: Eukaryota > Viridiplantae > Streptophyta > Magnoliopsida > Alismatales > Alismataceae > Alisma > Alisma plantago-aquatica. The sequence continues at coordinate 476,259,054 of OY856411.1, forward strand.
CAGAAGAAACCAATGAACAAATTTTGGAGTTGTGAATAGGTTGGCCATTGTAACAAGAATTATCCATGAAAGAAAGCAAAGAAATCTATTATATATACAGTTAAGGAGGCGGAGGTCAACAAAATGACTACTTCCTTGAACCTCAACGATGGGTATTGGTTCCATTAAGGTTGGAATCCTTCTATATTTGAATTATTATATTATAGATATTGTGACTAATGTATATGCTTGTATTGTAAGCTAATGTTTATGTCTTACAAGGCCACTTAAGGTCAATCTATGACTATGGGCTACGCAAAAAAGGTGAATATTGGGCGGATTTGCAATTTCTTTGAGTAACGACCTTCGAGTAAGCTCTGCAGAAGTCATAGAGTTAGACACATTTCATATATTCATTACAATATGATTCATGGTGTAGTTTTAGTTAGAGATGGTTTAAAAATAAATTACACTTGTAGTAAAGAAATTATTACTCATCTTTGATATGATTTATTATTTGTCAAGAGGTATTTATGTGATTTTGAGAACTTGTTTAAGACCCATGTAGCATCTATTGTGTCAAACTTAATTCTTAATATGAATGGAAGTAATGTGTACTTAGATCTTGTTTGATCTGGTGTATGGAATTGTTGTTCAGGTGATGTGAATGTTGGATCAATAAAAATATTTGATGAATTTGGATTAAGTCCCTAAGTCCAACATTAATAATAGTATATGTAAAATTTGTGTGAAGCTAAATTAACTTGATTTTTTTCATTCTATGAAAAAAAGTTCTAAATATTTGTATTTAGTGCATACTAATATCTATGAATCTTCTCAATTTGCAAATAGGGATCATAAACATTATTTTATAACTCTCATTGATAGTGGTTGTTAATATTGTTACATCTATTTAATTAATAGTAAATATGAGGAGTTAGAAACATTCAAAATCTTTAAGTAAGAAAAAGACACACAAACTAGTAAGCTACTTAACATATTAAAGTATGATAGGGGAGAAGAGTATAATTTAAATTTATTCATAGAAAATTTTCAATTCGATCATATAGTTTATGAGCTTACTTCTTCGTATGCATCCTAACCCAACAATATTGTGTAATATAAGAACCGAACCCTAATAGACATGGTAGATACCTTACTCCAAACTTCAGTATCCCCAACTTTATGTAGTGGGAAACTTTGAATATTGCTTTCCATATTCAAAATAGAATTCCCCAAAAATATAAAGAGAGTAGTCCATTCAAGTTATCGAGAGGGTTCAAGAAAAGTCACAAGTATATTTGAGTGTGGGATTTCCTCACAAAGGTACTCGTTCCTTAACACAAAAGGAAGAAATTGGGACCAAAAATAGTAGATGTCATTTTCTTAGATTATGTAGAGATGAGTTATGCCTACATATTATTTATTGTAAAATCAAAAGTCTTAGGCGTTGATGTCAATACTATAGTGGAACTTTGTGATGTAACATTTTCTAAGATGTTTTACCCATGAAATCTGGTATTCCTAACAAAGTTCCTCAAGGGGGTCCAATTGCTATAGGTTCCATTTCCGAGAATGTGGAAAGGATAACAACATGGGGGATGACTAAGAATATACCATTTTTTAATCTGATGAAAATGAGGAAATGTTTGAACTAAAGATAAGTAAACAGTCTAGGACATACACAAACTTCGAAAGTGAGTTCCTAACTGATCATGTTGAATATGATTATGTATTCTTCAAGCAAGCTATGGCTTCTGTAGAGGCTAAGTTGTGGAAGGAATATGTGAATGATGAAATCCAATGAATTCTCTCAAATGGAACTTGGGAATTGGTGGATTTGCCCCTAATTTTTCTATAATTGGATGTAAATGGATCATTAAGAAGAAACTCAATGCATATGGAAAATGCAATATGTGTAAGTCTTAATTATTTGCTAAGATGTACACACAAAAGGATAGAATAGACTTTTTGATATCTATTATCTAGTTTCCAGCATGACCACAATTCATGTGTTCATTGCATTGGCTTATGTTTATGATCCCTCTATCCATCAAATGAATGTGAAGACCACATTCTTATACGGTGATCTTCAAGAGGAGATATATATGGAACAACCTAAGGGTTTTGTGGGACATGAGAATGAGTTCAAAGTGTGTAAATATGTTAATATTTTACATGGCTTAAAACAATGGCCTAAGTAATGACATGAAAAGTTTGCTTTTGTGATATTATCTTTGGCTTCATTTTCAGTTATTTTGATACATGTATTTACTAAGAGATCATTCATGATTAATTCATCATATTATGTTTATATGTTGATGATATCCTACAATTTGGTTCTGTATGAAAGTAGTAAATGAGACACAATCATTCTTCCATAGTTGGTTTGAGATGAAAGATATGAGTGTCATTGATGTGATTTATGCTTTAAACTTACTAGGTCTACCATTGGTGGATCGCTCGCTTAGTCTCACTATGTTGAGAAGATACTAGAGAGGTTTGAGTGTACATTACATAAACATGTTAAGACTCCATTTTATTCATCCAATTCCTTTTACAAGAATGGTATTGGTGTTCCATTGTCTCAATTATGATACTCTTATATTATCGGAAGTATGATGTATCTTATGAATTGCACACGACATAAAGTATGCTTTCTACGAGGAAGTCAAGTAGATACACTAGTTAACCTGACAAGACCCATTGTAAATCTCTTGATAAAATGTTGTGTTTTATCAAGGGAACTAGCTCCCTTGGGCTGGATTATGGCAAGTTTCCTTCTGTTGCATAAGGATATGATAATGCAAGCTGGATTTTCATAAACTCTGGAAGCAATGGTGTATCAGGATATGTATTCATATTGGTAGGAGGTGTTGTCGCCTAGAGGTCTAAGAAATAGACCATATTGTACCGACCACTATTGAGGTTAATTTGTGTGCTTTAGATGAGACTATATTGGAAGCTGAATGACCACATAGACTAATGTTCAATTCACTTATGATAAAGAAGTCGCTTCCTATCATTTTCATTTATTGTGATAGCACGACAATTATAGCGAAGATAGTGAGTTTTAAGTGGAGTCAAAAAAAGTGTAGACACATCCAACTCTAACTCAAGTCTTAAGGGAGTTAGTGTATGATGGGTTGTGGTTGTAGACTATATATCTTCAAAAGAAAATACAGTCGATTCTTTGACTTGAGATATTTCCTTGATTTTAGTTATAAATGCATGTTGGTATATGACTGAAACCCCTTATTTGTTACATATCATAGCAACCCAACCCAAATGATCGAAGATCCTAAAAGTTAGGTTCAATGCGGTAAAAATAAGTTGTTGGATGAATTGGATGACACTCTGTAATTTTCTTTATGCTTTTATCATCTGTGTGTTTGTACCCTAAAAATCTATTAATTTCATGACTATAAGCTAACAAGAGATTAGTCCTTGAATGGTGCTAACTACAGGATGCTAACAATACATGCTTGAAGACTTCAACTAAGTGATTGATGTCAAGAAATTAGGTTGTCCTCTTATATCAGTCATGATTCTTGATTTTGATGTATGGCCTTTTAATGCATATTTTTTTTTCTTTTTGTTGTCTTTATTGTGTTGTTACCAACTGATACTCTTACATCCACAGTTCACATTCAAGATGTTAGTTCACCTAGATCCTATGAGAGTCTATATTGAATAACTCAGGTATGGTTTAAGCTGAAAGGCACCTACTCTAAGCATGTTATGGAGGATTGAGTAGTAGAACACACTACATCTTACATTTTGTGGGAAATTGTGAGCTATATAAGCTTTATTTAATTTAGTTAGCATAGGTTAAGCCCATTATAGTTGCAGGTAGTAGATATGGAGTGTGGAGAAAAAGATAATTTTTCTCTTTTATTCAAATGGAAAGAAGGATTAGTCTCATATGTCCACTTTTAAAGTTTTGGTTCTCCTTATATATAGGAATCCATATGATACTAGCACCCAAAAGATCTCGAGGATGGCACGGTAACCCTTGTTGTAGCTATGGTGATCACACACGCACGTGCGCGCCACACCACGCCTTACCTCACTTGTTGGGCCAGGTTCGAGCACGAGCACTTGGCTTGTGGAATTGACTTTCGTCTCCCGTCTCTTTTTGCACAAACACATAACTATTTAATTAATTAGTTAATTAATTCTTTTCAAATAGAGAAGTGACTCGTTGTATTCTTTTTACGTGTATAAAAGCAGTTTATGCTTGCGTTCAATTGAGAATAGGACTGCACATGAAAGGTAAGTAAGTCCCCTGACATTAGGCTTAATTACAACTCATAACGTTTTCCGTTAGTGATCAAAGCACTAAGTAGTTGTCTTCTGTTTTCGTCGCTTTCTGTGTGAGTTCTCTTGTTCCTATGCAAGAAAAAACTTCTTTATTCCCTCTCTTCATCTTGATGTGATCTGTGGGGTAGTGGTACCTACTTATCGTTGTGTTACACTGGTAGTATTGTTGATTGTCACAAACATATGAATGAGATGACACATTTCTATAAATCATGACTGAATACTCAAGACTGGAAGAATAGTGTGTATCTAGAATATGCGGGGGCGATGGTTATTAAGTGTTGTCTCACTTCGTCAAGAGAGCGGTCTATTTTGACGTTTTCTAACTTTGCTTTATTGTTTCTCTTACCCTATTTGTACCTACGTTTTTTTTAACTTGGTATGTAAACATAAGTAAATTTTAATTGCTTACTAAGAGTCTATGTTCTTCTTTAGAAGGTGCCCATGAGAGGCCCTCGAGCACTACTACTACTGGCACCTTGCAAATAGTTGAGCGTGTGCGTCTGCCATGGCAGCTTACAAATGGTAGGGAACCTGTATCGACACCTAATCCTGTTTAAATCCCCCTCTTTTACAACCTCGAAAAAAAAAATATTTGATGTTTCCCAGCTTCAAACTTGATAAGGATCCAACTGGTCAAAAAGAGGTAATACTCCACTGTTCCAGGAATCCTTTGCTCAGCAAATATCGTTTCCCTCCACTATATCGGAGATTGATTCAACTCAGCTTCATATTCACGTGAGCTAGATGTTTTTTAAGCATCCAAGATTGAGGCAGACTCTCCTCCGCAGTCCATAATTAGCTCTGAAGATTTGCAATCGGTGTGATACATCTTTATAAACATGCACCTAGTTGTTCCAACTACCACACCGGCCGGCCAATCTGCAATTACAACAGCTAGCTGTCAGCTCCACGATACAGCGCTACTGATACCAGTCTCAACTTTCGAATGGGGCCATCCATTTTCATGTACGCCAAAGATTGAGGCAGACTTAATTACAACCACAGCCCATAATCAGCTGTGAAGATTTACACGAATACACTTTTATAAAACGAACCTAGTTGCTCCACCCACCACAACTGCCGGCCAATCTACAATTACAATCCCGATCCCAATCCCAATCTCAACCTACGAATGGGACCACACATCTCATGTACGTGGTCGCCTTCTCTTCCCATACAACGTTTCGATGCTCGACCATGGTCCTCTTCATTTCATAGCTATAGTATATAAAAACTGCGTGAACTTATCAGCAAGCTAGGCGAGTGTAGCCTGCATGCGCATATGAACTTCACTGACTTGCTACATCTTTTCCTTATAAAATACCAGTGCATAAATTTAATAATCACACAAACAATCATATAAATGTACTGGCCCAGCTTGCCATCTAGCTATGCTTTGCACAGAAAAAGAGAGAATATTATATATATTAATGGCTCACTACATAATTATAATGATGATGCATCTATGAAAAAACAAAAACCACTAAAAAGTCCCTGAGCCCCTTCTGACCAACGGTTTCGCTTGTCCTCGTCCACCGTCTCCAGGATTCTTAGTCGTCCTCTCTCTTCCAAGGACGTCAGCGTAGACAATAGAGTAATGTTATACACATCCGTCCACATTATCGGAAGCTCATCCTTCTCTAAGGAATTTGTACCCTTCATACTAGCTAGCCACGGTAAATACAATGAAACTTTATTGTACTTAAGGAAATAATATATAGCACACTACTAATGAACTGTTGTGAACTTATCACGCTCGCTGATGATGATAAATAGTTGTAGTAATATTTAGAATTTAGTAAACCAATGACATAGTACAGTACAAAAATAGTATAGTACTGAGTAGCTACAATCTAATCTAGTGTTTGCACTTCGTAAAATAAAATCTAATATAAACTAACAAATTATCATGAACTTATTGTACTTGGAGATGTTGATAAAATAGCCATATCAATGTTGCAATTTAGTACAATATCAAAAAGTTACATTCCAACAGAACTTAGTATTGTGTAGATTAAATACCAGCAATGACTAATATTGCACTAATGAAAATTTTTGATAAGTGTGTTGTCCCGAGGTGTTGAATCAGGGATAAAAACAAGAGTGTCAAGAATTTTTTTAGACAAGAGTGATTGGCAACGACGATTAACCACCAGCGCTAGTTAATTTAGATTGTTAGCGACGGTAGTTAAACAAAAAGGCGGCTAGTTTCTTTTACGACTACCAGGTTGAGTACTATTGTAAAGAAAGGTCCATACAAGAAAAAAGGGAATCCTATGAATACCGAAGGGAGATGCTCCGGCACCCAGCCCATTGAAACCTTAACAAATCCAGACTGGGTCAAAAGGGACCGGTGGCGCAGCTTGTTGTCCGTCTCCCTTCTATTTCTTTGTAACAACATTTTATCTTAAAAAATTAAATAATCGACTGGGTCAGTTCCGTGATGAAATAAAATTAGTTATGCGAACTCTGTTCGTCTTTGATCTGAATATTACATCAAACCAATTACAAGAAAGAGAAGCAAATCAAGATCATATCTTGAAACTTTGCGCAAAGCAAGATATGGTTGCTCTGGATATTGAGACTATTGGTCTGGATATTGAGACCGGAACTGGACTAACATGTCCTAAATTCCACTTCCTAGTCAAAATTTTACTAAAGACTTTAAGTGGTCATGCATTGGTCAAGTTACAATATTAATTGATTAAAAATTGACCTTGGATCCTGTCAAGTCTATTGCCAAACATGGGCCACGTGTTCATACACAATGATTTTGGAAACAATCGTTTAGATGGCATGAAAGCAGTAAGTTTATGAAGGACAACTAGCAAGATAGCTAGTGATAGATATTGTTTATTGGAGTGTGATGGCCATAAACATCATTAAGAACCTACAAGTAATTGAAAAGGCGAAATGAACAAATTTTTGGAATTGTTGATGGAAGGAATATTATCTAGTTTTATGTATGAATCTTGTTGGTGCCAGTAGGTGGACTGCATCAAATTTGTTCATTGGCTCAATTGTGGTGGTATTCAAATCCTTCATGACAAAAATCAAATTTAAAATATATATGCACAATGCTAGAAACATGTATATCGTTCTATAATGAAGATGTGTGTTGCACATGGAAGGATATAACCGTTACAAAGATGGTGCTCCACTAAAAGAATGATAGTCTTGAATATTTGTGAATCACGTGAGTACATCATCATTTAAAAATTTAAATGGTTTCCTTAATGCTAGTGTTTATAGGCATATATATCAAAGAGATGAACCAATTAAGGCTTAAACACTTATTACTTCTCAAGTGAATATTGTAGAAATGAAAGCATATGGGAGTTTCTGGATATCGCAAAACATAACTAGGATCCACAAAAAATTATAATGTGTACCAAATGAAGCCACAATATCTCATTTGCATTCTATGCTGGATTAACTAGAGACCTTGAGGTTTGATACAAGCTTCCTCTTACTCATGAAACCATGACGGAAGAGTTAACTGAGGTTGATATCCCATGACCTCATATTTCTACTCAACTTGTTAACAAGGTTAGTACACTTGTTGAGTCAATACAACGGGAGATAATGAAATTGTATGTGAAATCAATCATCACATTGAGGGTTCCGATCAACATATAATGTAAATATATCATATATGATTGTGGTGCTTTATTGGGACATTCACGTTATTTCAAAAATATCCAGTGACCATGTTAAACAATGAAAATTTAATTATTGAGCAATTGAAAATGTTGGTTCAAATTCCAAACTATTTATACATATCTAGAGGTAGCTCGGTACCACAAATCGGTTATTGGAGAAAGAAACACAATAATTTGTAGCTTACCTATTTGTGGGATCCATCTAGTACTCGTATATTTAGGTTAGAGTATGATGATTAAAAGATACACCAATGATATCCCTCGTCGACTCACCAAGGGTGTGCTACATCAAATGCTTCATATTGGAGGTATACCACATATTTAGGATTTCATAATTAAAACTTAAAGAATCTTGTTTGATCCTGGAAAGTAGGTCCAAAAAATCTTCCAAATTTTCAAAATTTGTGAACCAATTTATTATGTTAAGTAATCCACTAAGTGAAGTTGCTAAGTCAGTAGGACAATAGTCAGACACTACATATTCATATATATAGAGAGAGATGATACAATATTCATATGGGTATTATAATTCTGCTACCCCCACATCACTTATTTGACAAATTTATTATTTTTTTGCTAATGTTTGAGTGAAATTATTACAATTACAATGTTGTCACAAAATTATTTTTCCATTAAGAAATTTTTAACAGTGTAGTTATGACCTATGTTTAATATATACCATTTGTTTTTTCTATTTACGATTTGAGACTTTCATTTGCACCATGTCACCAATGGGTAACATAAGCTTGTTACCAATGTGGGTATTGTACATTTACCCATACACATTCTCTCTCTCTCTCGCACACACACACACGCACACGTGCCCCCCAACCCACCCATCCACCCATATATATATATATATATATATATATATATATATATATATATATATATATATATATATATATTGTGTGTGTGTGTGATTGTTTGTATGTGTGTCTACGTGTTTTTATGGGTAAATATACAATATTGACGCATGTAACAAGCTTTTGTTTCTCATAAGAGACACATTGTAACTGAAAGCCTCAAATTGTATATAAAAGAGACAAACGATATGTACAAGATACAAATTGTAAATACACTATGAAAAAAAATTATTTTCTCATCAACACTAGTAAGACTCATTTTTATGACCAAAATAGTTAGTGATATAATTGTACTCCAAATGCAAATTTGGAATAGTTTTACTCAAGTCATTTTGACAGTTTCATTTATATTGTAATGCCTTCACTCAAACTATAGAATGTATCATTGGGTAACAATATAACATAAATATAATACTCAAATTTGCAAGTTACACTATGAAGCTTTAGAAGATGATAAATGAGCAAAGTCTAAGATCTATAACACAACTATTATTAACCAATTGTTTTCATGCCAAGAAGATAATGATAAAAAAAAATGCCATTCTTCTGATAAGGAGTCTTATGAAGTAGTGGTAGAGAGATAAAAAGAGATCTACATATGGTTTTTATTGATTTGGAAAAGGTTTATGATCGAGATCTAGGGAAGTATTATGGAGGGTTTTGGAGGAAAAAGGTGCGGCAATCTAATACATTAACTTGATTAAAGACATGTATCATATCTCGACTATAAGTGTTCAGAAATCCTAGAGGAGAGACAACCAACATTTCCTATCACAGTTGTGGTACATCAATGATCAACACTAAGCTCATACATATTTGTGATTGTTATGGATGAGTTGATAAAGTATATTTAGGATTATATTCTATGGTGCATGATATTTATTGATGATTATTGACCAAACTAAATATGGATTGAATGATAAAGTTTACTTTAAAAAAATGCATTGGAATAAAATAGATTGGTGATTAGTAGAAGAAAAGTTACATAATGCATCGTAATTCCATCCACTCTAGAATTGTGAATGATGAGGTCAAGATAAACATACTGGATGTACCAAAATGTAATGAAACATGTTATTTAGGTTTTATTATTCAAATGGATGGGGTGTCCAAGATGATGCTTATCATAGGATCACACAAGATGGTTGAAATGAAGGAATGCAACTAGAGTATTATGCGGCCAAAAGATCTCTCTCAGATTAAGAAGTTAGGTTTTATAAAACAACTATATGGTCAACCATGTTATGTGAGAGTGGATGTTGGACGGTGATAAATATATGTCTCAGAAAGATGGATGTGGCCAAAATGCATAACAGTGAGATGGATGTGTGAAGGCAAAAAATATTTCTTTAGAAATGACAATATCATGAACAAGGTGGGGTGGTAAGTATTGAAGCAAGTTATGTGATGGACATTTAAGATGCTATAGCACAGACCAACTAACGTGCCTATTTGTAACAGTATTATTGAGTCAAGCACAATTAGAAAAAAGAGGAAAATCTAAATTAACCTAGGAAGAGCTTATAAAGAGAGATTTTGAATGTCTACATCTGAATATGACCAAATAAGGATCCATCTAGCCGACCCCAATGAGGTTGGGAATGAGGCTTACATGATGACGATGGCATTGGTAATGTCTATTTCTCTTTCTCTCTCTATATACAAATATATAATATGTATATACATATACATATACATATATATGATATGCATATATACATGTGTGTGTGTCTATATATATATATATATATATATATATAGAGAGAGAGAGAGAGAGAGAAAGTCAGGCTCGAATACACTCGAGTGTATTTAGAGTAGAATATACTCAAGTAGTTTATCATGACGTAATATTTTTTTCAAAAATCTAATCCATTGATCTTCTTAAATATCTTGTGAATAACGCATATGAAAATTTTGAGCACATTTGGACATTTATAGGTCATGTTATAAAACTGCAAAAATTATGCATTTCAAATTAGTTTCGCACGTCGATTTTGTTACCCTTGGATGAGTGACTTACACTCATCCAAATGAGCTCAAAATTTGTATTTAGCCTAGTTATAGTATTACGGTGAATATCAATGGTTTAAATTTTGCAAAAAAATAGTCTTGATATGCAAACACACTCGAGTGTAGTGTATTCCTGTGATCTGTACACTCGAGCGTATTCTAGCATATATATATATATATATACATATATATATTATGTTTGTGTGAATATATATTTATGTATATATATGTATACTATGTGTGTGTGAATATATATATATATATATATATATATATATATATATACTATGTGTGTGTGAATATATATATATATGTATGTATGTATATATATATATATATAAATATATATATATATATATATAGAGAGAGAGAGAGAGAGAGAGTCAGACAAGAATACACTTGAGTGCACAAATCAGGATGTACACCCCAATAGTATTTACCTATCTAGACCATGTTTTTCCAAAATATAATCCAATGATATTCATGGTTACAATAATAATAGGCCACATACAAAATTTGAGCTTATTTGGATGAGTGTAAGTTATTCATCCAAGGAGAACAAAATCGACGCACAAAACTAATTTGAAATGCATGATTTTTACCTCCTTTAGATGAACCACCTATAAGTGTCCAAATGAGATGAAATTTATTATATAGTATGTTCTTAAGATATTTAAGAAGATCAATAGTTTAGATTTTTCAAAAAGTTACTACATCTTTAAAAATGATTGAGGTGTATTGTGCCTCCGGTACACTCGAGTGTACACTAGCCTGACTCTCTCTCTCTCTCTCTCTCTCACTCTATCTATCTCTCTCTCTCTCTCTCTCTCTCTATATATATATATATATATATATATATATATATATATATATATATATATATACATATATATGGGCAACGATCCAATGAGAAACATATCTGGTGAGAGCATGAGAGGCATTTGAATAACTCTCCACATAGATCAATTTTTCATAATCCAACCGTACATATTACAAGTATACCTTAATATCTACCTTCTATTAAAATTTTATCACCATCCAATTTGTAGATCATTCACAACAACCAAATATTTTTTGACGCTCTATATTGAATTTCAGGCTGACCGCTGGATGTAAAAAGTGTATGTTGTACATATCGACATGTAAACAATGTCTGATTGCAATGATTTTTTGCAACAAGGTAAATGAAATGATTCTTTTTCCATCTATAAGGTTGTATTTTAAAAAATAGTTACTAATTTGTAGAAATTCAAATGCCTCTCATGCTCTCACCGTAGGATGTTTCTCACTGGATCTATATATATATATATATATATATATATATATATATATATATATATATATATATATATATATATATATATATATATATATATATGAGAACTTGTTACACTAAATGAGATTACTCAAAACATAAAACACAATCAATCACTAATTAATCACATACCCAAAAATGTGGGTAAATTAAAACTGATTTCAACATCAACACTCGCTCAAAAATATTTGCATAAGATCCCAACATCTTTCTTCTATCCATACTATGCTAAGAATTTAAGACAAATTGGTCTATCACCTTAGCCACAACATATATATGTAGGAGAACAATATTTGTATATGTCACACAAACAAGCATTAACATGCTAACACATTCTAATTCGTTTGAAACACCAATACAAACTTTTCCAGCACAGACCTGAGAGTATAGGGATGACTCTAGGACACACTTGACATCTAATCAACTTTCTCAAAGATTCATTACTGTAGTTCCTCTTTACTTCTACGGTTCTGTTGTTATCACTGTCGATTACCTAAAAAGATGTGGCAAACCACAAGGGTGAGACCCATGTCCCAGTAAGATATATATCCTCCAACAATGCTTATTGATTACAACATTTTAAATAGTAGATAACTAAGCAGTTGGAGTATTTATAATCAATTGAACAGAGTTAATAGTTCAAGTATGCTAAATAGATTAAGAAATTAATCTTAGCAACAAGTATGATCATCAATGCATATACAGATAACAAATAAATCCATTTCTTTGGATATATATCTAATCAAATATCATCAAATTGCATCTAATAACAATCATTATCATTAATCTAACTATCATCATATTCCTTGCTAACAGTACAAGCAATCTAGTAGCATAAGCATCCCTGACATCATGAATATGTCTAGTAACATAACATGGATATCAATATTGGCATCTCAAATAAAGGGAACAAATCTATATCATAAGTAGAACTAACATCATAACACAATGAACTACATAGGAATGATTAGTATTTTAAGAATTTCTAATTACATAGGCATGGCTAGAAATATTAAACATAGCTAGCAACAACATCTTAACCATCAGTGTCAATATATTTGACAACATAAGTATGTTTGCAACATGAGCATAACTACAACATAAGCATATCTATTATCTCTTATTGTACTATACATGATCTCAGTGAAAAGAAAGCAAACAAGGGTTATCATCCAATATGAAGCATTGTGTATAACCCTAAATAGATATGCTACACAACTATCTTACATCTTTTATTATAACCTGGGGAATTTGAATCATACCATCCAAAGTCCAACCAACCCCTGCGAAGGGATATTCGGTTCCATACAAGATCTAAGAGTGTCAGTATCCTAAGATCTCTTCCCCTCGGTCAGTGTGAGTAAAAAGGCAGTGACATATCAGTCAAAGTTGTCACCACAATGACATATAGTCAAGTTGCTAACCACTAGTCCGCCCTTGGTATAGGTCACGACACTAGAAACCAGGGTATACAAAACCCTCTAATCTAAGGTACAATCGCAGTTGTCCTCAATCACATCAGATGTATGAGGCATGACCATAGCCATCCTCCACAACCTGCATTGTGGATGACAAGGATATATCCTCAACTTGCCACCCCACATACACAACAATATGTGCTCTGAGTTTCCCTTTGGAATACTCATTTCACCATCCAGCAAGTTCTGACACTGAAGATGGTGCTACGGCACAGTGCACTACATGATTAGAGTTGCACTTGATTAGTTATGCCAATTGGGTGAATTAAGGCTGCATCAAATAAGTGGTCATACAAATCCTAATTCACTTCTAGCAAGCATATAAATATGATAACTTTTAAAAGATATAAAACATGTGAAACATAATTTCTCATCTCATAATCACATATATGGGACTATTCACTTGCCATTCATGAGACCACAATAGTCATCATACCTTTTTACAATATCATAGGGTATCAACCCTTATCAACACAAGAGGATTACACCTCATTCAGGGCTCAACCATGCCTAACGGTCATTAACACCATCATACACTCACATGATATAAATCCTTTTCACAATATCACAGGGTATCAACCCTTATCAACACAAGAGGATTACACCTCATTCAGGGCCCAACCATGCCCAAAGGTCATTAAGACCATCATACTATTCCCTGCATGATCATCATTATCTTTCCATGCCTTATAACAAGGCTCAACAACATCACTTACATATAATATACTAGATCAACACAATATTTCATTAATGAGCTAGGAGATATTCATAAAAAATCAAAGCAGGGTTATATTAACATTAAGAACATTCCTTTATTACATCAACATGCAAGGAATCCAGATATGATTAACCCTCATCATATTCATAATGCACATGATTAGCATAAGAAAGTATCGACCATGTGGCTATGATAACCACCAATTAACACATTAACGTTATGATCATGTTAAGGAGGTTATTTCACCATCATGTCATCATATAAGAAGGTTAAACATGAATACTCATCTTTATCTATTTGCATTAGAGTTAGGTTCAACAAGATAAATTATATTGATGTTACTAATCAGCACTCATACCCAAACCCTAACTCACAACATCCCCATTGGATCATGGATGCATAAGGTGAAGTATCACCATCACATTCCATAGTATTCTCAAGTATGAACCCACACATAAATCAAGGTGTAACCATCGGGTTATAGAATACTAGGGTTTCAGCAACAATAAAAGAGTACTCCATGATTGTATTAGTCATTCAAGGACTATTCATACCCAATTACCATCATTTAGCTATATTAAAGCTAGGTATAACAAGCGATACCTCATTAGGGTTACATATCAACACAATATGATTATCATCCCTTCTATTCATATGAGTAAATAGGTAAGAGTACCTTATTAAGGAACCCTCCAGTTGTTCCATCTTCTTTCAACCCATATCTCCATACCACTATGTCACTAAGAACCATTGGATGCTTAAAAGGTAAGACCATTGGTTATTTACATAAGTAAACACCTTGGATAAACCACCTATGAAGAAGTCCTTGAGTTGTTATCTAGAAAGATTCACCATTTAACACTAAACATCCATTGATTAACAACATTAAAAGTTCCATTGAGAGTAGGATAAAACCACAAGTGATTGTTTATTTAAAACAAGCCGTCAATAAATGAGCTTCTTAAGTTGATCTCATAAAGGAAAACAACTAAATAAATATATTTGAACCAACATATTACATTAGGCATCCTTCTAATTTATTGGATAAAGAAACATTAAATCTTAACCATTAGGTCAAGATCATATACTAAAACCATCAATTGTAGTATAAGTCTGACCATTGCATCAAATGACCCAAGAAACCCTTGGTTTAAGGCTTAATTGATGCTACAACTACATGATTAACTCACCATAGGTTTTGAAGACCTGATCCACAATCGTTTGTGACCATTAAGTCACCATAGGTTGTTATATCAGCACTATATTCATTAATCAACATCAAATATTAAGCTAATGTCATCATTAATTGATAACATCAATAGGGTACTTAATGGTTGATCATTAAACTTCTAATTGATCCAAAACCTAACCTAAGGGGCTGACCATAGGTTGTCATCATCATATGACACATTTGATCCCATCCATTAGTTGTCATGAAGACAACACCATCGGGTTGTTGCAATGGTATCATCATCGGGTCATGGGTTTATAGAAGAAATCAGCTTAAACCCCTAAAATTGACCATTGATTGATACATTCTTAGCACCATAGGTTGTCAAACCAACCTGTTCCAAGTCATATTATTCCTTAGGAATAACGTACACATGATCATAGGTTCATCTAGAACTGAAATCATAATAGGGAACATTCTAAAAATCGAAATCCAAGTCAAGCATAGCTTTTTAGTGCATGGATCATCATTTAAAAGCAAGAACATGAGCTACCAAGCTTATGGTAACCAATAAACGTGGAGCAAGTTATAAAACTTGCCTCTAATTAGAAGATGAAACCCCAAAAAAGAAGAAAACTCGAGTAGGTAGGGTAGAAATCTGAGCATAAGTTGTGAACTCATCCATCTATCACCTTTCTTCATCAAATGAGCAAACCCTAACCATAAGGAGCAAGAAAGGTAGGGTTTTAGAGCTTTAGAGCAATTTCTAGCATGGAAAAACAAGGTTCCGACCTAGAGAAAGGTAGGATGAAGGATAAAAAGAAATAAATGGAGGCAATAAGGGGATTCTTACTCTTTTAGGTCAAGATCACTAGAAGGAAGCTTTTTAAACCCTAAAAGGAAGTCAATTGCAACCCTAGATTCTTTTTTCAAGAAGATCCCCTCTTTCTTCTTCCTTAGATAGGAAATTAGCAGCAGCACAGAGGGAGGACGAGGTTTGTAGAAGGCGGGAATTGGTGGAGGTAAAATGGCTCGTTTGGGTGCTTAGGGATAAGTATATGAAACTTTAAGATAAAGAAAAAGAAAAAGTTGAAGTTCTAGTATCTTTCCAAGTGTCCATGGCCTTCAACTATTAAGAATATATAAGCACACACACAAGAAGCTCCCCCACCGTGCATATAGACATGCTTATCCCTAGTTTATTGAATTTTCAACCAAAACAAATAATTCATTAGTTGATAGCTACTAAAGGTAGCTCATCCATGAAGGGGTAAACCCTAAAATACCCTTGAGGAAAACACCTTTAAACCAAGGTTTAAATAGGTGCCCCATGGCTCAAAAAGATCAATAATGATGAGAGAATATCCAAGGAACATAATTCAAGTGATATATTGCAATGAAAACCTCTCAATTGGGTAAATTGCAGAAAAGTCCAAAATGTGCATAAAATTGCATAACTTGCTCAAATAGTGTCCAAATTGGACCAAATTTGAAACTTAAGCATGTATCATGATTTAAAATCATATAACAAGGTTATCAAACTCATTTACCAAGTTTAGGGGCCTTATATATGTATATATGCAAATAAATCTTATAAACAATCCCTAATTAGAAGCCCTAATTTTATATTTCAATCTTTGATGCTTCAAACAAATGCGAATGTGTTAATGAGACTCAAAAATAAACTATAACTACGTTTACTCTAAGTTCAGAGATAATTTCTCACTGTGAAACTCAATTATGATTTAATTTCACAAAATATAATCCCATTTAGTCACTTAGTGATACGTAGGGGCATAAAGTGAAATTGAACCTATTAATAAGAATAATTTGACATAATTTTTTTAGAGTAAACTTGACTCGGTAATATCTACCTTTCATCAAAATATGAGCCTAAAATTGGTTTTATATTATCCTATATAATTAGTTTGTATAATTCAAAAAAGGAAAATATAGATAATTGGGACTATCAAACAAAGAAACCAATAACATTTTGCATTCTTCATGGTCCAATTATTTAACATGCAAGTTTTGGTTAAGTTTTAACTCTCCTAGATGATTTGAGTTGAATTGAAAATAAGTCAATTACTAAAATATTTCTAAATTGTCTAATCCTAATCTGGATGGACTATAGTCCAGCTGTTGAGTCCTTTTCTAGGTTGGACAATCTGGCCCAACGAGACCACATGTCATTGTCCCCTTTCTCATTTTAGATAGGGAAGGAGTCAACAAAAAAATCATTTTCCTTGCACTCTCTTACCCTGTTTGATCACATTCCCATTCCAGAATCAACATGTTTAGATTTTTTGTAATATTCCAAATAGGTTGTTACATTTTTTTATTCCTCCTACCCTACTGACAAGATGACCCTAGAATTTACTAGAAACATTGAAGCTAACCCCCCCCAATTCGGCGAAGATTCCTTTTCACATTGATCTATAAAACCAACATCTCCAAAATGATCTTTCTCTTTCCACTAATTGTCTCCCACCAATGCAATACCCTCATATTACACACCTTCATCATACCTGAATGTTTCCTTATCGAGCCACCTTCGACGGTTGAAGGTGGCATCAATGAACATCCTATCCTCCAAAAGGCTTTGGAACATCTTTAGAGACTGTTGAGGAACACCTTGCACATTCAATTGACCCCAACATGTTACCCTCTTATTCTTTCCCTTTTCCAACATGTTGTTTCTTACCATAGAACCCACTCACTAGTCCATACCCTTTAGTTGACTTCTCCATGGTTTATTTATAACTATGTTTGCCTGAAGGTTTTGGTTTGGGATGAAATCTTGGTTTTTCCCATGATTTCTTCTCTCGTGATCTTTTACCTACTTCTCCCACCTACCATGGGGGAATCTACCGTAGGAGCTCTGACATCCCACACCCTATTCTTGGTCTTGTTAGGTTTAGAAGACAATGGGGTAGTTTCCTAGAACTTTGGTTTTCACGGTGGTGGTTGTCAGATTCAAGTTTTGGATTTCTGGACTGTTGATATTGTATAAGTGTTCTTCCTTTTTGACAGGAGGATGATGATTTCAAGTGGTAATTTACCAAGTTTTCCCCCAAGTGAATCAATCTTATGATCACGATTCTTAAGTTTTAATGAATTTTCACAACGGTGTTGTAAGTTTCGCATGACTTTGGGGAGTATGGGTCTACTTCCATCGTGGCTATTGGCCATATGACCACCTCAGCAAGATGGGGCCATGCCTAAGTTCCATGTTCCCTTCAAAGAAGACTTGAACTGATTTTCTTGGGGTTTTTAATTCTCTAGAATCTTCCAAACTTTGTATATAATTTGTTTGATGTCAGAAGCAAGCAAATAAATACTTGTTGGAAAGATTCAAAAAGGTAAGGAACAATATTATAGAGGCTTTGGATTGTGATTTGAACTTGAAATCCCTTCAACTCCTTGATGGACTATGAAACCCTAAAACTTGGTTGCATATAATAATTAACGAATGGTAATAGTTTAAATAGGGTGACTAGGGTTTCATCAACCTCAAGATAGTAACTAGGAGTTGTCCAATCTCTATACGTCATCCATGTACATTGGACATGATTATTGGATGTATATATGTTACTATATGCAATGTACATGCATAATGAAAGTATATAATTCATGTTATATATTTGTTGATTGAAGATAAAAGTTATTAGATAAATGCAATCCTTTTTACTATTTAAATTCAAGAATCATCCTATGACATCATATTCAAATTTTAGAGGAAGAATAAAGCATTCAAGGGTAGGGGTAAAGTTAATGAATGAACCTTATATAATATCCTCTTCATGGGCTTCCTAGCATATAGTGCACTCTAGTGCAAGCCATGGATTCCTAGCATGCAGAGCACTTTGGTGCAATTCAAGAGGCATTCATGTGCAAGAGAAGAGGCACTTTGGTACAAAACATGAGGATTCTTATCTAAGTTAGATAAAATATAATGATAAAATGGAAATTTTATTTTCACGATCTCAAATGTTTTCACATCAAATCAAGTGTTATTTCTATGCTATAATATGTTCAATTCCACTTAAAATTGTTTTATACATGGACGAGGTTCAATGCCAATTAGAAAGGAGTAACCTTAAGGATAGATCCATCTAAGGATCAAATTCAGGAAGAGATCAAGGACTTTTGAGGCTTGACCTAGTGGGGTGCCAAATATCCATAGATTAGTTTTATTTTATATTTGTGAGATATTTTTTTAGTTAACTATGTGATTTTTATGCTATAAGTTTTGTAAGTGATAAACCATACAATGAATCTTGTGTTGGTTTATCAAACTTTATAATTATGTAATGAAGTTTAGAATCTAGTAGAAGTATGGTGATGGTTATGATGAACGAAGCAAGGTGAAGAAGTTAATTAGGGGTCTCAAGTCAAACCTTAACTTTCCGCTACCTGGATGAGGACACAACACCCTACATGGTGCTTAGGACTCCACTTTAGAACCAGAAGACCATGCTGGAGGAACATGGAAGAAGGACATGCACTCCCACAACAACAACTCCAACCACCATAAGGCTCCAACTAAGTTTTTTGCAAATCAACATGTGAAGACTGAGTTCACCAAATGTCATAGATATCATATAGGGAACTGAAGTTTGTTACTACTATGGAGGGGCTAACCATATCATATCCAATTGTCCCAAGCTCCTAAAGGAGAAACAGCCCCAAGTTAACCAAGAGCCCAAGGAGAAACGACAAGCTAGAATCTTCACCATGGTGGTTGATGATGATAAAGATAAGAATGAACAAGATGTTGTTAAGTTATGAAGTCCCTTTAATACCTTTGCATATACTATAGTTATGGTCAGTCTTGCCATAGAGGTGAACATGTGTAAAATTGAATGATACTCATAAGGTGTTCGAATTTTCATATTAGTAATAAGAAAAATCCCAGGGTGGGTAGACTAGTAGAATTTTGGGAGTGAAATTCATATAAGGTGGGCATAATTGTAACATCCTAAGAAATCAAATCTTAAACAAAATTCCCTAATTAGAAGCCTTATTTTCAAATTTCAAACTTTGATGTTTTAAATAAATCCTACTATGTTAGTGGGACTCAAAAATAATACTAGAACAATGTTTCCACTATGTTCGGAGATAATTGCTCACTATCATACTTAATTGTAATTTAATTTTCCCAAATATAACCCAAATAAGTCAATTAGTAATATGCACGGGGATAAAGTTAAATTACCCTATTAATAAGAATAATTTGACATAATAATTTTTGTGTGAACTGGACTTCTTAGTATCGATTTTCCCAAAAACATGAGCCTCAAATTGATTTTATTTTATCCTATATATTTGTTCTAAAATGGAAAATACATATAATTGGGACTGTCAAATAAGAAAACTAATTAGAATTTTGTATTCCTCGTGGTCCAACTATGCAACATGCCAATTTGGTTAAGTTTAAACTCTCCTTGATGCTCCAATATGAGTTGCAAAGAAATAACTTAATTACATATATATTCCTAAAACATCTAATCCTAGTATGACTGGAGTTTGGTGTAGGCAGTTTAATATAGGGTCATTAGTGACATGACCCTATTGAATACTTTTCTAGGTCAGATACTCTAACCCGTGATACTACTGGTTGTCGTCCTCTTTGCTCATTCAATTTAGGAAAGGAGTTTAGAATGACAATGTTTACCTTGCACTCTCTTAACCTCTCTAATTACATTCTCCTCATGGAATTAACCTTTTTAGATTTTTAGTAATCTTCTGAATAGGTTAATCCTTTTTTTTGTGGTTCCTCCCATCCTACTACCCTGATGACCATGGATTTTATCGGAAGAATTAATTTTATCCCATGTTTGATGCAAAATCCCTCTGACCCTAATCTACAAAACCTACATCTTCAAAATGATATCTCATCTTCCATTAATTGTCTCACACTAAAACAACACCCTCAAGTTACCCACCTTCTTCAGACCCTAAAGTTACCTTATGCCAACCACCTCCGACAGTTCAAGGTGGAACCAATGATCATCATGGCTATTGAGAGGCTTCAGATTATCTCTAGATCCTGTCAAGAAATGTCATGCACATTAAATTGATCCAAACATGCGACCCTCCAACTTTTTCCCTTCTTTGAAATTGTTGTTTCTTACTGACAAACCCGTCATCGGTCCAGACCCTCTACTTGACTTTCTCCAATGTTTTGGTTGTAATTGTCTTCTCCCAAATGTTTTGGTTTGGGCCTACATCTTGGTTTTTCCCCTGGCTTCCTATCTCAAGATCTTTGACTTGCTTCTCCTCCCTTCCATGGCAGAAATCTCCACAGGAGCTTGTGACCACCCGCACCCTGTGCATGGGCTTGTTGGGTTCAGAAGGCAATGGGGTAGATTCCCAGAACTTTGGTTTTTAGTTATGTTGGTCAAATTTGAATATCGGATTTCTGAACCATTACTACCATAAAGATGATTTTCCTTTTTGACCTAAGAATGATGATCTATGGTGGCAGTTTACCAGGTTTTCCCCCAAGTGAATGAATCATACAATCAAGGTCCTTAGGTTTGGTGACTTTTTGCCAAAGTGTTGGCAGGATCACATGATAGTGGGGAGGTTGGGTAGTCTTCCATCATGTCCATTAACCATAGGGCCACCTCAGTAAGATGGGGCCACACCTGAATTCTAGAATTTTCTATATAAAAAGACTATAATTGATTTTCTTGAATTTATTGATTGGTCAAAACCTTTTAGAATTTGTATCTAATTCATATGATTTTAGAAAAATGCAAATAAATACTTTTTGAAAGATAAAAATGTATGGAAGAATATTGGAGAAATTTTAAATATTGTTTAATAGACTTTTGAATGAAAAGCAATATAATTTTTTTTGTAATTTGGAGTAACATGTAACAAAATATGTAAACTTAGTTTCTACTTTATAAATTTATTTATACGACCATGGACGGGTCGTCATAGTTCCATCGAGATACCCTCTTCTTACAATCAAACGATTGATTGCCTAGTCTAAAGCTAAAGAACGAGAGGTATGTCTGAACTAGATTACGTCATGATTCATTAAACACACCCAAAATACTTACAAGACATGTAGCGATATATATTATGATATATATATATATATATATATATATATATATATATATATATATATGAATTAATGTTAAAAACATGCATAAATTTTTAATTAAATATTAGTGGGAGTTTCACACAAGTGGGGAAATTTATCTTGCATTAACAAATTTATTTTAGAAAACTAATGAAAATATGCGAAATTGTTTGTCCTAAAAGAATTTATATAATATTCTCATTTCCAAATATGGTGATTGTATATGGAACTTGATGACATTTTTCCATTTCATACAATATATGAATTTCACAAAAAATTGAATTTAATATCTCTCTCTTATATATAAATGGCACGTAGGCAGAATTAGCCTCTCTAGCCTACCATAAGGAAGTTGACTCCCATTATGAAATTTGTGTTCTATTGAGAATATGTTGCAATATAAAACACATCTAATAAATAAATTAATACCATTTTAAAGAATATAACAATATTTTTTGTATGCTTCTCCAAAAAACTTACAACTTTCCTCCTAAATTCCTCAATAGTGGAAAATCGTCAATCTGGTACTCTCATCATAATTATTTTGATTTAAGACAAACTTAACAAAAATTCTGTATTATAGATATCATGAATATCTTCACATGTTTCTCTTATAACTTTTTTTTTTTGCAAAACATGAGTCAAGCTAACTATTTAGTTTGCATCCACCATAGCTTTATCGTGTAGAAAAGTGGTCTTCAGCTTGTCTGGACATGTAGCACCTTGGAAGGTTTCTGCATTCGATTTTAGGATCCACTTCATCATTTTATCTGCCAGCTGATTGGTCATCCTATCCACCTTATCAAATTTGATTCTCTCAATCTTTCTTCTCGTGAGTAAGATTCTTTGAATAATAGGCTTATATTTGGGTGGACAAGAAGAAGGTTCCGTGATGTATCTAATAGATAGCAGCGAGTCGGAGAGAACGTCACATCTTTGTAAGTCATGTTGAATTGCACTTTGTATGCCCTTGAGTATAGCTAGTAGTTCTCCTTATAGTGGATCAGCTCCCCGATGTATGTTACAGCCTCCCACTATCCAGTTGCCAATTGAATTCTGGATTATAAAGCTCGTGGATGTTCTATTACCTCCTGCATCTATAGCAGCGTCAACACACATTTGGATGGGATCAAGTGTTGGTGGCTTCCAGTTCCCCTTACATAGGTTGGAGGGGTAGGAATTTGGGAAGGTGACATTAGATTTCTGCGAGATATTGTTAATATTCAAACTCAAGGCCCTAATATCCACGACTTGGTGGTCTGAAAGAATAGTTGAGTTCTCGAAAATGGCCATATTCCTACTTTTCCAAATTTTCCAGCAGGTGATCATGAACTTAATAGACCAGTTATTTACAGTTATGATCAATCCATGTCTTGATTTCGTCTATTGAATAGAAATTGCTTCCTATATTCATATACAACCGCTGCCATATTTCCTTTGCCTTTACGCAATCCCTCATGGCATGAAGCAAATGCTCAAGGTGTTGACTACATCTGTCACAGTTTCCATCGTCTGTCATATGCCTTTTCAATCTTATGGTAATCGTAAGGATCCGATCATGATATAATGTTCACATAAAGTCTCATCCTCGGCAGTATTTTCTATTTCCATATTATTTCCTAATTTCTAGATGAGGACAGGTTATAGGTAATCATGTTGTTGTATTGTTTCTTGACTGAAAACAAGCCTTGTGGGTTGTTCGTCCAGTAGATGTCACCATTGCATAGATTGTTATGTGTTGTGGGCATGGATAGGATCAGGTTAGCAGATTCATCATCAAAATAATGTTGAGCGAACTCTGTGTCCCATTCCACTTCTCATATGACCATGCTCGAGACCTTAAGATCTTTAGCCTGCGTTTGACACGGGACCGAAACCCGGTTTGGCCTTGTCTTTATGTGTCAACCCCGCCAAACAAGTGCCGGTTTGAGGTTGATTTTTGTTTGGTTCGCAACCCCGAAAAACCTCCGTTTTGGGATAACGGAACCCCCAACCCGGGTTCCCCCAGTCCCACGAGGGGCGGGATTCCAGTTCATAACCCGGTTTCCGCGATCTGAGTACATTTTCGTCTCGCCCTTTCGGCGATGATGTCATCACCCCCCAAAGCCTCCCCGCCCCTTCGCCTTTCCCCTCTCCCTCTTCTGCTCTCTCTTCTGCTCCCTCTCCCGAGAAGTCGACGCCCTCCTAGCAGTTACTATTTTCTCCGTGAGTTATGACGTCCTCTCCCGAGAGATGCAGCAGCCCATCGTTTCGTATGGCAGGGCAGTGTCGTAGGGATAAGCCTGGACAATGGTGTAGGCACAACACACGATCAATCAAACCGAAGGAGGGGTACGGTGGGTCATCTGCAATCGCCGAGCTACACCGCCAGTCTAGACGGCGAGAATCAGGCGTCATCCCGACTTGTCATCTCCCATCAAAGCCCCCCTTTTCACTGTGTATAAGCCCAATAAACCCTAGCAAGGGCAAGCGCTGCCGCAACTGCTATATAGTACTGTGATTCATATCTGAAATCCTCCCCGTTCACCTTCGCATCCTCCACAAAATCTTCTCTGAAGCCGCCGCTACCGATCCCCTGTACTCAGAAGTCGCCCAACTGCTTGAGAGGTATGTCTTCGTCGACCCTCTTCTTTGTTTCAGTAGGCTAGCGGCTTGACTCCTGTACCGATAGATTATTTCTTCAGTAAGCTAATGTGTATTCCCTCTACATTTGTTGTATGTACCGTCCCTGACCCGTGCTACTGTCTTCAACCTTGATTTTGGCTGACCATGTATTTCTCCTGATCAATACGAACACATTTTCTGTGTAATGAACCAGATATATGATTTTATTTTTCATATAAGAGCAAAAAAGTATGTCGTCTTTTGGGATATTCCAAGATAAAAGGGATGCATTGAAATAAAATAGGTCGACCATATGGGATAGGAACAAAATAATAGTTATATATTTATATTGATAATTTAATTAATGAGTTCTCCCTACTAGTAACCTCATTTACGAGGACATGGTTATATTTAGACATGATTGTTGTAGCATATTGTTTGGTTATGGAAGGAACCTGAGAAGTAGATTTATGTAATATATGTCAGTGTGTTTTCAGGTGTGTTTTCATATTAATATGTATCGTGTATTATGTTTGATAGGTCATTAGTTGTTCAAGTACAAATATCTTATGTAATATATTTGTTTAAGTTGGAATAAGTATGTGCTATAAGCCCTACGTTGAGGTCTGAATCATTCATGTAGGTTTTTTTTATGTGTTAACTTTTCAAAACTAGAACTGGGACACCCTAATTTTGATTATTCAACTTCTTCTTATTTGTGTTATGACTGTACGCCTGGACTGCTTATGCTTTGGATACATGCAAATTGTACACCCATTAGTATAGGTAGATCTTTTTCATAGTCATTTTATTTATTTTGTAAACTTTAGTACCAACTTTGCTTTGTGTTAATATATTTTGGCACCTTGTACACAACCCTTGACTGAGGTCTCCCCACCCCCAACTAGGTCTACTATGATGGTACAAAATTGGAATCCACCTATTACATATTAATTATTTTTATTTGGAACATACTAGTGTGTAGTGTACATTGTATATGCTCATAAACATACTAGTTTGTAGTTGGAACAATTATGTGCTATCCATTTAAAATGGTCACTATTATGTGCTCATTGTATAAGCCCTAATTTGATTGGTCACTATTTGTTCCGTTTAAAATAATATGATGTAATATTTTTGTTTAAGTTGAAACATATATCTGAATGATGACTATTGTGTTGTAGATCACCTAAATTATGGTGTTGTTAACCATGTTATAAACATCAATACACCAGCAATGTAGAGCATAATATTCTGCTGCTCTTGTCACCATTTTGTGATGCCGACTTAGTCTAATTTGGTTCCAGAATATTATTTGCCCATCTAAACAAGTTGTTCATTATTTATTTCAAATAATCCAACTATTTTGTCTAATATGTATTCCATTTGCATTTGTTGTATGTACCATCCCTGACACTGTCACTTGCTCATCTCTTCAACCTTGATTTCAGATGACCAGATATTTCTCCTGATCAATACAATCACGTTTTCTGTGTAATGAACTAGATATATGATTTTATTTTTCATATAAGAGCAAAAATGTATGTCATCTTTTGGGATATTCCAAGATAAAAGGGATGCATTGAAATGAAACAGGTCGGGATAGGAACAAAATAATAGTTATATATTTATATTGACAATTTAATTAATGAGTTCTCCCTTCTAGTAACCTCATTTATGAGCACATAGTTATATATATATATATATATATATATATATATATATTGAGGGAGGACATAGTTATATTTAGACATGATTCTTGTAGCATATTATTTGGTCATGGAAAGAACCCAAGAAGTAGATTTATGTTATATCTGTCAGTGTGTTTTCATGTGTGTTTTCATGTTAATATGTATCATGTATTATGTTTGATAGGTCATTATTTGTTCAGGTACAAATATCTTATGTAATATATTTGTTTAAGTTGGAACAAGTATGTGCTATAAGCCCTACATTGAGGTCTGAATCATTCATGTAGGTTTTTTTATGTGTCAACTTTTCAAAACTAGAACTGAGACACCATAATTTTGATTATTCAACTTCTTCTTATTTGTATTATGATTGTGCGCCTTGACTGCTTATGCTTTGTATACGTGCAAATTGTACACCCATTAGTATAGGTAGATCTTTTTCATAGTCATTTCATTTATTTTTTAAACTTTAGTACCAACTTTTCTTTGTGTTAATATATTTTGGCACCTTGTACACAACCCTTGACTGAGGTCTGCCCCCCAACCTAGGTCTACTATGATGGTACAAAATTGGAATCCACCTATTACATATTAAGTATTTTTATTTGGAACATACTAGTGTGTAGTGTACATTGTATATGCTCATAAACGCACTAGTTTGTAGTTATAAAAATTATGTGCTATCCATTTAAAATGGTCACTATTATGTGCTGATTGTATAAGCCCTAATTTGATTGGTCACTATTTGTTCCGTTTAAAATAATATGATATAATATTTTTTTTAACTTGAAATATATATCTGAATGTTGACTATTGTGTTGTAGATCACCTAAATTATGGTGTTGTTAATCATGTTATAAACATCAATACACCAGCAATGTAGAGCAAAATATTCTACTGCTCCTTTCACCATTTTGTGATGCCGACTTCGTCTAATTTGGTTTCAGAATATTATTTGCCCATCTAAACACGTTGTTCATTATTTATTTCAAATAATCCAACTATTTCTTCTAATATGTATTCCCTATGCATTTGTTGTATGTACCGTCCCTAACACTGTCACTGGCCTTTCTCATCTCTTCAACCTTGATTTTGGCTGACCAGGTATTTCTCCTGATCAATACAATCACATTTTCTATGTAATGAACCAGATATATGATTTTATTTTTCATATAAGAGCAAAAACGTATGTGGTGTTTTGGGACATTCCAAGATAAAAGGGATGCATTGAAATGAAATAGGTCAACCATATGGGATAGGAACAAAATAATAGTTATATATTTATATTGACAATTTAATTAGTGAGTTCTCCCTGCTAGTAACCTCATTTACAAGGATAGGTTTATATTTAGGCATGTTGTTTTAGCATATTGTTTGGTCATGGAAGGAACCTGAGAAGTATATTTATGTAATATATGTCAGTGTGTTTTCAGGTGTGTTTTCATGTTAATATGTATCATGTATTATGTTTGATAGGTCATTATTTGTTCATGTACAAATATCTTATGTAATATACTTGTTTAAGTTGGAACAAGTATGTGCTATAAGCCCTTCATTGAGGTTTGAATCATTCATATAGGTTTTTTTTATGTGTCAACTTTTCAAAACTAGAACTGGGACACCCTAATTTGATTATTCAACTTCTTTTTATTTGTTTTATGACTCTGCGCCTTGACTGCTTATGCTTTGTATGCGTGCAAATTATGGTGTTTAAGTTGGAACAAGTATGTGCTATAATCAATACACCACCATTCGATGTACATCACAATATTCTCTTTATTTTTATAATCAATACACCACCATTCTGTTTATTTATATTTAAGTTGAAACATATATCTGAATGCCGACTATTGTGTTGTAGATCACCTAAATTATGGTGTTGTTAATCATGTTATGAACATCAATATACCACCATTCTATGTAGAGCACAAGATTTTGCTGCTCCTGTCACCATTTTGGGATGCCGATTTAGTCTGCTTTGGTTCCAGAATATTTTTTGACCATTTAACAATTTTTTCATTACTTATTTCAAATAATCCAACCATTTTGGCTAATATGTATTCCCTTTGCATTTATTATATGTATCGTCCCTGACACTGTCACTGGTCAGGATCTTCTCTTCAACCTTGATTTTGGATGACCAGGTATATCTCCTAAGAAATACGAACACAGTTTCTGTGAATTCCATGTTGAATGCTTGCTATTGATGTACTTTTCCTATAATGAACATATTAGATGATGTGTTTGCTAAAAACATATTGGATGTTCTGTTACAAGTACCTATATATTTATGTGTAACCTCATATACGAGGACATGTTTATATTTAGACATGACTATTTTTGCATATTGTTTGGTCATGTAGCTACTGTGTTGTACATCACCTAATTTATGTTGTTGTTAATCATCTTATAAACTTCAATACACCACCATTCAATGTAGAGCACAATATTCTATTGCTCCTGTCACCATTCAATCAGTAATTTAAACATCGACCTTATATTAGACTACTTTAATACAAATTATCGCTTTCAACTATGCAAACTCATACTAGGTGTTGATAACGGTTTTGTTTAAACACCCTGACTAAAGTGATATATCGCAGTGTCATTGCTACTATGACTGCACCAGACCCGAGGTTCCATATTGTATGGTCGAAAGAATTGGATGAGGCTCTGGTTGCAGTATTAAGGAGACAATATGGCATGAGTAAATATTTACTAGGGACGGGTGGAGGGAGACTCTACGCGATTGGCATATCAGGATGGGGAGGAACGAGGGTACATTGGATCAGTTAAAAACTTAGTGGAAGAACCTCAGGAGAGACTATGCAAAGATAAAATGGGTGACCAACAAATGTGGTGTTGGATGGGATGACAGCAGGCACAAGCCAATATTGCCTGACATCCCGGAGTGGAGGGAGGCACTTGTTGTATGTCTAATAATATACACTTCCCTGAGTATTATATATTAAATTAAACTTGTTAATATTGACCTAATCAGTAGTTGTCCCCTATTTTAGGCAAATAAGGAACTAGCGAGATTGATCAACAGACCATTCTACCACTACCACGAAGTCGAGTTGATGGGGGGGAGGAACATGCCTAGGGGCCATCATGCAATGTCCTCAACCGATAGACATCCTCCTTCTAATGTTGTATCTGAAGATGATGTTGTTGTTGACCTAGATGCATCTGATTCATTTGTCAGCCCAGAACCGAACGGTCCAACCGGTTTCACTGAAGACATGAGTAATTCTGAGACGTAAAGTGAGGACACCAACGGCGGATCACACAACCAAGGTGTTGGTGCAAGGACTCCCACCACGATTAGACGCGGGAAGCAAGCGTCAAGCTTATAGGATAGTTGTGTCCTGTCTAATGATGTCGTTTCCAAATTCACAAAGGTGTTTTCCAAGTTACATGAGATGGGCAACGAAATTGCTGCTAGGTCTAATGACAAAGATGAATATCAAACTATTTTGCACCACTTTCATGCAAGCTACCCTGATGCCCATGTTCTAGTTTTTACCACTCTTGTGCATGCCATAAAAGATCCAACTAACCGTAACATTTACCTAAGCCTTATGGAAACCCCACAAAAAATTACCATTTGGTTGCAAGACTTGTGGGAAATGAAGAACACGACTTCTGG
Source organism: Alisma plantago-aquatica (assembly GCA_963693085.1). Lineage (NCBI taxonomy): Eukaryota > Viridiplantae > Streptophyta > Magnoliopsida > Alismatales > Alismataceae > Alisma > Alisma plantago-aquatica. Next base: position 476,289,628 of record OY856411.1, read on the forward strand.
AGCTTCTACATCACAATCACCCTTCACACCACCACTATATCCTGCCCCGCCGCCGTACTTCTGAGGTTGTCTAATTTAAGAACTATATCAGTATCCTACCTTTTATTTTATGAACTTTCTCAAAAGTTGTTGTACTATTTAATTCCATTAGGAACAATCTCTAAACTATGGTACTATGTAATGGTTTATCTTATTATTTGCTATTTGGTCGGTATTTGCTATTTTGTCATTATAGCCCTAATTTCATTTATGCAATATCTCGATATTTTTCTTATGTGGGTAATCGCTTTTAATTCTAGATGTGATGTCTGATATTCATCCATATGAAACAACTGATGATATTGTACAACTACTAGATCTTATGTCTGGTCCGGCTAATGACATTGCTAACGCAATATCCTACCAAATCGCTGACCAAATATCCCACAATATCATGCAAACTTCAGACACTGCAACCACACACCAACCAATACCGAGATTGGTTAGTATTAGGAGTGGCCATAAAAAGGTTTTAGAAATAATAATCGGCCATGAAAGGAGGGCGTACGATCTGTACCGTATGCTACCCAACACGGTTTTAGCCTTTGTTGATAAACTTGAGCACCAAGGTTTGTTGAAAAGTACCAAAGGTGTGTCATCAGTGGAGGCAGTTTGCTACTTCCTTCAAATGGTTGGCCATGGCCATACCAATCATGTTTTGGATGAGGACTACATTCACAACGGTGAGACCATAAGCAAAAAGTTTAACAAGGTGTTGGATGCAATGTGTGCTTTGTGCAACGAATATATTGTCATGCCAACTGCATCTACAACTCCGCACCACCGCATCGTTGAGAGTTCAAGATTTTACCCTTACTTCAAGGTATGACCATCACTTAGTTGACCATTGTCCATTCCGTTGTTAATATAACCACTATCATCATCATTGAGTTTGGTATTTACTTACGTATTTCTTATATACTTATCTTAGGATGCCATTGGGGTAATTGACGGGACACACATCCCCATTTTAGTGAAGCGCGATAAGAAGAACCGATATAGGAATAGAAAATGGAATGTTTCGATGAATGTCATGGCTATAGTAGACTTCTCAATGGAGTTTACATATATCATGACTGGTTGGGAGGGATCTACTGCTGACCAAAGGGTACTTCACACAACTACAACCACAAGCGAGTTCAAAGTACCCGTTGGGAAGTATTATCCTATTGATGCAGGGTACACCAACACCAGCCAATTTCTTGCACCATATCGAAACGTTGCTTACCATATAGCAGAGTATCGGGGTAACAAAAGCTCATACACCGGTAAAAAAGAAATGTTCAACCACCGACATGCTCAACTACTTAATGTTGTTGAGCGAGCCTTTGGTGTGTTGAAGAAGAGGTTTTCCTACTTTTGTAAAGGAGCGACTTTTCCCGTGCAGTCTCAGTCTCGGATTGTAATGGCTTGTTGTATCATTCACAATTTTATCTGGTGCTAAAATGATTGTGATCCTATGATGGATGAAAACTTGGATGAGCCTCATACTACCACTGAAATCTTCAACGAATTGAGTTCTCTCCAACAAACAAGCCAGACCGATGCTAGAGAGGGAGATGTTCTGTGTGAAACTGTTGTCAATTCTATGTGGGCAAATAAGTGATTTATACATATGTTTTCTAACTTGCATACATTGAAAATTGTTCTACAACATGTTTCTTACTCCCTTTTCCAATTTAATTTTGTAACTTAATGGACAACTTTTGTTCTCAAACTCTATTGTTGACTACAATTTTGCCTACTTATAAATAATGTCAAATTATGTATCATTAGGTTTTCTATCTAGAAATGGACAATGACATGTCGTCATGCCCATGTGGTCGGCAGTGCACTGTACGAGTGTACATGGATGCCACAAATGTGGCAAATGGATGGTTCGAAGACAACAATCCTCACAGGCCATATTTTACATGTGGTAGGGGTCTTGTACCAACCAGATGTCATATGAGGTTGCCCGTACAGCAAGTACAACCTACAGTGGCCACGCTGACTGGAATTAGGGATGCAATGGTATCACAACTCGCATATATACGTAGCAAATGCAAATTCTGGTCAGAACACTGTGACTTTGTCTGTTCAACAAGAGAAGACACTCATAGGCTACAAGAAGAAATTTCAAGTATGCGGGAGAGGTGTCGATATCTTCGCCACCGACTTCAAATAACAAGAGATAATGACTCTTCAATAGAAGAAGATGGATACAATACGTCATAGATATACTATATTATGATCTGTCCAAATGAACTGCACTAGTCTATTGCAACAATTAGCTACTCCTGAATAAATGTTCTTCATATTATCTTTGAAAACTATGTCATGAACCCGACATTTTTTGTATTAATCATCAATTATGTTTTATTAGATGTCGATGACTCCATCTGAGGTTCCGAGGTGTGATTGTGGGCTAAATGTAGCCTTACGGCTTAACACAGAGGATGCAGGGTTATATGACTTTGCCATTCTGAATCAAAGGCCGGGAAAAATGTATTACATATGCCCTACTCATGAGGTGCGATAGTACATCAATAAATAATAAACTTCCCTTGTCGAGGCTCTGTATTCTTTGCCATTAACTTGAACTTGGTACTACATTTTAGTAAAAAAGACCGATTTAGATACTTCCATTGGGCAGTCGATCTCCCCCAACAATTGATTCATTGAAAGTGGAGATTTTGTTACTAACTGTTGAGTGCAAGTCAGTGTGGGGTCAGGCGATGAACATGAAGGACTTCGTTGAAATTCATCACAACTACGATGAATTATACACTAACAAAAAGTATGAGCATGAGGTTTTAGAATGCAACGTTTCCAGTTTAGAGGAAGATTTTCGTCTGCTTGTGGACATTCCTTCACCTCAAATGACTCCATAACATTGAATGGCAAATACATTTACATTGTCTTCTCTATTTAGAATGACTATCAATGGATGTTATGAACATCATACACTTGTTTAATTTAGGCACTTTTATAAACGTCATATTACATTATAAGTGTTATGAATTTTTTCTTCATGTTGGTGAATGTTTTATTAATGATGTATGTTATTAATTGAAATTTTGCTTAACGTTATGTAAAACCAAATAATACAATTAATTGTGATATACACCCTTACTTTTGAAATATATTACTTACAAAATCTGTTATATGGCTGGCCAACCGCCGCCACCGTCTTTTATCTGGTCTACCAAGCTTGATATGCTTCTTAAGGGTTTGATGAGAACCCAATATCACGTGGGTAGATGTGTAAATGGAGTATACTCTACACAAGTTTGTATGGAGGCAGGGCACCAGTTCCTATACATAACAGGAGGCCCTTACATTTCATTGGTTGAGTTGCAAATGTGATGGAAATACAGAAAGAGAGAGTTTGTACGAGACAATCTTTTCATATTGGGAGATTTATTGCCTCCCCCCACATTGGCCGCGCAACAAGGCATTGAACACAACTTTTTGACGACGCGTCGGACTTACCCACCAGGGATTTCTGCATTCTTTACCACTGACGATTGAAATAAACAAATGAACTTGTAACATATGTGCTAAATGTTGTAGTTGTGTTTGCGTCGCAATATTTACATGCTCTACTTATGTGTTACAATATTATATGTTGCTACCATAATGTGATCAAATTTCCTACTTCATTATTATGTTTACAAAAATTGCATCACCTTCAAACTTAGTATCAGCTAAGTTAGGTTGCATTATTTATTTGTAAAACTTATTGGCACCGTTACTTTATGATTTCTGTTATTTGTTCATACCTTTGTTTTTATTAATTTTAGATGTTGGCATCATGTGCAAAGACAAGGCCAAGGGCAAAATTTGAAAAACTGTTGATGTCTCCGGCAAAAATTCAAAAATATGTTGAAGATAACCTTTTATGTAAAAAAACCATGTTGCAATCACACAAAGGAGGAGGAGGGAAAAATTGGGACTGATGAACAAGTCAAGGGATGGGTCAGTCAGCATGTTCCTCATTTGTCGTTGTTGTTTGATTGGCCAAAAGATGACATCAAACAAAAAATTAAACAGCTGATGTAGGAACTATTCCCAGTGTTATGGGACCAGTACGATGAGGCCATAACGTTGGCCAATTTAAATCAAGATCCACATCCAACCATGTCCCCCCAAAGAGGCTTATCAAAATTTTAGCATCTGTTTGGCTGTTTAGTGCTATGGCATGCGTCCCCTTTTTTATCTGTCTCCCCTGACGTAGTTCACCCATAAACAATTATTTTATTATCAGTGACAATTTATGTTTAACTAATGATGACAATATCATTATTATCAGTTGTTGTTAGTGACGATAATGTTATTTGTTTATGTTATGAACAAAATATATTAAGCCAATTTCATATTTCATGTTACTTGATATGTTCAACATTACATATATACCACATGCAAATGTCATTCCAGACGACAATAGTGTTTCATTAGTTTTTAATCACCACGTAAAAATTAGCATTATCATATCTTATTTGCACTTTTCTAAATATACAAAATAACACCCACACAATACAAATAAAATACATTTTTAATATATTCTAAACTTAGGTTGAATTGGCATCACAAATACACATTTTGTGTACTTGTTCAAACAGTTCTACAATAACAGGACACAATAAGCAAATACTGACTACGCTGCCAAACAGAATCATACTTGCAGCCAAACAGATTCAGACTGCACACAGACTCAAATTAGACCAGCTGGTCAGAATCAGACTGTGTTGCCAAACAAAATCAGACTGCATCCTGACTACCCCAGCATCGGAATCTAGACTAACTCTGACTAACCCAGTCCAGATTCTAGATACCAGTCCTGTGCCAAACGCAGGCTTAAGGTCAGGTCATATCTCTTTCCCAAGTTTCAAAATTGGCACCTTAGCCCCTCACAATCACTTTTCAGTCCTGACTATGGTGTCTTCCCTATTTCCTATTGAAGTGGCGGTATTTTCTTTTATGTGAGGTATTTGTGACCATATCACTCACCAGATTACCGATCCATTTTCCTGAGTCCTCTTGACTTTTGATATTTTGTTGTCATAAGGGGTTTCCAGATTGGCTCAGACCTATTTAGGAATTTTTTTTGTGACTTTCATGAATAAAGCCTCATTCAGCTCTTAAGATGCTCTGACTTGTAATCCCCCTTCTGCCTTAGAGGCCAGAAGTTTCCCCCAAGTTATGAGATGGGTGCCCCTCCTTTGTGGGTTGTCGCTCCAAGTGAATATTTCCTAATTTGGTCTAATATTTCGCTGATCGAGATAGGCAACTTTGACGCTTGCATGATATGAGATGTTGTTTTGGAGAGTGTTGACTTTTCCAATGTAATACAGCCAACTAAAGCAAGATTCTAGTTGCTAAAGAACTGAGTTTGGTTTGATACATGTTCACCAGCTCCAAATAAATATCCTTTGATTTTTTTTGCAGATAATTTGTATACCCAGGTGCTTCCCAAAGTCTTTCAAATGTGGTATGCCTAATCTTCTACTTATGGCTCTGCATAAACTGATTGGAGTTAGTTTTAAGAAGAACACAATGGATTTTCTCAGACAATCTCCTATCTAGATGCATTTTCAAAAGTTCTCAATCATTGTAGGATGCATTTAGAATGTTGTATAGAAAATTCACCAAAGAGAACAAGGTCATCAACGAAACACAGATGAGAGAAAGAAATTTTATCCTTGGTAAACTGAGTTGGTCTACACATTTTGTTATCCACTTCCCTTTGGATGGCATGAGATAACCTATCCATACACAAGATGAATATGTAGTGGGGGAGAGGGTCCCCTTGTTTCACCACTTGCATTGGTTTGATTGGATCTAGAGTCTCTCCATTCCACAAAATAGAAGAATACCCTATAGAAATAACTTGCATAATGGTAGAAATAAGGTTATCATGAATCGACGTTCTTTTCAAGGTGTCTAGAATGGATTTCCTACTGAGTTTCTCATAAGCTTTAGATATGTCCACCTTGAGTGCCATTGAGTATTTTTTGGATTTCATTTTTCCCATGGAGTGTACAATCTCCTATATGAGTATGACATTGTCATGGATATGTATGCCGAGTATGAAACTCATTTGTACTCGACAAACCCAACTGTAAAGATAAGGTTTTATTCTATTGACTAACACTTTGGACAACACTTTTAGAACGGGATATTGGCCTTAAATGGTTGCAACTGCTTGGGTGTTGGGTCTTTGGAATCAGTACAATGGTGGAATTTGTGGAGTTCTCCTCAAGTTGCTGCCCCCGAATAGGTCGTTGGCACTTAATAAGACTATGTTTGATGGTAGACTAGTTGAATTGAAGGTAAGCTACCTCAATCCCATCTGGACCTGAGGCATTGCTCGAGGCCGTTGAGAAAAGACTCACCCTTACCTCTTCCTCTTTCGGTAGTCTATCAATGTTAAAGGACTCATCACGACTGAGTTAAGGAAAGACAACTACATATTCAATAGCATTCTGATATCTTGAACCAGTCCTTGGATCACAAAATATCCCCACAAAGTGCTCCCTTACAAGATTCCACAGCTCTATCTCATCATCCACCCAAACATCATTCACATTATTTAACCTGGTGATTTTGTTAGCCCACCTTCTTGCCTTGACGAGTGTATGGAAATATCTATTGTTGTCATTTCCCTATTTGAGCCAGTCAAAGTGAGACTTCTATCTCCACTCAATCTCCTCTAATCGCAACATCTCCATGAGCTCGTTATGAATGTCAATGATCATATTCTCCACTTCAGTTGAGTAATTATTGGCTAAGTGGTGATGTGCTAATAGTAGTTGAACCTCAAGTGATTTCTTTCTCTTTGTATAGTTGTAACGACTCTGGCTGTCCCATAGTGAAGATTCATTTACAAAGATGGCAACAACTTGCATGAAATCTAGATCTTTACTCCAGTGGTTATCTTCAAGCCAATGAGCGAGTGTTCTTTGCCATATTCTCAGATTTCTGGTAGCATTCTCAGTCGCGATAAGAATGGGTGTATGGTCTGACTTCAACCTCTCAATAACTTGTACTGACCCATTGGGGAAGGAATCCAACCACAATGTGTTAGTGAGTGCTCTATACAGTCTCACCTGGAGTAGATACCTTTTAAACATCATTTCTGGACCACTGGCACCCATGTCATCTAGACCGCAATCTGTAATATCTTCTGTAAAATGGTAACAACTCCTCGAGTCAAGAGATCAGCCTCCTATCTTTTCAAAAGGATGACTATGGGCATTAAAATTGCCTGCCACCACCCAAGGTGTATTACACATGGAGTTGATAGTCGTCATCCTGTTCCATAATAATCATCTCCCAAAAAGAAATGTTCCCCCATAGATAAAGGTAGCAGTGACCTTATTATCTATAAATCAGTGTATGCATTGTTTATGCAAAAAAATTATTTCGAAGTGATGAATATCTCCCTTCCAAAGTAGCCAAATTCCTCCAGAGTAACCTTGCTCCTCTAGTCGATGTGAATAAGAAGAACCCAAGTATTTGACAACGTGATCATCATTGTCTTCACTGCATCTATGTTTCAGTCTTACAAGCACATACACTTTATATTTGTTGACCAGGTTTTTCAGTACAATTTGGGTATCGTCTTTAGAGATACCCTGAACGTTCCTAGTCATAATAATCATGGATTTATTTGAGGTTGTGGGGTATCCTCCAATGCTAGAACTCATGCTTCAACTTCAAGTTCCTGCTAGTGTGATTGTTTCCCCCATTTCTGGGATGAAGTTTGTATTCTATCTGGTGGAATGGGAACTTTCCTATTCCTTAGGTGTATGCCTACTAACGTACGGTTGCTTCCTCTTAGATTGATTTCACCTATAGTGAATGTGACATTTTGGAAGGGATTGGTAGGGAACGAGTCTCCCTCCACAAGGTTGTCTCCATTTAGTATTACCAGTGTATGCATGTTGTCAAATTTTTCCTTTGTTGTTGCTTCCTTCTCCTTGTTGGTCTTGCCTATATTTCTCTCAATGTGCGCCTCTTTAGGGTGTGCTGACTTTGGATAGCTCTAATTGCTATTGTTAGGTTTGGGATTCTTCTTCCTAACACTCCAGTCAAAGGTAGGATTTTATGCTACTCTAGATACAATGTTTTCCTGTACAATTTACTCAACCTCATCATCATCATATTCTTGTAGATTTTGGAATTGATCATGGCAGTCTAACCCTTCATTCTCCTCTAATCGATTATGTCTGTGTGGTTTCTTGAATAGAGGTATGGCATGCATTTCCTCTAAGAAGTGTTGTTGGAGTTCAACTTCTATTGATTGGTTCTGTTGTTGGTTTGTAGTATCTAGACTAGTATTATTATCCATATTTCGAAGAGGACATTCAGTTTCTATAAGTCCAATCTTTCCACATTTCATGCAAATATTAGGAATGTTTTCATATTGCACTTTGTATTTCCTTCCTGCAATGGATATGAATGGAGTAAGAGGCTTCTTCGTGTTTATCTCGATAGCTAAACTTGCAAATTTTCCTCTTCTTTGCATCGTAGTATTGAGATCCACCTTGATGGTCTTTCCCATTTTGTCTCCCACTGTGTTTAAGAATGTGTCATGATAATGATGAATGGGGAGTTTTGGAATCCTGATCCAAATGAATATTTTCTCTGGGTGTGTGCTGTCAGTTGTGAACAAAGGGTGCCATCTTGAACAGATAAGTAAGATCCTAATAGGGGCCATGGTCCTCCTGTGAGTGCTCGAAGTTAATCATCATGCATTTGTAACTAGTCTAGGAAGTAGTCATTATCAAGGTCTATGAGGTCATAAACTTCGACCGATTTCCAAAGAAGCCTAATCTTATCCTTCAAAGTCAAGTACTCAATATCCTTTGAGAGTAGCTTCACCACAGAAAAAAAATCCATGGTTTTAACTTATTAGTGATCGCCCCTTACATTAGATCAAAAGTTGGTGTTCCTTCTGCAGTAGACATGATGATGTCTTCAGGCTTCAAAGTGGCTCCCCATGTCATATTCTTCAAAAGGATCCCTGGTTTGTATGTTGTCGAACACATCTCTGTATGATACTTGAGGTTTTGTTCCTTGTATTGAGCCATTGACCTTGTCACCGCCTTGCTCGTGCTCCACCAGATTGGTTTGATTCAGGGATTGAGGTCGAGATGGTGATTCGTCTGCATTCTCAATGTCCATTGATGCATCGCGAAATGTCTCAGAGTCTCTCACTAGATTCTCATATCATTTGCTATAGTCAAAGTAAAGCCCAATACTTTCAAGGATTGCTTGGCATGAGGGCTCTGGTATGCCTCCATCATGTGTCCTACTTTCAGACATGGTAACTCATCCCCTATCAGCGTCTTCGATGATGTTTCCCTTCTCTTGTTCTGGTTTTCTTGAGGATCGGGATGCCGGCCCCCACCTCTCCCCATGCTCATAGAGCGTCTGCCACTGCCACATCCTTTAGAATCGAAACCTACCATCACGCCGACCTTCTCTTATAATTTATTGTTATAATACAATTTGTGATAAACTTTTGGTTAGATTGGAAATCAAAATTATAATCTATCTTTACATTAATTACATAGATGCCTTTTCCTTAAAAGGAAATCATGTTACACATACTTAATGGAAAATTAGCATGTCGATATGTATTTAAAGAAATATAAAAATGATATACTTCCCTCATGAGTAGTCAAAAGGATCTTAAAACCCAAATATAGTAACATAATATATATTATGATAATATTTGTTTAAATAATACCAAAAAATCTTTATATGTTATATATTCAAGTAAAAAATATAAAACAAGAAATAATGTTAAATTTGGATTTCATGTATTAGTTAGTTTATTTATGATATTTCATGTTAATTGGAATTCTAAGTTTCCATTTATAAATTATAAAATAATTTATCACAATAATGCTAAAAGGACACAAGTAAATTAAACGAATTATGAAATAGATTCAAGATAAATAAGACACATTAACTTTGTATTATACACATCATAATTAGACTACATGCCAAATTTACTTTGTTTAGTTAATGTTTGTTTCCTCAAATAATATATAAAAGAATGGATAAAAATAATTAGTATATAAGGAAATATTGTTGCTTTAGTTGGTTTGTATTTTACTAAAGATTTCCTATTACACTAAATTTTATGTCCACAAAAAGGAACCAGTCATACAACAATCTTTGACTCTAATTCTTGATTCTATAAAAGATCTCCCCTCCTTTCTCTATATGTGACTCTATTTAAGTTGCTACTATGTAGAAGGTTGCTCACAATTTTCTATTCTCTTCTCCCTTCCCTATTATTTCCTTTCACGATGACCACACAACAACATCTCTTACCATCATGATGCCTCTCCTCAAAGAAACCCATGCATGTTAACCTATATAATACATGTCCAAGGACTTGTTTGATCATCCACTTTTTCTTTGTTACACCCATCGATACCCGATTATCATCGACCACCAACACTTTACAACAGCGGGTCTCAAACCCTCTCACCACACCAAATCATCACGGTCGGCTCTGATAGAGGCTCGATGCTTTTCCTATACCACATTTCCTTATCACATCACATGGTGCTTGTGGAATATAGAATTAGTGTTTGACTTTGGGCATATGTAGACTTCTTGAGGTATGTTGCATCCCCCATGAGTCATGTTGAGAAATTACTTCCTGTATCTCTTTTTCTTGGGCCTCTTTGAGGCATCTTATTACTGAAATATCTCCTTCTTGACTATATGGTCTATTTAGGTCTAATATTAATGTCTTTGAACTCTTGATCTTTGCTGGACTCTTACTTATATCTTAATCCTTGTGGAATCCTAATTTTAAAGTTGTGGACTTTTGTGATCATGTGAAGTATGCTAATTGTGGAAGTATTTGAATGATTATTTATGAGTCCTCTGACCCCATTGATATCAATTGTATGATCTCATCCTTTATTTGAGAATGACTATACTTTATCTTGCCTTCCATATTTGCATGTGTGATTAGCTAGTCATAACTAGAAGTAGTGACGCCATATTTATTTTATGGACTGAAGTTTTAATCCTCCTTCTAATGCACTAAGGTTTTAGTGCTCCTGCAAAATCTATATATTATTTAGCACTGAGGTTTTAGTCCTCCTGCCATTTGGCATGGAATATATTGGTTCCTACCTTACTTTTTTGTATATGCCAGTCTATGTTTACTCACCATGCAACTTTTTATGCTTTCTGATATTAGAGACGCCCCGATGTGCCACAAGTGAGATTACCAAACTGCGAAATTAAAACTAAACATTTGGATTACCAAAAAGCATAGGAAATGAAAACCGATATTTCAAGAGAACCACAAGATTAAAATTTTCAAATATAAGTCCTTAACAGGACACCTACATAACATGTCATATATCACAAGGTTCCTACATCATCCTTCTCAAACATTCCTGTAATCAACCTGTTACATGAAGAACCTATTTTTGATATATACATGTACATCTTCTATAACTATGCATCAAAAGGCACATGTGGAAAAAAACCTCGTTATGATAAAATAACCACAAACACACCGAGAACACTGCCTAGGACCTGAGTGTACAAGGACAACTCTAGGACTCTAGCACCAAAAAACTAGCAGCACCCCTAACCAGATCAACTACTGCTCTTGTTGTTGCTCTTCCTCAGCTGCACGATCTCAACCAAGACGTGCATGACCATAAAAAAGATATGGAAACCCATGGGGGTGAGACCAAACCTCCCATCAAGAGATCTAACTCTCCATAAATGTCTATTAGATCACATATAACTAAGCATGTAGATAAAGTACTAAGCATGTAATATTATTGAAGTAGCTAAAAGCAATTGCAACTGAGTTATAGAACATCTTATAAGTTAAGAATAAATGAAGAACATGCATATCTTCTAACAACTAATCTATGCAAAAGCAAGGCAAGGGCTCAACTAATGCTATTCACATTTATCCCAATGTAAATATGCTACACATTTGTATTACATCTTTTATTATTCACTTTGAGTATTTGAGTCGTACCACCCAAATACAATCGACCACATCTAAGCCAAAAGTAGTCCTATACAAGGTTAATGGAAGAGCTAGAATCCATGACCTCCCCACACCTCTTGGTCAGAACAAGAAAAAACATGACAGAGACATATCAGTCAACTGCATCGATGACATATAGTCAAGCTTAGGGATTGGCTCACACATGGACATCCACATATAAATTACACCTACCCCACCTTGGTACAGGTAATGACTCTAGTAGAATAGGTTCACGTATGGCCATTCTAAAAAGAAGGATTGGCTTACTCATGGCCATCCATATCATAAGGAGATCAACTCACACATGGTTTTCTCACACAATATGTAATTGTGGATGCAAGGAGATACTCCACTTGAACCCCCACATTTTCAAAAATATGCGCTATGAGTTATACTTGTTTCACCAATCCAGCAATTGAAGTTGGCACTGGAAAGGATCTATGTCACATGACACCTACATGATTAGGGTTTCACTTGATTAATTAAGCCAATTGGGTATTTTTTAGAATCAATCAAGTTATAACATATAAAGCCATAACAAACTCTCCATGAATAAGGGTATATTACAAATCTAGAAGGTATAAAACGTATAAGGTGTGAACTTGTCACGCTATCACCACATAATGCTTGTAATGCTTCCATTAATAAGGCCATCACCAATATCACTTCACTGAGGAATTCAATCCCTCAATCACACCATCAAGTTTACCACCTCACAATAGGCATTAAGCCATCACCATGTTATAGGACCCAATCACATAACCATGCATGTATACCACCACAATATGCCTCAACAATGTGCATAATTACCACTCTATATGATATGATCATCACCACAACATACACAAGCCATGGCATTTGTTTCACCTGCAAGGTTAGGGATTTATAAATAGGAGAGAGAAAATAGAATAATATGATAACCACTTCAAGGGAGAAAAGCAAACACATCACATTGCCCAACATTAGGGTTAGGGATCCATACATGAGCGATTAGGGTTTACATCATGAGCATACCACTAAACCCTAATTGAGTCACCTCCCACATTCTTTGAACTGATTTAGGGTTACACATCACAGGTCGAGTTATGATTGGATTATCACATCACAACACTAAGAATCACCACCATTCTATGTGTATGTGTGTCATCTCATGGTGTTATGTAAGTGTCATGACCGTGTATCATGGAATATGTTGTGACCACCTCCATGGCAAGTGTGGCATGCCTTCGATAGGACCTGGTCTCAACTACAACTGACCAGTTAACAACCACAACATAGACCATTGCCTCGACCCTTGGAGGAAGCAAACAACAACCCATCTCACCCACCTGCAAGGCAAGCGTCACAGACAGAGCACAAAGCAATGTTGCAACTGTGACCAAGGACGACGTCATGACTACGACACCCATTGTCTATACCAACACCCAAACAAGGTGGCATGTCTCGACCTCAAGCTAGTAGTAATGTTGCACTTGTGACAAAGATTAACATCCTGATCGTGACAGACATAGACGACGGCCAAAATGGGGTGTCACACCTAGCAACAAAAGTAATGTCCCAATTAAAACCAAACAAAATATGGTGAACCAAGGACCACAAAGGGACATGTCTTGACAACACAAGAAGTCTTGACCTCCTCACAAGGTGCGTGTAAACTCAAAGAAAAGGATGTCTTGACTAAAACAAAAGAAAAGAAAACAACAACAAAACCAGGTGTCACCAAGACCAAAACCCTAGAACAATCCCATGATGATTCTCAAACAAAAACACTTAGTATAGACCAAACCAAACCATGAAACATGTGAGGAAAACACCCAAAACTACAAGGAAAATATGATGGCCAAACATAGATCATGGTGACAAGACCAAATCTTAAGATGCATACAATATCACCTCCCAAGATCACTTATAAAACATGCACATAGGATTAAGGGTTTTAGAAAGAGAGATATCTTCCAGACAAAACTACAAAGTCATAAACCTATATTACATGATCACCATCTACCATCTTAAATGTGCAAGCATAAAAGTATGGTGCTAATGATAGAAGGAGGTAGAGAGTTATATAACCCGCCTGATTTGACGAGAGACCAAGCTCCAAAGGGACGAAGGAAGCTACAAATAGATCACCACTTCAGCTACAAGGTCACCTCAAAATAGAACAACACCTTGGTCAAAATCTAGCTTAAGAAAAGGGTAAGAAGGACCCTAGGCCAAACCAAAGAAAGATGGGGGAAAAGAGAGAAAAAGATTCATCTCACTTGGGTGTCTCCTTGTCAAAACATGCTCTATGACCCTTTTGATGAGGAGCTTACTATTGAGAACGACCACCATGTCAAAACATGGTCTAAGGTTGAGAAAAGAGAAGAAGATAGGGTAGAGGATCCAAGGAAAATGCCACAAAGGAAAGGTAAATACTTACCAAGGTTGAAGATGAGCAAGGATCACCACATGCAAGAGGTCTGATCAACAAAGATTCCAAAGATCACTCCCTTCTAGCTCCTCAAGGCTCCAAGGACGATCAAGCAAGGAAGGAGAAAGGAGATGTCCAAAAAGAGTTGCTTGTATGGAGAGAGGAGGGTTTATATAGAAAAGGAGGAGAGAAGTAGGGTGAGAGATGATGTGTCATCAAGATAGGGCTCCATAGGGACACTTGTCCACTCCAAAAAATAACATGCAAACACATAAAACACACATGCATGAAATGGTGATAAAACTATGTTGGGTCTCAACCTCTTATGGTCCCCAACACATAGGTCGCAGTTGAGACAAACCAACCCACTCATCCTGGTCGAGACAAAGGTTCACTACACATATTAGGTTAAGACACTAAAAGACAAATTGTCTCGACCTCAACCACACACCCTAGGTCAAAATCAACATGGCCAAGAAACGTTTCTCGGTCGAGACACACCAAAAACACACCTAGGTCATGACATAGGTCGCTACACCCATACATGTACACATGGTCAACACACATCAAGCCCTAGAATCCCTAATCGCCACAAGTGATGCCAACACTCATCCATGGCTCAAACAAGGTTCCCCAAAACATCAGACTCTCTCTCATGAAGACAAGAGATATAATGAACACTCTATAGGTGGAAAATTATAAGATAACCCTCACAAATGGGTAAATTACAATTTTTCCCAAAATAAGCACATAAAGAAGAAGCATCATCCAAACAAGCTTTAACTGGAGACTTAATCTCTCCACAATGTCTAAGATCATATCAAAATATTAGAGAATGGTTCTTAGCACATGATCAAGACAAAGAAAATAGGGTTAACGAAAAACACAAGTTAGGGGTCCTACAAACCATAAACCCCTAACAATGATTTTGCCCCCAAAATCCTAAGAGAAAAAGAGGAAGGTACTTCCTACACATCTCTTCCTCAAGCTCCCACGTGGCTTCCTCAATGCCATGGTTATGCCATAGAACCTTCACCAACACTATGTCCTTCTTTTTTAGTTTCTTCATTCTTCTATCAAGGATAAGCACATGTCCTTCAACATAGGACATATCCTCATCAAGATCAACCTCCATTGGCTGCAAAACCAACTTGCTATCATGGTGGAACTTCCTCAACATGGACACATGGAACAATGGATGCAACCTATGTAACTTAGGTGGCAACTCCAACCTGTAAGCTACCTTCTCAATACATGCCACCACATGGTAAGGTCCCATATACCTGGGCAACAACTTACCCTTCTTCCCAAACCTCAAAACACCCTTCCAAGCATAAACCTTAAGATACGCCTTTTCTCCTACTTGGAACTCCAAGGGTATTTTACGGTTATCTGCATATGACTTCTGTCTGTCTTATGCCGCCTTCAACTATTGTTGAATCACTTTGATCTTCTCTATCATCTACTGCACAAGCTTAGGACCAAGAAGTTGGTATTCACCTGTCTCATATCAACACAACAGAGACCTGCAACGTCTCCCATACAACACCTCATAAGGTTCTATGTCGATGATTCTCTAATTATTGTTATTATAAGCAAACTCTATCAGACTGAGGTGGATGTCCCAACTGCCTAAAAACTACAAGATACAAGCTTTCAACAGATCCTCCAAGGTTTGTATGGTCCTCTCAAACTGACCATCTATCTCTAAGTGGACGGCAATGATGAACCTCAACTATGTACCCAAATCTATGTGCAAGCACTCCCAAAAGAGGCTCATAAACTAAGGACCTCTATCTAACACGATAGAAGTTGGAACACCATGCAAAAGCATAGTCTCATCAACATATATTTGATCAAGCTTCTTTGTGATATACACTGTCTTTACTGGAAAGATGTGTGCTGACTTTGTCAACCTATGAACGATCACCCAAATAGAATCATGACCTTTGGCTGTCCTAGGAAGACCAACCACAAATTCCACCATCACGTGATCCTATTTCCACTATGGTATAGGCAATAGTTACAACATCCCTGTAGGCTTCTAATGCTCTACTTTGACTTGCTGACACACTACACACTTGGCCACAAAACTCAACCACATCACACTTCAAGCCAGTCCAACTATACAAATCTTTAAGGTTATGGTACATCTTGGTGCTACCTAGATGCATAGCATACATCAAAGAGTGAGCCTCTTCCCAGACCATCTTCCTCAGATTGTCAACATCGCAAACCACAACTCTATTATGGTAACACACTATCACATCCCCTGCCTCATGGAATCCATCATGCTTCTCACTGCTAAAATCTAATCATATATGATGTATCACATCATCACCTTGTTGTGCCTCTCTAATCTATCACCTCAACATAGGATTCACATGTAGTTGTTCCAGCAAACCAGCTAACAAAAGAAACCTCTAGCTTTACATTCCTCTAATGTAAGGATATCAACATGTCTCTCTTATGGGACACCAAGGAACATAACTGTTCCTCATCTACAGATGATGATGAAGAAGACTTTCTACTCAAAGAATCAGCCACCATGTTCACCTTCCCTGGATGGTAATCAATTGTGCAATAATAATCCTTGATTAGCTCCATCAATTGTCGTTGCCTCATGTTCAACTCCTACTACGAAAAGATATACTTCAAGTTATTGTGATCTGTGAAGATATGATACTTTTTGCCATAAAGTTAGTGTCTCTAGGTCTTCAAATCATGAACCACTACAACCAACTCCAGATCATGGGTTGGTAGTTCTTCTCATGCTTCTTCAACTATCACAATGCAAAAGATATCACATTCTTATCATGCATCAACATACAACCCAAACCATTCCTTGATGCATCACAAAAAACTATGTATCCATTCCCTTTCTCATGCAAGACCGACACTGGTGCACTCGTCAACTTCTCCTTCAACAACTGAAAGGCACGCTGGAACTTTTCATCCCAGACTAAAGCCACATCCTTCCTCGTCATCTTCACAAGGAGTAATGTCATTGAGCTGAAGTTCTTAATGAACCTCCTATAGTAGCATGCCAAACCCAAAAAGCTACAAACTTTTGTCAGTGTATTCAGTTGTTCCCACTCCAACATGGACTCAACTTTCTTGGGGTCCACACAGACACACTTAGCAGATATCACGTGTCCTAGGAATGACACCTCCTTCAGCCAAAACTGGCACTTACGGAACTTGGCATACAACTAATGTTGTCTCAACACGGTCAACGCCTGAAGAAGATGATGTTCATGTTGCTCAACATCTCTAGAATATATCAGGATATCATCTATGAAGACCACCATGAACTGATCAAGAAATGACCAGAATAGTCTATTTATCAAATCCATGAACATTGTTGATGCATTTGTTAGCCCAAATGACATAATTGTGAACTCTTAATGACCATACCTCATTCTAAAAGTTGACTTAGGTATGTCATCCACCTTGATCCACAACTGGTGATACCCCAATCTTAGGTTTATCTTCGAGAACACTATAGTGCCACGCAACTGATCAAATATATCATCTATCCTCAATAAGGGATACTTATTCTTTATCGTCACTTTGTTCAACTGTCTATAATCTATACATAGACTCATGGATACATCTTTCTTCTTCAAAAACGTGGAATCACCCTATGGAGACATGCTCAGTTTGATGAAAACCTTCTCAAGAAATTATTGCAATTGTTCCTTTAACTATGCCATCTCAGCTGGAGCCATCATGTATGGTGTCTGCGCTATCGGTTGTGTATTTGGAACTAGATTGATCTCAAAATCAATCTCTCTGACTCCATGAACACTTGAAAACTCATCTGGGAATACATCCTCGAACTCACATACCACAGACATCTCTTGTATACTAGGATTCCACACCTTAGTATCCACCACATGTTGTAAAAATGCTTCACAAACTTGTCTCATCATCTTCTCATCCACCATCTCCAACACCAAACACGTCGGTAGAATCTTCCTATCACCTTGGAAGATCCATGTTACACCACCATCTATGAACATCACCATCTTAGAACTACAGTCCAAGACCACCTGATACTTCTCGAAGGTGTCCACTCCAATGATCACATCGAATCCATGCATATCAAGTGGTATGAGATCTACTTATTTGCTATGTCCAAAAAATAAAGGACACAAGAAGGACACACCTCCCACAACTTGGCGGAACCAACTAACATGGTTTCTAAAGAAAGGCTATCCCATCTACAAATAACATGAAAATAACAACTATCAATCACTTCTCGAGTGACAAAAGAGTGTGTCACGCCTGGGTCAACCAAAATAGATATAGAGAAAGAACAAGACAAGTCAGAATGAAATAACTTCATCTAAACTGTCACCACTCGCGGGTTGACAACTCCTTGCGGATGATTCATGGTGTAAAATCTAGTCGTTGCCTACTGTCGTCCCCATCCTCTACTGTCATGTCAAAAAGAACCAACCTATAATTTTTGGCCACATCCTCAGCCTCCACCACTGCTAAATTGTTGTCTCTGTGAGCCCTACTAAGCCTTGGTTGTTGGGTCACCTCATGATCCTTCATGGGACATTACAACTTTGTATGCCTAACCTGGCCACACTTGTAGCATGTCTTGCTCTCATCCATGTCCTAGATAGCCATGTCATTGACACTGAAGTTCTACTCTGAGCTCCTGTTGGTGGAAGACTACAACCTATGCATTTACTTGGTGACCACTGCATATGTGCACTTGACCTTTGTTGTGTTGGCGGTGTCGAAACGCTAAGCTTCTTAAAGCCTCCGGAAGATTGTCCCTGGTACTGTGCCAGCCTCTTCTTGGCACTCTTCCCATGCTACTCCACCATAGACCTTTCGATCCTCCTGATAGACTCCACAAACGTGGCTAACTTCTCACAATTCTCAAAAGTAGCCAGCGGGGTATATAGCTCAACATTCAACCCCTTCTCAAAACATCAAATCCTCTCCTCATTTGTAGAAGCCATATGAGGATAGAACCTCAACAACTCGATGAACCTCACCTCATACTCGTTGATAGTCATGGGTCCTTGACTGGTCTTCTCAAACTGAGAGATCTTCTCATCGAGATAGGTACGTAGAAAGTACCTACTAACAAACTCTTGTTGAACTCCTCCCAACTGATAGCAACACCTGGCCTCTTATCCTCTTCTATGGCCCACCAATGGCCAACACTCCCCTTCAAAAGATACACAACATGCTTCACCTTCTCATCCTCATGGATGATAAGAATCTTAAAGTCCTTCTCTATCTCTATCAACCAAAGATTTGCATCTATTGGATCTTCCTACCATCATACTCAACAACTCCAACATGCCTCAACCTCTCAAAGTTCTTCCTAGACCCGAAAGATTCAACATTGGGAATAGCTTCCCTATGTTTTGGTGCAGACATTTTGTCCTCAATGTGTGTCATCTTTGCCATGAACTACCAAAACAAGGAATGAAAGGCAGGGTTTTCTAGCATGTCTTGATAAAATCAGGGAGCATCAGGCACCCTGTCATCAACATCCTACATCCTTACACCTACGCTTGGTGTAGTAACACCACTCTCAGAAGTGTGTTCTCCGTGTTCTCCAGACATATTTTCTACTCTTCTTCTTCTTCATAAGCATAACTCACTATAAGACAAATTGGAGGACACTACAACATACACAAACCCTAGTCCTAGGTCCCTATAGACTCGGTGAACCTAAGCTTTGATACCAACCAAACTGCCACACCCCTATGTGCCACAAATGAGATTACTCAAAACCAAACTGCAAAATTAAAATTAAACATGCAGATTACCAAAAAACACATGAAATTAAAACCGATCACTCAAGAGCACCACAAGTTGAAAATTTTCACATATAAGACCTTAACAGGACACACATATAACATGTCATATATCACAAGGTGCTTACATCATCATTCTCAAACATTCCTACCATCAATATGTTACATGAAGAACTTGTTTCACATATATACATGTACATGTACCATAACTATGCAAAAAAAGGCACACATGCCAAAAATCTCGTGACGATAACATAACCATAAACACACTGAGAACATCCTAAGGACATACATGTAAAGGGACAACTCTACAACTCTAGCTCCAAAAGACTAGCAACACCCCCAACCTGATCAACTACTGCTCTTGTTATTGCTCTTCCTCAGCTGCACGATCTCCACGATGACATGCATGACCACCTAAAAGATGTGGAAACCATGGGGTGATACTAAACATCCCAACAAGAGATATAACTCTCTGCCAAAGTCTATTAAAGCACATATGACTAAGTAGGTAGATAAAGTACTAGGCAGGTAATATTATTGAAGCAGTTAAAAGCAATAGAAACTGAGTTATAGAACATCTTATAAGTTAAGATAAATGTATATCTTCTAACAACTAATCTATAAAAAAGCAAGGCATGGGCTCAACCAATGTTATTCTCATTTGTCCTTATGCAAATCTGCTACACGGTTGTATTACATATTTTATTATCCACCCTGAGGATTTGAGTTTTACCACCCAAATCCAACCAACCACTACTAATTCTAAATCGGTGCCACATAAGATCAATGGAAGAGTCAAAATCTACGACCTCCCCACACCTCTTGGTCAGCACAAGAGAAAATACTATAGATACATATTAGTCAACTACAACAATGACATATAGTCAATCTCGGGGATTGGCTCACACATGGCCAAACCACATATATAATCACACCTAGATCACCTTGGTACAAGTAACGGTGCTTGTAGAACAGGCTCACACATGACCGTTCTAAAAAGAAGGATTGGCTCATATCATAAGGAGATCAACTCATGCATGGCTAAGTCACACAACCTATAGGGTGTGCTGACTTTGGATAGCTCTAATTGCTATTGTTAGGTTTGGGATTCTTCTTCCTAACACTCCAGTCAAAGGTAGGATTTTATGCTACTCTAAATACAATGTTTTCCTATACAATTTACTCAACCTCATCATCATCATATTCTTGTAGATTTTGGAATTGATCATGGCAGTCTAACCCTTCATTCTCCTCTAATCGATTATGTCTGTGTGGTTTCTTGAATAGAGGTATGGCATGTATTTCCTCTAAGAAGTGTTGTTGGAGTTCAACTTCTATTGATTGGTTCTGTTGTTGGTTTGTAGTATCTAGACTAGTATTATTATCCATATTTCGAAGAGGACATTCAGTTTCTATATGTCCAATCTTTCCACATTTCATGCAAATATTAGGAATGTTTTCATATTGCACTTTGTATTTCCTTCCTGCAATGGATATGAATGGAGTAAGAGGCTTCTCCGTGTTTATCTCGATAGCTAAACTTGCAAATTTTCCTCTTCTTTGCATCGTAGTATTGAGATCCACCTTGATGGTCTTTCCCATTTTGTCTCCCACTGTGTTTAAGAATGTGTCATGATAATGATGAATGGGGAGTTTTGGAATCCTGATCCAAATGAATATTTTCTCTGGGTGTGTGTGTCAGTTGTGAACAAAGGGTGCCATCTTGAACATATAAGTAAGATCCTAATAGGGGCCATGGTCCTCCTGTGAGTGCTCGAAGTTAATCATCATGCATTTGTAACTAGTCTAGGAAGTAGTCATTATCAAGGTCTATGAGGTCATAAACTTCGACCGATTTCCAAAGAAGCCTAATCTTATCCTTCAAAGTCAAGTACTCAATATCCTTTGAGAGTAGCTTCACCATAGAAAAAAAAATCCATGGTTTTAACTTATTAGTGATCGCCCCTTACATTAGATCAAAAGTTGGTGTTCCTTCTACAGTAGACATGATGATGTCTACAGGCTTCAAAGTGGCTTCCCATGTCATATTCTTCAAAAGGATCCCTGGTTTGTATGTTGTCGAACACATCTTTGTATGATACTTGAGGTTTTGTTCCTTGTATTGAGCCATTGACCTTGTCACCGCCTTGCTCGTGCTCCACCAGATTGGTTTGATTCAGGGATTGAGGTCAAGATGGTGATTCGTCTACATTCTCAATGTCCATTGATGCATCGTGAAATGTCTCAGAGTCTCTCACTGGATTCTCATATCATTTGCTATAGTCAAAGCAAAGCCCAATACTTTCAAGGATTGCTTGGCATGAGGGCTCTGGTATGCCTCCATCATGTGTCCTACTTTCAAACATGGTAACTCATCCCCTATCCGCGTCTTCGATGATGTTTCCCTTCTCTTGTTCTGGTTTTCTTGAGGATCGGGATGCCGGCCCCCACCTCTCCCCATGCTCATAGAGCGTTTGCCACGGCCACATACTTTAGAATCAAAACCTACCATCACGCCAACCTTCTCTTATAATTTATTGTTATAATACAATTTGTGATAAACTTTTGGTTAGATTGGAAATCAAAATTATAATCTATCTTTACATTAATTACATAGATGCCTTTTCCTTAAAAGGAAATCATGTTACACATACTTAATGGAAAATTAGCATGTCGATATGTATTTAAAGAAATATAAAAATGATATACTTCCCTCATGAGTAGTCAAAAGGATCTTAAAACCCAAATATAGTAACATAATATATATTATGATAATATTTGTTTAAATAATACCAAAAAATCTTTATATGTTATATATTCAAGTAAACAATATAAAACAAGAAATAATGTTAAATTTGGATTTCATGTATTAGTTAGTTTATTTATGATATTTCATGTTAATTGGAATTCTAAGTTTCCATTTATAAATTATAAAATAATTTATCACGATAATGCTAAAAGGACACAAGTAAATTAAACGAATTATGAAATAGATTCAAGATAAATAAGACACATTAACTTTGTATTATACAAATCATAATTAGACTACATGCCAAATTTACTTTGTTTAGTTAATGTTTGTTTCCTCAAATAATATATAAAAGAATGGATAAAAATAATTACTATATAAGGAAATATTGTTGCTTTAGTTGGTTTGTATTTTACTAAAGATTTCCTATTACACTAAATTTTATGTCCACAAAAAGAAACCAGTCATACAACAATCTTTGATTCTAATTCTTGATTCTATAAAAGATCTCCCCTCCTTTCTCTATCTGTGACTCTATTTAAGTTGCTACTATGTAGAAGGTTGCTCACAATTTTCTATTCTCTTCTCCCTTCCCTATTATTTCCTTTCACGATGACCACACAACAACATCTCTTACCATCATGATGCCTCTCCTCAAAGAAACCCATGCATGTTAACCTATATAATACATGTCCAAGGACTTGTTTGATCATCCACTTTTTCTTTGATACACCCATCGATACCCGATTATCATCAACCACCAACACTTCACAACGGCGGGTCTCAAACCCTCTCACCACACCAAATCATCACGGTCGGCTCTGATAGAGGCTCGATGCTTTTCCTATACCACATTTCCTTATCACATCACATGGTGCTTGTGGACTATAGAATTAGTGTTTGACTTTGGGCATATGTAGACTTCTTGAGGTATGTTGCATCCCCCATGAGTCATGTTGAGAAATTACTTCCTGTATCTCTTTTTCTTGGGCCTCTTTGAGGCATCTTATTACTGAAATATCTCCTTCTTGACTAGATGGTCTATTTAGGTCTAATATTAATGTCTTTGAACTCTTGATCTTTGCTGGACTCTTACTTATATCTTAATCCTTGTGGAATCCTAATTTTAAAGTTGTGGACTTTTGTGATCATGTGAAGTATGCTAATTGTGGAAGTATTTGAATGATTATTTATGAGTCCTCTGACCCCATTGATATCAATTGTATGATCTCATCCTTTATTTGAGAATGACTATACTTTATCTTGCCTTCCATATTTGCATGTGTGATTAGCTAGTCATAACTAGAAGTAGTGACACCATATTTATTTTATGGACTGGAGTTTTAATCCTCCTTCTAATGCACTAAGGTTTTAGTCCTCCTGCAAAATCTATATATTATTTAGCACTGAGGTTTTAGTCCTCCTGCCATTTGGCATGGAATATATTGGTTCCTACCTTACTTTTTTGTATATGCCAGTCTATGTTTACTCACCATGCAACTTTTTATGCTTTCTGATATTAGAGACGCCCCGATGTGCCACAAGTGAGATTACCAAACTGCGAAATTAAAACTAAACATTTGGATTACCAAAAAGCATAGGAAATGAAAACCAATATTTGAAGAGAACCACAAGATTAAAATTTTCAAATATAAGTCCTTAACAGGACACCTACATAACATGTCATATATCACAAGGTTGCTACATCATCATTCTCAAACATTCCTGTAATCAACCTGTTACATGAAGAACCTATTTCTGATATATACATGTACATCTTCTATAACTATGCATCAAAAGGCACATGTGGAAAAAAACCTCGTTATGATAAAATAACCACAAACACACCGAGAACACTGCCTAGGACCTGAGTGTACAAGGACAACTCTAGGACTCTAGCACCAAAAAACTAGCAGCACCCCTAACCTGATCAACTACTGCTCTTGTTGTTGCTCTTCCTCAGCTGCACGATCTCAACCAAGACGTGCATGACCATAAAAAAGATATGGAAACCCATGGGGGTGAGACCAAACCTCCCATCAAGAGATCTAACTCTCCATAAATGTCTATTAGATCACATATAACTAAGCATGTAGATAAAGTACTAAGCATGTAATATTATTGAAGTATCTAAAAGCAATTGCAACTGAGTTATAGAACATCTTATAAGTTAAGAATAAATGAAGAACATGTATATCTTCTAACAACTAATATATGCAAAAGCAAGGCAAGGGCTCAACCAATGCTATTCACATTTATCCCAATGTAAATATGCTACACATTTGTATTACATCTTTTATTATTCACTTTGAGTATTTGAGTCGTACCACCCAAATACAATCGACCACATCTAAGCCAAAAGTAGTCCTATACAAGGTTAATGGAAGAGCTAGAATCCATGACCTCCCCACACCTCTTGGTCAGAACAAGAAAAAACATGACAGAGACATATCAGTCAACTGCATCGATGACATATAGTCAAGCTTAGGGATTGGGTCACACATGGACATCCACATATAAATTACACCTACCCCACCTTGGTACAGGTAATGACTCTAGTAGAATAGGTTCACGTATGGCCATTCTAAAAAGAAGGATTGGCTTACTCATGGCCATCCATATCATAAGGAGATCAACTCACACATGGTTTTCTCACACAATATGTAATTGTGGATGCAAGGAGATACTCCACTTGAACCCCCACATTTTCAAAAATATGCGCTATGAGTTATACTTGTTTCACCAATCCAGCAATTGAAGTTGGCACTGGAAAGGATCTATGTCACATGACACCTACATGATTAGGGTTTTACTTGATTAATTAAGCCAATTGGGTATTTTTTAGAATCAATCAAGTTATAACATATAAAGCCATAACAAACTGTCCAAGAATAAGGGTATATTACAAATCTAGAAGGTATAAAACGTATAAGGTGTGAACTTGTCACGCTATCACCACATAATGCTTGTAATGCTGCCATTAATAAGGCCATCACAAATATCACTTCACTGAGGAATTCAATCCCTCAATCACACCATCAAGTTTACCACCTCACAATAGGCATTAAGCCATCACCATGTTATAGGACCCAATCACATAACCATGAATGTATACCACCACAATATGCCTCAACAATGTGCATAATTACCACTCTATATGATATGATCATCACCACAGCATACACAAGCCATGGCATTTGTTTCACCTGCAAGGTTAGGGATTTATAAATAGGAGAGAGAAAATAGAATAATATGATAACCACTTCAAGGGAGAAAAGCAAACACATCACATTTCCCAACATTAGGGTTAGGGATCCATACATGAGCGATTAGGGTTTACATCATGCGCATACCACTAAAACCTAATTGAGTCACCTCCCACATTCTTTGAACTGATTTAGGGTTACACATCACAGGTCGAGTTATGATTGGATTATCACATCACAACACTAAGAATCACCACCATTCTATGTGTATGTGTGTCATCTCATGGTGTTATGTAAGTGTCATGACCGTGTATCATGGAAGATGTTATGACCACCTCCATGGCAAGTGTGGCATGCCTTCGATAGGACCTGGTCTCAACTACAACTGACCAGTTAACAACCACAACATAGACCATTGCCTCGACCCTTGGAGGAAGCAAACAACAACCCGTCTCACCCACCTGCAAGGCAAGCGTCACAGACAGAGCACAAAGCAATGTTGCAACTGTGACCAAGGACGACGTCATGACTACGACACCCATTGTCTATACCAACACCCAAACAAGGTGGCATGTCTCGACCTCAAGCTAGTAGTAATGTTGCACTTGTGACAAAGATTAACATCCTGATCGTGACAGACATAGACGACGACCAAAATGGGGTGTCACACCTAGGAACAAAAGTAATGTCCCAATTAAAACCAAAAAAAATATGGTGAACCAAGGACCACAAAGGGACATGTCTTGACAACACAAGAAGTCTTGACCTCCTCACAAGGTGCGTGTAAACTCAAAGAAAAGGATGTCTTGACTAAAACAAAAGAAAAGAAAACAACAACGAAACCAGGTGTCACCAAGACTAAAACCCTAGAACAATCCCATGATGATTCTCAAACAAAAACACTTAGTATAGACCAAACCAAACCATGAAACATGTGAGGAAAACACCCAAAACTACAAGGAAAATATGATGGCCAAACATAGATCATGGTGACAAGACCAAATCTTAAGATGCATACAAGATCACCTCCCAAGATCACTTATAAAACATGCACATAGGATTAAGGGTTTTAGAAAGAGAGATATCTTCCAGACAAAACTACAAAGTCATAAACCTATATTACATGATCACCATCTACCATCTTAAATGTGCAAGCATAAAAGTATGGTGCTAATGATAGAAGGAGGTAGAGAGTTATATAACCCGCCTGATTTGACGAGAGACCAAGCTCCAAAGGGATGAAGGAAGCTCCAAATAGATCACCACTTCAGCTACAAGGTCACCTCAAAATATAACAACACCTTGGTCAAAATATAGCTTAAGAAAAGGGTAAGAAGGACCCTAGGCCAAACCAAAGAAAGATGGGGGAAAAGAGAGAAAAAGATTCATCTCACTTGGGTGTCTCCTTGTCAAAACATGCCCTATGACCCTTTTGATGAGGAGCTTACTATTGAGAACGACCACCATGTCAAAACATGGTCTAAGGTTGAGAAAAGAGAAGAAGATAGGGTAGAGGATCCAAGGAAAATGCCACAAAGGAAAGGTAAATACTTACCAAGGTTGAAGATGAGCAAGGATCACCACATGCAAGAGGTCTGATCAACAAAGATTCCAAAGATCACTCCCTTCTAGCTCCTCAAGGCTCCAAGGATGATCAAGCAAGGAAGGAGAAAGGAGATGTCCAAAAAGAGTTGCTTGTATGGAGAGAGGAGGGTTTATATAGAAAAGGAGGAGAGAAGTAGGGTGAGAGATGATGTGTCATCAAGATAGGGCTCCATAGGGACACTTGTCCACTCCAAAAAATAACATGCAAACACATAAAACACACATGCATGAAATGGTGATAAAACTATGTTGGGTCTCAACCTCTTATGGTCCCCAACACATAGGTCGCAGTTGAGACAAACCAACCCACTCATCCTGGTCGAGACAAAGGTTCACTACACATATTAGGTTAAGACACTAAAAGACAAATTGTCTCGACCTCAACCACACACCCTAGGTCAAAATCAACATGGCCAAGAAAAGTTTCTCAGTTGAGACACACCAAAAACACACCTAGGTCATGACATAGGTCGCTACACCCATACATGTACACATGGTCAACACACATCAAGCCCTAGAATCCCTAATCGCCACAAGTGATGCCAACACTCATCCATGGCTCAAACAAGGTGCCCCAAAACATCAGACTCTCTCTCATGAAGACAAGAGATATGATGAACACTCTATAGGTGGCAAATTACAAGATAACCCTCACAAATGGGTAAATTACAATTTTTCCCAAAATAAGCACATAAAGTAGAAGCATCATCCATACAAGCTTTAACTGGAGACTTAATCTTTCCACAAGGTCTAAGATCATATCAAAATATTAGAGAATGGTTCTTAGCACATGAGCAAGACAAAGAAAATAGGGTTAACGAAAAACACAAGTTAGGGGTCCTACAAACCATAAACCCCTAACAAGGATTTTGCCCCCAAAATCCTAAGAGAAAAAGAGGAAGGTACTTCCTACACATCTCTTCCTCAAGCTCCCACGTGGCTTCCTCAATGCCATGGTTATGCCATAGAACCTTCACCAACACTATGTCCTTCTTTTTTAGTTTCTTCATTCTTCTATCAAGGATAAGCACATGTCCTTCAACATAGGACATATCCTCATCAAGATCAACCTCCATTGGCTGCAAAACCAACTTGCTATCATGGTGGAACTTCCTCAACATGGACACATGGAACAATGGATGCAACCTATGTAACTTAGGTGGCAACTCCAACCTGTAATCTACCTTCTCAATACATGCCACCACATGGTAAGGTCCCATATACCTGGGCAACAACTTACCCTTCTTCCCAAACCTCAAAACACCCTTCCATGCATAGACCTTAAGATACGCCTTTTCTCCTACTTGGAACTCCAAGGGTATTTGACGGTTATCTGCATATGACTTCTGTCTGTCTTATGCCGCCTTCAACTATTGTTGAATCACTTTGATCTTCTCTATCATCTACTGCACAAGCTTAGGACCAAGAAGTTGGTATTCACCTGTCTCATATCAACACAACAGAGACCTACAACGTCTCCCATACAACACCTCATAAGGTTCTATGTCGATGATTCTCTAATTATTGTTATTATAAGCAAACTCTATCAGACTGAGGTGGATGTCCCAACTGCCTAAAAACTACAAGATACAAGCTTTCAACAGATCCTCCAAGGTTTGTATGGCCCTCTCAAACTGACCATCTGTCTCTAAGTGGACGGCAATGATGAACCTCAACTATGTACCCAAATCTATGTGCAAGCACTCCCAAAAGAGGCTCATAAACTGAGGACCTCTATCTAACACGATAGAAGTTGGAACGCCATGCAAAAGCATAGTCTCATCAACATATATTTGAGCAAGCTTCTTTGTGATATACACTGTCTTTACTGGAAAGATGTGTGCTGACTTTGTCAACCTATAAACGATCACCCAAATAGAATCATGACCTTTGGCTGTCCTAGGAAGACCAACAACAAATTCCACCATCACGTGATCCTATTTCCACTATGGTATAGGCAATAGTTACAACATCCATGTAGGCTTCTAATGCTCTACTTTGACTTGCTGACACACTACACACTTGGCCACAAAACTCAACCACATCACACTTCAAGCCAGGCCAACTATACAAATCTTTAAGGTTATGGTACATCTTGGTGCTACCTAGATGCATAGCATACATCAAAGAGTGAGCCTCTTCCCAGACCATCTTCCTCAGATTGTCAACATCACAAACCACAACTCTATTATGGTAACACACTATCACATCCCCTGCCTCATGGAATCCATCATGCTTCTCACTGCCAAAATCTAATCATATATGATGTATCACATCATCACCTTGTTGTGCCTCTCTAATCTATCACCTCAACATAGGATTCATATGTAGTTGTTCCAGCAAACCAGCTAACAAAAGAAACCTCTAGCTTTACATTCCTCTAATGTAAGGATATCAACATGTCTCTCTTGTGGAACACCAAGGAACATAACTGTTCCTCATCTACAGATGATGATGAAGAAGACTTTCTACTCAAAGAATCAGCCACCATGTTCACCTTCCCTGGATGGTAATCAATTGTGCAATAATAATCCTTGATTAGCTCCATCAATTGTCGTTGCCTCATGTTCAACTCCTACTGCAAAAAGATATACTTCAAGTTATTGTGATCTGTGAAGATATGATACTTTTTGCCATAAAGTTAGTGTCTCTAGGTCTTCAAATCATGAACCACTACAACCAACTCTAGATCATGGGTTGGTAGTTCTTCTCATGCTTCTTCAACTATCACAATGCAAAAGATATCACATTCTTATCATGCATCAGCATACAACCCAAACCATTCCTTGATGCATCACAAAAAACTATGTATCCATTCCCTTGCTCATGCAAGACCGACACTGGTGCACTCGTCAACTTCTCCTTCAACAACTGAAAGGCACGCTGACACTTTTCATCCCAGACTAAAGCCACATCCTTCCTCGTCATCTTCACAAGGAGTAATGTCATTGAGCTGAAGTTCTTAATGAACCTCCTATAGTAGCATGCCAAACCCAAAAAGCTACAAACTTTTGTCAGTGTCTTCAGTTGTTCCCACTCCAACATGGACTCAACTTTCTTGGGGTCCACACAGACACACTTAGCAGATATCACGTGTCCTAGGAATGACACCTCCTTCAGCCAAAACTGGCACTTACGGAACTTGGCATACAACTAATGTTGTCTCAACACGGTCAACGCCTGAAGAAGATGATGTTCATGTTGCTCAACATCTCTAGAATATATCAGGATATCATCTATGAAGACCACCATGAACTGATCAAGAAATGACCAGAATAGTCTATTTATCAAATCCATGAACATTGTTGATGAATTTGTTAGCCCAAATGACATAATTGTGAACTCTTAATGACCATACCTCATTCTAAAAGTTGACTTAGGTATGTCATCCACCTTGATCCACAACTGGTGATACCCCGATCTTAGGTTTATCTTCGAGAACACTATAGTGCCACGCAACTGATCAAATATGTCATCTATCCTCGACAAGGGATACATATTCTTTATCATCACTTTGTTCAAATGTGTGTAGTCTATACATAGACTCATGGATACATCTTTATTCTTCACAAACATGGAATCACCCTATGGAGACATGCTCAGTTTGATGAAACCCTTCTCAAGAAATTATTGCAATTGTTCCTTTAACTATGCCATCTCAGCTGGAGCCATCATGTATGGTGTCTGCGCTATCGGTTGTGTATCTGGAACTAGATTGATCTCAAAATCAATCTCTCTGACTCCATGAACACTTGAAAACTCATCTGGGAATACATCCTCGAACTCACATACCACAGACATCTCTTGTATACTAGGATTCCACACCTTAGTATCCACCACATGTTGTAAAAATGCTTCACAAACTTGTCTCATCATCTTCTCATCCACCATCTCCAACACCAAACACGTCGGTAGAATCTTCCTATCACCTTGGAAGATCCATGTTACACCACCATCTATGAACATCACCATCTTAGAACTACTGTCCAAGACCACCTGATACTTCTCGAAGGTGTCCACTCCAATGATCACATCGAATCCATGCATATCAAGTGGTATGAGATCTACTTATTTGCTATTTCCAAAAAAGAAAGGACACAAGAAGGACACACCTCCCACAACTTGGCGGAACCAACTAATGGGGTTTCTAAACAAAGGCTATCCCATCTACAAATAACATGAAAATAACAACTATCAATCACTTCTCGAGTGACAAAAGAGTGTGTCACGCCTGGGTCAACCAAAATAGATATAGAGCAAGAACAAGACAAGTCAGAATGAAATAACTTCATCTAAACTTTCACCACTCACGGGTTGACAACTCCTTGCGGATGATTCATGGTGTAAAATCTAGTCGTTGCCTACTGTCGTCCCCATCCTCTACTGTCATGTCCAAAAGAACCAACCTATAATTTCTGGTCACATCCTCAGCCTCCACCACTGCTAAATTGTTGTCTCTGTGAGCCCTACTAAGCCTTGGTTGTTGGGTCACCTCATGATCCTTCATGGGACATTACAACTTTGTATGCCTAACCTGGCCACACTTATAGCATGTCTTGCTCTCATCCATGTCCTAGATAGCCATGTCATTGACACTGAAGTTCTACTCTGAGCTCCTGTTGGTGGAAGACTACAACCTATGCATTTACTTGGTGACCACTGCATATGTGCACTTGACCTTTGTTGTGTTGGCGGTGTCGAAACGCTAAGCTTCTTAAAGCCTCCGGAAGATTGTCCCTGGTACTGTGCCAGCCTCTTCTTGGCACTCTTCCCATGCTACTCCACCATAGACCTTTCGATCCTCCTGATAGACTCCACAAACGTGGCTAACTTCTCACAATTCTCAAAAGTAGCCAGCGGGGTAGATAGCTCAACATTCAACCCCTTCTCAAAACCTCAAATCCTCTCCTCATTTGTAGAAGCCATATGAGGATAGAACCTCAACAACTCGATGAACCTCACCTCATACTCATTGATAGTCATGGGTCCTTGACTGGTCTTCTCAAACTGAGAGATCTTCTCATCGAGATAGGTACGTAGAAAGTACCTACTAACAAACTCTTGTCTGAACTCCTCCCAACTGATAGCAACACCTGGCCTCTTATCCTCTTCTATGGCCCACCAATGGCCAACACTCCCCTTCAAAAGATACACAACATGCTTCACCTTCTCATCCTCATGGATGATAAGAATCTTAAAGTCCTTCTCTATCTCTATCAACCAAAGATTTGCATCTATTGGATCTTCCTACCATCATACTCAACAACTCCAACATGCCTCAACCTCTCAAAGTTCTTCCTAGACCCGAAAGATTAAACATTGGGAATAGCTTCCCTATGTTTTGGTGCAGACATTTTGTCCTCAATGTGTGTCATCTTTGCCATGAACTACCAAAACAAGGAATGAAAGGCAGGGTTTTCTAGCATGTCTTGATCAAATCGGGGAGCATCAGGCACCCTGTCATCAACATCCTACATCCTTACACCTACGCTTGGTGTTGTAACACCACTCTCAGAAGTGTGTTCTCCGTGTTCTCCAGACACATTTTCTACTCTTCTTCTTCTTCATAAGCATAACTCACTATAAGACATATTGGAGGACACTACAACATACACAAACCCTAGTCCTAGGTCCCTATAGACTCGGTGAACCTAAGCTTTGATACCAACCAAACTGCCACACCCCTATGTGCCACAAATGAGATTACTCAAAACCAAACTGCAAAATTAAAATTAAACATGCAGATTACCAAAAAACACATGAAATTAAAACCGATCACTCAAGAGCACCACAAGTTGAAAATTTTCACATATAAGACCTTAACAGGACACACATATAACATGTCATATATCACAAGGTGCTTACATCATCATTCTCAAACATTCCTACCATCAATATGTTACATGAAGAACTTGTTTCACATATTTACATGTACATTTACCATAACTATGCAAAAAAAGGCACACATGCCAAAAATCTTGTGACGATAACATAACCATAAGCACACTGAGAACATCCTAAGGACATACATGTAAAGGGACAACTCTACAACTCTAGCTCCAAAAGACTAGCAACACCCCCAACCTGATCAACTACTGCTCTTGTTATTGCTCTTCCTCAGCTGCACGATCTCCACGATGACATGCATGACCACCTAAAAGATGTGGAAACCATGGGGTGATACTAAACATCCCAACAAGAGATATAACTCTCTGCCAAAGTCTATTAAAGCACATATGACTAAGTAGGTAGATAAAGTACTAGGCAGGTAATATTATTGAAGCAGTTAAAAGCAATAGAAACTGAGTTATAGAACATCTTATAAGTTAAGATAAATGTATATCTTCTAACAACTAATCTATAAAAAAGCAAGGCATGGGCTCAACCAATGTTATTCTCATTTGTCCTTATGCAAATCTGCTACACGGTTGTATTACATATTTTATTATCCACCCTGAGGATTTGAGTTTTACCACCCAAATCCAACCAACCACTACTAATTCTAAATCGGTGCCACATAAGATCAATGGAAGAGTCAAAATCTACGGCCTCCCCACACCTCTTGGTCAGCACAAGAGAAAATACTATAGAGACATATTAGTCAACTACAACAATGACATATAGTCAATCTCGGGGATTGGCTCACACATGGCCATCCACATATATAATCACACCTAGCTCACCTTGGTACAAGTAACGGTGCTTGTAGAACAGGCTCACACATGACCGTTCTAAAAAGAAGGATTGTCTCATATCATAAGGAGATCAACTCATGCATGGCTAAGTCACACAACCTATAATTATGTACGCAAGGAGATACTCAACTTGCACCCACTCATATTCAAAAAGTTGCACTCCAAGTTATGCTCATTTAACCAACCCAACAATTTAAGCTGACAATGGAAAGGATCTATGGCATGGGGCACCTAAATTATTAGAATTTCACTTGATTAATTAATCCAATTGGGTATCTTTTAGCATCAATCACGTTACAATGTAGAAAGCCATACCAAACTCTACAAGAATAAGGGTATAGTACAACTCCAGAAGGTTTAAAACATATAAGGTGTTAACTTGTCACACTATCAACACATAATGCTTGTAACACTACCATTTACAAGGTTGTCACCAATATCACTTTATTGTGGGATTCAGTCCCTCAATCACATCTCTAGAAGTTACCTCCTCACAATAGGAATTAAGCCATCACCAGGTCGTAGGACCCAATCATGTAACCCTACATGTATACCACCACAATATGCCTCAACAATTTGCATAATCACCACTTTGTATCATATGATCATCACCACATCATACACAAGCCATGGCATTTTTTTAACCTTCAAGGTTAGGTATTTATAAACAAGAGAGAGAAAATAGCATAATATGATAGCCACTTTAAGGGAGAAAAGCAAACACATCACATTGCCCAACATTGGGGTTAGGGTTCCATACATGGCCAATTAGGGTTTACATCATCAACATCACAATAAACCCTAATTGAGTCACCTCCCACATTTTTGCAACTGATTTAGGGTTACACATCATAGGTTGAGTTATGAATAGATTATCACATCACAACACAATGAATCACCACCATTGTATGTGCATGTGTGTCATCTCATGGTGTTATGTAAGTGTCACAACAATGTATCATGTCATATGTCACGACCACCCCCAAGGCAAGTATGTCGCACCTGCGATAGGACCTAGTCTTAACCAGAATAGATCAGTTAACAACCACAACATAGACCATGGTCTCAACCCATCAAGAGAGAATGCAAAAAACCTATCTCGACCCACCTGAAAGGCAGGTGTCATGAACAGAGCAGAAATCAATGTCATGACCACGACCAAGGACGACGTCACGACCGCGACACCCACTATCTTGATCAACACCCAACAAAGGTGGCATGTCTTGACCTCAAGATAGCATCAACGTCACACTAGTGACAAGGTGTAACATCATGTCCACATCATACATAGACCGCGACCAAAATGGGTTGTCACACCTAACAGCAAAAGCAACATCCTAATTATAACCAAATGAAATATTGTGACCCAAGGACCACAAAGAGACATTTCTCAACCCCAGACAACACAAGGGGTCTCGACCTCCCTGCAAGGTGTGTGTCAACCCAAAGAAAAGGATGTCATGTTAAAAAAAAAAGAAAATAAAACAACAGCAAAACTAATTGTCACCAAGACCAAAACCCTTTAACAAACTCGATGAAGATTCTCGAACAAAACCACTTAGGATAGAGAAAAACAAACCACAACATATGTGAGGAAAAAACCCAAAACTCCAAGAAAAACATGATGGCCAAACATAGATCATGGTGACAAAACCAAAATTCAAGATGCATGCAAGTTCACCTCTCAAGATCAGTTATAAAACGTACACATAGGATTAAGGGTTTAAGAAAAAGAGTTATCTTCATGAGAAAACTACAAAGTCATAAATGCTAGACTACAATATCATCATCTACCATCTTGACATCATCTTTAGATATGAAAATAAGAACATGCAAGTAGAAAAGTATGGTGTTAATAATAGGAGGAGGTAGAGAGTTATATAACCCGCTGGGTCATCGGGGCTTCTCATCTGAAGATCTGGATGGGACTCGCAGAGCTTTGTGAGGAGCTTGGTCAGGGTTCGAGGATGCGGTGTCGACCTGGTTGACTTCCATCTTGTCCAGGAGAGGCAGATGGAAAGTGCTTTCCCACCTGGTCTCAGATCTCACTTGCTGATCCGTGTCTCTGTCGGAGAAAGTGGCTTTCCCTTTCTCTCGCATCCTCATCTTCGTGAGAGTGGCTGGTCCGACTAGGTAGATGATGACCCCTGACGTCACCTTCAGTCTCCTCGGCGGCTTCGAGGGATGGTGGCAGATGGAGGCTTGTTTGGGTTCTGCTTCGATCGGCTCTGCTCCACCAGGTCCGGTGGTGGCACTTCATCTGTGGCAGTGTTTCCAGTTGCTGGTTGGTGGCTGTGCTCCGGTGGTGATACCCTTCTCTGAGTATCTCGACTGCGGATCTGTTTCTGCGGTGGTTGTTTCCTCACAGGGTAGATAGAGGTGTCATCATTGACACAGTACTGGTTGCACGCAAGCTGAGCTTCAGGTGGTCGACGTTTTGCTCCAAAGGGGCAATAGGATCTTCGTGGATCTAGCGTTTGGGTTACTGCCTTCTTCAAGCTCACAAGGGTTCGATTGCTCTGTTTCTGGGTTTAGAGGTTGTTCTCTTCTTCTCTCGGTTCAGCTTTTGATGATCCTTGTTCTAGTTGGGCGTGCCTTGCTGGTCGCTGCTGTTCTTCTGCCGGCGATCGCCTGGTTCCCATGGCTTTTTTGTTGGTTGGTCTAGTGCGGCTCTTTGTGGCTGCGAGCACAAACGCCCTCTAGGTGTTTGTTATGGAGCCTCCGTGATTATCAGGTGTCTTGAGTGGGGTTGGTTTCAAGGGGGAGGGGCTGGCTTTTCTTCCTCTCTCTTTTGTGATGCTGCTGTTGTGTGTAGCAACACCTTGAAGGTGTTTGATACTTTGCTGCAGTAATTGCTAGCCTCTTCTTGGACACTCGAATCATGAGCTAGAAGTCCTGTGCTGACAGCAGCCTCATGTGCGGTTGGGATGTGGGGGGGGGTTCACTTCTTCCCCTCTTCTCAGTCCTCTTTGTGGCTGCGAGCACCATGTTTTCGATGGTTTGTTCCTGTTTTAGCAGAAGTGATCCAAGCCTGCACTTTTTGTGTGGGGGGTCTCTTGCTGTGTTAACAGCTCCACCGTCTGTCCTTGAACCTTGCGGGTGAGCAACTAGGTGGTGTGGCGGGATATTAGCTCGATGGACCTCCCTAATCTTGGCTTAGTACCACAATTTGTGGGTGCTTTCAGATGACAGTTGGTGTTGTGCTGCATGAAGGAGTGTTTCTGTGTTGATCTTTCGTTCCCATTCTTTGTTGCGAAAACGCGAGGTTCTTGCTTGGAGTTGGATAGCTGAGAAGACCATAAACTTCTTGTCTAGCTACAGGTTGGTCTGCTAGTTTTTGTTCTATGCCTTACTGCTATTACTATTTGTAGGTACACTGAATGCATGTAATAGTGATAGTTGTAGTCTTCTTCTGGCTGGTCCGTCTGGACCTAGCTTGTCTAGTTTGTTTGGTTTTCTTAGTTTGTTTTCATCTAGTTTGCTTGTGTCCCCCTGCGTGGGGTATATGTTCCTTGGGCGAGCTTTTTAGCTCCTTGCGATGTAATGGGGTACTATGTTCCCGATGTTTTTGGTTTTATAGTAACACGTTTTTTGACCGACCAAAAAAAAGAGAGTTATATAACCCACCTAATTTGAAGAGAGATCAGGCTCCAAGCTCAAGATCTAAAGAGGATGAAGGAAGCTCCAACAAGATCACCACTTCAGCCAAAAGGTCACCTCGAAATAGAAGAACACCTTGGTCAAAATACAGGTCAAGAAAGGGGCAAGAAGGACCCTAGGCCAAACCAAATAAAGAAGGGAGAAAAGAGAGAAAAAGCTTCCTCTCACTTGGGTGTCGCCTTGTCAAAAGATGATCTATGACCCTTGTGATGAGGTGCTTACTCTTGAGAACGACCATCATGTCAAAACATAATTGAAGTCTGATAAAATAAAATAAGATGGGGTAGAGGATCCAAGGAAAATGCCACAAAGGAAAGGTAAACACTTACCAAGGTTGAAGATGAGCAAGGATCACCACATGCAAGAGGTCTCATCATCAAAGCTTCCAAAGATCACTCCCATCTAGATCCTCAAGGCTCCAAGGATGACCAAGCAAGGAAGGACAAAGGATATGGCTGAAAAGAGTTTCTTGTATGGAGAGAAGAGGGTTTATATAACCAAGGAGGAAAGAAGTTGGGTGAGAGATGATGTGTCAATAAGATAAGGATCCAAAGGGACACTTGTCCACCCAAGAAACTAACATGCAACAAATTAAAACACACATGAATGAGATGGTGACAAAAAGTATGTTGGGTCTCAACCTCTTATGGCCCCCAACACATAGGTTGCAGTCGAGACAAACCAAGGGAGGTCGAGGCAAACCAAACCACACATCCTTGTCGAGACAAGGGTTCACTACACCTATTAGGTCAAGACATAAAAAGATAAACTGTCTCAACCTCAACCACACACTCTAGGTTGAAACCAAAATGTCCAAGAAAAGTTTCTCAGTCGAGACACACCAAGAACACACGTAGTTCATGACATAGGTCACTACACCCATACATGTAGACATGGTTGAAACACATCAAGCCCTAGAAACCCTAATCACCACAAGTGATGCCAACACTCATACAAGGCACAACCACAGTGCCCCAAAACATCACACACTCTATTATGAAGCCAAGAGAGAGAAGGAACATCTATAGGTGGAAAATTGCAAGATAATCCTCACAAATGGGTAAATTGCAATTTAGCCCAAAATAAGCACATATAGCACAAACATCATCCAAACAAGCTCAAATTGGAGACTTAAGCTCTCCACAAGGTCTAAGATCGTCTCAAAATATTAGAGCAAGGTTTTAATCACATATTCAAGACAATGCAAATAGGGTAAACCCAAAATACAGGTCATGGGTCTTATAATATTATGATTGTAACATTATTTAAAAGGCAAGAAATTTTTTATTGTTTATCTTCGTCATTTTGATATTCATATTCTTTTCATATCTACTTGGGCAGTCCTTTCCTTTTATATGGGAAGCCTTGTTGATTTGACATCCCTTGTTTCTTATATTGCTCAATCCTAATTTAATATGATCATACCATCATTTATGTTGATTCATACTTTTCTCCTCTTGTTGGGGTACACTTCCAACCCTAGGTGTAGGACAAGGAGAAGTTAACCAAGTTGTACTAGGACATCATCAAGTGTAGCAGAGCCTTTTGAAGATAATTCTGAGGTAGTTAGATGACCCTCTATTGATCCTTTCATATAGTTAGTTTTCAAATGTATCACCCTACATGGTGAAGTATAGTGACAATATCATGTTTTGTAATAGTATACATTTGAATGAAAAGAAATATAATTTTTTTTGTGTTTTGGAGTAACATGTAACTAAATATGTAAACTTTGTCTCTATTTTATAAATGTATTGAATACAAGACATGTAGCAATATATATTATGATATACATATATATAGGAATTAATGTTTAAAACATGCATAAATGTCTAATTAAATATTAATGGTAATTTCACACAAGTGGGACAATTTATCTTGCCTTTGACTAAAAAAATTGCTTTATGGAAACTAATGAAAATGTGTGAAATTTTTAGTCATAAAAATTTTCAATAATTTTCATTTTAAAAAATAATGATTCTATAAGGAATTTCACAAAAAATCTAATTTCACAAAAATACAAGTTAAATGAATTTCACAAAAAATCTAATTTGATATATATCTCTCTCTCTTATATAAATTTCACATAGGTAGAATTATCCTTGCTAGCCTACTATAAACGAAATTGACTTCCATTATGAAGTTTACATTTGATTGAGAATATTTCGCAACATAAAACACATCTACTAGTTAAATGAATACCAATTGAAAAATTATAGCAATATTGTTTATATGCTTTTCATAAAAAACTTACAACCTTCCTCCTCAATTCCTCGAAAGTGGAAAAGCATCAATCTGGTAATCTCATCATCATTTTGATTTAATAAAAATTAACAAAAATGCTATATTCTAAATACCATGAATATTGTCACATGTTTCTCTTATAATTTATTATTATAATAGAGTTCCTAATATGCAAGTTTGTAATAGTTTTGGGGAGATTGGAAATGAAAATTAGAATCTATCTTTACATTAATTACATGGATGTATTTTCCTTAAAATGAAACCATGTTACACATACTTAATGGAAAATTAGCCTGATAATATGTATTTAAAATAATATAGAAAGTATCTACTTCCCTTGTAAGTAGTCCAAAGGAACAAAAAACAAAT
Source organism: Alisma plantago-aquatica (assembly GCA_963693085.1). Taxonomy (NCBI): domain Eukaryota; kingdom Viridiplantae; phylum Streptophyta; class Magnoliopsida; order Alismatales; family Alismataceae; genus Alisma; species Alisma plantago-aquatica. The sequence goes on from OY856411.1 coordinate 476,330,440, forward strand.
ATAGTAACACAATATACATTATGATAATATTTATTTAATAATACTTTAAACATATTTATATCTTAAATATTCAAGTAAACAATCTAAAAACAAGAACATATGTGAATTGGATTTGTCATTTATTAGTTAGTTTATTTATGATATTTCATGTTCATTGGATAATTCTAAGTTTCCATAAATAAATTATCATAATAACTCTAAAAGAACACAAATAAATTAAACAACTTATTAAATAGTTTCAAAATAAGAAAGATACATTAACTTTATATTATACACATCATAGTTAGACTACATGTCAAATTTACTTTGTTTAGTTAATGTTTGTTTCCCCAAATAAAATATAAAACAAAGGATAAAAATACTAGTATAGAAGGAAATGTTGTTTCTTTAGTTGGCTTGTATTTTCCCAAGATTTCCTATTACACTAAATTTTATGTCTGTAAAAAGAAACCAGTCAGACAACAACATTTGACTCTTATTCTTGGTTCTTTAAAACCTCTCACCTTATTTCTCTATCTGCGAAGCTATTTAAGTTGGTGTTTTTCAAAAGGTTTCTCATGATTTTCTCTTCTCTTCTCCCTTCCCTATTCTTCCCCTCCACCATGACCATGCATAAACATCTGCTACTACCATGATTCCTCTCCCCAAAGAAGCCCATGCATGTTAACCTATATAATACCCATACAAGGACCTAGTTGATAATCTAATTTGTATTCAACATGTCCATCGATACCTGGTTATCATCGGTCATCAACTCTTCACAATGGTTGGTCTCAAACCCTCTCACCATACCAAATCATCACAATCAGCTCTGGCAGTGACCTTTGATGCTTTTCCTATACCATGTTTCCTGATCTCATCACTGGGTGCTAGTAGACTGAGATAGAATTAGTGTTTGACTTTGGGAATATGTAGACATATTGAGCAATTACTTCCTTTATCTCTCTCTTGGGACTCTTTGAGGTATCTTATTTCTGAAATTTCTCCTTCTTAACTTGATGATCTATTTGGGTCTAATCTTAATGATTTTGATCTCTTGATCTTTGTTGGACTATTACTTATATCTTAATCCTTGTGGAATCCTAATTTAAAAGTTGTGGAATTTTGTGATCATGTGAAGTATCTTAATTGTGGAAGTGTTTGAATTATTATTTATGAGTCCTCTGACCTCATGGATATTAGTTGTATGAACTCATCCTTTATTTTAACATGAATATACTTTATCTTGCTTGTCCTTTTTGCATGTGTGATTGGATAGTCATAACTAGAAGTAGTGATACCATATTTATTTTATGCGCTAAGGTTTTAGTCCTCCTACCCATGCACTAAGGTTTTTGTCCCCCTATAAAATCTTTATATTGTTTGGCACTGAGGTTTTAGTTCTCCTGCCCTTTGGTATGGAATATATGGGATCCTACCCTAGTTTTTAATATATACTAGTATGTGTTTACTCACCATGCAACTTTTTATGCTTTGTGATAATATCATTGTGACATCGTTGAAAAGGAAAGAAATCTTTTATTGTTTTTCTTTTTTACTTTGATATTCATATTCTTTTGATACCCACTTGGGTTGTCATTTCCTTTTCTATGGGAAGACTTGTTCATTTGACATCCTTTATTCCACATATTTCTCAATAACAATTTAATATGCTCATACCAACTTCGATGCTTATTCATCTACTTTTCTCCTCTTACTAGGGTACGCTTCCAACCCCATGTGTAGGTCAAGGCGAAGTTAACCAAGTTGGACTAGGACATCATCAAGTGTAGTTGAACCTTTTGGAAACAAATTCATGGTAGTTAGATGACCCTCTACTGATCCTTTAGTATAGTTAGTTTTCATATGTTTCACCCTGTGTGGTGAAGTATAGTGACAATATCAAGTTTTATAATAGTTGGATGTTTTGTAATCCAGTACTACATTTGGTATCATGATACTTACATTTTGAATAAATTAGTTGTCATACCTTTTGTAAAAAATTTATAGTGGTTCTTCATATATGGGATGTTTCCTTTTTATTTTATTTTTAGTAGGGAGTGGATCCCAGCTCGGGTCCCACTCCTTACATTTCCAATGAGAATATGCTTCCGATAAAAAGTTACAATGTTGTGTGTGTATACATATAGTATATGTATACAAATGTGAATATATATATATATATATATATATATAAATAGATATACACACACACACTAACAAACACACACATATATACATGTTTATTTGTGTGTATATATTTATTTATATTATGTAAATCTCTGTATCTGTGTACATATATATATATATATATATATATATATATATATATATATATATATATATATTATGTGTGTGTGTTTTGTGTTTTCATTTATATATACATATATAAATAGAGAGATTGATGAGATTTGGGTATTTAAAACCCATTTGGATGATCGGTCAAGCCCCTCGATATAAAAGAAAAAACTATAATCCTAGGTTCTAATGATTTTTTTTAAATCCATGAGCATTTTGCTCACCCTTGTGATATTATTTCAATTACAATCAAATGCTTTTCTACTCGTCTTGGAAACCACTGTGTCATCATTTTGGATTACTATATTGATAGAGGATCTTATAATCTATATTAGAGTCTCACATCAAAGAGAGATGTCTATACACATAACATATCTACCCATGTAGTATCATTGGTTGGACATTGACTAAACCCTTAGTGATTGAGATTGTTACACCCTCATCCCATGATAACCTCTAATCATGAGATGAGGTCAAAATTATATGATTAAACACAACACAGAGGTCACCTTTAACATTTTTTTCATCCCATTTCATATTCTTTGTTTTCTAACATTCAATCACATAAACGAACTATACAAGGGAATTTCAAATTTAATTACTTTGATCTTATTTCAATAATAATTTCATTCTATTACTCACATTTCGATACATATGACTTGATAATAAATACATAATCTATTAATAAGAAAATAAAGTTATACATCATCAATTTCAATTATGTTACTTTTTCAGAAGGACGTAGAGTGACAGGGACAGACTAAACTAGACTAATATGATAATTAGCTCTTGTGGTAGATCTACTTTGGCATAGACATTCTTCAATCCATATTCTCTCCCTAAAAATTTGTCAGTAGAGGGGTGAGCCTACTCTCTCAATGTATGAGTAATTCAAAGAAACTGTTCAAAGCACTTTAATAGTCAAAACGTATGTCATTGAGCAGTTGAATTTAAAATAGAAAAGTAATGAGCTATACATGAACTAATCATTCATAGACATATATATGTCAGGATACTCTAGGTATCTACAAAGAGTAAACCAATATATGAACATACTTGATTAATCACAAAGGGAACTAGTTCAGAAACATACAAATGGCAAGTTATTGGAGATAACCACAAAGAATATATGATTTACTACACATATTTGATTAATATCTCATCCATTTTATTATGCCCTGAACCCACATGAAGTGTACCACGACATGTGAAAGTATTGTAGCAAGCTACAATCTCATTGTACGAGGCTTGGAAGTATGCCAAGGTTCCTAAGCCTATCTGTGGAGTAAGACCCCATCTACATAAGACCTCGCCACATCTGTCTCTCGGCGGCTAATGTGAGTGGCCAAATATCTCAACTCCAACTCTCAACTTGGGTAATCGGGTGGGGAGTCAAAGCCCTCGTACTTCTTGTGTACTAGTGAAACTATCAAAGATGTCCACTAATCGACACAACTCTCCATCAGTAAACCTACTGAAGATGTCCACTAACCAGAAAACTCAGGTACCACTCCCAAGTTGGTGTTTGATACCAATCATTTAAGCAGTCCACCCTCACTGACCTACACCCCTGCACCCCACTGGTGTTTGATACCAATCATTTAAGCAGTTCTCCGACTTACCTCAACTTGAACAAAATACCTCTAGTAGGGAATCACATTTCCCCCCCACAACGCATGCATCATGTGAAGGATTCTACAGTGTTCATGGCATAAAAATGTATACTTTACTATTTATTCATGGTTCAATCATCACATCAACATTTCTTAGCGTATCTTTGTAAACAACTCAGATATCATCTGTAATATGTGTCGCAAACTAAACTACTGAGCAATACCAGATCTCATACTGAGAAACACTGATATGAAAATGTTTGATTCACTGAATTCCTAACATTAGGGTTTTATTTGAATCATTCACATATCACATGAATCACACAAGGACTTAATGCATTATAAAATTTCACTAATAAAAGACTACTTTGAACCGTTCACATACAACCAAACATTTATTGAAACTTTGGAATGAACTAAACTAGGGTTTCCACACCATCCCTTGAAATATCATGCATCGAAAAGAACCTTGGAAAAATAAATCTACTACATTAAAATATATCACTTAAGTTATATTTCATGATGTCTATTTGCAAAATTTATGACTTTCCACTCATATAGGATTTCACCCTATTAACTAAGATGTCAAACAAACACTGATAATATCAATTGAATTCCAAGATAATATCTTACATATATGTACTAAGCATTCAGACAAAAGATTCACTTATAATAAGGAGATTCAAACAGGCAAGTTCTTCATTCACTTATAAAATAATTTCAGACATAGTTGAAAATTCTAAATTTTGGTATATTCTTCTACTTTCTATAGTAACTTTAGAAATTACATTCTAGATGTTTCATATCTAATTATAATATGATTTCAAAATCTAAAATTTATCACATCATGATTTAATCCATTTCTAGATCATCTTGTAAAAGCTAGACTTTAAAAGAAGATTTAAGTTTCATTATCACATATATGGACACCTATAAGTTATAGTAGATTTAATCCAATTTTATGCAATATACTATTTAGTGGAAGTACCCACTCACCTATACTCATTTTTTGGGTTAGTGATCTCAAGCTTGATGTAGAAAATTTTTGATTCCTATCTACTGTCTTGACTTTGAGGTCCAAACCTCAAGAACTAATATGGGATAATCTATTGTTGGGCCAACAGATCTAAGCGATGCCTTCTAGAGGTAGTGTATGAAGAAAACAAGTAGGAGAGAAACTCTTCCATGAGACTTTAGGAAAACTCATACCAAGAGGAAGGGGAAGGGAGACAAAATCTATTGCAAATAACTTAGTATGTGATATGTGGCAGATCAACAAATTTCCCATGTTCTCTGTGTTCTTCCTCAAAGATTGTCCTAAAAATTACCTTCCATGTCATCTTTTTGTCAGTATAAGGGTTTGATCGTGTAGAAGATCCAATTACAGTTCTAATGAACTTCCTTACATTAAAAATAGATATATATATATATATATATAGAAAATGTTATGACCCTTTTTGTAATTGGTTATCCTGATGGCGAGCAGTAGAAATTGTTTTCGGTCGACGACCCATATCTTTGGTCAATGGGAAAGCAAACCAAAGCCATCTCTAAACATATTTACCAAAAAGGTCATAAATCTCTCATTTTAAATTCAATTTGGTTTATAATTTTTGTGTTCAATTTATAATTGAAGTCTCTATAATCCTATATTATTATTTTCATAATATTCTCAAGAAATAATTTCTTTGTTAATTATTTCCTAAAGTATCATTAATTCTCTTTCCTCATACATGTGTGGGTTATCTCTATGTCAACTAAAACTTGGATCTCATGGTATTCTTAAGTCATGACTATGAGTTATCCATAACATTTCAAAAATCCAAGTAAATCCAAGTAACAGAAAATATGAAAAATCATTTACGATATTGCTATACCTATCATATATATATATATATATATATATATATATATATATACTATCAAAACACTAAAACCCTAATTATTCAAAGCAAAAGAATGATTAGAGTTTCTCCGTAGGTTTGAAACATCACAACTAGACATCTCATTATTAATTTAGGTTAAATAATAATACTATTGTTAAGAATGTAATTAAATCCTAACTTATCAGTTAATCTCAAATGCAGTCGTAACAATTCTTTCCCCCTTAAAAGGTTTCATCCTCAAAAAATAAACATGTAGAGAAAGTACATCCAAGGTTCCTTTTAAATTCCTTAATTATTATATGTCACTATATCCTTGTATTTCATATTTATGTAATGTCTTCAACAATGAGTCCTTTATTTATTTTCTAGTCACAACAAATTTGAATCAAGGCCTCTCAATGATAGCACAATAATTCTCTAAGTCACAATCAATTACTATGAAAGAGAGAAAATAATCAGCCATTTTAAATCATGTGGTTCCCTCTTGAGATGTCACCTTGGTACTACTAATCCGATCCAAGAATCTGAATTTATGTGGTTCAATCTGTACTATTGTTATGTATGACATCTGGGTTAGATTAATGGTACTCTGATGGTAAAGAACTCATAAGATGCATGACTAGATTTAACAATAGTAGTGCAATATTTAGTTATATTACTGGTATGAATGACTAGAATCACAACACCCTTTTCAATTTAATATATTGATTACACAAGTATCACTAAAATCATATGTAAAACAAATTTACATCCTTTTATAATGCCTTTAACATTACTAAAAGAAAATTCATATATTACTGCAAGCTCTTTATTTTGTCTAATTTCTTTCTTATTCATTACCACATCTTCTTACTTATCCTTCTCATTTTGGTCATAAAAATAAGCAACTCTAACATTAAAATATTTGAGGTAAGAATGGGTTATCCATCATTCTTTCTATCAATACAAGAACTTATTTATGATTACGTTTTGCTCATGTTTCACTTCTCCTTTTGACTAAAACACACTTCCTACATTTCAAATCTACTTATTATCCTCTGTTCTTAGTCATTTCCATGTTGTTTATATACCTTTCTCATTTTCTACCTTTAAATTGTAGATTATTTTCATTTTTAGTATCTTCTCATGTTACATTGATCTCATGATTTTTATTTTATATAGATCTTAGTACTCAAGTTCAAATCACTAGTGACATCCCTTGAAACTAAAACTCTACACTTTCTAATGTTTAATCCTTATTCCAAAAACATGATCTTGTTGTGACATGATTTTTCTCCCTTATTTTGATATGAAAACTTTAGCTCTCTATAATATTAGTAAAGTCTTCCTTATCTTTATCACTTGAATTTCCTTTCTCTTACTTGTCATTCCTAGTAAGTTACTTTCCTTATGTACCCCATGGGGCTTCATCACTCCATAATGTGTTAGCACAAAATTCAATATGCGTGTTTCTCATAATGATTATGTATCATGTAGAATTCATTTTCTTATCACTTCATTCTCATGTTACTCTCATTAAGGAAAATACAAAAGGGAAGATGATTTTGAAATGTATAGTTTTGCTCTTCAACTACTCACTTAACACACTTTTCATGTCTGGTTTAATTAGTTATCAATAGGGATACATGATTATTTAGCATTTCCTCACATCTCACAATATCTCTTTGTTTCCATCTATATTACTTCAAACACAAATCATGCATTGCCAGACATATGAATGAAGAGAAAGGGGTATTTATAAGTGTCCCAAAACAACTTTCATTTTGTCAATCAGGGAACTTGTCGAGATACAATTTATAAAACTCATTGGTCCTCTCACTAACAATTCCTTCAGTGAAATGCAAAAGATTCATTTCAAAATTGGCTTTGAATATCCATTGATTAGTGCTTGGTCGTCAGTCAAGAAAATATAGAAACTTTGTCGATCACATACAAGTAGAAATTTATCAATCTACAAAAATCATCAGGCACCGAAAGTCGGCCGGTACAAAAAATGTTGTCAACCTACCAAGTAAAAGATTCATCGGGCATAAAGAATCCATCGATCTAATGAATAGGCAAGGTCCTCATCAACCCACGCACAACCAACCAACCATCGGTTACGATTCAAGGAACACTGCCAACCCAACATTGTTTATATGCAAGGAACTAACCTCTTGATGAAACATCACATAACAAGGTTTTACTCTATAGAGAGTCTAAATTAGAAGGCAATAAGGATGAATGCATTAGATTTCACAATATAATGAGATATTCCCTGCTCTATTATATCATGTAACCCTCTTTCCCTAATCAAACTCATCATTTCCAATATTTCACTTTGCTTTATCTAAATCTCTTATCCTGATCTTACGATTTACATGTTATCTAGTTCTTCTCACTTTAATTCTTCTGAAAAATTTCCACTTCTATGTACATGTTGTATACCCAACTCTTTTCTCCTATTTTCCCTTTGGTTTGGAGTGCATAGATGCATTTTAATCGATTATATGATCCATTCCTCATAATTGATTCTTTCTATCTTGTATTTTATGTACTTTTATCTTATCTTTCCAGTATTTCATATTTAGAGACTTCATGTAATATTGATCACTAAGCTTTATTCCTAATTTTATGTAATTTTCTTTATATTTCTTTCTATTTTGTCTCTTTGGTTGGCATTCTTTACTACAATGAAGCTTTTCACAATCAATCCATCTCTTTTGTGTGTGTCATAGAATGTTCTTCAACTCCTTTCCTCTTTGCTTTTACTTATTTCAAATTGAAGAAATTGTCTCAACTAATTATATGATTCAAGTCTCTTTATTCATTCTTTCTTATTCATTTTGTGTGCTATATACTAATATGTGTCTTGAATCTATATTCCTGCTTCCCTTTATCCTAAAATTAGGGTTTCTTATACAAGGCCCAAGAGCTAGATCTTAGATATCAATGCCAACTGATTCTTAGTTATTCTAGTTTTTCCTTTATATTTTAACATCTTAGTGTTTGTACATAGTCACTACAATCTCAGTTTAATTTTCATAGTTTAGTTTTATTACCTTGTTAATAGGAGTTATTTTATCCTAATAACGCATCCTACCGGTCGGACCAAGCCAAACCTATAGTCCTAAAGCCAAGAGCTACATGGGATTAACTAACTCTTATTTATCTAAACATGTGAAAAAGAATATCCACTCAAGGAAAAGTCATTTATAGATAATTTCTAGTCTACAAAGTATGTAAACAATAACTAAAGAAACTTCCTACTGTACAACAATCTTAAATAACCATATATAATTTTAAAAACTGAATATATGAATTGAAATGTATAAGACAATTTATATTGATCTCCAATCAAAACAATAATATAAAACAAAAGTTGTATCACATGCTATCATTATGTTTTGATTCCTTCATTACATTCTGGTCTACTAACCCTAATATTTCTAGGGTTTGTCTCTATCTCATCCTTCCTCTGCATACCTGGCTAGGGCATCGAGAGAAGAATAGACACACTAGCTTGGTATTGGTTAACCTTAGTATTCAAATATCATGCCATGGTATCCAAATACTTAGATATCTAAGAGCTACTTACACATCAACTCCTAATTGCCACACTTATGTGTCTAACTTTCTATTCTAATGGTCCTTGATGGCTCAGCCTAACCTTTAATACCAAGTCATTACATCCACATCCCATGATAACCTCTAATAGGTGATTAGGGCATAAGTTGAGGATTAAACATAATATGAAGTTCACCGTTAACATTTTTTAATCCCATCTCAAACTCTTTGTTTTCTCACATTCAATCACATAAAATTACTACACAAGGGAATTTAAAACTTGATTACTCAGATCTTATTTCAACAATAAAGATACATATATAAGCATTCATTTATTTCTCACACTTACATACATATGACTTGATAACAAATACATACTCAATTAATAAGAAAACAATGTTACACATCATCAATTACAATTCTCTTATTTTTTCACAAGGACCTAGAGTGATAGGGACCGATTGAACTAGACAAATTTGATAATTAGCTCTTGTTGAAGATCTACTCAGAAATTGGCATTCTTCAATCCATGTGGTTTCCCAAAATTTTGTGAATAGAGTGGTGAGCCTACTCACTCAGTGAACAATTACTTAAAAAAATAGTTCAAAGCACTTTAATAATCAAAACATATACTAAGGAAAATTTAATTTAAAATATAATCAATAATGAGCTATACAAGAACTAATCATTCATAGACATCTATATGGAAGGATGATCTAGGTGTCTACAAGGAGTAAATCAATATATGACCATACTTGATTAATCACAAACGGAACTAGAAAATTCAGAAACATACAAATGATAAGCTACTGGATATAACCATATGAATTACTACACACATTTGATTAATCACTCATTCATCTTATTATGCCTTGAACCCACATGTAGTGTTCCATAACATGTAAAAACATCACAACAAGCTACGATCTCACCGTACAAGGCTTAGAATCATGGTTGGGTTCATAAGCCTATCTCTTAAGTAAGACCCCATCTGCAATCGAACTCACCACATCTGGCTCCCGATGATTAATGGGAGCGGCCACATATCTAGATTTCTCCTCTCAACTTGGGTACTTGAATGGGGAGTTAAATCCCTCAGGCTTGTTGTGCACCCGTGAACCTATTGAGGATATCCATTGATCGACACAAACCTACATCAGTGGACCTACCAAAGGTGTCAACTAACTAGAAAACTCAGGTACCATCGACATCCCCGATTGGTGTTGGATCCTATATTGTTCAGAAGTTTCCTTCCCATAGAGAAAGCCTCATTTCAAGGAGTCTATAGTGTTCTTGGCATCTAAATGTCTAATTCACTCTTTAAATTTATAGTTCAATCATCACATCAATATTTCTTAGCTTAGCTTTGTAAATAGCTCATAGATCATCAGTAATTTGTACCTCAAATTGAATTGTTGAGCAAAACCACATCTCATATTGAGAAACATTGATATAAAATACTTGATTCATTGAATGCCCCTATTCTTAGGGTTTCATTTGCTTCATTGACATATCACAAGACTTGCATAAGGATTTAATGCATCATAAACGTTCACTAATAAAAGACTACTTTGAACTATTCACATACAACCAAACATATGTTGAAACCCTAGAATGAACTGAAGTAGGGTTTCCATATAATCCACTAAAATACCATGCAACAAATAAAACCTTGAAGAAATAAATCTATCACATGAAAATATATCACTTATGTTGGATTTCATGATGTCTATTTGTAAACTTACGCCTTTCCACTCATATAGGATTTCACCCTCTTAACTGAGGCATGAAACAAACACTGTTAATATCAATTGAATTCCAATATAATATCTGAAATATTTGTACTAAATATTTAGATAAAACAATTTCTTATAATAAGGAGATTCAAATAGGCAAGCTCTTCTTTCAATTATACAATAATTTCAGACATAGTCGAAAATCCTAAATTCCTATATATTCTTCGACTTTTTATAGTAACTTTATAATTTCATTCTAGATGTTTTATATAAATTTCTAATATGATTTCAACATCTAAAATTTGTCACATCAATATTTAATCCATTTCTAGATCATCTTGTAAAAGCTAGACTTGAGAAGCTAATTGAGGTTTCATTGTCGCATATAGGACGAGCTGAAAATTATAGTATATTTAATCTAATTTCATACAATCTACTATTTAGTGGAGGTACCCACTCGCCTATACCCAATATTTAACTTACTGATCTCAAGCTTGAGGTATAAAAGTTCAAATTCTAATCTAAGAACTAATATCGAGCTTGACTTCGAGCTCCAAACCTTAAGAACTAATATCAGACAACCTATTGTTGGGACAACAAATCTAAATGACACCTTCTAGAGGTAGAGGACAAAGAAGAAGAGTAGGAGGGGACCTATAGCATGAGAACTTGATGAAAAGCATAGAAAGAGGAAGGGGAAAGGAGACATAATCCTTAACTAAACAACTTACCATGATAATATTTTGTTGGATCAACATATTTCCCATGTTCTCTATGTTTTTCCCCAAAGACCACCCTCTAAATTGCCTTCCACGTCGACATTTCATTAGTCTAAGAGTCTGATCATGTACATGATCAAATTATGGTTCCAAAGCATTTCATTTTTTTAAAAAGGATATGTATAGCAAAAGTTATGACTTTTTTGTGATTGGTTATCCTGACGGTGACAAATTTCTTTTTGTCAATCGACGGGAAAGCAAACCAAAGCCAACACTGCATATGTTTACTAAAAAGGCCATAAGTCTCTCATTTTAGCTCAAATTTTATTCTTTTTTGTGTTAGATTTATAATTGAATTTTCTATAGTGCTACAGTATTAATTTGATAATATTCTCATGCAATAATTTCTTCATCAATTATATCCTAAAGTATCATTGATTATCTTTCCACATACATGTGTGGGATATCTTATATTGATCTCACAATATGCTTAATTCATGACTATATGCTATCGGTATCCTATCTAAATTTCAAGTAAATCCAAGTTACATAGAAAATATGAACAATCATTTACTATATTGCTATACCTATCAAATTTTGTATTTATATACTATCAAAACACTAAAACTCTAATCATTCAAAGCAATAGCATGATTAGAGTTGCTTCTTAGGTTTGAAACATCACAACTATACATCTTGTTGATAATGAAGATTAAATAATAATATTATACTTAAGCATGCAATTATCTATTTAAACCCTAACTTATCAATTAAGATTAGATGTGGTGATAACATAAATTTTATCATGTGTGCACACATTTATATATTTTACCTAAGTCCTCGATGAGGCATCAACATCAGGTTCGATGCAAAGTTCCTTCATCCTTGGGTATACTAGTGAAAGACAAATGACTGTTCTTAAATAGCTTCACATCAATATGGTCATCCATTTACTAGTCTCACTCACGAAAATGATAAGGATATTACTCCTTGTTATATAGGAAGGAGAAATCACATATATACAAAACATGTTTCTCATGACACTCAACACACCTAACCACCAACTTTATAGTCAGACATCTTCAAGCTTACATTGAGTATCATCAAAGTATATCGGTCATCCTGTAACTGATGTAGTAACTTAACTTTAAGGGAGAGATATACAATTGCAACATTAAGAGTTAGTAATGAACTAATGATGATCATGAACCACTCTAAAATTGTATTCATATAGTTACAGTTGTCCTCTTACAAGTTCATGCCTATCTAACTTTATATCCAATATTATGAACCAGGACACTTGGTCATCAATCGTCATTCATACTAGTTTGAATGCATTTTTTTCAACACCATAATATTGAACTTAGGATATTTATCTTTCAAGGATCTAATGTTCAACTCAAAAAGTTAGAATCATTTGTCTCAAAACCAATTGGTTTTTTGAAAAATGTTATTCTTATTAATATTACATGATTAACTGGGCACAATAACTTGAAATTCATTTACTTTCCAATTCAAATATGCAAACCATCCCCTATAGAATAATCATATGATTGGATTATAAGGCATACATTATAGATGTAATAGGTAGGAAATCAAAATGATCAAATATCAGTAATTGTATACACAATTGGTCCTCTTATTTATATTACAATTTGAGACCAGTTACATATTTTTACATTTCATTTTTAGGATTAATACAAGGTGTCCCACACTAGATATTCATATTAATATACATTATTTTTCTATCTATATTTTGGCTTCCATATCTTGTATTAACCTAATTAAGATAAAATCCAAGGACAAAGAGGTAGGTAACCCCAACACACATTAAAAATAAACAAAGATTGATAATATATGATGTGATCAACAAAAATTAGTAGGAACATAAGAAAAAAAGCTTAAAACATCAACAATTGCCTCAACAAAGACAAGAATTATCAATCTCACAAGTTATGAAACTGATCGCAACACTTGAACATTACTTTACACATGTAGGTTGTTATATATCAGGAGTATATTTCACATACAGAAACATCACATCTAGAATGTATATCATATATGAACAACAACATGGTATTACCAAAGATCAAAATATTTTATAGCATCTCTTTCATTCTAGAAACATGTTCTCAAGACATAGCAGTCATCAGAAGATTACATGAAAGGAAAAATGTGATAAAAACTTGAAATAAAGTGTCTCTCCAACTAGTACTACATGTGTAGCGAGTCTAACTAACCAATAAAACCTCACCAGATCTACAACCAAGAATCAAAAACATCTCTGTACCAGATAGATCTTTTTCATGGGTAAAATTGTAAACACAATCACCTAATCAAAGATACCAAACTTTAAATTTATACCTAACTTTAGGATACGTCTGGAACTCATTTTGGAGTGTATTACAGTAATACATGGTCGAGCACATGGATAAGGAAAAACAACATAATAAGAACATAAAGGTTTTTCTTAGTTTAGTCTAATCAAAAGGAGAAAATTTGGTATTACAGTCAATGAATGAATTGATCTACTTCAAAATAGTATATCTAGGTCAAATGGAATGAAGATAATTGTGAATATGAAAAATGAAACTTGAATTTTTCACCAATCAAACCAGCCTCAACCATGCAAAACCTTCTCATATCATTTATATGTATTGCTAACTTATTTTTTTGACTCAAGGTCTAAATTTACTAAACCCTTGTTTTGATGATGACTAAACCATTCCAATTAATTGTTTTTAATGCCTCTACTTGAGTGATTTTAGATTAGGTATAGACACACTCCAAATGCCCTAACTTACACATCTCAACTTGGAGAAAAGACAAGTCAAAGTCAATATAAGTGCACATTTTTTGAATATGATGTAAATCCATTAGAATCATATTGTAAATCACTTGTAAAGATTGTATGACTTGTAATTAATCTTAGAAAAAATTAGGAGCACTTAGATCAAATATTTAAGCACTCAAAAGCCATTTTCCAAAATTCACATCAGGCTATTCATCGGTCGAGTTGCAAACTCGACCGATCCTGATTGGATCTTGAAAATGACTTTTGATCAATTGAGTTTACATTTTATAGAACTCGACTGATCCCTCTACAAACCAAAACTGATTTAAGTGAATCAGTTGACTTACCCCAGGACAAACTTGACAGATGACCTAAATTGGTCTTATCTCTTAGTGGTACCGGTCGATTTATATTTATAGAAATTTGACCGATTGCACTGTAGGGAAAAGTACAGAAAAGTGTTTCTAGTTGTTGTGGAGTTGTAACAAGTGAAAATATATCTGTTATAAGTCAAAAAATAGCTAGTTTTCATTTTTAAGTATTCCCAAAGGCTAAGAGGCATCCCTAACTATAAATAGGACCGCTTGGGCTTCATCCCATGGTTAGCCAAGCACTATGAAGGTCCCTATTCTATAGTTGAGTGATTCTACAGCCTCCTCTCTATCTCTAAGCTTAATCACTTTCTACATTTGTTAGAGTGAATAGTAAATATGTAAGAGAGCCAGTCCTACATGTATATCTTGTGAGCCTATCACTTCCACCACCTCCCTATTTCTCATTTCAACCATGAAGATGAAGGTTCTCTCTCTTGGCTAAGAGAGGTGAAGAAGAACAAGGGAAGGAGTCCCTTGGTGAAGATCAAGGATGAAGACTTGGAGCAAGAGTGGGTAAGCTCTTGGTGAAGGAAGAAGACTCCTTGATCAAGTGGGTAAGTCCTTCGTGGAAGCTTCTCTTAGTGAAGGTGAAGGAAAAAGGCTGAAGATCCAAGAAGAGTAGAAAAGTCCTTGAAGGCGGAAGACTTGTGCTAGAGTGGGTAAGACCTTAGATAAGGCTGAAGACTCTTGGCAAAGTGGGTAAGTCCTTGGTAAGGTGGAATACTCTTGGTTCTTGTATGGGTAAGTCCTTTGTTGGTCATGTATTGTAAGTCTTATGAATGAATATAAGAGTGTAATGGTTAAGAAATCCTAGAGGTTGACCTCTCTAGATAGTGGACTAACTCACTTCTAGTTTGAAGTGTGGAACCACTCTACATAGCTTGTCACTTGGTGTATGTTCAATCTCTCTCTCCCTTACTATACATGTTTTAGTTGTGCTCAAATTTCCTATTTAGCAACCTTATCTTGTGATATATCTTGAAGGTCTAATGAATTTTGTTTAAGTGCATTCATCTCTATTCATCTCCCCTCTAGAGAATTTAATAACCCATCTAAGATCCAACATATTTTACAAGTAGTTATAGAATGATATTTGCACCTTCCTTTGATCGAGGTCCAGGTAGATTTATATCTAAAGTTATCTCTCTCTTGAGATGAGACCAATAGATATAGGATAAATGTTTTACTTATGTATACTAATTCCTCACTCTCGTGTCTCATTACTAATCCATATCATAGATCTTAGTGAACTCACTCTCTTAAATTTATCCAAATCAAACATTGCAAGAAGTTAGCTAGTCATACATGTGACACACTAAAATAGGAGTATCGAAACAAAGCTATAGGAACACATGTATTAAATAGAAGAAGGAAAGATACATGGTTGGGAGGGCCTAATGGCTACTCCCAGTCGAAGATATCAATTTTATCCACTCATGGTACAAGAAAGAAGAAGATTACAACTTGAATCAGTCATAGTTATCGAATGAAAATTATGAAATAGTAAAAAGGGGTGAGAAGTCAATACAAAGGTAGATCAAGTTGGAACGTTGATGTATCAACGTTTTGGCTGAATATGACAAGAAGGTCAATCCCCTGGGAGAGGTTGATAGATGTCCTAATCAACCTTGAGGAGATTGATCATCTCCACTTCTTTCACTGGTGGAACTTGATCAAGAAGGTATGTTGACCTAACAATGGAAATGTTTGGTGGAAAGCCTAAAGGTCCATGGATCTTGCTAGGTCGATAGCACTAGCTAGGTCAATCATTCTGGACTTGTTCTTACTCTCTACAATAGACATCCGTCTTGTTCTTAGAAAATGAAATGCCTTGAACTTACGCTTTTGGGGTCTATTTATAGGGTTTGACTTTTTCCTTGTTGATCTATGATTGGTCCATGTGTGCTGACCCTTAGACTTCCTACCATCAACCTTAGGGATCGCTGGGTCTTTAGTTTGATTGAAACATCATCAACCTTGAAGAGGTCAATCTCTTGGACATCGACAAGCTACTTTTAATGAACTGACTACCTACAGGTTTATGGTAGTTCAATGAGCGTACTTGAAGGTCATCAACCTTGGGGATCGATAGCATTCTGCATGTATTTAGCTCTATCAATCTTTGTCAATCTCTTAGATCGATGCTTTTATGAAGATCTTGGGATCCATCGACCCAAAGGTCGATGGACCTAATGGTTTAGTAGCTAATTGCATTGATCTAGGGATCTATCCAATTAGGTTCTTTAATCGACTTAGGGGGTCTATGAGCTGTGATTTCTTTGTTGTGGTTGGTATCCTTTTTATAAATATATATCGACCATGGAGGTTGATTGGCAGGCTATTGATCTTCATGGTTTGAGTTCAGTTTCTATAGCTTTCAAGAGAACTTAGTCAAAATAAATTATTTTTTGACTAAGTGTAAAGTGAAGGATTTTATGACCTCTATTCCCATAATTAAATTATTTTATATCACAAAAGAGTTATTAAATAAGCATGAAAACTGATGTTATCAACTCCCCCAAAATATAGTATTTATCTTGTCCTCAATATAATAACATAAAACCATCATGTGAGACAAAATGAGCAGGACAATAGTATTCATTTCTAATACAAGTTTTATGTCAAACTCTAATAAAAAGAACTAAATGAAGTTATAAAATGATCTCGCCTCATAAAACATCAATCATTAAAAGATCCTTTATGATGGTTTACTGGTTGTTTTGCCTCATATACTATCTCTAAGACACATTTCTCTTTTCAAAGTAGTTTTCATTCTTGTCGTATTATTTGGTCAGTGTTCGATGAATGGGTAGGCTGAAAGGCTTGTGGATATTCCCTTCCTTCTTTTGGGCCATTCAACTATAGGTCCATTAAGTGGGAAAATGGCCCCTTCATTCCAAACCTCTTGGTTTTAGAGCGTTCATTGCACATCCTAAGTACCACTACCCTAAATTGATATACTTTTAATGAAAACCATTGAAAATGGGAGCATGTATATTTTGATCTTACAGTTTATCAAAAGTGTCATATCTACACTCATGGACAGAACTATACTCTGTTCTGGTACGTACTTTTACTAAAAGTAGGGCATAACTCTCTGAATTATTTATTCACTGACTACATTTATTCATCACTCTTTTTAGTATTTTCTATGATGTGGAGATGGAATGGAGGATGTGGTATCTCTGTGTTTTTCATAAGAATGTGTCTTCAACTGAATATGATTTTATTTTATTTGATGTTTTTAAGAATCTTTTGATGATGTTTTAAAGTTGGAATCAAGTTTGAGAAATAAGTATCATTTTTTCAAGAGAAAGATATAAAATAAATATCATTATAAATATGAAATTTTAAAATTTTGTATCGACTCATCATTTCCTCATAACTGATTGTATAAATGTAGCATGTGGAACAAAGACTAAGTTCTTTGGATATAATTTTTTTATCATCTTCATCATCATCATTTTATACATGTCAAAATTTTAAAAAAGATGTTGAAAACTCATGAAGAAAATTGGACAAAAAATGATCAATGAAAAAGTGAAGATTGTTTGATATGATTGCCACCTATCTCACAAGAATACTCCTTAAAATATTACAACACATTCTACCCTTAGAGTCTGAAAATAAGAAAGAAAAATGTAAGCATGTGAGATTGTCACTTAAACTTGACGATAGCGATCTTCAGTTGCCCATTCAGAATTCAAGAGCATCATTGTGTAGTTGTCACACTGGAAATGGTAGTTATCTACATGACATTACCCCACTACATCATGAAGGACTAAGATAAAGTACATCCATTGCATAATGTAGAATCCACAGTCATTTCAAAGATGTCTCTACGCGGGGGGGATATGATGGCAAAACTGGGGTAAGATCCATTATTTGTGTGTTGAGAGGCATATCTATTGCCATGCTAATGGATAAGAGGAATGATCTCTATGGAACATGTGTCAGTGATGGGTTCAAGTTCACTTGCTTTTTAAAGAAGAAAATTGAAGACCTTCAAAACTAAATGAAGAATCTGATCTTGTTATAGAAAATGACTAGGAGTTCTTGAGTAAAGATTGCAGTAACATCCAATGATTACTGTATAGTAGAGATATGAAAATATAATGTGGGATGGACGTTTATAGTCATTGGATCAGTAGCTCTTTTTCTCTAGAATTGGCTTGATTATAGGGACCATTCTGCAAATCAAGTTCGGGCACATAGACATCATCAAAGGAACGGATCAGAAGAAATTAATATGTTGCCATAGGACTATGATATAAAAACAACCCAGTTTGAGAGTATCTTTGAGGTCAAACTTCATTACTATTTGATCATTCACATGGAATACAATATAATTAACATTGTTGTATATGATTTGTGTCATTAGTGACGTATGCTCAGATAAAGAAAGTTAACAACAAGAACTTCTATCAAAATTTGCAAAACTGGGCTCAATCGACACTGGAGGACCATATATAGGAAATAGTTTAAGATCATCCAACATGTTAAAGATACTGGTAGCCTCCCAAGCTCATGCGAATTGAATGTAGATCCTGATGCTTGTGAATCGAGATGGAAAGGTGTCAATTGAGATTTTTTTTCTTCTTCTTCTTCTACTTCTTCACAAAGGACCTGCCAAAAACTTTCCTTGGCAGGCCTATGAATAAGAGATATGGATCCCTTAAATAATTAGGAAGTTGGGGATCTTAGAAGAAGAGGTTATAGTAGATCACCTCCATTTCATATCGTATGCATAGTGCAAAACATAGTTGGGGTCTAAGTTTGTGACGGAGATGTTGCGGTTAGATCCTCTATGACTCAAAGGAATATGAATGCAATGTCACCTTTTGTAAGATTATGTCGATGGCACAATGGATCTATGTTGGGAAATATAGGCACATAGTATAGCAGCGGAAACAAAAAAATTATCTAATTGTATTCCAATAATAGCAAGATCACTTCAACTACTATGAAATAGGAAGGATGGTTTAGCGAGTTATACCTGGTCTTAGATTAAGTTCAACGACAACAACTCACTTCAATGACAACTATTTCTAGTTTCTCTTGGATGGTGGTTGTGTAGCTCTTGGCTTTCACGACGAACAACGAACACAAATAGCTTCTGCTATGCTCTTATGGTCTCTCCATGGATTTTAGGCTGACCTTTCTCTCCCAGTAGTAGCTAAAGGACTCCTGCCTCTAAAGTAGTCCACACTAACCAATTAGAACTCTTACAGTCCTACTAGGATAGATAGGAAGGAGTTTTCCCTCTCACTTGTGTACTAGTAACCATCATACTCCAACAACGACAGTGATCAATTGTTCTCTCCGGCAGCTATCCCTCCCTAGTCAGGTAGGACTTGCTTGGGCTCTCTCATCTACCACAACCAGAGAGGACAAAATTTTTTAGAGGAACTGATTCTCAGTTGTCTATGTTGTTTTATGGGAATCCCCCAGTACACCTCTATTTATAGTAGAGGCCAGGATCAGGGTTCCCAATCTATATGGGATTTTACAGGAGTGGAAGGGACCGAAAGATCTTAAATTTTCACAACATCTGACAGCCAAAATGGTCGTTTGGCAATCTAAATGGTCTTCTGACTCTGTGAGACGGTTGCCTGACTGACAGTTTACCAATCGCATACAAATTTAGCATTTTAAATTCCAATTGATATCAAATATTAATTTCTTGCACCCCAAGTAATGTGCAACTCAAACTAATTGGGAAAAGTTCACAATATTTCTTTGGTAAAAATGAGCTATACCACCTATACGATATGCCTATCTCACTCACCCAGATGACCATCTATTGAGTCTGAGTTGAGTCGGTTGGTCCAATCACATTGAATGACTGATTCAAGGGAAGAACTTAGCCAATTCAAACTCTGATTAGCTTGACAACCCAAACGGCCATCTCAAAATTTGAGATTCCCATCTAGCTTACCCAAACAATAATCTCGCTCAGTGAGATGTTTGTTTGGTAGTATAGTCATCCAATCAGTTGATTTGTTGCATGAATTGAAACACTTTAGTAATCAATCCAATTATCATTCAAGATAAACTCCTATTCTAGATGAGTTCCTATGTGTGTGACCCTATAGGTCCCATGTCACATTAGCAGTGAATGTCCATAACTAACTTATGACATCACAAGCAAGGACCGGTGCCTAGTCGCACATCAGTGCTACCCAAGTGAATGGATAGTTGGAGAACAACTTCACACAACAATCTGTGTAAGGTGTTGCAACAATTATATAATTCCCTTGTCACTAATATCTAGAATGAACTCGAGGCAAGGACTCATCTTCCTTTCAATGAACCAAGAGCAGTCTGTCTATGATAATGTTACCTCAATATCATATATTTATTCACATGTGCATGCACATGTATTTCTCAATCTCTCTTATCAAGTGGCTAGAATATCATACTCGAGTAGGAGGGAAAAATATGATATCTATCACTCAAAGTCTATCCCATGTGTCAAAGTCACCCAATCATCACCTTTATAACAACCTAGGTTTTAGGACTACATTTCATGATGTCAAAGCGCACCCAATGACATGTGATGAGTGCATAAATTTCAGGTCTAAGAATCACAATCACCACCTTCACTATGAGAGCTGACTGTGACTTACCATATGATGGTTTCCATGTGTCACTCTCGAGGTGGGTCTATTTGAGAAATTGTTCTCTAACATGTATCTGTGTGTTTTGTTTAATATCACCATATCATGACTAATGAGATTATGTCATCAACCAACCCACACTCTAGTCTTATGTGTTACTAGAGTCTATCTACCTTGCACAGTAACAATCGACTAGGGACATAACAAGAATGTACACACTCTTAAAATTCATATGACCTCATCCTCTAAGGCTAATAATTGAAAAAATACATCATTGAGTATTGTCATTCTTTAGACATTCATAAGGTTTCCTCATTATCTCATAATTGAATGAAACATAACGAATTGGAAGCTTGCCTTTACAAGTTTTAATCAATTCCTTTATGGTATATGCCATCTCAATCATCATATGATTTTCTTTATGAGCATACCTTACCAATAGACTCCCACTTGGACTTAGAGAAAATCACCCACGAATCTCATTCTGAGTGATCCAGACATGTCCAACATGCTTCTGTTATGCAAGTGCTTAATCAAGTAGGTTAGCAACACTTTTCTATAGTCAGTATATTACATGTTTCTTATCTCTTCGCTTTGAGATTAAACCACAGAAATGTGGTACTTGATTTTCCTTTCCTAACACTTAGCTCCATTGTTTTCATAGTATCACTATTGTGTCGTTAATGGTTGGAACATCCGTAAGTTCATCATATGAACTTCTAAATCCATATAGTATCGCTCTGTGTTCGCAACACAAGTATACGTGGCTTCTATTGTAGAATATTATTAATGGCTAATAGTTTGGAACCCTTCCAACTAATAACATCTATCTTTTAAATCAAACATATTTTATTGTTATCACTTTGTCATTATGGAAGTTTTCTTCGATTTAACCCTTTACAATAACTCTTCCTATCATTTCTATCTCTATTGACTAGAAATCTATCCTTACATACTTCTCAAGTATTGATGCATATTTTAATGGCATTCCAATAACCCTTATTGGAATTTATTATCATCTTGTCATGTACAATACATACAAGATTATATGGGATAATAGGACTCATGATAGATCCATTTCTTTATCCTTTGGCATCTTAATCTTGTTATTTCTAATCTTCACAAGAATTGAATCTTATGGTTAATGACATACTAATTTGGATTCTTTCTAATTGAATCCATCCATGTTGAACTCTTTCAACACATTGCTATTATATGTTCTCAAACTTCCAATGTGAAACATTCAAGAACTATCTCATAGGTCTTTATCCTTATCTCATAAGATGTTTCACATAATCATTCATTGTCAAAGGGTTTTCCATGCCATCTCTCAATATTCATTATATTGAGATGTTATTCCTCATCACATGTGAAATATTCATATGTGATCCCACTAAATCTTTTGTAATAACATATTTAATCTTTTATCTTGATTCAAGTCAAACTCTTTGACTATCTCGTCAAGTGAAAGATCCATTCTCTGAGATGCTTGTTTCAATCCTAGATTGAACTGTGTAGTTTATAAACTTTATTTGCATTCTTGAAGTTATAAAACCTTTTATCTTGTGTAACATACACATCCTCTAATGTATTCCATTCAAGGAATCCAATTTTATCTTCATATGCCAAATCTCGTAGTCTATCTTAACTTACAACAACAAGCTAAATTGGTAAAGGAATTTCTATCATGTTCAACAACTTGAACTGATATGAATAACTATTCAACCAATTTCTCATTTTATGTTATCCATGTAGGTCTTTTCTACAAGAACTAACATCACCTTTTAGGTTTTATCCCTTAAGGTAGTGCTATCAAGGTCCCACATGGTTAGCTTACATGGATCCCATAATGGCCTTAAGGCACTTACTCAAATCATGGTACTTAATAGCTTCTAGTTGATTAGTTGGCTCATATTGTAATGACCAACCCATCTAAATCATTGAATTCACAATCCTCCAATCTTAGATGTGTTCTGCTAGAACTATTTTATTTTGTCTTACATGACAACTCGAGATTCCACAACAATTTGTGATTCTCTTAGTTCTCATTGTACCTCTTTTTTGACCTTGAAACTTTTGAGTTTTACTATTACCCACATTGATTCTTTAGGAACTCAATTATCTTATCCACAAAATACTTTTGTTATTGGATTCATATTAACAATAACATTCAACAATTATGGTTTGTGGATAAACCTTTTCCAAGAAACTACTTTCTCGATATAGGTTTCTATCTGTTTAGACGTATTGGGACATTCCCAAATCATATCTATATGATATCTTACAAACCATTCAGACGGTACATTATTTAGTGATAGCTTTAAATTAATGAGGATATAAGAAGATTAGATTAATTTATAGTTATATCATGACTCATCTTGGTATAGTTCCTTCATTCAGACACATGATCATGTTCAGACAGATTTGACTTGTGATACATTATCACAAATCTTTCTTGAAGGTGATCAAGACATTGATGCAAAATATTTCAACACTTGATCTCATCAAAGTTTCTTAATACTTTTATCAAAGTTATAATTCATTTATAATATCATTGAACACTTCAAGAGATTATATTTTACAGAGTACATATCATTATATTACCAGTAAATGGATGAGGTATAGGTAATTATCTATAGCAATCATTCTGTAAGATCTTCATGCAGCACATGTGTGAGGTTTGATGGAAATCTTATCCTCCCACTACACTAGTCAAGGATGTTATGCCATGTTATGTAAAAGAAAGAATTTCATATATCCTCAGGTTCAATAACCAAGGGAGTCTAGATAACATCAATATGTATTCTAGATATGCATTTCTTATATGTACATCCAAGGTGACTACTACTAAAGATAATTCTTGAATCATCAATCATAATCCTTTGGTATTAACTTTATAAAACTTATCCATGATTATTTCAAAGTAAAGATCATTAGATATTTGGGCATTGCTATGCAAGATGATATCTTTTGAAACAAAAATAATAATCTCATACTTTATTGATATATCATCCTTGTCATACAAGATACTCTAAAGTAAATTTTTTCTTATGGCATAATTAAATAGTAGTTCCAATAACTCTATTACATGTCCATTGGGCTAAGATAAATTTAAATATAGTTGAAGCTTCCACAACTCTTGCTCTGCCTTGTCCTTTGTCCTTCCATGAAGGCCTTTACTTCTTGTCAGAACATGCACATTAGTATGTTAGATCTCTGTTTGGTATCACATGCCAAAACTAAGAAGTAATAAATTTTATCTTAAAACATTTATACTTGAAGTGGAGGCCTCAGTTCCATACTTCTTCTTCTTTAGTTCCTCTAACCAGAGTGGGCAATTCCTTTTCCAATGTCCATGCTACTCACAATGGTGACATTTGCCTCTTATTTTCTTTAGACTTCCACTTGCTTTGAGATATAAAGACTTGGGCTTCTGGCTAGCTTTAGAACTCTTCTTAGCTTTGCCTTTGACTTAAGGCTTCCCCTTTGTCTTGTTGATCATCATCATAGACTTGGGATTGTCTTTATTCATCTGTCCCTCAGCTATTCTTAAGATGTCCAACAACTCTAACAATGACTTGTCAAAGTTGTTCATGTTATAGTTCATGACACACTAACTATATGACTCTAGAAAAGAACTATATAATCACGTCAGTGGCCAACACTTGACCCAAGGGGAATCCTTTTCCAACAAGGTTCTCCACATACCCAATAAGTTTGAGCACATGAGGACCTATTGGATCTGCTTTTGCCATGTTACATTTGAACAACACCTTGGGGGCATCCTATCTCTCTTGTCTTGCTTGATCTTGGAACACATTCCTAAGATGTGTGACCATCTCAAT
The DNA here is from genome assembly GCA_963693085.1 of Alisma plantago-aquatica. Taxonomy (NCBI): domain Eukaryota; kingdom Viridiplantae; phylum Streptophyta; class Magnoliopsida; order Alismatales; family Alismataceae; genus Alisma; species Alisma plantago-aquatica. The sequence continues at coordinate 476,355,850 of OY856411.1, forward strand.
CACATCCATGTTCTTGTGTTTCCTCTACAACTCATAGTTCATGGAACATAGCATTAGACACTTGGCATCCATGACATCTTCAATATGCTTCTTGTAAGAATCCTTATCAACCTTTGGCACATTTTGAGGTGGTTCATCTAGTTCTGGAATTTTCAGGACATAGAGCTTGCACTCCTATGTGAGAATGATTCCCAGCATTCTAAACCAGTCATGGAAGTTGTTTCCAATTAGTTTGTCATTCTCAATGACTGATCGTAGATAAAAGTGATTGTTGGTCATTGCCAATTGATTCTACAATAGAATTTGGAATTTTGTCAAATACTCATTTTTTATTTGATTTGATTAAAATTTGGGTAATAGTAATTAGGTCTTTAATTCATTATAGTTTCCATTATTTTGATCAAATTGACAACCCTCAAGTATCAATTCATAAAATTGCAGCGAATCAATCTTCTAATGAGCAAGATCCAAGATAATTCAACTATGGCCCGACCAACAACGCAAACACAGTCAATTACCAAGGTAGGAATTTTTGCCAATTGCATCATATGCAATTCTTGATAGATAATATGCACAACTCCTTACTGATTTACTTTTCATGCTTTGGGGACTAGACACTCTGAGAATCACCAATTAAGCTTGACCCAATAGCCAATACGGTAATAATACACCCCACAGAGGCAGAACCTACATCATTACCATCACACTTCCACAAGGTAGACGACACACCACGTGGATGTGTAACCAATGCTCATTCGATCAAGTTTTTCATGTGTATTATTGTTGGAAAACATCTTAGACTTAATATGTTTGATTGAGGGATTATATATATACAATATCCAATCACCACATATATAGTATGTACCATATACATGCTATATCCCACAATGTAAACATGCAATATAAAATAAAAGGCAATGGTTATGGTCATGTCTACTTGTAATTCCTTGGAGACATAAGGAATTACTAACTCCTAGGTCAATCATCACATCATATGTATGAACCTACTATTGGTGTAGACATGTTCTTGCCAATCTGGGTAGATCAATTCAATCCTTGAACTGGTCGTCTTGCCTCTTGGCTGGTTGGTTGGTCTTTCTATCCAACCGATGTTTGGAATCCTTCCAAACGGTTGATTGGGCCCACTGGGAAGGTCGTCTGGCCTCCACTCCAACCGATGTTTGGACTTCTTCCAAACGGTCGGTTGGGACCACCAGACATTCATCTAGTTCTATCGTCCTATCCTCCATGGTCCTCGAGACGGTCGACTCATCTCACGACCTAGTATCTCAACTGGCGATGAACATCTTCCTCATCGTTTCAAGAAAAAAATATCATAGTTCTACTTTATTGCATTGAATAAGAGAAATCTCAAGTTACATTGGAGGGTAGAAAAGGTAGGAAAGCATTAACTTTACATTGGGAAGAGGGAGGTAGAGGCTCGGTACACAAACCGAGATAAACGTGAACCAAACCATCCAACCACACACAGATATAGGGTATTGGCCATAACCACGCTACACATCCACCATGAAAACAACTTTTGGGGCAATGCGTATATATATATATATATATATATATATATATATATATATATATATATATATATATATATATATATATATATATATATATATATATATATATATATATATATATATATATTTGTGTGGGATTATGTGGTCTTCGATCGGATATGCATATGAGAACGTTTAAACATACACATTGTATGGAATAAATAAACGATTAAACTAAAATCTAATCATATCAATTATTCTAAAACATAGTAAATTTATGTGGCTCTGATATCACTATTGTGAAATACAGGAATAGAGTATAGCAGTAGAAACAAAAAAATTATATATTTGCATTCCCATAATAGCAAGATCGCATCAACTACTATGAAATAGGAAGGATGGTTTAGTGTGTTATACCTGGCCCTGGAGAAAGTTCAGCATAACAACTCACTTCAATGACAACTATTTCTAGTTACTCTTGAATGGTGGCTATGTAGCTCTAGGTGTTCACCACATATAATGACCACAAATAGCTTCTGTAGTGGTCATGTGGTCTCGCCACAGACTGCAAGCTAACTTTATTCTCCTAGTAGTAGCCAAAGGACTCCTACCTCTAGGGTAGTCCACATGAACCAACTAGAACTCCTGTCTTCCTGTTAGGATAGACATGAAGGAGTTGTCCCTCCCGTTGGTGTACTAGTCACCAATGTGCTCTCCAACAACGACAACGATCAATTGTTCTCTCCCATAACTATCCCTCCTTAGTCGGGTAGGACTTTCTTTGGCTCCCTCTGATACCACTACCAGAGAGGACAATAATTGCTAGAAGAACTGATTCTCAGATGTCTGTGTTGTGTTCTGAGAAGCCCCCAATACCCCTCTATTTATAGTAGAGTCCAGGGTCAAGGTTCTCAGTCTGTACGGGATTATGGGGGAGAGGAAGGGACCGAAAGATCTTGAGTTTTCACAACACGTGACAGCTAAAATGGCCGTTTGGCAATCCAAATGGTTTTCTGGTACTGTGAGACAATCATATCATATTGCCAGATGGTCATCTGGTAGTTTCCCAATAGTACACAAATTTGGCAATTTTGTTTACAATTAATATCTCATATTAATTCCTTACACCCCAAGTAATGTGCTATCAAAACTATTTGGGAAACATCTAGAATATTCGTTCGGCCCAACCAAGCCATCTCACCCATGCAAGATGCCCGTCTGACTCACCCAGATGTCTGTCTGGTGAGTTTGAGTTGAGTCATTTGGTTCAATCATATTGAAGTCGATTCAAGGGTAGAACTTAACCAGTTCGAACTCTGATTAGCATGATGACCCAAATGAATATCTCAACACTTCAAATGCCCATCAGACTTGCCTAAATGACTATCTCACTTAGTGAGATGGTGAGATGGTCGTTTGATAGTATAGTCAGCCAATAAGTTGATATGTTGCATGAATTGAATACCTAAACATTTTAGTAATCAATTCAATCATCATTCAAGATAAACTCCTATTCTAGATGAGTTTCTATGTGTGTGGCCATATAGGTCCCATGTCACATTGGTGGTGAATATACATAACTAAATTATGACATCACAAACAAGGAGTGGCACCTTGTTGCACATAAGTGCTACCCAAGTGAATGGAAAGTTGGAGAACAACTTCAACCTATCATTTGTGTAAGGTATTGCAGTGATTGTATAATTCCTTTGTAATTGATATACGGAATGAACTCAAGGCATGGAATATTCATCTTTTGAACATTCAATCCATGTTCCTTAAACTAAGAGTAGACTGTTTGAGATAATGTGACTTCAAAATCATATATTGATTTACATATTCATGCACATGTGTTTCTCAGTCTCGCTTATCATGTGGCTAGGATATCATACTCCAATACGAGGGATAAATCCCATATCTGTCACTCACAGTCTATCTCCATGTGTCAAAGTCACCCAATCATCACCTTTATAACAACCCATGTTTCAAGACTCCATTTGATGATGTCAAGGAGTACCCAATGAGATATGATGAGTGTAGTGATTTTAGGTCTGAGAATCACAATCACCACCTTCACTATCAGAGCTGACTGTGACTTACCATATGATGGTTTCCATGTGTCACTCTCAAGGTGGGTCTGTCCGATACAATGTTCCCTAACATGTATCTGTTTGTTTGGTTTGATATTACCATATCATGACTAATGAGATTATGTCATCAACCAACCCACACTCTAGTCTTATGTATTACTAGTATCTATCTACCTTTCATAGTAACAACTGTCTAGGGACATAACAAGAATGTACACACTCTTAACATTTGTATGATCTCATCTTCTATGGCTAATACTTGAATACATACATCAATGAGTATTGTCATTCTTTAGACATTCATAATGTTTCCTCATTATCTCATAATTCAATGAAACATAATGAATTGGAAGCTTGCCTTTACAAGTATTAATCAAATCCTTTATGGTATATGCCATCTCAATCATCATATGATTTTCTCTATGGGCATATCTTACCAACACTCTATAACATAGTTGGTCCAATTAGGCATGTAGTAAGCATAGCTGTGAATAACCCATTGAAGGTAGATATGAATATTGTCGAATCATTTCTTCTTTAGGAACATGAAATTGAATATTTTCATTTTCCAATTTGACACAACATGTGTTGAACAGAATGGTCTGCCTTTTTACTAGGTCAACAATGCATAGGAGTCAATAGCCTTTAAAATGAAAAGGTGCGAGAATCACTCATGTTTTCCACTCATCAAATTTTGCAACAAGTGTCTCAGTTGCTAACATGGTCAAATAGTTTTTGAGTTGGCAATTATCAAGAGAAGGTACATAATTATAAAAAAACCACTTTTTGTTGTTGGGCATTAGGTCTTTCTATAATAGTTGATGTTATCACTTTGAAGAGGAATTTTTTAATTCTGGCTAGGCTATAGAATACATGACGGAATGCATTAAAAGATATTGTGTCCCATCTCTATATATGATACGATTTCCCTCTAGCTTCTCATCCAAAATATCCTGCAAGACAAAGATGTCTTGAACTTGCATCCCTTGTAGATAGTATGAATCTGAATCAAGCATTTTGTAGGGGAGTTGAGGTAGAAGTGGTAAAGTTGGTTCTGGGAAGATGGGATTTGGAAGTCATGTACCAATGTTAGATAGAATGGTTGACAAATTTCCATTATCTTCATCAAAAGAAGTGTGATCATCGTCTTTTGTACTGTCATCATCATATTGACGGGCTTGGTTGTCTTCATTTAATCCCAAAGAAATGGCTTCCTTAGTAATGTGTTGGCTACAAAGTGACTGGACTAGATTGTCGTCACCAAGTAAAATTTCATGTAATATCAATAGAGGGCTGCTTGGGAAGACATAAAGAGGGATTTGAGTAAGAGGAAATTCATTGTCAGAAGGATGGGGGTGTATGTCCTCAGATGGACTAACATACGACGATAGGATAGAAGAAGAGATCCCTAATTTGAACTTTGTTGTATGGATTTGGAGAGGTGCAACAGATGGTGGATTCTCAGGAGAACCAATAGCCGTGAAAGAAGCACTATTTAGACCATTATTGGTCATCAGAGTTGCTAATACATGTGATATTGATGGTCTTATAGATTCAACTAAATTGTCAGGGGAAAGGTGATGGAGCTCATCATTGTCATCACTGGATGTATTTGGAACATATGAAGTCACTTGTGTGGATGTTGAAGATGGTGACGAGCCAATAACTCACATTGGCACTATGGTCATGCAACGTGGGGTTCCTTTTTTCTTTGGAGTGTATCATCTTTAATACCCCAATAGTTGTGCATTTTTTCACTATAAAGACAACATTTGCATCATTTGTTTGTGGGAGGTGAGCTAAAGCATTAATTTTATGCTCTAATGTAGCAACTTGATGTAGCCATCATTGCAACTCATGCACAAACTTGGTGAGGGTCTCGACCTAGTTGGATAAAAGATGCACATTCTATTTTAGTTTAATAATGTTAGAAATGTGATCAGTAGTTACCTCATGTAAGACCAACATTCCATCAAGTGTGTCAGAATAAACCATATCAAATGAATGGTGTGAAGATGGTGGACATGAAGGTTCTATCTGTGGTGGAGCATGACAAGTGGAGGGATCAACTACGTGCTATTTTTTACAAGGTGGACTATTTGGTATCTCATGATCCACCTGCAGAGGAGATGGGGTAGAACAATTGGTGTTGCAACGGTTGGATGCCCATAAGCTCTATAGCTTAGAGTGATAGGTCCTCTAATAAAGTACTCTTTTTGTGGTTGGGATGCAATAAACAACCATCTATAAATCAATAACTGACAAATATTGATAGGTTTTCCCTCCATGATACAACACAGAATATATAGTTCTTCATGGTAGATGTTGCCAATTTCGGATTAGGTCAAAAGGATATTGGTGATAATCATGTGCATAATTCTCCATAATCTAGGGTGTACATTTTTAGCTTTAGTGGCTCCATACTTGTATAGTTTTTTTCTTGTGATTTTTGCCTAATATGTGTCAGCCTTGAAGTAGTAGCCATCTTTATTAATTAGGCCAGAGCCTTCATTTTCTTCTTCTTCATCTAATGCAAAAAAAAATTTGTTCATCATCTTCTTAGTGAGTACCTCATATGAGTTGAAGAGGAAGACTTGAATGTGATTCCACTCCTTGTGTGTTTGTCAATCAATCTATGATGTTGATACCTATTTTATGGAAGACATGAAATCCTTTGTGTGTTCAATATAAGATGTAGGGTTTACAACACATAGATGCGCCAAATTTGAGCTAGATAGGAGGTCATAGACTCATTTCTAAATACCTAATTCCTTTAACGTTGTCTAAAATGGGAAACATGTTTTCCTAAAGGGTTTCCCTACCATCAAATTATAGCAACTAGATGCTTCTTATAATGAGGTTGTAATGTGCATTCTTGCATGCCATGACTAATTTTTTCCTCATGAGCAGCTTGAGTTTCTTTTGTAGAGATATGGGTGAGTATTGGTAGTTTGCTAGACTCTATAGTGGAAGACTCAGGGTGAGTCCTCTTAGCACCATGATATTGTATAGTGTTAGTGATCATGGAGGTGGTCTCTTGCTCTATGTGAGCCATGGGTAACTCTATAAAAAAATCATTTTGATGATCAGTTAATAGTTCTACTATGAAAAAACTAGGTTGTTTTATGAAAAGCTAGCGGTCGTGTGATTAAGCAAGTTGATCAACATATAGGTTGACAGAGGTCAATAACATTCTGAATAGATTGTTTAACTCAGAGGTCGATAGGAGAAAAGGGTCAGCAAAAGTACTAGCATTCCATTGTGGTGGCAAGTTGATTGAGGAATGAGTTTGATACCACTTTGAGAGGATGGTATTAACCTAAGAGGTCCATAGGTATGCCCTATCAAGCTCAGTGGTAATTACTATGGAAAAGAGGGGTGTATTGACTTGATTACTGTGGTGATTGATCTTTATATCTATCAAGCTATGAGGTCGGTGATAATCTTAAGAGGAAGAGATTAATCGATTATACCAGGTAAGTAGCCCAGAGAAGGAAGGGTTAGAGCTCCACAATAACTAAGAGTAGGTAAAAAAAGTTATGGCACAAAAATCTTTTTATATCTAAATAAGAAATGTGGTTTTTGATGGGGTAAATGGATCTATGACACAAAGAGATCAACAGATGAAGGTCATCAGAAAAAGGTTGATAGATCGGGACTAGGTAGATCAGAATTTAGGTCAATAGATCCATTTAAAAGGACTATTGACCTATCATCATTTAAAACTACAGATCTGGAGGGTCGATATGTTTTGAAGGAGGTTGATCAATTAATACACCAAATGAATATAATACATCTAATTTTAATTAAGGAAAACAACGTAAAAACAAAAAATGAAACATATCTCTTTGGTTGACTACCAAGTAGCACTTTGTTTAGAGTCATTTAGATCGACTTATCAAAGTCATCCTATTCTACAGTGGGTGCCTCAGATAGGTAAATGTCCTCATTCTTTGTGAACATTTCATCTTCATACTAATGTTTTATTTGATGATTGTTGACTAAGAAAATTCCAAACTTCTCATTGTAAATGTATATCATACCATAAGGATATATGATGATAACAGTAAATGAATCAAACCACTGAGATTCGAATTTCCTAGGACAGAGATGAAGTGCATAGTTAAAGAAGAAGACTTTGTCCTCTTTAGTGATATCTTTGTGTTTTATGTGAGAATTATGCCAAGTTTTAGTGTGTTCTTTGTATATTCTTGTGTTTCCATATATATGCAAGAGAAGTTACTCCAAGTCTTGTATCTGAAGGAAATGCTTCTCCTTAGCAAGGTTTGAGTCCATATTGAGGTTCTTTATGTCCCAATAAGTATTATGCTTTAATTCTAAAGGGATATGGCCAGATTTTCCATAGGTCAGTCAATAAGGTCTCATTCCAATCAGGGTTTTATATGTAGTCTAATATGCCTAGAGGGCATCATCGAGCCTGGAAGTCCAATCATTTCTTGATTTTCCCATTACCTTTTCAAGCATTTGTTTAATATGACTATTTGAAACATCCATTTGACTAGCGATTTGAGGATGATATGGAGTAAAAATCTTATGTTTTACCCCATATCCATTCATAAAAGTCTCAAATTGTCTTTCTATAAAGTGAAAGCCACCATCACTTATTACTGTTCTACAAACTCCAAATCATGGGAAGATGATTTGGTACAGATATCCATGACCATTCTAGAGTCATAGGTGGTTGAAGGAACAAATCCTACTCACTTTGATACATAGTCAGCAATGACTAATATGCATTGATACCCAGAAGAAGGAAATGATCCCATGAAGTCGATTCCCCAGACATCAAATATTTGAACCTTGATCCAACTAGAAAGACAAATTTTGTTCCTCTTTCTTATGTTTTTAGTTCTCTAGCATGTGTCACATGCTTGCATATAGGCTTATAAATCCTTAAAAATGGATGGACAATAAAATCATGAATGGAAAATCTTCTTACATGTCCTCTCAGCACCCAAGTGTTCGTCATATGGAGTTGCATGGCATTTCTCAATGATGGTAAGAGCTTCATCATCTGAGATGTGGAGCTTATAAACATTGTCTGCATATCTCTTAAATACGAGCAAGTCATCCTAGTAATGATTTTCCTTTTTTTGGTTATATGTCATGTTAGGTGGAAATTTTTGGGAAAGGAGGTAATTGAAAAAGTCCATGCCAAGGCATAACTGGATCCATAGTACGAATGGCTAGGAGTGACTCAACTTGATAGGCTTCATTGATGGGCATAGAGTCATGCTCTAGCTGACGAATACATGGAAGTTGGTTAGAAACAACCTTCTCATATCCTATTTTGTAAATAATTTCATGATCGAATTCATTTAATAATAGTGCCCATCGTAAAAGATGAGGTTTAATATCTCTTTTCTGCATCAAGTACTTGATCGATCCATCATTGGTATATATGATCACCTTTCCTCCCTATAGATATAATCAAAATGTATCAAAAGCATAAATGATCATGAGAATTTATTTCTTAGTGGTGATGTAATTTACATGTGCTTCATCAAGAGTTTTGTTGGTGTGAAATATCACACGATGCTTATTGTCTTTCTTTTTCTTGAGGATTCTCCCGATGGAGAAATCACTGGAATAGCACATAATCTCAAAAGATAAATCCCGATCTGGAGCTTGCATGATTAGAGCATATGTGAGGGTATTATTTATAATGTGAAAAGCATTAAGGAACTCCTCGTTGAAGACAAATGAGTTTACTTTCACTAAAATTTTAGACCTAGGCTTCCAGATTTTTGAAGAAATATTTATTATAATGGAAATCATAGTTAGCATATCTCAGAAATCTTTAGGTGGAAGAGACATAGGACTATGGAGGTAGTTTGTATATGGCTTCAATTTTTCTTTTGTCAAATTTGATACGAGCTTTGGATACATTGTGCCCTGAAATAATACCTTCTTGTACCATAAAGTGTTAATCCTTCCAATTGAGAGTAGGTTGTTTATATTTGCACCCTTTTAGTAGCAAGACAAAATTTTCAAACAATCATCAAAAGAAGACCCATATATGGATAACTCATCTATAAAGACTTCCATGATTTATTCAATGAATTTAATAGATTTTTCCGACATACACCTTTAAAAAGTAGTTGGAGCATTGTAGAGGTTGAATAGCATTTAGCAGAAGGCATAAGTTCCATAGAGATAGGTAAAAGTGGTCATAAGTTCCATAGAGATAGGTAAAAGTGGTCTTTTCTTCACATATGGATCGAAAGACACTTGATAAAAACTAGAGTAACCATAAAAATAGTATAAGTTAGAGTGATGTGTTGGGTGTTCTAGGACTTGATCACTAAAAATGATCCTTCCTTGTCACAACATTTAGCAGTTTGTAGTCGATGCACATGTACCAATAGGTTACTATGAACATTGCAAATTCCTTACCATCACTTTCTTTTAATGACAATCATCCCTCCTTTCTTTGGTACTAGATGAACTGTGCTAACCCAATTACTATCACTAATGGTGTATATGATTCTAGCATCATAAAACTCGATATCTTCCTTTAGCATGACCTCTTATATTTTTTATCCAGTTTTCCTTGACCTATGACATGTGGTCTGATAGTTTCCTCGAAGTTGATCTCATGCATACAAATAGTTTAATGATTCCCTTAATGTCATCTATACAATAGAAAAGAGTCTTCTTTCGAACTTTGAGTTTTGTGAGGAGTTGTTCTTATTTATCAAATGGTGGTTTGAGAATTTATAATCATCGGGTTCCTTTTCTTATCATCTAAAAGTTCATACTTCAAAATCTTTGGGAGAGGTTTCAATTCATGGAGGGGATTTGGTGCAAAAATGTCTTTTGGTTATCTCTAAAAGAACATGTACTTGGCATTTTGATAGTTTACTATTGATTCACCTCCTCTTCTTCTACTGCTTCTAAGTAAGCTAAAATTTCTTCTACTTCCATATCAGTGAAATGTAAAGTTGGATTAGTTTGTTCTCATATCAAAAGATCTACAATGTTATTATGTTCTTGAATCTCAGCACACAACTAGCTACAAAAATCTGCAAAAAAACTTGTCCCCAGGGGGGAGGTCCCTTCTTGTGATCTAATACATTGAAGTCAATGTGTTCATCTCCAACCCTAGTAGTTATTAGCCCATTCTTGATGTCAATCTGGGATCGTGTAGTGGAGAGAAAAGGTCGACCAAAAATCATCAGGCATATAGGATCCTCAATGGCATTGATGATGACTATGCCACATAGTATGAAGAAATTTCCAATCCGAATAGGGAAGTCTTCAATTACACCAACTGATTTTGTATATAAATTTTCATCTAGATAGATCCTCATTTTTATGGAACTATTTCATTTAATCTTAATTGTATTGTTGGACAATGTGGCATGCATCTTATGCTTGCACCTAAGTCAGTCAAGCCAAATCTTTCTAAAGTATCTCCTATAAGAAATAGGATTGTGTAAGCTCTAAGATCCCTATATTTTGTTGGCATAGTTGAATGAATGAAGGCGGCAGCCATCTCATATAAATAGCTAGTTCTAATTTCTTCTTTTCCTTTTCTTACTGATCAAATCCTTTAGAAATTTGGCATATATTGGTATTTAATTAATGGCATTGAGAAGAGGGATATTCAGGTGTTTTTTATAGTATCCAAATTGTGTAAATTTTCTTGATCTACACCTTGATGAACCTTTGGGGAAAAGGCACTTCAGATAGATATTTGGAAGACAAGATAAAGGAAATTTCTTTAATCGTTCCTCGTGACTTCTTATATGTTGGATTGACTTCTTCCATAGGATGTGTTGATTCATCAATTTCTTTGACCGCATGTTGATACATCTATGGTACATTTAAGTTTGTACCATGACAAAGCATCGCCAAGTTTTTAGTTTTACTCTTTGGATTTTGTTCTATACTAGATGAAAATTGGCTACTTGGATTCCTTATTGATGTAGTAATGGAAGCTAGTGTTAGTCCATCATTTTGTTATGCTACTATGAATCACTAATTTGTTTGTTCACTATTTGCAATTGTGCTTTAATGTTGGTCATAAGGTTTTCATTATTTAGGTTGTACTACCCCAATCTCTTAGTAAGTGAGTTCAACTATATTATTGAATTATGTTTTTGTTGTAATAGACTTCCTTGGAGTGTCCCATTGAAATTTCCTTCTTGTTGTTGTATCCCATTGTTGATTTGTTGAAACCTTGGGGGATTTCTTATTCCTATGGGTTTGCCTCTTCCCACTATTTGAGATGGCTAGTTCAATTGATAATAATTTTCTACAATAGAAGTATTGCCATATGAGAAACTAGGATGGTCTGGTCTTTCATTACTCAGATAAAAAACATTCTCCAATAGGACACATGTTGATCTTTTGATTCATGCGTATATATGTAGTGATTGATTCTGTTGCCACCTTTCCTAGTGGTGATGCCTTTCATGATTGCTTTAGTGGGGTACCTTTTGTTAGATTCCTTCAGATTGTGTATGTCAGCTGCAATTTTGTCCAACTTGGCATTCAAATTTTCAAAAAATCTTGAGTCATAAGTAGTGTTGACGGTTGATGTCATCCCACTATATCCTCTATTGTAGGCTAATCCATTTTGTAGTGCGGACATGTTATTAATGATTTCTATAGAATGCACAACATTGTGTTTCATGAATTATTTTTTACTTCTTTATTGAGGGATGTTCTTTCGATCGAGGTGAGCCCATTATACAAAATGTTTAGTAGGAAGCCTTCTTCAAAGTTGTAGTGTTGGAAGTCCCGCGGATATTCGTGACAACTTTCCCAAGTTTTATACAAATTCTCATTAGGATTTTGTGTAAAATAGTTGATTTCTTTCCTACATTGAATTGTTTTTTTTATTGGGAAAATTTGTTGAGAAAGGCTTTAGATGTATGTTGCCAAGTAGTAATTTCCTTCAAGATAGGTAGCAAACCAGGGCTTTGTTTCTTTGAGAGAACCAAAAGCTTTGAGTAGATGATATCTTGAGAGACCCTATTTATTTTTAGGGTATCACACAGGTTTTTAAAGGAATCGATATGATGATAGGGGTTCACATTGATAGAATTTCCTCCTAAAGTTTGGTGTTGAAGTATATAAAGGAAGGTGAGATTTAATTTGAAGTTGGCCATATTAGGTGATGGGTCACTATAGGTTGGTTTTTCTCATTGGTAGAAGTTTTTTCTGAAGAACAAAGAGATGGGACATGTGACAGAGTGGTTTTTCTGGCTTAATTCTGAGGGCGGAATTTCTTTTAAGTTTTGTAGGATGTTATGGAGTGGACGTTTGTGATTCTGGATACCTAATTGGATAAGTGAGCTCATATATATTTTTGATATTGAAATGGCATTTTGAATTCATTTGCGCATAGATGAGTTTAATATGATGTTGATCTTATGATTTATACCCCCTTAATATATGCCTCTTTGGAGTTGCTATTAAGCAATGGCTAAAATTTGGAGGTTTCTAGAGGAAGTTATTCAAGTTTGTGTATTATGAAATAATGTTCATATCTATGAAATATTTGCAATCAACGATGCCACACTATCCCAGCGATGTTGAAGCCATGGGAACTGGCTGAGAGGCATCATGCTGTCTGTTGGATGGCATAATCTAATGGAGTATAGGTTTTGGCTTGAGGGGTAGTGGATCGGATGTGTGGCACCTCTACAGCCCTTGGATGGCTTTATGGAATGAATTTTTGACTTGCCCTTCTTGTGGAAGTCGATTCTTGGTCATGGTTGTGACCATCCACTACATCATGTAATGAAGAACGTGGCTAAGAAGCAGTTCCAAGTTGTTGAACATTCGTGCAATGCCAGGGGAGTGGGAGGACCCTCCATTTGAGCCTTGGCATGAATAGAGGAGGGGTCTGCACTTCTCCTTCACCTAGTTCCGTAGATAAGGGAGAGGGTGTAAAACTAGGAAGTAATGACCGAGAAGTAAAAGATGAGAAAGGAATATCAAATCCCATGGAGATTTCTATTGTTGATGAGCATGCACGTGGGCATATACAAAGTCGAGTTTGCAGAAGCCACTTCTGCTCCTGCACAGAAACAACCCACAATGATGACCTTGAAGGGGTAGAAATTTGGAGTTGTGAGTGGCAACCCAGGAAGTCGATTGAGGAGAGCTAAGTGAGGGTGTCAGATCTGTAGTAAGAATAATCATTGAAGAAAGGAGGAGCAACCGACTATCAGTCACCCACCCGAAGAACCAGGCGGCGGCAGATCTACACAGAAGAAGTGGGTCGTCATTTTTCCTAGATGGAGAAGAGGCCAGAGGCGGCGGCACCACGGATCCCTGTCATGGTGACGCTCACACACGCCAGCGTTCAACGAGGAATGGAGAGCCCATCTGATCGTGAAGGGAAGACTTGGAGGCAGATCTCACGCAGTAGAGGAGCGAGCCCACAGTGACCGATTCCTCACCGACGGAGAGCCTTGGCCTTGGTGGCATCTCATGCCCAGAAGACAGATATTTGAGGGGACCAGTCGCGAAGGCGGCTGTTAGGTGGTGATGACCAAGTCAATCTAGTGATCTTCTGTCACCAGGAATGCTAGCATCAACGGTGGCCTTTTTCTAGGAGGCGACGCACACCGGGCTGCGGCCCTCATGCAACTGATCGCGAGAAAGATAGAGAGGGAGGCACCAGTGCGGTTCAACCAGTGAACCGACCGACCTAGTCCCTTCATCCTGAACTAGAACTAGTAAGTCAACAGCTCAACCTGAACCCAAGGAAAGAGTAGCGCTACCCAAGAAGCCACGTGGTGAGCTCTCATTGGCCAAAAGGTAAATAATTTCAGTAAATGAGCATATCTTCAATAATTCATAGAAATTACCACGTTTATCAGAAAAAATGCAAAGAATGTACCAAAATGTTCAGAAAAATGAGTAGAACACAGTGGAATATAATATCAGGCTTTTAATGCACTAATCTCAGTGACATCATGTAAGTGGTGAAATTCTCATTTAATGGATAATAAATATCAAACGATGGCCAAAAATCATGATAAAATGTTAGTAGATCTATATTCATGTTTATAATGCTTTTGATATCAGAGATGGTAGTATCGATGTACGAAATCATGTAATTTGCTCCATATGGCTAATTAGGGCTATTAACCCTAATTAAAATGTAATAAATACATACATGCTCAATAAATTATGAACTTCATAGAACACACTCATATCAGTAAATAAAAGATAATATGTAAATATGAGATTAGTTTTATACATGAAATCTATGTTATATGGAGTTGACCTTTAATACATGGTTTAAAACATTAATTTAGGATAATGAATATAAACTAGGGTTAATATGTGCACAAAAAGGATATGAAGCCTAATGTTAAGATGATGAATCATAATCTAGAATATGACATCAGTAAGATAAATATAAGACAAGAATACAAGTAATCATAAGAATACCATAAAGAGATAAGAAAACCCTAATATGAACACGATTAAGGTTAAGATGAGATGTAAGATGATGAGAACCTGATGGTGATATATGATCTTGTCTTAATCAGTATTGACCAAAGATATAGATGACATGAGGAATATGTGGTTAGAATGATCTATCTCTTTGGAAGGTATGCCATTACCTCTTACTTGGCTTATTATACAATATGCTTGTGTTATATGTATAGTAAAATACTTAGCATATGATATTGGATGAAATGATTGTTCTTGTATGATATGTTGCATGATTTTCCATACTTATTTCTATGAACACATGAAACATAATATATCTATTCCATTATATCTAAGCACTTCAACTCTTTGGTAGTAAAGTGATGGAAAACAAGTACTTCAACTCTTTGGTAGTAAAGCACTTGGAAGTGATCCAACTTTTTGGTAGTAGATCACATTGTGAAATGATCCAACTCTTTGGTAGTAGATCATAAAGGCCTTAATGCATTCAACTCTCAGGTAGTAAATGCATGGAAGATATAATGGAAAATATGCTTAAAATATGTGTTCTCTTTTGTTGATGGAAATCTTTGTGCAAGTATATGATTTTCTTATATTTCTTTATAACTACCAAGTATTAGTTTTATCTTATTGCCAAGATATGATGAGAGGTATATAAAAGACACGTAGGCATACTCAGTATAATATTCTTGAATATTGTGCTGATGTTTACCGCATGTAATCTTTTGTTTAGGTTGGGGCTTATGCTCTTGAAGATCCAGGATAGTCAACAATTGTGTGGCGAGCTGATGTACAGGTGGACCTATTGTCTTAAGATCCTATATTTTAGTGGTAGTACATATATATGTATAAGTTTACCTTTCAATATGTAATATCAAATGTTGTAACAATTCATTATGCAATTATATGGTGAATGGTGAACATGTGTTGTATGGTTTTATTATTGTTCATGTGCATGTGCTACTGATTGTTTCCTTATGACTCTCTCTGATTTTTTCTTCTTAGCCTAGTGTGGGGCATTTAAATTGGGATTCTCACTGAGGTGAGAGTTTCAATTTGGATGTCACACATTAGATTAAGTTTTAGAAAATCTGGGGACGTCACAGGTGGTATTAGAGCATGAATAATAGCAAAGCCTAACATTTGCTCACTATGCAACTCAAAACTAAAGAACCTTGCACTTAATAATCTTTTAGGGTTTGATTAGTCATCTTTTAGAGACTAGATCTAACCTAGCCTCTAGGTTAGCACCTAGATGTCTAAGAACTAGGTCTAGACTGGTGCTTGTTGTGTAGCAAGTCCTTAGATGTTGTTCTTTCGTTGTAGTGGAGCGGTATGGGACGTTGCACTGTTTGGAAATTACGTGCATCAAGGGAAGAGAAACCCTAGACATATTGTGCACGTTGTCTAGAGTAGCTACAATAGTCTACCCCTTATTCTCACCCTTTTCACTAGTCTTCATGACACTATACTCTCTACTTTGTGTGGGACACTCTTTTTTAGGATTTGGTTTTTGATTCCAAATGGATCGAACCTCGATAGTTTTCTCTGATGCTTGTTTTATAAGAGAAAAATTATATAATATTTTATTATGTATATGTATTACAAAAATGTGTCCCCACACATGTACGAGTAGAAGGTGATCATGTATCCTTTGTGAAAGTGAATGACATCAGTCTAGAAGAGAGAGTAGTTCTATATTAGATGTCTAGAGCCTTTTTTATATTATATGATAGATGGACTAGATGAAATAAGCTTTGATGTAAGTCTTATATAGATGACAAAAGATGGTTATGATAATATATGTTTTTCTTTGAGGACTTAAGTTTAGTTTTGAGGATTTGTGATAAGTTTGATGATGGAAGTAACTAGGATTTTATGAGATAAGATATGTTAAGTTAAGACAAGGTTGTGAATCAGCATGACCCTCAATCTCTTTTACAAAGGAGGACCTCTAGTGTTAGGACCAATTTTGGGGTTACCTCAAGAGAGAGCGAGACCCACATGGAGAAGGTCAGAGAACCTAGACTCCATGATATGAGATAATGAGAAATATGTCATACGATATTTCCTAAACTAGAATACTCCTGAGTGAATGAATTTAGTTGCTTAATGCATAATTCTTGCAGATCTGTTGAACCCTTGATGTTCGTGGGAAGACCAAACCCTTGAGTTAGAGAGAGACTGGTTATATGTGCATATATGAACATGAATACGCGTACCTACCATCTGGGTGAGGGAGAGAGTCCCAAGACCCTGGAGGAGGAAATTGTGTTAGTTTTTGTGAAGCCTCATCTCAGGTTGATGGTTCCTTGTAGGAATCTAGTGGTTGTATATATAAAATAGTGTCATGTTAAGTTTGGAGAGAGTTTTTGGGTAAGCATGTTTCATGGGTAGAGACCTATGAAGAGGATGGTGTAGCATATTTTGGTTTGTGCTTATGTGGCTAGAGCTAATGAAACTATTAGCTCGTGCCAATGAGGTAATCTAAGAACCCTAGACCAAGAGAGGGCAGATAAAGTATATGCATATGAGATATTCATAGGGTTGAGTTAGCTCGGAGAGACTGCGCATGACACTACCCTTATGGTGTGGATCAGGAGAACCTCAGTTGCACTAGATGAAGTTTGATACATGTTTCATGAGCCACTTGTATAAGTTTGTTAGCACAACCATGATATAATATATGTAAGATGTGATCTAATATCGAGACATGATATATAGACATGATAAGATGGAAACCTAGAGATGGTTTAATAGATGGAAATACGTAAATGGTTAACCATTTACATGAATAATGATGATAATGTGAGATTGTTGGCTAATCTTTTGATGAAATCACTAGTAACTGTTGCAATTTATTATGAGTAATGAAATAAGATCAAATGAATGAAGCATGTTACATGATGTGTTAATATTAATGATTAATTAATATGAAAAATATAGTTTGACAATTAGCACAACATAATGATTATGACACCTTGATGTATGAGTTAATCTTAGTTAACTCATTTAGAACATGTTAATATGATGTGGGAATCCTAATGCACGGGTTAAGATAAGGATGCAACCCTGATATATGAGATATGTCATAACCTAAGTTTCTAGACCTTGAGTTTAACCTTGAATGGAGTGTTTGTGCACTAAGATGGTTGTAAAACCCCCTAATAGTGCTTTGGATACATGGTTCTAGGTAACTTTTGTGGATATGTTACACATAGAATAGTGCCTACATGTGGATGAAGATATGGTAGTTTTCCTTGGAGTACGAGTATGGTTGACTTTCGAGGATGAAAGTTCTTTTAAGATGTATACGATGTGACAAAGTGGTTTTTTTGGCTTAATTCTGAGGATGGAATTTCTTTTAAGGTGTGTAGGATGTTATGGAGTGGACTTTTGTGATTCTGGATACCTAATTGGATAAGTGAGCTCATATATATTTTTGATATTGAAATGGCATTTTGAATTCATTTGTGCATAGATGAGTTTAATATGATGTTGATCTTATGATTTATACCCCCTTAATATATGCCTCTTTGGAGTTGTTAGTAAGCAATGGCTAAAATTTTGAGGTTTCTAGCGGAAGTTATTCAAGTTTTTGCATTAAGAAATAATGTGCATATCTATGCAATATTTGCAATCAACGATGCCACACTATTATAGCGATGTTGAAGCCATGGGAACTGGCTGAGAGGCATCATGTTGTCTGTTGGATGGCATAATCTAATGGAGTATAGGTTTTGGCTTGAGGGGCAGTGGATCGGATGTGTGGTACCTCTACAGCCCTTGGATGGCTTTATGGAATGAATTTCTGACTTGCCCTTCTTGTGGAAGTCGAGTCTTGGTCATGGTTGTGACCATCCACTACATCGTGCAATGGAGAACGTGGCTAAGAAGAAGTTCCAAGTTGCTGAACATGTGTGCAATGCTAGGGGAGTGGGAGGACCCTCCATTTGAGCCTTGGAAAGAATAGAGGAGGGGTCTGCACTTCTCCTTCACCTAGTTCTATAGACAAGGGAGAGGGTGTAAAACCAGGAAGTAATGATTGAGAAGTAAAAGATGAGAAAGGAAGATCGAAGCCCATGGAGATTTCTATTGCTGACGAGGATGCATGTGGGCATATACAAAGTCGAGTTTGCAAAAGCCACTTATGCTCCTACATGGAAACAGCCAACAACGATGACCTTGAAGGGGTAGAAATCTGGAGTTGTGAGTGGCAACCCAGGAAGCCGATCGAGGAGGGATAAGTGAGGGTGTCAGATCTGTAGCAAGAATAATCATTGAAGAAAGGAGGAGCAACCGACTATCAGTCACCCACCCAAAGAACCAGGCGGCGACAGATCTACACAGAAGAAGTGGGATGCCATTTTTCCAAGCTAGAGAAGAGGTCAGAGGCGGCCTCACCATGGATCCCTGTCACGGCGGCGCTCACGCACACCAGCGTTCAGTGAGGAATGGAGAGCCCATCTGACCGTGAAGGGAATACTTGGAGGCAGATCTCACGCAGTAGAGGAGTGAGCCTACAGTGACCAATTCCTCACCGACGGAGAGCCTTGGACTTGGTGGTGGCTCATGCCCAAAAGATAGATCTTTGAGGGGACCAGTCATGGTGGCAGCTGTTAGGTGGAGATGAAGAAGTCGATCGAGTGATCTTCTATCACCAAGAATGCTAGCATCAGCGGTGGCCTTTTTCCAAGAGGCGACACACACAGGGCTACGGCCGTCGTGCAGCTGATCGCGAGAAAGATAAAGAGGGAGGCACCAATGTGGTTCAACCAGTGAACCGACCGGCCCAGTCCCTTCATCCTGAACTAGAACTAGTAAGCTGGTGGCTCAACCTAAACCCAAGGAAAGAGCAACGCTACCCGAGAAGCCATGTGGCAGGCTCTCATTGGCCAAAAGGTAAATAATTTCAGTAAATGAGCATATCTTCAATAATTCGTAGAAATTACCATGCTTATCAGAAAAAATGCAAACACGGTACCAAAATGTTCAGAAAAATGAGTAGAACATAGTGGAATATAATATCAGGCTTTTAATGCACTAATCTCAATGACATCATGTAAGTGGTGAAATTCTCATTTGATGGATAATAAATATCAAACGATGGACAAAAATCATGATAAAATGTTAGTAAATTTATATTCATGTTTATAATGCTTTTGATATTAGAGATGGTACTATTGATGCACGAAATCATGTAATTTTCTCCATATGGCTAATTAGGGCTATTAGCCCTAATTAAAATGTAATAAATACATACATGCTCAATAAATGATGAAATTCACAAAACACACTCATATTAGTAAATAAAAGATAATATGTAAATATGAGATCAGTTTTATACATGAAATATATGTTATATGGAGTTGACCTTTAATACATGGTTTAAAACATTAATTTAGGATAATGAATATAAACTAGGGTTAATATGTGCACAAAAAGGATATGAAGCCAAATGTTCAGATGATGAATCATAATCTAGAATATGACATCAGTAAGATAAATATAAGGCAAGAATACAAGTAATCATGAGAATACCATAATGAGATAAGCAAACCCTAATATGAACACGATTAAGGTTAAGATGAGATGTAAGATGATGAGAACCTAATGGTGATATATGATCTTGTCTTAATCAAGATTGACCAAAGATATAGATGACATGAAAAATATGTGATTAGAATGATCTATCTCTTTGGAAGGTATGCCATTACTTCTTACTTGGCTTATTATACAATATGCTTGTGTTATATGTGTAGTAAAATACTTAGCATATGATATTGGATGAAATGATTGTTCTTGTATGATATGTTGCATGATTTTCCATACTTATTTCTATGAACACATGAAACATAATATATTTATTCCATTATATCTAAGCACTTCAACTCTTTGGTAGTAAAGTGTTGGAAAACAAGTACTTCAACTCTTTGGTAGTAAAGTACTTGGAAGTGATCCAACTCTTTGGTAGTAGATCACATTGTGAAATGATCCAACTCTTTGATAGAAGATCATAAAGGCCTTAATGCATTAAACTCTCAGGTAGTAAATGCATGGATGATATAATGGAAAATATGCTTAAAATATGTGTTCTCTTTTTTTGATGGACATCTTTGTGCAAGTATATGATTTTCTTATATTTCTTTATAACTACCAAGTATTAGTTTTATCTTATTTCCACGATATGATGAGAGGTATATAAAAGACACGTAGGTGTACTCAGTACAATATTCTTGAATATTGTGCTGACGTGTACCGCATGTAATCTTTTGTTTAGGTTGGGGCTTATGCTCTTGAAGATCCAGGATAGTCGAGAGTTGTGTGGCGAGCTGATGTACACGTGGACCTATTGTCTTAAGATCCTATAGTTTAGTGGTAGTACATGTATATGTATAATTTTACCTTTCAATATGTAATATCAAATGTTGTAACAATTCATTATGCAATTATATGTTGAATGGTGAAAATGTGTTGTATGGTTTTATTATTGTTCATGTGCATGTGCTATTGATTGTTTCCTTAAGACTTTCTCTGATTTTCTTCTTCTTAGCCTAGTGTGGGGCATTTAAATTGGGATTATCGCTGAGGTGAGGGTTTCAATTTGGACGTCACACATCAGATTAAGTTTTAGAAAATTCAAGGACGTCACAGGTGGTATCAGGGCATGAATAATAGCAAAGCCTAACATTTGCTCACTATGCAACTCAAAACTAAAGAACCTTGCACTTAATAATCTTTTAGGGTAGCCATCTTTTAGAGACTAGATCTGACCTAGCCTCTAGGTTAGCACCTAGATGTCTGAGAACTAGGTCTAGACTGGTGCTTGTTATGTAGCAAGTCCTTAGATGTCATTCTTTCCTTGTAGTGCAGCGGTATGGGACGTTGCACTATTTGGAAATGACGTGCATCAAGGGAAGAGAAACCCTAGATATATTGCACATGTTGTCTAGAGTATCTACACTAGTCTACCCCTTGTTCTCACCCTTTTCACTAGTTTTCATGACACTATACTCTCTACTTTGTGTGGGACACTCGTTTTTAGGATTTGGTTTTTGATTCCAAACGGATCGAACCTCGATAGTTTTCTCTGACGCTTGTTTTATCAGAGAAAAATAATATAATATTTTATTATGTATATGTATTGCAAAAATGTGTCCCCACAAATGTACGAGTAGGAGGTGATCATGTATCCTAAGTGAAAGTGAATGACATCAGTCAAGAAGAGAGAGTAGTTCTAGATTAGATGTCTAGAGCTTTATTTATATTATATGATAGATGGAATAGATGAAATCAGATTTGATGTAAGTCTTATATAGATGACATAAGTCCAAATGATATCAAAACAAAATCTAAGGTTTAATTAAAAACTGAGCACCCAATTAAATCAAACAAGTATGTTTAAGAATTAAACCAAATTAGAGGTCTTACAACAGTAGTAGGCACACAAGGGACAAACCAATTTAGGAGGAAGATATGGACAACTATGATCTTCAATCTATAATCTAGAAGCCCAGAAATAGCATGAAAATGGAATTAAGGTTAGGGGAAGAAAAGGTTGTGGTTGTCCTGTGTGCCCTTGATGGGCCGATGGTTGGCCAACCCATCAAGAAAACAAATGTGATTGAGTTGAGTTAAAACAAGATTTAGTTAGCAAACTTTTGCAAGGAAATAACTTGGGATACATAGGTTTGATTTAGGAAATTTTCATGTTGTTGGATTCTTAATTGAATCATATACAAAATGATGTGCATTATTGAGAAAGAAGATCATTTTATTAGGATAAATTTCACTTGCAAGTGGGTGATGCTTAACAGCTTGAAAATTAGGTCTATATTGAAAACTAATGTCACATATTAGAATGTAAGAGAAATGTGCATAAAATTAATCATCAAATCACTTAAATTATGAAATTGAAATCAAATTGAGCGAGATGGTCATTAACAGAAGAAAGGAGTACATTGAATGATATAGAAATTCAGATTGTCACACCAAACTTGTGGGAAAACTGGAGTAACTTCCCAAACCATGCTTAGGGTGACTACTGTTGGATAAATTGGATATTATGATAAATCCCTTTGTTTCGATGATGACAAACATTTCATTCTTATTAATCTAACGAGCTACTTAAGTGTGCAGGAACAAGGTGATGACAAAGTTCTAGGGAATCCTTACGCTTGAATGTTTATAAATGTCATGCAATGTAATCATATGTAAACTTGTACAAATATATAATGTACAAGTACTTAGACTTCATGTAAATCAAGCGTTAGATCTCCCTAACTAAACACTACACTTAGTTAGGACATCTCCTTCTAATAGGATCACATAATGCACACTCATGCACTCACTTAGTATCTTAATTGAAAGATTGAAAACAGAGTCAATCTCGGTCGACCACACTCCTCGACCGAGACACTCTCGGTCGACAAACTTCTCGACCGAGATTGACCAAAAGTAGCCGTTAGACACAGCAGTTGACAGTTGCAAATAAACGTTAATCCAGAGAGCCTGTCGGTCGAAAAATCCTCGACCGACTGGGCATCTCGGTCGACAAGTCCTCGACCGAGATGGTCTCTGACAGCAACTGCAGAATTAATTAACTAGCCGTTGCTAATGCGCCTAACTTATTCCTAACGGCTAGTTAAGCACTAGGAACCCCCTAGAAGTTGTCTAGAACGTCCTTAAGCATACTTAGGCCATTCCTATAAATAGGACAAGCCATAGGACACTAGAATATACTTATATACTCAATTGTGCAATCTTTGAGCATACACTACATTGGCAATCTGTTTAGAGCAATAGTGCAATTCCCACACTTGTTATACATTCATATTGCTACCGTTTCGTGTCCTATAGACTAGGATCTCCTACACATAATAATCACATTGCTATATATCTTGGTTGGGAGATCCAAACGCTTGATATAGGAAAATCAAGCCTTGTGCTTACAACGGTATTGTAATTTCTGTATTTCTTTCTTGTTCCTATTTATTCCTTGTACTCTCCTTGCTACTCCTAGGGTTGGAGGCTGCGGATTGGAGAGGGTGGACTTCTCAGGTGGAGAAGGGGACTTCAAGCTACTTCAAGAAGGCTATCGTACGGGAAGCTACTTCAGAAGGCTGGTGCAACGGGTGTTGGTGCATCTACTTCAAGGGAAGGCTGCTTCGAGTTGGGCGATTACTTCTAGGTGAAGGCTGCTTGAAGGGTTTAGGGAAAAGAAATGTATTTTATGTAAAGTCCTTGCGAGGTAATAAAATAATTTCTTTTCAAATCCCGGTTGGGTAAGCAACCGGGTAGTGGACTGACTACCTTAGTATTTGCTAAGGCTAGGAACCACTCTAAACCCTTGTGTCTCTTTGTCCAATCTTTCTTTGTGGTTGCTTGAGTTTAAATTATTTTAAAATCTCTATAAAACTCTATTCACCCCCCCTCTAGAGGTTTTCAATTGGTATCAGAGCAGGCTTCAAGGAGCCCTAACAAGGTCTTGAAGAGATAAAGGGAGGAGGTGACTACAACCACAAGAAAAGGAACATGGACCAAAGTTCGACAAGTTGCAATTGGTGCTTAGGAACAAAGCACTCTACGTCTAAATGTCCATGGAGGTCAAAGAAAGGAGATGCACATAAAGAGTGTTTCGTTGCTACAATAAGTGAGGAAGAAGAAGAAGAGGTAAGCTTGCTTGATTTACCCAAGGAGGAGTTAGTTGCTATTATTGAAGAAACACATAATAAATATGTTGAATGCAAAAAGAAGTTAAAGAAATCCAGTAAAGAAAATGATGATCTAAATGCTAGACTTCTTGCTCTTACATCCGAAAATGACGATTTATATGCTAAATTGAATACTCTTGGTTTTGAAAAAGACAGCATTATGTCTGATAATCGTACCTTGAAATCATCTCTAAGTAACAGTGAAGTAAAGATCTTTACTCTAGAAACAAACTATGATCTTCTATGTCAAGAAAAAGCTGAATTGCTTACAAAATTAAATGATATTCAAAAACAACCCATATTATGCACCCATGTAGATTATGACAATATAGTGAAAGAAAGAAATATGTTATCATCCAATCTAGACCAAGCAAAATTAGATATCAAGAAAAGAATGGATGAGATCGTTAAGTTGCAACAAGAAGTTAGTAAGTTAAGCAACAATGGAATCCTTGATAGAATATTAGAAAATTCCTATCATCAAATAGGGAGAAGAGGACTAGGTTATAAGCCTAATGAGAAATCCCATCAACAACCTAGAAGAACACAAGCGAGTCAATCTGCTTATATACCTAGAGGCACAAAAATGTATATACCCAAGAATAACCTAGATCAAAACCATAGAAAAAGGCTTGAGGTTGATTCAATTTGTTGTCATTATTGCTCACGCCTTGGACATTATTCTTTTTCATGCCCATACAAGAAAAAGCATGTCGAGATGGTATGGGTTCCAAAAACCCCCAAATTAAAAAGGTTCGACTAAGTTGAGATATGACCAAAGACCTTAATTTGTATATCCTTATGTCTATCTCAACTTAACATTTAGGGATAACAAAATCAAAAATTAAAAGAGTTAATAGCACCTTGATACACATATGTTTATCTCAAACTGATCTCTGAATAAGATACAGCCTATATTGCACTTGAAATATATTTCTGAAACAGTTTCCAGAAACTTGATCGGTCGAGAAGTTGTCGACCGAATAATCCTCGGTCGAGAAATTGTCGACCGAGCATATCACTATTCTCAGACTGCTGTAAATCTTTACATTGTATGTGAAAATTATTCTTAACTGATCATGCTTACATTTCTATTTAATCATTCCTTTATTGCACATTTTTCAGAAATACTTGCAATAAATAAAATGTTTCAAATAAATTTTTGTGTGCTTTTATATTAAGCATCACTTATTTTAGTCTATCCAAAGTAATCTTAAATTCATGAATGGATATTATTCTTGAATATGCTTCATCATATTTGATGTCCTTATTAAGCTCTCATAATTAGTACACTTTAATGAGTCTCAAATTGATATTTGCAAGCTATCTGCAGAACTTATACTTCGCATTTGAATGATTCATACTGGAAACCTGCAGAATATGCCTCTTGGTTAAAATAAAATTTGACCAAGGGGCGCTATGGTCGTAATCAAGGGCGATCTAAAATAAACTTTGATAAAAATTGTTTATATGAACATTATTTTATTGAACTTAATCTTAGCATATTTTTTAAATCAAAACGTCAAATCATTTGTGGTAATTAGAAACCTTAAATATTATTACTCCCTTGGAATATACATATACATATGCTCTACAAAAATGTTCTATGATTTGCATTAAAATTCAGCCAAAAAAAAAATTGAACTCAGTAAGTTAGTCGGTCGACAAATGCTCGACCGAGAATCACTCGGTCAGCCCATATCACTCGACCGACAAATTCTAAACAAACTCAGTATCGGACGAACTATCAGTCGACGAGTGCTCGACCGAGACAACGTCGGTCGACAAGCGCTCGACCGAGAAATAGCCGTTGGATATGACCGTTACGACCCGACCGTTATGACCGTTTTCTTTACCGTTGGAGGACCAAGTGGCGCGTCTGCAACTCGACCGTTGCGGACGCTCGGTCGACGAGTCGTCGACCGACCGGGTCGCTGGAATTCTATAAATAAGTGCAAAAACGAGCCACTTACTCACACTTGCATTTCCTTGCTTCCATAGTCCATCTCTAGTGCAATTTCGTGCAATCCTTCAGCACTCTTACCCTCAAATCTTCCTTGCTTCTTCTCCACTCTCAAGAAACACAATGGCCTCATCATCAACTGTCCGTGGGAAGAAGAAAGTTGCCGGAAGAAAAAGAAGAGAAGATCGGGAAGCCACTCCGCCACTGACGATCATCAATGACATCGCCTTCGTCGACGGAGATGCTGGAGATAGATACTTTCGGCTTTCCTCTAAAGCTCCTCTTCCCCGACGTCCGGTCGAAGTGATGGACTTCATCAACATAGTCGACCTGGAGCATCTCTTTGGAGTACAAAAGCTGAAGGACTTCATCAATCCATCCTTTCCTTCCTACTCCATTAAGGTAGTCAACGAATTCTATGCCAATCTTCTATCCCACACCGAAAATGACACCACATTCTTCTACACCATGGTTAATGGGCATAGTTTTAAATTTTCCGAAGGGGATATTCTTGACATGCTTGAAATTGATATAGATGAATATCAAGATTTCCTTGACCTTTCCACCGGCAATCCAATAAATTTATTTTCCCATGATGACCACACCACTAGTCTTAGTGATATAAAAAGAGCCATATTTCAAGCCAATACCACTTGTCATGAAGATAGGGGAACCTATTATGCAATAAACCTAAAACCGGCATGTAGAATAGTAAACCTCATTGTTTCCACCAACATACATCCATGAGCCAATAAATCTGAGGTTCCTATCTTCCGTATGTGTCTAATTTATGCTATCATAAAAGAAATTCCCATCAACTTCATTCGCATAATACTTAAAAATATGCTTGAGTTTTCTGGCAATCCACCATATGCCGATTTTGTATGCCAGATTACTCAACATTTTCTTAAGTCAAACATTGAAGATATGGGATACATATGGGAGCGTAGACCACCAAAGATAAGTAAGAACACCGTAGAGAAGATGGGAATTGACTTTGGCCATAAAAGGGCAAGAGTAGAAGGAGAGTCATCACATCAGGATATACCACCCCCTCCTCCTACTAACCTTTCCATTGATCCCATCCAAAATACCCTTACTTATATTGCTGGCTCCCAATACCATCTTAGTAGACAATTAAACTACAATCACCATGCCATGACATACTTAAATCAAAGAATGCAAAACCTTTCTCCTAACCAAACCGATGAATATCCGCATTCTTTAAACCCTGGCATGCTCAACCCATTTAACCCCTCATACAACTACTATCAACCTCCACCTTCACCATCAATGGATCTTGCACATACTCAATTTTCTTCCATACAATTGCAAGACATAGCTGCTCACTTCCGTTTTGACCGAGTTCCCACTTTCCTGGAAGCATATGCGTTGACTACAACTGGTGCTTTGGATTGGAAAACTCTGGTCCAATACTATGGAGCCGAGCCATTTCTTGGGAAAGATCCGGACATCGATGTAATTCTTAAATCTTTCCTGTGAAGTGTTGGAGTTGTAATAGTTGTAATACAAATGATTAGTCAAATTCTATATGATTGTAATCTTCTTCATGATATTGAATGAAATTTGCATGGTTATTTGTTTGGCTTATGATGACATCTTCAAAATATGGGTTATCAGTTCATTATTGTAGAGCATAACAAATAAGGGAATAATAATAATTAAAACAGGCAACTATTACAAATTAAAATTAAATTTTCAAATAACAAAATAGTTCTCCAGAAACATTCTCGGTCGAGCAACTAGTCGACCGAGAACATTGTCGGTCGAGCAACTGTCGACCGACTGGGTTTCTGTTTTTCCAGATTGACATAATTGCATACATCTTTGTTAAAATCTTGGACATTTTATATATTTGCTGAGTATTCAAACTTTCATTTGAGATATCTATCGAAGGGGGAGCAAAGCATAAGAAAAAGGGGGAGATCATTAAAACTTTGATCATTGTTTAAAAGAAGCTTACAAAAACTTTGAAATCACTATGTATAACTGAATATTTTCAAGAAAGTTATGAATTTATTGAAATTGGTATCTTGTACTTGAAGGAACTCTCTACCCAAAATGGGGCTTAACATCCCTTGCATTTGGATGGAGACATTTTTAGGTACTCTAAGCTTAGAGGATTCTCATTTAATCTAGGGCTTAACATCCTTTGATATATGAGAAATCCATATACATTTCATCATATGCTTAAAGGTATCTCATTTCATTTCAAGGCTTAACATCCTTTGCGAATGATTGAGAAACAAATTGTGGATAAATTAGATAAAAATCAATGTTCCTAATAGGATATCTAATTAAGGGGGAGCATTATATTAAGGGGGAGAAGAAAAATAAAACATTCAACTTGGATATTTTTGAAATGACAAAGGGGGAGAAAGAATATAAAAATATATATAAAAGAGTTTCATCACATCTTGGCTAGCACTTACTTGAAAAACATAAATGGCTACAAAAGGTAAATTTTCAGGTATGAAACTCATATACTTTATATTTCCTTATTTCATATTTAGGAAATGTTTGTCATCTTCAAAAAGGGGGAGATTGTTGGATAAATTGGATATTATGATAAATCCCTTTGTTTTGATGATGACAAACATTTCATTCTTATTAATCTAACGAGCTACTTAAGTGTGCAGGAACAAGGTGATGACAAAGTTCTAGGGAATCCTTACGCTTGAATGTTTATAAATGTCATGCAATGTAATCATATGTAAACTTGTACAAATATATAATGTACAAGTACTTAGACTTCATGTAAATCAAGCGTTAGATCTCCCTAACTAAACACTACACTTAGTTAGGACATCTCCTTCTAATAGGATCACATAATGCACACTCATGCACTCACTTAGTATCTTAATTGAAAGATTGAAAACAGAGTCAATCTCAGTTGACCACACTCCTCGACCGAGACACTCTCGGTCGACAAACTTCTCGACCGAGATTGACCAAAAGTAGCCGTTAGACACAGCAGTTGACAGTTGCAAATAAACGTTAATCCAGAGAGCCTGTCGGTCGAAAAATCCTCGACCGACCGGGCATCTCGGTCGACAAGTCCTCGACCGAGATGGTCTCTGACAGCAACTGCAGAATTAATTAAATAGCCGTTGCTAATGCGCCTAACTTATTCCTAACGGCTAGTTAAGCACTAGGAACCCCCTAGAAGTTGTCTAGAACGTCCTTAAGCATACTTAGGCCATTCCTATAAATAGGACAAGCCATAGGACACTAGAATATACTTATATACTCAATTGTGCAATCTTTGAGCATACACTACATTGGCAATCTGTTTAGAGCAATAGTGCAATTCCCACACTTGTTATACATTCATATTGCTACCGTTTCGTGTCCTATAGACTAGGATCTCCTACACATAATAATCACATTGCTATATATCTTGGTTGGGAGATCCAAACGCTTGATATAGGAAAATCAAGCCTTGTGCTTACAACGGTATTGTAATTTCTGTATTTCTTTCTTGTTCCTATTTATTCCTTGTACTCTCCTTGCTACTCCTAGGGTTGGAGGCTGCGGATTGGAGAGGGTGGACTTCTCAGGTGGAGAAGGGGACTTCAAGCTACTTCAAGAAGGCTATCGCACGGGAAGCTACTTCAGAAGGCTGGTGCAACGGGTGTTGGTGCATCTACTTCAAGGGAAGGCTGCTTCGAGTTGGGCGATTACTTCTAGGTGAAGGCTGCTTGAAGGGTTTAGGGAAAAGAAATGTATTTTATGTAAAGTCCTTACGAGGTAATAAAATAATTTCTTTTCAAATCCCGGTTGGGTAAGCAACCGGGTAGTGGACTGACTACCTTAGTATTTGCTAAGGCTAGGAACCACTCTAAACCCTTGTGTCTCTTTGTCCAATCTTTCTTTGTGGTTGCTTGAGTTTAAATTATTTTAAAATCTCTATAAAACTCTATTCACCCCCCCTCTAGAGGTTTTCAACTACTTGAGGCCATATTGGGATGCCCCAAAGTGCCACAATTGAGATTACTAAAAACCAAATGTGGACTTATAACTAAGCAAGTCGATTACCAGAAAACATAGGAAATTAAAACTAATTTCACAAAAGCACCATAAGCCAAAACTTATCACATATGAGTCCACAAACCTACCACATGAATTACATATCGTATCACAAGGTGCTTAAATCATTGTGCATCATCATTCTCATCATCCATCTATTACATGAGGTACTTGTTCCACATATATACATATACACATGCCATATCTGTGCAACCATGGATCATTGGCCAAAACCTCACATCAAAAACATATCTACAAAACACATCGAGAACACCCCCTAAGACCTGAGTGTATAGGGATGACATCTAGGACTCTATCACAAAAAGACTAGTTGCACATCCAACCTTATCAACTACTGCTCTTATTGCTGCTCTTCCTCAACTGCATGATCGCCACCTCTTCGTGCATGACCACCTAAAAGATGTGGAAACCCACAGGATGAGACCAAACATCCAAATGAGAGTTATAACTCTTTGCCAATGATATTAAAGAACAAATATAAGGTAAAGAAGAGAAGAAAGTAAAGCTATAACATGATAAATAGGTAATACTAGTGAATTAGTTAAGAGAAATTGCAACTGAATTATAGAACATCTTATAAGCTAAGGAGGAATATGAAGAACATGCATATCCTATAAAATGTACAAAAGCAAGGAAAAGGATCATCCTATGTTATTCACATTTTGTCCCTATAAAAATATGCTACACTGCTATATTACATCTTTTATTATGCCCTGAGGAGATGAGGTATACCACTCATGCTCCAACTGACCACTGCTAAGTCGAAATGATTTCCATACAAGGTCAATGGAAGAGCCAGAATCCATGACCTCCCCAACACCTCTTGGTCAACACAAGAGAAAACACCGCAGAGACATATCAAATCTAACTACAAAATAGCCTAGCCCGCCTTGGTATATAGACACAACACTAGTGAAACTGAGTTATGACTGTAGATGCACTCCTGTCGAGGTGTGAACACAACCATCCTCAAAGGTTATCATATATGTACTTTGTATCACATCATTGAGATACAACCTTGACCGTTCTCCGGCTAGGGTATAGCCGCAACCAATCCTGTGAAATACATATACTCAAAAAGTATACGACTCTGAGCTTCCACTAAGGGAGAACCCATTTCACCATCCAACAAGTACTAACACTGGAGATAATATATGGCATAGGGAAACTACATGATTAAGGTTCCACTAGATTAGTTATGCCAATTAAGTGCCTTTTGGCATCGATCATGTTATAACGTGCAAACCATAAACAAAATCTACAAAGGTAGGGGCATAGTGCAACTTTAGAAGGTATAAAATGGATAAGGTGTGAACTTGTCACATCACCATCACATGATAATACTGCCTCACAAGGCCATCATCATAATCATACAATCATGGGATACCAATCCCTTATCACATCAATGGAGGATAATACCTCATACTAGGCATAAATCCTTTTCTAAGTTATAAGATCCAATCACGTAATCCCTATATGTATATCATCACCTTGTGCCTCAACACTGTGTATAATCACCATCCTATATACCATAGAATTTGCCATAGCGTTCACATAGATATGGTATTCATAACTCCTACAAGGTTAGGGATTCAGAAATAGGAGAGAGAAAGAATCATAATATGATAATCACCCCAAGTATAATAAGCAAGACATATCACATGATCTAAAATCAATGTTAGGGTCTCATATGCATAGAGGATTAGGGTTATATAGATATATTCAATCACAAAACCCTAGGTACACCATATCCCACTTTCTTGGATCATATTAGGGTTAACGAACATGATTAGGGTTAACCAAACAATCATTCAAACAACACTATACATGAATCATTACTTGCTTACTCATACATATTTGTTGACTATATGTTCCTGTATGGGTCTCGACCATCCATCACACATGTGTCCCGACCACTCATGAACAAGTGTGTTGACCACCGTCAAGCAAAGTATCTCGACCACATTAATGCAATGTGTCTTGACCACAACAAGTCTTGGAGTCTCGACTATGACACATCATGTGTCTCCACCACCACATAGAGGGTTTTGACCAAGCTTAAAAACATGTCTCGATCTCAACCAAAAACATGTCTCGACCACCTTT
This sequence comes from Alisma plantago-aquatica, assembly GCA_963693085.1. Lineage (NCBI taxonomy): Eukaryota > Viridiplantae > Streptophyta > Magnoliopsida > Alismatales > Alismataceae > Alisma > Alisma plantago-aquatica. Next base: position 476,388,755 of record OY856411.1, read on the forward strand.
AAAGGAAAGAATCTCAACCGAAATAGTATATGTTTGTCTTTGAGGACTTAAGTTTAGTTTTGAGGATTTGTGATAAGTTTGATGATGGAAGTAACTAGGCTTTTATGAGATAAGATATGTTAAGTTAAGACAAGGTTGTGAGTCAGCATGACCCTCAATCTCTTTTACAAATGAGGACCTCTAGTGTTAGGACCGGTTTTGGGGTTATCTCAACAGAGAGCGAGACCCACAGGGAGAAGGTCAGAGAACCTAGACTCCATGATATGAGATAATGAGAAATATATGATACGATATGTCCTAAACTAGAATACTCCTGAGTGAATGACCTGAGTTGCTTAATGCATGATTCCTATATATCTGTTGAACCCTAGATGTCTATGGGAAGGCCAAACCCTAGAGTCAAAAAGAGACTGGTTATATGTGCATATATGAACATGAATACGAGTACCTACTATTTGGGTGAGGGAGAGAGTCCCAAGACCTTGGAGGAGGCAATTGTGTTAGTTTCTGTGAAGTCTCAACTCGGGTTGGTGGTTCCTTGTAGGAATCTAGTGGTTGTATATATAAAAGAGTGTCATGTTATGTTTGGAGAGAGTTTTTGGGTAAGCATGTTTCATGGGTAGAGACCTATGAATGAGATGGTGTAGCATGTTTTGGTTTGTGCTTATGTGGCTAGAGCTAATGAAACTATTAGCTAGTGCCAATGAGGTAATCTAAGAACCCTAGACCAGGAGAGGCAAGATAAAGTATATGCATATGAGATATTCATAGGGTTGAGTTAGCTCGAAGAGACTGAGCGTGACACTACCCTTGTGGTATGGGTCAGGAGAACCCCAGTTTCACTAGACGAAGTTTGATACATGTTTCATGAGCCACTTGTATAAGTTTTTTAGCACAACCATGATATAATATATGTAAGATGTGATCTAATATCGAGACATGATATATAGACATGATAAGATGGAAACCTAGAGATGGTTTAATAGATGGAAATGCGTAAATGGTTAACCATGTACATGAATAATGATGATAATGTGAGATTGTTGGCTAATCTTTTGATGAAATCACTAGAAATTGTTGCAATTTATTATGAGTAATGAAATAAGATCATATGAATGAAGCATGTTACATGATGTGTTAATCTTAATGATTAATAAAGATGAAAAATATAGTTTGACAGTTAGAACAACATAATGATTATGACACCTTGATGTATGAGTTAATATTAGTTAACTCATTTAGAACATGGTAATATGATGTGGGAATCCTAATGCAGGGGTTAAGATAAGGATGCAACCCTGATATATGAGATATGTCATAACCTATGTTTCTAAACCTTGAGTTTAACCTTGAATGGAGTGTTTGTGCACTAAGATGGTTGTAAAACCCCTAATAGTGCTTTGGATACATGGTTCTAGGTAACTTTTGTGGATATGTTACACATATAATAGTGCCTACATGTGGATCAAGACATGGTAGTTTTCCTTGGAGTACGAGTATGGTTGACTTTCAAGGACGAAAGTTCTTTTAAGATGTATACGATGTGACTAAGTGGTTTTTTTGGATTAATTCTGAGGATGGAATTTCTTTTAAGCTGTGTAGGATGTTATGAAGTGGACTTTTGTGATTTTGGATACCTAACTGGATAAGTGAGCTCATATATATTTTTGATATTGAAATGGCATTTTGAATTCATTTGTGCATAGATGAGTTTAATATGATGTTGATCTTATGATTTATACCCCCTTAATATATGCCTCTTTGGAGTTGCTAGTAAGCAATGGCTAAAATTTGGAGGTTTCTAGAGGAAGTTATTCAAGTTTGTGTATTATGAAATAATGTGCATATCTATGCAATATTTGCAATCAGCAATGCCACACTATCCTAGCGATGTTGAAGCCATAGGAACTGGTTGAGAGGCATCGTGTTGGCTGTTGGATGACATAATCTAACGGAGTATAGGTTTTGGATTGAGGGGTAGTGGATCGGATGTGTGGCACCTCTACAGCCCTTGGATGGCTTTATGGAATGAATTTCTAACTTGCCCTTCTCATGGAAGTCGAGTCTTGGTCATGGTTGTGACCATCCACTACATCGTGCAATGGAGAACATGGCTAAGAAGCAGTTCCAAGTTGTTGAACATGTGTGCAATGCCAGGGGAGTGGGAGGACCCTCCATTTGAGCCTTGGCGTGAATAGAGGAGGGGTCTGCACTTCTCCTTCACCTAGTTCTGTAGACAAGGGAGAGGGTGTAAAACTAAGAAGTAATGATCGAGAAGTAAAAGACGAGAAAGGAAGATCGAAGCCCATGGATATTTATATTACTAATGAGGATGCACGTGGGCATATGCAAAGTCGAGTTTGTAGAAGCCACTTCTGCTCCTACACGGAAACAACCGACAACGATGACCTTGAAGGGGTAGAAATCTGGAGTTGTGAGTGGCAACCCAGGAATCCGGTCGAGGAGGGCTAAGTGAGGGTGTCAGATCTACACACCCGACTATCAGTCACCCACCCAAAGAACCAAGTGGTAGTAGATCTACACAGAAGAAGTGGGCCGCCGTTTTTCTTCTTAGCCTAGTGTGGGGCGTTTAAATTGGGATTCTCGTTGAGGTGAGGGTTTCAGTTTGGATGTCACACATCATATTAAGTATTAGAAAATTCGGGGATGACATAGGCCACTCATGGGCCCTTGTCTTGCATCTTCTTGGGTAGCCATTGACTCATTAAAAAGGCGATCGAGTTGTAGAAATTTTCCAAAATATCTAGGGATGAAAGGAGGTGGATAACACCTACCTAAAGGAGATGAATGAGTCAAATTCACAAAGTGGAAAAGTAAATGAAACCAAAAAAATTAAGTGTGATGATATGGAGAAGAGTGTAGTTAATATTGTAACTAAAATTAAGCACCTAATGTAATCTAAGTAGACTTCCAGTTCTTGGTGATTGTTTAATGCATTATCCCCAACAACAATGACAAAAGTTGACCTCTCTTTTTTTTATTCAAAAGTGTAAACAAAATAACCCAGTCAAATATATTAGACTACAAAATTATACTCGAAGTCAAGAGACAACTGCAACTTAATGCAGAGTCTATTGTAGTAATACATGGTCAAACATAGAGATAGGGAAGAACAACAAAATAATAATAGAAAGGCTTTTCTTAGTTTAGTGGAATCAAAAGGGGTGAATTTGGTATTCTATTTAAGGAATGAATTAATATAATGAAGAATAGTAAGTCTGTATCAAACAAAACAAAGATATTTTGAATATGAAAAAATAGAACTTGGATTGGGTTTTACTAGTCAGACCAGCCTCAACCATGCAAAACCTTCTCTTCTAATTTATATATACTCCTCACATGTTTTGCAAGCAGTCATAAAAGATATGTATGCCTTCCTTCTCTCAAGATCTGAGCATATTTATATCTAAAGGTATATCTCTCTCAAGATGATAACCAATAGTTCTAGGATAAACATGTGACATTTTCTATAGTAAATCCTCACTCTAGTGTCTATTACGAATCCATCCTCCAAATTTTACTAAACTTATGATGGCCCTAAATTTTTGGTTTTTGATACCTATATAGTATCTGGGAACCATAATGGTTTTGTATGTGGTTGAATTCAAGTTGAGGAATTGGTTATTCAAGTATGAATTATTTTCACCTAAAGGGTATAATTCTAGATATTGTTGATGACAAAGACACATCATGATAAATATCTTTTAGTGATTAACTTGGGTACTCAAGAGGTTAAGAGGTCAATTTAGTGGTCTCAACAATCTCAAGTATTCTTTAACTTATTGGACCAATGTTTGATTACTAATTGAATTGAATTTCAAGGTTTCTACACATATTCTAAGGTTATTTGAAGAATTTATTTGCGTGATCATATAATGGAATTTTGGTCCCATAACTATTGGAGGAGAGATTATACAATAAGGTATTTGTGCTTTTAAAATTTATAATCATTCGAGGTCCTTGTTGGAAGCTATTAAGATTAGAAGATGTAAATGTTTGATTTGAATGAGTATACAAAACCTTGGACTTAAGGATAATGTAGTTAAACCTATGAAAAATTTGATGTCACACATATTATATAGTTGTGTGGTGCCTGTAGTGTGGCCTCATGGTCCAATCTAGGCCATCCTAGTGGATCCAACAGTGGAGACTATGTCTCCTACCTATGAAACTTGTAGAAGAAAGATTTCTACCCCTACTATTAACCAATCTAGTTAGCCAATGTAGGTGTACTCATGAGGTCTTTGGAGGTAAATCTGCAAGGCCAAGATCTTCAAAATTACCCCCAGATCATGGCATTTACTATTGAGGTGAGGGAGCTCTAGCTCTTCACTTCACCATCGTCTCCACCTGAATTCGTAGAGGAGGCTAACTAAGGGTGACACCAGGTATCATCAAAGCAACTAATTGCCTTTCTATAGTCCTTTTAAACCCATCACAACCACCTAAAGCTTCTCCATGAAGGGAGTACCTAACTATTCGCCCCTTCAGTCAGTCATGCTCCTTCAAAAGCACAAGCTGAGGGCTGCTTGGAACTTCATGGCCTTCAAACAACTACCCAAGGACTCCTCTAGGTTCTGACAGTCACATATTTCACCACGACACTAGACAAAGCTCCTTCTCTCCATTCCTTATTCCCTGGGGATGTGGAGGAAGCATCCATTCATTGGATCTATCTCCTCAACTCTCATTAAAGAACCTGAGGAGCCTCCATGAAAAACCACTAGAGGGGGGGTGAATAGGGTTTTATGATTATTTTAAAATAAATTAACTCAAACAAGCAACCACAAAAATATTGGACAAGGGAACAAGGATTTAGAGTGGTTCCAACCTTAGCAAATACTAAGGCAGTCAATCCACTACCCGGTTGCTTACCCAACCGGGATTTTGAAAGTATTTGATTTTATTACCTCGCAAGGATGTTACATAAAATTACAATACTTTCACCAAACCCTTCGGACAACCTTCACCTAGAAGTAGTCTCACCAACCTCAAAGCAGCCTTCCTTGAAGTAACCTCAAGCTCCCCTTGAAGTAGCCTTCCTCTTGAAGTAGCTTCTCGTTGAGACAACCTTCTTAAAGTAGTCCAAAGTCCAACTTCTCCACCGAGAAGACCCTTCTCCACCTGAGAAGTCAAACCCTCTCCAATCCATAACCTCCAACCCAAGGAGTAGCAAGGAGAGTACAAAAGATATAAAGGAACAAGAAGGAAAAGTAGAAATTACAATACCACTTGTGGCACAAGGCTTGATTTCCTTTATCAAGCGTTTTGATCTCCTAACTAATGTATATGGAAGTGTTGGTATAGTGGGTAGGAGATTCTAGCCTATGAGGTGCGAAATTAGAGCAATGGGAATGAATAGCCAATGTTGGAATTGCTCTATTGCTCACAAGAATGAATAGCCAATTGCAAGTATATGCTCAAGTGTTGCACAAGTGTACTTTGGGTGTCCTATGGCTTGTCCTATTTATAGGAATGGCCTATGGATGATTAAGGACATTCTAGACACTTTCTAGGGGGTTCTTAGTGCTCAACTAGCCGTTAGGTAACCATTAGTTGCTTTAACAATGTCTAGTTAATTAATCTTGAAAAGTGCAGACAGAACTCTTCTTGGTCGACAAATTGTCGATCGAGAGTCCTTCTCGATCGAGGATATGTCGACCGAGGGACTGTCTGGAGCAAGTGTTTACAACGTTCTGATCCAACTCCCAACTACTTTGTCTGCTGTGTCTAACGGCTACCTGGGTCATTCTCAGTCGACAAATTTGTCGACCGAGATTGTCTCGGTCGAGAAATTTGTCGACCGAGAATGACTCTGTTTCAATGTTTTAAACTAAGTACTAAGTGTGTGTATGAGTGTGCAGTTGTGACACTATTGTAGGGGATGACCTATCTAAGTGTTTTGATTGACTAGGGAAGATCTAAACACTTGATTTACATGATATCTAAGTACTTGTACATTATATACGTGTACAAGTTATTACATTTGATTACAATCATGAATTAAAGCAATTTGAGCATATAGATCTTCCAAGTTGTTTGTCATCCACCTAATTCCTACAACACTCAAGTAGCACGTTAGATCCACAAGAATGAAATGTTTGTCATCATCAAAATAAAGGGATTATACTAATGTCCAATTTAGCCAACACTCCATCTTGAGGAAAGCCAAAGTGTAAATCCAAACCCCCTTCTGTATCTGCCAAGGACCCCCAAGTTCCCACACTTTTGCACTGGTGATGACCTTCAATGGTGGTAATAACCTAGGATCATCCCTCTGGAAAAGGCACCACATATATCCCTAGAACATGAGGAGAGGGTGATCTAGGAGAAGAATGAGTAGCATAGGAGACCAGTCCAACAAGTGTTTAACCCAGGAACTAGTCAGCCTAGGCTAGATGAGGTTGATGAGTAGTGTGCCACTTCAATGGCCATCATAGTTCAATCTAGGAGCACCTACTCAGTAAGTGGACCTCATTTCATAGGTAATTCACCATATATTTCTAGAAAATCACCTTTTCTTAGATAATACTATATAAATAGCTCATTTTCTTTCATAAATACCCTAAAAATACCTATGCATTTAGAAAAATACTCCCTTTCTTATAAAAATTATATATAATATAGTTGATACATTATTATTAATAGTTTTAAATTTATAAGATAATTCTTGTTTTAGGGTTCATTATATGACATAATTAGCAAATTATGTATACTAAATCTGAGAAAAATAGTTCAGAACCCTAATATCATTTGGAATCTAAATATGAACTATGATCTAACTTTTATGCCAAGATATTTGGTATTTACTCCTTAATGACTAATTATATTCTTTTAGCCTCATTTTAATTCTATAAAATACTACAAGCCTTAGGAAATTATGAAAATCAAACTAGACCTAAATTATAACTTCTTGATCAATATAGCAGATCTAATACATGTTTAATCTTAGTGAACCTATGTTTACCAAAAATCATAGTTTGGACCTAAACACCAATACTAATGGTGAACCTTTTATTCATGAAGATTAATTGTTAATAATCAAGTGCTACCAGAGAACTTAATGATCAATGATAAGATAGGAATCTCTGAACTCATGTACGTGCATTTTATCAAAATATATGACTAGTTTCCTTGTGTGAAACTTAGATATGATGTATTTCTTGTTCTTAATTGAGAATATTGCTTGAATGTACTATTATTGATCTTCTCCATGCCACTAAGAACAAAAAAGAAATAGATGGTTTGTAGCTTCTAACTATTTATACTCTCAATTTAAATATAAGGTGAGCACATCCCATAGCCATAGGGGTGTGGATCCCCATTTCCCAAGGGGTAGGATGGGCCCAACATAAAAGTAAATATGAAGTGTTGACACTAATTAGTAGTGCATTCTCAACAAGAGGATGATAAGAGAATGATTTCCCTAATTTTCACATTAAACAATGTTTTCTTTTACTCTTTCTTTTCTTTTCTCAAATTATTCAAATATGCATGAATATATGTATGTATCTTTGTACCCACATACACAACACCTCATGTGTTGATCTGTTGTTTCATCTACATTTTAGGTTCAAAGCTATCCATGGGAAAAAAGGGAAGTGAGCAGTTGCATAGATTGTACCTATTGTGTAAGATCCTAGTAGCATGCATGATCGTATAGTTGTAAATCTACTTTTAATATGTAATTGTAATTCATGTTGAAATAATTCATTTTGTAATATATACATGTTGAAATCATATAGGTGTATGCATGAATGTTCATGTATATGCATATTGCTACAACAACGCACTCTGAGTCACATTTTTAGAGTTCATCCTTTTGGCCCCTCAGGGTTTAGGGAAGGGAGAAATTGGGGACGTTAGAGTTGGTATCAGAGTATGAATAGTAGAAACACATGTAAATTGCTCATCATGAAACACACAATTAAATTTAACCTTTCACTGAAAATCCTAGAATCTTAGTAAGTTGTTCAATAGGAACTAGGTCTGACTTAGCCTCTAGGTTAGAACCTAGATGTTTGAGAACTAGGTTTAGAAATGTGTGTGAAACCCTTTCCATATAGAGCTCGTGTGTATTGGGTAGCTACACAAGTCTACACCTTGTTCTCACAATTTCACCAAGTGACATGGCACTAGAGTGTGTGGGACACTCAATTTTTTTGATGGTTTTATTTTCAATCGGCTTGAACCTTGATAGTTTCCTCCAATGCTTGTTTTATTAAAGAAAAATCATACAGTACTTTGTTATATATGTAGGTATATATGAAAATGTGTCCCTCACATAGAAGAGTAGGAGGTAGTTATGGAACTGAAGTGAAAGGGAGTGACATCAGTATAGAAGAAAGAGTTGTTTTAGACTAGATATCTACAACCTTATCACGATAAATGATACATATATAGACAATAGAATGATAAATGGTATAAGAATGGATAATCTTATATAAGCTCGATCTCTGGTGATATAATCTACTTATAATAGTCTAATTTCAATATGATGTCTGAATCCATTTTTGAAAATATGAGCTAAGTCTTGGTGATGAAAGTATGTACACTTTTCTTGATAAAGTACTGTAGGACAAGGTCGAATATGCACAAGCCTCAAGCTCTTTTATAAAGGAGGACCTCAAGTGTTAGGATGAGAAACGTAGTAAACTCTGAAGAGGGTGAGACCTACAAGGAGAAGATCATAGGACCAAACCTACAATGTATGAGAAATGTAAGGTATAGAGACTTAATACTTCCAAAGCTAGACTACTCTAGAGTAGATGAGTTGAGACCTTACACATGATTCATGAATATGATCTAAATCCTAGGTATGATATTTTGGTCAAAAAGATGATGGATAGAAAGCTCATGATGAGAAATTCAATCCCATGACTGAGTTAGGTCATGGCTTGAGTGACTTAAGTTTGTGAAGCTCATCATTAGCTGCAACTGAGGTGATATATGAAACTCTGATTTTTAGAGTTGAACCTTGTGCATAAAATACTCATATGTATTGTTCCTTCTATTTCTCTTTCTTAAAATATGATATTGGAAAACCTCACCTGAGCTATATAAATGATTTATATATGAGGAGCCATTCATATAAGCTTGACCTATTCTATATTGTCTTCCTGTATCATATATGTAATATCCTAATTTGAATCATAGTCGTCTTGGTTTAGTATTTTCTCTTTCCCTTTATATCATACATAAAAGATATAAGTTTGAAATCATAAGCTTGAAATAAATATTCCTTGGATCATAGATTAAATGATCATGAAACAAAGTTATTAACCTCAAATCTTCTGATTCTAATCTTCCAGTTCTATGACAAAACACAGAAAATAGGGTGAGACCATAATATACAAAGAAAAAGATCAATCCTTTCACTGATAATGCAATTCTTGTATGTTGTTGACTGTAAACCATAATAACTATAGTAAGTATGATAAATCTAGTAGTTTATGATATGAAACATTGATATCAGCTTGCATGGTTTAGTGGGGTGAAAGATGAAACCTTAAGTAAAACCTTCTACTTCATATGTAAGAACAAAACCCTAACTACTAATGAACCAAGGGATATAAATCCTTAAAAAAAATTGACTCATGTTATGACTAAGACATTAAATGAGTCTCAACCTATACAAGGTGGGTTGGGTACATTCTAGATACTTTTAAATCCTATGATAGATGAAAACTTAGGGTAAATGTAGATCTATGATGCTCTTTGCACCTATAAGGGGTGACCTATATGAATTTGCACACTTTGATGGAGCATGAGCAGTCAAATCATATATCCCACTCTTTCACCTCTATGCCTACATCCCCTTGAGTATGAAATTAGTTGAATCTCAAGGACAAAATTCCATGCAATGTGTGATGAATGTGATGGCCCTAAATTTTAGGGTGTTGCTACCTAATATAATATTTGAGGATAATAAATGTTTTGTATGTAGTTGAAATCAAATGAGGAATTGTTATTCAAGTATTTTTTTTGGGTAACCCAGGAGACTCGTAAGGCTTGCTCCGCGCCCAACCTGGGGAGCTCAACCCCATCCCGTAAGGAGTGTAGCCCATTAAGTCGTGTAGAGGCCGGATGCGCTATAAGAGAAACAATTCCAAACAGCACCACCCAGGGGATTCCAACCCAGGACCCTTCATGAGGGGTCACGTGCTGCAACCACCTGAGCTACTGCTCACTGACATTCAAGTATTAATTATTAGCACCTAAAAGGTATAATTATAGATATTGTTGATGAAGATAATGATAGATGAATGAGTTCAATTATGAGAAATATCTTTTATTGATCGACTTGGGTACTCATGAGGATAAGAGGTCCATTTCATGGTCATGACGATCACAAGTGGTAAACTGACGAGCCATGAGGTAGGTTAGTATCATAACAAGTGTTTTTGAACTTATTAGACCAATATGTGATGATTAAGTGTATTGAATTTCAAGTTTTTTACACCTATTCATAAGGTTACTTAAGGAATTCACTTTCATAATCATATAATGGAATTTCAATCCAAAAAATTGCTAGAGGAGATATCATACAATAATGAATATGTGTTTAAAATTTGAAATTCTTTCAAGGACCACGTTGAAAGTTATTAACATTAGAAGACATGAATCTTTGATTTTAAATAGTATACAAAACCTTGGTTTTAGGGATAATGTAGCTAGACCTATGGCAAATTCAATGTCACACATCTTCTTTTAGTTGTGTCGCACCTATAGTGTGGCCTTGTGGTCCAATATGGGACATCCTAGTGGATCCAATAGTGGATAATATATCTCCTAGCTATGAAACTCATGAAGGAAAGATTTCTACCCCTACTATCTACCAATCCAGTTAGCTAGTGCACATGTATTCATGAGGTCTGTGGAGGTAGATCCACAAGACCAGGATCTTCCAAGCTACCACCAGATTGTGGCATTTGCCAGAAAGGTGAGGGAGTTCCATATCTTCACTCTATCACCATATCCACCCAAATTTTCATAGGAGACTGAGTGAGGGAGATGTCAGCCATCGCCATAGAAATTGCTTACATTTCTATAATCCTAGAAAACCTATTGTAGCCAACAAAAGTTTCTCCATGGAGGGAGTATCTCATTATCCCCCTTTCTGTAAGCTTTTCTTCTTCATAAGCATAGGATGAGGGATGCTTGGAACACCAGGGACTTCTGAATGCTACACAAAGACCCCTTCAGGTTCTAAGAGTCACATGTTTCACCATGAAGTTAGACGAATCTCCTTCTCCCCTTTCCTTATTCCTTGTGGTGAAGGAGGAAGCATCCAATCAGTGGATCAATCTCCTCTCCTCCCTTCAACGACTTGAGGTGCCTCCATCTTGCAAAAAGCCATAGTGCAACTCCAATCCCCCATCCCGATCTATGAGGGACCCCCATGTTCCTACACATTTGCATTGGCAATCCCCTTCCATGGTGGCAGAGATCTGGGATTATCCCTCCATAAAGGCACCATGTCTAGCCCAAGAACACGAGGAGAGGGTGATCGAGGAGAAGACTACATAGTCTAGGATGTATGGATCGGTCGAACAAGTGTTAAACCAAGGAACCAACCAGTCCAAGCTAGACTAGGCTACTGAGCCATGCCCCACTCGTATGGATAGTGTGTTCCAATCCAGGAGTGCCACCTAAGGCAGTGAACTCCATTGCATATGTATATCACTATAAATTTCCAGAAAATGACCTTTTCTAAGAAAATACCTTATAAATAGATCCTTTAGCTTATAAATAGCCCACAAATACATATGAACTTCAAAAAATACTCCCTTACTTATAACTTTCTATATTAGACAATTGAAACATTAATATTTATGGTTTCTAATCTACAAGATAATGCTTATTTTAGAGTTCATTATGTGGAATAACTAGAAAATTATGTATATTAAATATGAGAATAATAATTTGGAACCCTAATTCATTAGGAATCTAAGTATGAGCTCTGGTTTAATTATTATGCCAAGATATTAGGTCTTTCCTCCTTAATGAATAATTATATGCTTTTGGCGTTATATTAGTTCTACAAAGCATTACAAGCATCAAGAAATTATGAAAATAAAAAACCTAATTTATAACTTCTGGATCAGTATAAAAATATTAAATTTACATTTAGTCTCAATGAACCTAGGTTTGTAAAAAATCATAGTTTGGATCGAAATACCAATAATAATGGTAAACCTTGTTTAAATGATGATTAATTATTATTAATTAGGCGTTACCAAAGTAATTAATGATCAATGATAAGATAAGAATCTCTAAACTCAGGTACATGGGCTTTATCCAAGTATATGACTTGTTTTATTGTGTGAAACTTAGACATGATGTATTGCTTGTTCTTAATTGATATTAGTTCTTGGATTTACTATGGATATTGTATCTTTGCCATGTTACTAAGAATAATAAAGAAATAGATGGCTTTTAGCTACTAAGCGTTAATATTCTCTCTCTCCCTCTAAATATAATGTCAGCACATCCCCATTGACCTAGGGGTGGGGATCCCCATATCCTAAGGGGAGGGGAGGTCCCAACATAAAAGTAAATATGAAGTGTTGACATCACTTAGTAGTACATTTTCCTAAAAATGCTAATAAAATAATGATTTCCCTAATTTTCACATTAAACAATGTTCTCTTTCACTCTTTCTTTTATTTTCTCAAATTATTCAAATATGCAAGCATATGTGTATGTATGTATCTTTCTACCACATACACAAAACCTCGTATGTTGATTTATTGTTTCATGTATGTTTTGGGTTTAAATCTAGCATGGGAGAAAAGACAGGAAGTGATCTATTGTACAAGTTGTACCTTTTTTGTAAGATCCTAGTAGTATAAATGATCATATAGTTGAAAATTTTTGTTGCAATATGTAATCGTAATTGACATTGTGATTATTCCTTTTGTAATATAACATGTTGAATGTTGAGAAGGTATGATGTATGATTATAGTTGAACATCCATATATGTGCATATTGCTTCCACAATGTAATCTAAGTAACATTTTTGGATTTTGTCCTATTCTCCCCTCGAGATTTAGGTAAGGTAGAAATCACAGACGTTTCCAAACTCATTCTCTCAAATTTATCCAGATCAAACATCACAAGAAGGTACCTAATCTTACAGTCGACGTGCTAAAATAGGAGTATAGAAACAAAATTGTAGGAACATTTATATAAAATAGAAGAAGGAAATATTACATAGTTGGGAGGGCCTGATGGCTATTCCCAACCCAAGTTATTAAGTTTAGCCATTCATGGTGAAAGAGAGAAGAAAAATATAGCTTGTATAAGTAATAGTTCTCCAATGAAAACTATAGAATAGTAAGAGAAGGGGGCGAGGGAATTCAATACAAGGATAAATTGAGTCAAGAGGTCCATCTACCCACCTTTCAGCTGAATTTGATAAGAAGGTTGATGCCCTGGGAGAGGTCGATAGACGTCAAAATCGACCTTGAGGAGGTCAATCATCTCCACTTTTTTTCACTGGTGAAACTTTTATCATATAGGTCTATCGACTTGATGATGGAAATGAATGGTTGCAAGTGTAAGGATCAATGGATCTCTCTACATTAATAGAACTAGCTTGGTTGATCATTCTAGACATGTTCTTGGTCTCTGTGATATAGAACTAACACTTTTGGGGTCTATTTATAAAGTTTAACATGTGCTTTGTTGATATGTGATTGGTCCATGTGATGTTGACCCTTTCACTTCCTACCATCAACCTTGGGGATCAATGGGTCTTTAGTTTGATTGAATCTTTGTTGATCTTAAAGAGATCAATCTATTGGCCATCAACATGATGCTTTAAATGAACTATCAACCTAGTGGTTGACGGTGGTTTGATGGGTTGACTTGAAAGCCATCGATCTTGAGGATAGATAGCACTCTATTGGAGTTTATCTCAATGAGTGTTTTTCAAGCTCTTAGATCAATATGGCGAGTTTGGGATCCATAGACCCAAAGGTCATTAGCCCTCTTCATGTAGTATCTTGATGGATTGATCTATCGATCTCCCAAGTCAGGTTCTTTGATCGAACTAGGGGTGATGGGTTGTGATTTTTTGTTCGGGTTGATATCCTTTTCATAAATATTGATCGACCTTGGAGGTCGATTAGTAGGTTTCTGATCTTCATGGTTTTGAATTCAATTTCTGTATTTTTCAAGAGAACTTAGTCAAAAATAGAGTATTTGGTGACTAAGTGTAATGTGAAGGATTTTATGACCTGTAATTGCTCAAATATATGACTTTATATCACAAAAGAGCTATGAAATATGCATGAAAACTAATGTTGTCAACACCCAACTCCACACATTTGTTTGCACAATGTTAATCACATGCAAAACATTGTCAACAAATATTATGAGTCATTTTTTCCTTAGTGAGTGGGCACTTTACACCTAGAAGATAAAAACAAACAATGATATTATATATAAGTTATGATGTGTATTATGAGCATGTGCAATCATGTAAACATGGTAGGATACATGTTGAACAAGATATGTAAATAAAAATCCAAGATTAGAACATACATGAAATTTATCAATTTTGTCTCGTATCATAATGTAATTGTTAGGCATCTTTCTTATATACAACGTATTTTTTAATCTCTCATCTTAACATTTCCATCAAGATGTCTTCACATCTATATCATAGAAAATGATTATGATCTCACTCACATCCCTAGAGTCAAGGGCTCACTCTAGGAATGTGGGTCCTTTGCTAACCCAAGCATATTACCTAAAGACATCTCACATATTCTTGTTTTAAATAAGATATCTCAAGCCTTAGATTCATCATATTATGACCAACATCTTGTTTTCTATATTCTTATCTTAGTGTTTATATTTAGTGAAAGATGTTAAAACATTTGGCAATGCAAGCGATACAAGATATTGAAAGTCAATGCATGATTATAAAGTGATAAATGCTAGAAATACTATTAGCCTAAAATGGAACTATAATTTGCTTAATTATGCCCAATCTCACCTTTGTCAAACTGATTTTGATCACCTCAAACCTTATGTCTCCTCACTTTCTTAGATACTAATCATCAATTTGGGTACATGATGCCTAAACCTCGATCAAATGCAATTCCTTTGTCCCAAATTCTCTTAGCTAGGACCCTAATCCGACATCCTAAGATCTTTTCTCAATTTATCTCTTTTATTATCATTGTTATCACTAACTCAGGGTGCTAGGGATGAACACTGACAAATTGGGCTCAATTCAGCCTGAAGTCACTTAATGTTGAGCCCGAGTGCAACACACAACTACCACATGCATGATCTCTAATTCGGCCCACACTAAAAAAACTTGGCCTGAGCTCACATCCATTGGGACCAATTCTAGCAAACTCAAAACAACAAAAAGCATGCAAAACTTCATTATTTCTCTCTCATCAACATGACTAACTACACAATCAACTCAAACAAGTTTTGAGACCAAGTAACCACCCACATCATCTGTCAAGCCACAAATTCCAAAGTATGCATGTGAATCTCTCCTTTGTACATACATTCAAGAAATAAGCTCTAGAATGTCTATATCAACATACATTAGCCAACGCAAACCCTAAGGTGTCTCTATGTACACATCAATAGATGAACAAATATCATTATTTATAGGTTCTTTATATAATTGCAACATGTTCAACATGAAAACAATTAGGGTTTCACCTTTAATTCACAAACCTAGGTTGACCTGGGGTTTATCAACATGGATCCTATTATGCATTCAAGTTTGATTATACTAAAAGTTGGGCAATTTACATATTCATTAAAACATGATTATTACACGAGCATAAGCATCAACAAAGTTCAAGATGCAGCATGGCACAACATCGGGTTAACATAAACAAGGAGATCAACATCATATAAAGTACGTTCAATAGGTAACCTTGGACACTGGTGTTAGATATACAATTATAGATGTCATGATCCACTAAATGAAATCAAATGTGCTAAAATGATTGATTATAGACCAATATAATGTTTCAATGTTGAAGAAAAAAATCTTTATATTACTTTGAAAGAGGTATTGATTGTGTAAAATCTTGTTTGCTAATTACAAGATTTTTTACAATTTAATAATTCAAAGTCGCATAGTTCTTGTCATATATTTGGAGAAATAAATACTTCTAGTGAGTACCAACTTGGAAGAGTCTCATAATCCAAGCAACCCATGCTAGTGTGTTACATATGTCAAGTAAGGTTGGGGGACATGAATACTCTTTTTAAAACAAAAGTTGACTTGTCCCTTTATTAATACAAATCAAGATCAAACCCATTCAGAAACATGTGGGGAAAGTCTGATATCTTTTTAAAACAAATTTGCAATTCATTCATCCCATATTAAGGGGTTTCAAACTCATGACCTCTTGGTCTTACAACATCAACTTAACCACCCGGGTGCCACAACATTGGTAAAGTCTGATATCTTTGATCCTTCCTCATAGGAATAATTTCCTTAGCTACTAAAAGTGACATACTATCATGTTTCCCATTAACATGAGACAAAGGTATTATTAAAGGATGCATATAGTTTACATTTCCAATAATAAACATACTTACTTGAGAATATACTCATTTTGCAAGAAAAAATGCATCATGTTTTTAACATCCATTTCTCATATTTTCCTAGTTATAACAACCTCATTTCACCTTATAGAGTAGACACTTAATCATTTATTGCATGTATCTTGATATTATCTATGTCTTTGCAAAAAAACACAAGAAAATATTACTTTCTTCTCTGTGTGATTAAGACACAAGACTTTTTCTACTATGTCCATATGTTCTAGAAGCCTTTGACAAACACATGAAAGTCATGAGGTTTTAGAGAATAAGAACCAGCAGCCTCCTATGGATCCTTGTAAAACATAAGAAGATATTCAATTAGTTTGGTTTCCCAAGATTGAATAGTTGCAAGAGAATGCCAACTACTTCAAGTGACAAATATCATATAATTAAGTTGCAAAATCCTTTCCCAAAAAATGTTGGTATTTTGGAATCAACTCAGTCATGTACAAAAAAGGAAACTGTCAAGAGATTACTCAACTCGAGTAGATTATTTTAATTGATTGGATTGAAAACTAGAAGTTTCAACTTCCAACCCAATAAGAAATGAACTTACCAAATACAATAAGTCACATATGTAATATGTGACTTATCCTAGACTAGATTTTATCAAAATGCCAACAATTATACTCTTATCCCATCATCCTATCCTTATATCAATATATAGATCCCCATTACCAATGTTCTCAAAGTTTCCTCATTCCCTACCCACCTTTATTTTACTACTCTTCTCTTTACCTATCCTTCTCCTTAAACTGTGTCATATTTTTACACACACCTCGTATTTGATCAAACATAGACTATCACGTTGCCCTCACTCCTCCTCTCTAAGGATCGACTATCATATCATTTAGCAGTGGATACAACCCAATATTATAGAAACCTAAAGGATATAATTCATTGAGTTTGAATAAGAGATCTAACTGCCTCTATGGATAATGCTCCTACAACTCTATTTTTTGCTCACTTTCTACATCGTCGATGGAACTCATCTCCTTCCTTGAGTGTTGTATAGTTAGCTCAAATATGAACTTCTGGTTTTGTTACTAGATTTAAGAATTTGTCCCATGATCATGTTACTTATTCACTCTAATTACCTTATAAAGAAAAATATTAATTGATTTCAACTACCATATATATTTGGTAAGCCCTAGTAGAGAGGATATCCTAGTAGTTTTCACTCTTTAAAACAATCATGGGAGTTGTATTCTCCACTTCACCTTAAAAAGGCATCATCCACTAAATATGCCTACTCTTCTTGAATTTGGGAGAAGGGTGGACAACCTGGACAATTGATCATTTTTTTTATGCCTATACTAGTGTGGATAAAGGTAGATGAGTATTTTTTTTGGGTTGATACAATACCTAATATAGATGCTTCTCTAAATCAATTCACATGAGCATTTTTATTTTTATGCACTTTGTTTTTTGTTCTAGTTCATAATAACCTTCCTTATTCTTACCAAGTTACTAAATAAAAAACTATTAGAACTTCCTCTGAAATCCCATGATTCTTCCTAAAGATATCTGACTCCACTATAATAGATATTTTACACTTGCAATGAAATAGTATTTTTATTGAATTTTAAATTTTCATAGTAGAAGATGAGATTGTATGTTGTTATCCAACAAATAAAATTGTCGATACCATATCCCACACACACAAACATTTTAATGTCTTCTTCACCAACCTTAGGCATAATATGTTTTACACTTGCAATGAAATAGTATTTTTGTTGAATTTTAAATTTGCATAGTAGAAGATGAGTTTGTATGTTGTTATCTAACAAATACAATTGTCGACACCAGATCCCACTCACACAAATGTTTTAATGTCTTCTTCACCAACCTTAGGCATAATATGTTTTATCCCCAAGTATCACAAAATGTAGATGTTGGAAATTATTGGTCCTACTCTAAGAATTTCTTATCTATGTCTTACTGTAATTCTTTCAAATTTAATATCAATAGTAAATCCTATCAAGTTCCACAATGTGGTAGTGAGACCCACTACCTATGTATCAATAAGTATTGCATCTAAGTTAGTTTTGGCAATGTTCCCCTCTAGATGCAATCATCTATTGAATAAAATATTAGGAACTTTTTTTTAGGTTAAATATTAGGAACTTATGTATGTTGTTTGTGGTAATGACAGCTTGTATATTTCAAAGCTTTCCACAAAATTTCATAAACTCATTTTAGTTGATTCCACTTGGGGTAGTTAATTTTGGCATAAACGGATGACTAAACAAAAGTCAAACATCACTCTTAACTTTTTCCCTTTTTCAATTTAAAAAACACTTCTACAAGATATGACACAAAGAAATCCTTCCATAAGAAGAATTTTCTCATAACCAAATAACAAATCTTTTTCTTATTCACCACTTGACAGTTCATAAAATTCTAAATATATGAAGCATATATTTACAATTGTTCCTCATGAAATGAAATTACAAAACTTTATAATTGACGTATGCAACTCTTTCTTTTTCTCTCTATAGGACCTAGAGCGGATAGGGACTGAGAATATCTAATTCTACCATGGAAACACCGCTAACATCCTTTTGTTGTAGAAATCTTCTAAATTTGTAGCTAACTCCATAATCCCCCAGACTACCTAAAACTTTGTTTGGTATAGTATCAGATACTGGCTCAGTGAAACAAAATTTCTAAGTAGACAAGATAATACATATATTCTTTATTAAATGAATAGTAACATATAGATATAAGCAAGCTATGAAATACTAAATTTAATGAGCAATAATGAAAATTCATCAATGTATTAAATATGAGGAATAACTAATATTGCATTTATAAACATATATAGCTAAATACAATTTGGCTTCTTAAATATTTGAATCACTTTACTAATGCCTTTGACCCACATTAGGTGTATCACAACCTATGGAAGCAGAAAGCCAGATCTCATGGTACAAGACTTAGAATAATGCATGGGATTCTAAGTCTAAACTCAAACTACGCCATCTACAGTAGGTATCGCCATGTCTGGCTCAGGATGGCTAATGTGTGCAGTAAAATATCTAGACTCCTCCTCTAAGCCCAGGTATTAAGGCAGAGAGTCAAAAAACTTACTATCTTTGCATCTGTGGATCCACTAGGGCCAACCAACTGACTGGCATCACAAGCATCACTAACATATGTAGTTTTCATTGGATATCACACTATTATAAGGAGTCAGTGCTCAATTGCCTAAACCCTGCACCCTTATCTGGCACAATATTCATATACTGATATAGACTTATCCTCTAATTTGAAGCACATTTCTTATTCCATCATAGGCATCTCGGGAAGGATTTCATGGTGTTCAGGGTATCCAATGTCTAATTCACTCTTTTCATAGCTTATTTATAAATTTTAATGTAAATTGAGCTACTGAGATACTCCACTTATCATATTGATAAAAACTAAGATAAAAATACTTGATTCATTGAATGCTCTATCCTCAGGGTTTCATTTACCTCAATAGCATATACATGACTGGCATAAGAATTTACTGCAATAATGTTGTTTAATGTCTTACTAAACATACATGAGTATCATTTATACTTCAATAGCCATTTAACTGCACCACTAACTTTGGGTATTAAATTTCACTTGATCTAAATAAATAACTTAAGCATATCTAACTATGTTGATATGATCTATTATTATAGTACATTTATCTTTCATACCATATGCTACTTATTCTATTTTGACTGATTTGTACTAACAAATAGTATATATATTGAACTGATCCAGCAAAGCATCAAATAAATATTACTAGGAAGAATTATGCTCTTATCACTATCATTTTCATAACTAAAAGGAGATAAACCCATGTAATAGCATTTCATAGCATGTATTTCATTCTAGGAATTTTGGGAAAACTCACACACATGGATTCCTCTAGACTTCTTCATATTTGGAACCCATACAAATCATTTGTATACATTCTTGAAGTAAAATAATTCAACTGTTTTAACTAATTTAATCATTCAAACTTTAGAAATTTGAATTATGACACATTGAACTAAGAATAATAAAATAGTAAATAAGAAAATAAAAATTAATCATGTTTAGATTTAAGTTCTATAAAAATCATGGCTAAAAGATAAATTTTCACCCTGAATCTGACCATAGGTCACTGGTCTTGGATATAAGCTTGCAAGTCTAGATTCATGGTCTCCTGGGCTTTGAGCTTATACCTTTACCATATACATTCTAATTTCTTGATTTAAGCTATATAGCCCTGAATATGATCTTATAGAGGAAGAATATGAAAAAAGGAGGAAGAAGAGATCCTCTATATGAGTCTCGCAATAGATTTCTAGCATGGGAAAGTGAAATAAAGAAGAAATATATGGTCAAAACTACTTACCATAGTCAATCTAGAGTTAGTTCATTAGTCTCCCACAATTTTTTCATATTCCTCCTAATTGTCACCCTATAAATCACCCCCTTGTTGGTCTCTTGACAGGTTTAAGGATCTTATTGTGTGGAAAATTGGAAGACTATCCAACAAGACAAATTTCGTCATGTTCAGATATGTATAGTAAAGCTTATCGTCATTTTACTAATTAGATGTCATGGATAGCTGGGCAGTTCATTTCGTCACTCTGTGTGGCCATCGGTCTATGTGGCCTATCAGTCTACATTGCCTTTAGTTTACATGGCCTTTAGTCAGCATGGCCCTTTGGCATGCATGACCCATCGGTTTGCATGTCCCATCGACATGTGTGGCCATTGATATATGTGGCCCATAGGTCTACTTGGTTGTCACATGCGTAGTTGTCAGTCTGCATGGCCTATCAGCCTACACGACTATCGATTTGCATAGCCTATCATCCTGTGTGGCCATTGCTCTTATGAAAAAGAAAATTGAATCTAGATATGCACATGTTCACTAAACTTCCATAACTCTCTCATTTTAACTCTAGTTTGGTTCATTCGTTTTACACTTGGATTCATAATTGAACTTTAGAATTATAGAGTATTGGTTTATTAAGATTCTCAAATGAAAATTTCTATATAATATTTTTAATTCTCCATTCAAATACATGTGTGGGTTGTAACCATATCAAGTGGAATTTAAATCTCATTATATGCTTAATAGATTATGTTTAACTTATTAAAGAATACATGTAAGCTAACATAAGATTTAAATTAACCAATTAATGATGCAAATCGTTAATAAGGAGGTAATTAACACTAGAATTATTTAAACCCTCAAACTACTAGTAAGATAAGGTATGGATTGTAATAACCTATCCCCTTAGGGAGTTTTGATCCACAAAACTTATAGGTATACAAGAATGATGTAACAACTTTATTTTTATGCATATGAACTCATATGTCTTTCTTTCTCTGAGATTCTCATCTACAACCTTTAACTATTTGATTTCAAAGCAACAATCATATTTTAGTAAACCATCCCAAACACAACAAGAACTTTTCTATCTTATACAAAGTTAATACAAATAAATCTTCCTTTTTACACTACACTCTTCCTGAATCTCCACCCTTAGTTGGCATTCAGATCTCTATTTGTCATCTTATCCAATATAGTTTTCAATACCTCTGAACACTTTGTAACTCAATAAAAGAAGACATAATTTATTCTCTTTTGTGATCTAGGCCATGGTGAGATTCTAGTGTGAGATGTGCATCCTCCCCAATCTGACCATCAACAGCATAACCAGAGTGATCACAAGCTTCATATGGTGTGGCAAGGTGAGGGGCATCGCTTGGGATAACATGACAAAATATTAAAAAGAAGGAGGTCTTAATGTTAAGAAGGTCGAAGACTTGGTGTTCCAATGCAGCCATCGAAGACTCCACAGATTCCTCACTGAACAAGAGGGGGTCTGGGTGAGGTGGATGAAGGCCAGAATATGGAAGTATACCTACAACCCAGAACCATGCATCGAGGATTTGGGAAGGCCTGGTCCGGGCGTGGAGACAAACAGGGCACTTCTACCGTGTAGAGGGCAATGGTTGTTACTCACTGGTTAACCAACAGAAACCGTGGATTTGCACAGTTCGGGGGGCTCCTATTCCGTGGTTCAGACTGCTTTGGGGTAAAGGGCACGTCCCCAAATGGAGTGTCGCGTGCTACAAAGCAGTAATGGGGAAACACCTTAAAAGGATAGACTTGTAAAGTGGGGGACACCAGTCAAACCGAAGTGCCAGTTCTGTGACGAGGAGGAAATGTGCACACACCTGTTCTTTGAATGCTCCAAGGCTAAGTATGTGTGGGCGCGGGTGTGGCTGAAAAATGGATGGGACCAGCTTAGAGCAGCTAGCTTTAAAGAGTTGATTGAACTAATGATAAACAAAGTAACTAACAGATATGAGGAGTTTTTGTAGGCCTTTGTTGTACAAACGTTTGCTTTAACATCTGGAAAGCATGAAACCATAGTTTCCATGGGCGCGCTTACACTAAGGATATTTTCCATTTTGTCAACATAGATTTGGAGATGGCTTCCAAGGCCAAGAGAGGCATATGTAAGGGCATAAGCCCCATAGCTAGGTTATACTGGGGGTTTTTGTAGAGAACACCCCATATACTCCACACTTTTTGTAAGCTGTACATGATAGCGTAGCTATCTGTTTGCATTTTTTGGCAATATACTTACCAATTTCCAAAAAAAAAATATTCTCTTTTAGAACACTTGGATTCAAATTTTGAAGCCCCATAGACTGAAATCATGAGTTTATCACAACTAAACTATATTGGACCACAATCCAATCAAGAACATAACAACAACTGATTATTTCTTTTATTTCGTGCATTACACCCATATACATGGATTAAGTTGGCTCTACATACTCATTATACCCTTAAATATTATTCTTCTAAAAAGTTATCATTTTATAAGATAATTCAAATATTTCTACATGCCTCCTTTCACATCATTACTCATTTCTCATCTGTACTCTTATATATCTATTATTAGAAGTTATGTAAATTAAAAGGATGACCATCGGAGTCTGGGACTTGCAACATTCAATAGTCACTCTCCTCACTAAATGAGATCACTATTACTTCTTGATCTAAAACTCCCTCATTGGAAGAAGGGTAGTCTACTTCTAGTGGGTTTAGGGGATTGAATTCCACTTCATCAAAGAGGATAACATATATATCTGGTCTTTGACCTAACTGACATTCCAAGATGAGAAGCGCTATACCATAGAATAGTCAACCTATCACCTTCTTCAATTTGTAAGAGCTCCATAATTCTTTACTAGAGATTGTCATAGTGGAATCTCTCTCTGGAATTATGTTTAACATTCATCCAAAAAGTATCTAACACAAATGTAATCTTAATCTTACATGTGTTTTGATATGGGAATTTAATATGCCAACCAATAGGGAATATTAGATGCTTACTATCATTTCTTTACTATGATATTTATCGGTAAACATTTAGTAGTTGCTAGTGGACCTAGACATAGGTAGAGGAACAATACCAAAGCAACTAAGGGTAATAGAGATGAAAGATAGTTTGGATATGCTAACACTACTAGAACCAACATATTTTATTTTGTAATCACGTATGTCACCTATATGAACTTGGATAGAAATGAGTGCAAAGCATATTTAAACTTTTGAATTTTATCCAATGGTTCTATAGATTCCACAATTACATGTGTCAAGAATTCAAAGATAGGAAGAAAAATATGTTGTTCTAATCTAAATATTTAGACTTGCTTGTCCCTATGATTTTCAAAAGTTAACTCCTTGAACTACAACTTCTCATATGCTCCTTTTTGTTATAAACTTATCCTTATCAGGGCAGAATGCAAAATTCTTAAATAATTCTCATACCCTACCAATTTCTAATTTTACTTTTGCATTCGATTAGATTTGAAAATCTCCTCTTACTTTCTCACTGGTTCCTCTTTAATGAAGAAAAATATTTTTTATTCCCAAGCAAGGTATACTCAGGAAAAGGAGAGAGTGATTGTGAAACTAATACTCTATCCTTCCAGACATTCTCCTACTACCTTCCTTAGATCCAAGTCTAATTATTGAGTTTTTCTTTATCACATACCTTGAACCATTTCATATCTCCTACTCTTCACATTTCTTTAACTGGGTTATTTATAGACTTACAATCCATGTATCCTCTTTATGGAATATATTAATCCTTCTATCTAGCATTACTAACTATGTCTCTCTTTTGCATTTTATACATTCTGTGACTACGTTTCTCAATGTCTCTTAGCTATTTTCATATTTTAGTTTCGAAATTAATATTATCCTTGAAGGATTCATAATTACAATTTTTTACCTAAGCCATTTAATTTATATAAAGATTAGACTTTTCTCTTCACACCAAATTCTTAAGTTTCTTTGATGTTCATAATTTTGTAGCTAGATCACTTATTTAGCACTATATGTACCTTTCCTAATCACATATAGTCATAAGGAATTTCCTGAAGACATTATAGCAAAATAAATAATTACTTTACAATGACTTAAGTTTCAAACCAAATCATAAACATTTAGTTATAATTCACAAATCTTCATTGTCCCATCTTATCAAATAACCTTTCTCTATATGAAGATTTTGTCTTCCCTTGTCCATATTTGTTACATCTTGATCTCTTATTATGATGTAATCTTTCATATGTTCAAGAACTCTTTAATTCTAATACTTCCATTGATACTCCCCCTTACTTGTGAAACTATCAATCTCCTTCCTATTTCTTGTTTTAAGCATTCCATTCAAATTAGAATAATATTTTTTCCTTTAACTATTTCTAAAACCTACTTTGTCCTATTTTCTTCTCTTTCATTACCCCATGTTAAGAGTTAATGGACTTCTAATTAGTTTCTTTTTTTGTCAAGACAAATGTATTGAGGGTTCATATCATACCTTTTTATATGGTCTTCATCATTTAATATGCTTGACACTAACATGTGTCTCTAATTATATTCATTCTTCCTCTATCCTTCGAATTAGGGTTTCTTGTTTTATGTTAAAACCTTGCACATAGTTATCTATTCCAACTAAATGTTTTGATTATTCCGCTATTTTTCTTACATTTCAATATCTTAGTGTATACAAGTTCTCATTGCATTGTGGATTTACCTCTCCATAGTTTACTCTTATTATATTATTAATAGGAATCATTATATCCTAGTAACACATCTTATTAGATGGACAAGGCTAAACCTGCAAACATGAAGCTAAGAGATACTCATGATTAAGGAAATCCTACTTATCTCAAACATGAGAAAAGAATGTCCACTTAGGGAAAACTAATAAAGATCATTTTTGATCTACTTAATGAAAAGAATATGAATAATATCTAATGTAACTTTATAGTGTACAACAATCTTAAAGAATCATATATTCTAAAAACTGTATATCTGGATCCATATAGTTAAGATCATTTTATTCATCACAAGTCAAAGCAACAATACAAAATAAGAGTTGTATTAGTTTCTATCTTTATGTTCTTATTCTTGTCTTACATTCTAGTCTTCTAACCCTAAGACTTCTAGAGTTTCTCTCTCTAGTTCATTCTTCCTCTACATACCTATCTAGGATATACAGGGAAGTATAGACAGAGTAGCTTGATAATGGTCAACTAAAGTATATGGATACCAAGCCAACGTATCTAAATGCTCAGACTTTCTAGAGCTATAACCCCATATCCTCCAAACTATTACACTCTGAATTTGATTATATAACTTAATGGTCCATGACAACTCAGTCTAAGTTGTTACACTCTCATCTCACACTAACTACAAATCATGAGATTTTGTCAAAAATTGATGACTAAACAAAATCCGAATAACACTCTTAACTTTTTTCCTTTTACCATTTAAAAAACACTTTTACAAGATAAGGAACAGAGAAATCCTTCTATAAGAACATTTTGGTCATAATTAAATCACAAGATATTCTCTTATTCAACACTTCATAGTTCAAAAAATTCTAATACATAAGGCATATATATACATCAGTTTGAGTTGAAAGGAAACTACAAAGTTTTATACTTGACTAATACAACTCTTGCTTTTTCTCTCTGTAGGACCTAGAGCAGACAGGGACTGAAACTATCTAATTCTACATTAAAAACACATCTAGCAACCTTTTGTTGTAGGACTCTTCACTAAGTAGACAAGATAATACAGATGACCATTATAAAGTGCATTGGAACATATAGAGATAAGCAAGTTGTGAAATGTTGAATTGAATGAACATTAATGAAAATTATAAACATATTAAATACTAAGAATAATTGATCCTTACATTTTTTAATCTATATAACTAAATAACAATCAATCCTCTTAAATATTTAACTCATTTCATTAAATGAATAGACCCACATGAGGTGCATCAAAACATGTGGAAGCATCATTGAAAGCTTAGATTTCATTGTACAAGACTTACAAGAATGCTCAGGATTCTAAGTCTAATCTCAAACTACCCACCTACAGCGAGCATCACCACGTCTAACTCTCAGAAGCTAATGGGAGATGTTGGATATACAGACTCATCCTCTAAACTGGGGTACTCTGGTAGAGAGACAAAACACTTGCTATCTCTACCTTAGTAGTTCCACAATTGCCAACTAGGTGACCAACACACACGTACCACCAACATCTCTAGATCTTGTTGAGTACCACACTATTATAAGGAGTTTGACCTCACTTTCCTAGGCCCCCACATCCTTATCCAGTATCATCATGTTATCTCAATCTGGACATATCCTCCAATCGACAGTATGTTTCCTCCTCACAGCTCAGGCCGTATGTGAAGGATTCTATAGTGTTTAGGGAATCTAATGTCTTAAGGGCATTTAATGTCTAATTCACTCTTTAAATTCATTATTCAATCATCTAATCAACATTTCTTATCTTATCATTGTAATAAGTTATTTTCATAACTTATCTATAATCATTAAATGTAAACTGAGCTATTAAGATACTCCATTTATCAAACTAAGAAACATTGAAATGAAAATACTTTATTTATGGAATGCCCTATCCTTAGGTTTCATTTACCTCAATCACATATACATGACTTGCATAAAAATTTATTGCAATAATGTTTTTAAATGTCATACTAAGTATAAATGAGTATTTATAATACTCACAATAGGCATTTTACCACATTGTCCACTTTTATTGTTGTATTTCACTTGATATGAATAAACAACTTAAGCATATCTATGTATGTTGATAGGATATATACTATAATAGTATCATTTGTCTTTCATACCATATGCTACTTATTTAGTTTTTATTGATTTGTATTAACCACTCACATATAGATTGAACAAATCCAACCAAGCATAAAAAAATATCACTTAAAAGAATTATGTACTTATCATCTCAATACCATAACTGAAATGAAATCAAACCATGTAATAAGTTTCTCAGCATGCAAATCATTATTGAGAATTTAGGCCAAACCCAAACACACTGATGCCTCTAGACTTCTTTATATTTACAACTCATAAAACCATATGTGTACATATTAGAACTGAAATCATTTAACTCACTAGTACATAAACTACCTCTAGCGTCAGTTAAAACAACCCTATAATGTCGGTTATAAACCGACGCCTAAGTGGGTGACACTACAACCATAGGTCTAAGATGTTGATTCTTTTGGGATGGCAAAGCTGACGTCACAGATCCAACATCAGTTGTATGGATAAAAGAAATTAACACGGATAGGAGTCTTAGGCGTCAGTTACATTTCAAAAATTGATGTTGCAAGAGACATGTCAGGTCATATTTGTAACTAGTAATGGACCCTGCACGTCGGTTTTTTAACAACCAACACCTATCATGACGTATTGTGTCAGTTTTGAACCCAAATAACTGACGAATAAGATGTACAGTGATGGATAAATCTACAAATCCAATGACTATGATATGATACCCAGTGAGGTCGTGTTGTCCAACACGGCCGTTTTGGATTTTTCCTTGAATGTCGATTATTTTACTCAAACTGACAGCTTAGGTCTACAGTGTCAGTTTTTTTTATACAACTGATGCCTAAGTTTTGGTTTTTTTAATAGAAGGCTTGCAGACTTGATGCCAAAATGGTCAGTATGATGCAGAACCTATAGTTCAAAAGTGGAGTTCAGAACTATAGGCTAACAACATCATGTGAGTTTAGCTTAACAACTGGCCACCAAACCTGCAATAACAAGCATAATATATGCATATAATTCTATTCATTCTCCAAGTCCATTTTAATCATATTTGCAAACGTAAATCTTCACATTCATTAACACACATGATACTTCATTTACATATTTGCTAATTCCATTGTCATGACATGTAGAAACACAATTCATTCATTCATACACAATTCATTCAGTCATCTTCACATTCACACACATGTAAATAGATAATCATTCATGTATGCACCAATAATTTACTCTCATCAAATTTAAAGTTCAAACATAAGCACCACATGTTTGAGATAGAAATAATGACATAAAACTTTAGAAAATTCATTCCTTATCCCAGTCAAATGCAAAGTTAACTTTTCTTTCGAAGGCTTCTACCCATTGTTCTCATGTCTCACCTAGTTGTTCTATCGTATAGGGCATCTCTATGTCTTCTAGCATTTCTTGTACATTGAAGTCTTTTGTTTTAAACACCTATAAAGAATATGATGCATATAATTAATAAGCTTAATATTTTTATATTATCTAATGAGATTATATACATATAATAATCAAGACTATATATATATGGGGATGATCTATTGCGGTCTGCAGACTGTGCGAACCGTTCTGCCTTCTGTGTGTTTGCTAAACTCCGCACACGTCTGGCACCTCTAGTCCGTGATCGAGCTTGTGTTAGACCGACAGTCACCCTTAGCATAACTCATCCATGCTCCTCCTCGTAGGCGTAAGACCCATAGCCGTCCTTCGTAGCATCCTGGTGGACCACTCTTCTTGTCCACCGTTGATGCCGACAGAAGTCCATTGCATTCTAGCTGAACATGATTCAATTTTTGTGTTTTCCTACCTCACAATGTGAACGAGACAGTGTTGCTCCTTCTCATCTTTGATGAACTGTGTTCACTGGTTGGATAGTATCTATTGATGTCTTCTTTGGAAGTCTCATACCAGAAACTCTGGAGCATCTTCTAATTCCCATCGCTGGGTGGTACGTTTATAGTAGTGTGTTTACTGCAGACTTAGCCCACATCTTCTTCAATGAATTGACAGTTCACTCATAGGGCTTTCTCTAGCAATTCTTAAATGAGAAATATGCCATCAACGTAAAGAAGCTTGATGCTAGGATAGAGCAATGATGGAGAAATTCAGTTGACATTGACAATGTGTTATTACTTGCTGGTCTCAGCAAGAAACTAGATGTAGAAATGATATACCTTCACCTCATGCTTGCTTGGGAATGATTCAAAGTGCCAAACAAATATCTAGCTGAAACCTCCAGGTACGTAATTACCATCCTCTTCTGCTAAATACTACATGCTAGAAACATCATCTTTCATATGTTTGTTCCAACTCTAATCATTTACAAGTTTGGATTATGGAAATGTCTGCTTAGGTGTAATCGATAGATCTACTTGACTACACAACAAACACTATCACTCCTTCCATGCAGCATCACACAACGTTGTAACCACCTTTTTCTACCCGATGGGATGTTGAGGCGGTGGACAAGCAGAGTGGTCCACCGGGCTACTACAAAGGATGACTATGGGCCTGACACCAGCGAGGAGGAGCAGGGATGAGTTATACTGAGGGTGACTGCCAGTCTAACACAAGCTCGGTCACAAATTAGAGGTGTCAGATGTGTGCGGAGTTTAGAGGAAACGTAGAAGGAGGAACGGTCCACACAGTCCGCAGACCGCAATAGATCATCCCCCTATATATACACACACACATATATATATATATACATATATATATATATATAGTCAGACTAGAATACACTCGAGTGTACGGATCGCACGAATACACTCAAGTGTGTTTACATATCAAGACTATTTTTTGCAAAATGTAAACCGTTGATCTTCACTGTCATACTATAACTAGGCTACATACAAATTTTGAGCCCATTTGGATGAGTGTAAGTCACTCATCCAAGGGCAACAAAATCAACGCGTGAAACTAATTTGAAATGCATAATTTTTGTGGTCTTCATAACATGAGCTATACATATCCAAATGTGCTCAAATTTTGCATATGAGTTGTTAACGAGATGTTTAAGAAGATCAACGGATTAGATTTTCAAAAAAAATATTGCATTATAAAAAACTACTTGAGTGTATTCCGCTCCGGATACACTCAAGTGTATTCTATCCTAACTCTATATATATATATATAGGACAACAATCCAGTGAGAAAAAAATCTTGGTGAGAGCATGAGAAGCATTTGAATAACTCTTCACATAGATCAATTTTTTATAATCCAACCATACAGATTACAAATATACCTTAATATTTACCTTCCTAAAAAATTGTATAACCATCTGATTTGTAGATCATTCACAACAAAAAAATACTTTTTAATGCTCTATTTTGAATTTCAGGCTGACCATTAGAAAAGTGTATATTGTACATATGGACATGCAAACAATTTCTTATTGCAATGATTTTTTGTGAGAAGGTAAATGAGATGAAGCTTTTTCCATCTATATGGTTGGATTTAAAATAATAGCTCCAAATTTGTGGTTATTCAAATGCCTCTCATGCTCTCACCGTCGGATGTTTCTCGATAGATCACTACCCTATATATATACATATATATACATATAAATACATACATATATATACATATATATATATATGATGAATGGCTGAAATTTTTTCCTAATGTGCAGGTAAAGGCAGAAGGATCTGATATTAGTGACCATGCTCCTATTACTGTCCAGATCACTGAGAAAAAATAGAAAAGAAGACCTTTCAGATTTCTTAATTACTGGGCTGATTGGAAAGGATTTGAAGACATCATAAAGCAAAGTTGGAGTATCCAGGTGACAGGCAACCCCATGTATGTCTTTGCAAAAAAGTTGTCAAACACCAAAATGGCAATAAAAAAATGGGCAGATGAAAAGGTGAACATACCAAAGTTGTTGAAGGAGACCAAGCACGAGTGCAAAAATATAAGAGAAAGATTGTTGGATGATCCATTAAACTCTACTCTGATTAAAAAGGACAGGGAATTAAAAATGATGCTTGAAGACCTAAAGAAAGCTGAGGAAAAATTCTTTTGGCAGAGAAGCAAGGAAAAGTGGATGGAGGATGGAGATAGAAACACAAAACTATACCATTCTGCAGTTAGAAGAAGGGAGGCTGGTAACATCATTTCTGAACTCATTAATGTTGAAGGTATGGTAATCAACAAACAGGAAGATCTTGAAGAACAAGCGATCAGGTTCTATACATCTTTGTATAATAAAGATTTTTCTGATAACATTGATGAGCAGGAGGAAATTGATTGGAAATTCAAACTCACCAGCACTCATAATAATATTCTCACTAGAAAGACAAATGAACAAGAAGTCAAGGATGCGGTTTGGAGCATTGGAAGCAATAAGTCACTGGGGTCCGATGGTTTTAATGCTTTCTTTTACAAGAAGACTTGGGATGTTATTAAAGGTGATTTGCTCGCTTATGTGGATTGGTTTCTGCAAGGAGGGAATATGGTGAGACAGGTTAACCACTCATTTCTTGTTCTTATACCAAAGAAGAAAGTAACATCATCTCTTGTTGATTTTCGGCCCATTGCTTGCTGCTCGATACAGTATAAAATTATTGCAAAAATTCTATCTACTCGGTTGAAAATGGTCCTCCCTTTTCTGGTCTCCGCAAACCAAGGAGCTTTTATTACAGGTAGAAGTATTAGTGATTGTACACTTCTGGCTGGTGAATTTCTCCTAGACTACAATGTTATGAGAGGCAGTAGGAAGGCTTGCCTAAAACTTGACATCTCCAAAGCTTATGACAGTGTAAGGTGGGACAAACTATGGTGGATTATGCAACAAATGGGATTCAATGAGCAATGAATTGGCTAGATGAAACAATGTGTTGGGACTACTAGCTACTCAGTTTTGGTGAATGGTACATCTGTTGGTCTTTTTAGAGGTAACAATGGGCTGCGACAGGGTGACCCCCTATCCCCTCTTCTCTTTGTGCTTGTTATGGAGTATTTTACAAGGAAGATGCAGGGAGCTGAAAGAAGGAAGGAAATAAAGCTTTATACTGTTCACGACACAAAGGTAATGACGCATTTGATTTTTGCTGATGATGTTCTGGTGTTCATTGAAGCCAAACAACACATGCTAAGAAATCTTAAAGGCTTACTTGAAAGATTTGGGAAGCAAACGGGGTTGTGTGTTAATGCAAATAAAACACATATCTTCTTGTCAAAAAATTGTCATCAGATGGATGATAGACTCACGCAGGCAATGGGAGTTGAAAGAGGTAAATTCCCAACCAAAAACATGGGATTTCCGCTTGTAGGTGACAACCTTCACGTCAAAGATTTTATGGACTGCATTGATAAAGTGGAGGAGATGATAAATAGATGGCCTACACAAAAGACTTCCATGGCTGGGCGCAGAACCTTGATTAAAGCTGCTATTGAGGGCCTTCTCATTTTCTGGGCACAACAAGGTGAAATTCCTATTTCAGTTCTAGATAGAATTGAAATGAAGATTGCTAACTTTCTTTGGGGAAATGAGCATCATCCTATGAAGTACTCCAGACTGGTTTTTCCTAAAGATGAAGGTGGACTGGATTTGAAGACTCCTAGAGATATTGCTAGATGGGGTTCCATGAAAAGGCTAATTGCATACCAAGAAGGCACATCTACATGGGGTAAATGGATGAGAGATAGATATCCTAGAGGGCTGGACTTTATTCCAAAAACAAGAGAAGGGTACTCAAGATCCATCAACGTCATGAGGGAGATATGGCCGCAAATTAAACACATGTTTGTTGCTAATAATTTGGGTGGATGGCAGCTTATAGACAAGAAGACAAGCTTATGGGAGTTGTCCCGTACCTGAGGCGTGAAGGACCTAGTGGGAGAACACATTTGGATGGATAGGTATGTGCCCAAATGGAGCATTTGCATATATAAATTTCTGCATCATATTCTCTCTACGCTTGATAGAATAAAGAGTTGGAATTATGATATATCTACTGTTTGCCTTCTATGTGGGGATAAGGATGAAACTCACAATCACCTTGTGGGGGAATGCAAGTTCACAAAGGATGTTTGGGAGCATTTATGCAGAGATTTCAAACTTCAAATTCAACTCAATGCTGATCCAAGAAAGATGCTTTCTAGATGCGGAGGAGATGTGAAGAAAAATCTTTTGTTTGCTGCTCTATGCTACCATATTTGGGAGGAGAGAAATGCTAGAAAACACCAAGGAAAACCCACGAATGCCACAAGCATTGCTGTAAAAATCTGTAAACACATTAGACGTAGACTACATATAGATTAGATGTGTGAGTTGTAATGCTGATATGGGTTTATGGCATTGGGCCTACATGTAATCTTGACCCCCTAAAATTTTTTTAGGGGGGACGTCGGAATATATTTACCTGATTCCGATATATATATATATATATATATATATATATATATATATATATATATATATATATATATATATATATATATATATATATATATATATATATATATATATATTATATGGATTACATTATGTATCTTGTCGATTTCTACTACCTCATATCTGACAATCCAGTCCATATACTACATCACATAATATATGCATGCCCAACTGTTGTCTTGTATAGAACACTATAAATTTCAACATACAAAACATTAATAAATAAAAGTAAGCATATTTGGCATAAATATGCTTTGGAGTTAGAAATCTACCTAAACATTCTCCCATACTATCACTTTTTTTTTCTTGTCCACCATTCCTCTAGATTTCTTGAATTCTTTTATAGCCCTATACATTAATGTAACACATTGAATTACATTAGTAAATAGTCATGTAAAATATATGTTAACCGTTATAAATATAGAAATTTATTCATGCTAATAATGCCCTTTTCAAATCATGTTCCTCACTATCTATTTTGTCAACCTTAGGATCCAGATAATACACAATTAGCATTTCATGGACAATAATGAATAACATCTAATATTCACTCCTGAGTAATAAGAATGCAAACAAAATATAACTCAAAATACACAATGAAATGAAATTTATTAAGTCAAAACCATAAGCAGACTAAGAAAACTTTCTCAACATTGAATGTATCTGAAAACACTCTCTTTTTATTTTCACCAAATATTTAAATGTGGTAGAACATTATTGGGTAACAGATGCAGGGTCTTTAATTACACGACTAATAAAGGATGGAACTAGAAATGCCACATGGGGCAGTGAAAACTCTTTGCAGACCCTATGTAAGAGGTTTTAAAACAAATATCATGTTTGCATTAATACATAAGAAAATAGATCAACATATATAAAATGAGTTATGTAGATTTATAAATCTCACCATATCCAAAGTTCTATCATAGATGTATTCAACGAAACATTACCAAAGAATTCCAAAACATCTTGTAGAAATATACTAGTATCACGAGGTTGACCTACATTGTCCTCCTTAATAGAAACCATCATAGGAGACCATACATCATGTTGTTCTTTCCATAGTGCCATACCCCTACATTGAGGACCTATCAAGTTGAATATATCCTTTTCAAGCCAACCAGGTATTTCATAAGGGGGTGGAGGTGGAGGAGGAGGATGAGTTTCCCATCATCATTTAGTTATTGCAATTCTTTTCCTGATAGCCGGTCATATGGATAAGGGGTTTCTTAGGTGCTATTTCCTATACATATATAATCTTATATCAATGGTGTCATGTATATTAAGATACAAACACAATGTAAATTTACCATACATTGGTATAGATAACTCCAAGCCTTAGGCAACGTGACCATGCCACCTTCTGCATCACCTATCGTGTCGTGGTCAGGGTGTGCATATGGGAGTGAAGTCTTCTTCCAAAGGGTGTAGACAAGGTTCAGAGACACATGAACCGCATCGACGGGAAATGTTGAACCATGAATTGTGTTACTTTCAAGGCATGGGTAAGTCGTTCCCAGTACAACGACATATTCTTGTAATTTAAGACAGCATGGCCTCAACACCCACAAATTTGCATAGAGTGTTATATATATTATACAAATCATCCTTAAAGATACTATGTCATAAAAATACAAATAGTGGATGTGCTAGGTGGCGGTTCCACATGATTACTCCCAACCAACTCTGTCGGGGGGGTCCACCTCATATGAAGATCAGGGAGGTATAGATACTACCGAGGTACTTGATGATTCACAACATAAATGTTGTCTCATTGCTTCCTGAATTCTCTTAGCAATTAACTCTTTTACATCCTCTTTTGAGAATCTCCCTTTCATAGATTTGTTCTTATGCTCTAATGGACCAAAGAAAGCTCTTATACTGACACCAGCGTCAGCAGCCCTAACACGTCCAAGATGCTCTAGGTTACCTAGAGCAACTGTCAATTCATCCCTTGTGCCCTCAAGGATGAACTTTCCTTGTTTCCTTTCCTCGTAGAGATCCTTCTAATCATCATCAATATTAATTGGTAAGTAAAACATAATAATATCAATACAAATTTTTCTGAAAGTTGAAGTTTACCATTTTTGCTACTGCCTCAGTAGTTGCGGGGTTAGATATATCTCCAGATTTGTTTTGCCTCCCAGCTATCCATAGTTCATGGCAAAGTAGTGGTTCAGTAGTAGTAGTAGAGGACTCAACAGTACAAGGAGTAGGCTATTGAGAAGAAGACGCCTGCAGTAAAATTTGGTGAAGATGTGCATAACTAGTTGGACCCGTCGTGTTGTTGTGCACATTCATTGCACGTATTTCTCTTTGAACGTCTCTGCAAACCTACCTAGTAACAATATTCAATAGCAATTGGTAAGTAAAACATACCCCCCACATGGTGATTGAGGCTTAATGCGTTGAATGCATTTGTATTTTTCATAGCAACAAATACCCCCCACATCTCTGGGTCAAGATAGTCCCTTTGCTCAGTGGTTGACTTCTTCCTCTTCTTAGTGTCCCATATGTATAGTCTTGCAAGAGTTGTCCTATAATTCCTCAGTATCCTCCCATAGCGTTGCTTCACCTTTTGAGGATGCAGATTTACATCCAGGTCATATACGCTCTGTAAAAGTTCATATACCTAATGGAATATTCTTAATTATAAAATAGTACATAGATTTGAAAACAAAACTATAAATGATAATATCTCACACATAGCTCTTTCCATATGAAGTCTTTCTTTCTTTTATCAATTTTATGCTAAGATTCTACTACTACACTACAATGGTTACGAGTAAGAACTCTTAGATATTACACAAAAGAGTTGTGGTTCTTTCCAAAAGGATTTCCTACATTATCAAACTCAACGACCAACTTTGGTTTGTTACCCCTTTGTTGTATCAACTTGTTCATCATGGTGATGCCCCTTATTTTTGTTGGGTTTTAGGGGAGGCACAGAAGGCAGCGGAAACAAATATTTTCCTCCCCAAACCCAGAACAAGGAAACGCATCAACATCTATACAACAGGAAAGGATGGTTTGTTGAATCATACCTTGTCCCGAGACTTGCTCGGCAACAATACCTCACGCCTTGCACGGTCTTCACCTCTGGTCTTGGACAATGTCTGTGCAGCTCCTGGTCACAGCGGGACTGACGGGATTGAAGGTTGTCCTCCTCACGACAGAAACCTCCCACCTCTGAAGTAGTCCACACGGACCACCTAGAACTCCAATCTCCTTATCTCACAAAGAATTGGAAGGAGTCACACCCTCCTGTCAGCATACTAATCACCAACACACTCTCCTTCCACCAGTCGCAACTGTATTTGTCTTTCCCTTGTTGTGCCTCCCTTATCGAGTAGCACTTGCTCGGGCTCTCTCTCGG
Organism: Alisma plantago-aquatica; assembly: GCA_963693085.1. Lineage (NCBI taxonomy): Eukaryota > Viridiplantae > Streptophyta > Magnoliopsida > Alismatales > Alismataceae > Alisma > Alisma plantago-aquatica. The sequence goes on from OY856411.1 coordinate 476,426,352, forward strand.
TTACCAAAACTAGAGAGAACAACAACTTCACAGAGCAACTGGTTGCACTGGGTTGTACTTTGAGAAACCCCCAATACCCCTATATATATAGAGGAGGGTCATGGGATAGGGTTCTCTATCTCGGGCAATGCGGGACTAAAAGTGGGAGTAGAAGGGTTCGAGATTTTCCACAAAACAACCAACTCACAACCTGAACTGATCATTTCATTTCTGAAACGGTCGGTTGGGGACCTGAGCCGGTCGGTTGACACCTCAACCGATCGGTTGGGACACCTCAACCAGTCGGTTCACTTCTGAACCAGTCGGTTTGTGGTCATGGTCAGTTCCTGATTGACTTTCCATCTTTTGTTTCTAATTGGTATCAAATACCAATCCTTGTTCCAATCAAATTGGGCAAGTGAAACGAAAGGAAAATTCTCACCGATCCTACTTTCCCAACTTTCTCAGTTGCAACCGTTGAACCGATCGTTTCAACACTTGAAGCAATCATTTCACCCTGACCATGAGCCGATCGACTCACAACTTGAGCCGATCAGTTTACCAAGCTGAGCCGATCGGTTCATCACATGAGCCGATCGGTTGAGAGTGCAGATTTTGCTGAATCAGTCAATTGCAGTTTCAATCAATTCCATACTCCAATCAATGCATCCAACACCTTGAACATTATGATATTGAGCTATCAATTAATTGAGTGTTTAATTGAACTACTAAACTCCTTTAGTAATCAATCTAAACATTGTTTGTGGACAAAACTCCTCTTCCAGGTTAAATCCTATGTGTGTGACCCTGCAGGTCGATTTCACGTTGGCAGTGAAAGTCCATAACACTTATGACTTCACAAGCAAAGAGTGGTGCCTAGTCACACATCAGTGCTACCCAAGTGAAATAGAAAGTTGGAGAACAACTTTCAATCCTACAGTCCGTGAATGGTGTTACAGCGAATGTATAATTCCTTTGTCAGTGATATCCTGAATGAACTCAAGGCATGGAACAATCATCCTGTCAACGTTCATTCACTTTCCTGATCTCAGAGTAGATTGGAAGAGATATGTATGACATCAATATCACATACTGATTCACACATGCGTGCGCACACCTATTTCAATCCTACTCATCAAGTGGCCTTGGATATCAAACTCCCTTAGGAGGGACAAATCCCATATCTATCACTCACCCCTCAAAAGCCCCATGTGTCAAAGCCACCCAATCATCACCTTTATAACAACCCATGTTTTAGGACTGCGTTTGATGATGTCAAAGTGTGCCCAACGACATGTGTTGAGTGTAGTGATTTTAGGTCAAAGAATCACACTCACCACCATCAATGTGAGTACTGACTGTGACTACCATGTCATGGTTCCATGTGTCAAACTCACGGTGGGTCTGTCTGGTACACTTGTTCTCTAATAGGTACCTATGTGTTTGGTTTGATATCTCTATATCATGACTAATGAGATTCTGTCATCAACCAACACCACAATCTAGTCTTATTTGTCATTGTTGTCTATCAACCTTCCATGATGACAACTGACTAGGGACATAACAAGAATGTACAAACTCTTAGCATCCGTATGATCTCATTGTTCAGGTCCTCAACCTGAAAGCATACGTCATTGAGTACTGTCATTCTGTAGACATTTAATCTATTCTATCACTATCTCATATGACTGAACCAGAAAGAATTGGAAGCTTGCCTTTGATGTTTATCAAATCAATCTTAATGTATCCCACCAATCATCCCATGATTGGCTCTCAGGGCATATATACCAACAGACTCCCATTTGCACTGCGAGCCAATCACCCTTGAATCATATTCATAGTGATCTTCAAACATGTCCCACATGTTACTGTGGTCTTGTGCCAACATAGTGAGTTATGGCAACACCTTGCCAAAGTCAGTATTAATTGCATGTCTCACATCTCTTCATTGTATGTCACACGTATGAGATGGAGTCACCGTAATATGTGATCAAGTATTCCTTTGCTAACCTTTAGCCACATTGCATGATCAAGGATTCCATACTTGTCATCAATGAGTGGAATATCTATAAGTTCATCTCATGAACTTCCAGATCCATATAGTATCCACTGCTGTTCTCCAACACACGGATACTCGGCATTTCCTTTTAAATGTCTTTATTGGAACACTTCCAATTATCAACAAACTTTCACTTTTATATATCCTATATATATTTTGTGATTAATTTTCTGTCCTTTTCAGAGATTCATATCAATGTAACTCTTTACATAGAACTCTTCCTTATCTCCATTGAACTAGTACTTCTCAAGTACTTATCAAGTTCTTATGGTTTCCAGTAACCCTTACTGGAAGTAGACAGACATCCACTCGTCATGTCCCACATACGAGTGATCAGGATGAGCACATCATATTGTCATGTCCTGTATACAAGATGATGAATGCATTTTGTTCTTTCCATGTTGATACATGCAAGGTAAAGGGATGATTACATACATGATAGATCCATATCTATTCTTAGTGTTCCCATTCTTCATAAGAATTGGACACTTGGCCTTGGGATACTAACTCCATGTAACATGGACAAGTTTTCTCCCACTGAATCTATGCATACTGAACTCTTCAGTATAGATTGCCAATGTATGCTTTCTCTTTTCAGTTCAAGAGGTTTTCAAGAACTATCTCTATATATCTCTATTCCTACCACATAGGAAACATCTCTATCTTCCTTAAAGATAATTTCCACTTTGGATTTCCATTATAGAACATTTCCATTTCACATCAATATGTGGAATGTGAATATGCTCCCACTAAATCACATATCCGTTCTTTATCTTTGACATATCAGTCAAACCCTTTGAATATATCATCAAAGTGAAGATCCAATTCTGAGTTGCTTGTACTCAATCAATCACATTGATTATTCCATTGTAACTTATAGACTTCATTTGCATTAGTATATTCATAAACCTTATAGGTTGTGTCACGTTCATATCCTTGTTTTATTCCTCATAGGAATGCAGTTTTAGTATCCATATGCCAAATGTCTTAGTCATTAAGTTGTAATCAACAAGCATCATCCTTCTCAAAATGTTATCCATGTGTCTTAACACTTAAGACTTATTCTCACTCATGGATTTTATTCCAATGGGTTCTACCATCAAGGTCATACCATATGGTTCACATGAATGTCATTTAGGATGCAATGGTCATAAACCATAACTCAAAATTCGGTTCCTCATATTCATCTAGATAGTTGACTCATCACATGAACAACTCATCACATAGATAATTGAGGTGTATCTGTCAAGGATATAAGAACTCACAACTCCTTGTGATTCTCAATGTCCTTTATTAGTGTGGGGTATTCTTTTATTAAGAAGAATTCAGTTATTTAATAATCATTCTCTAACTCCTTAGAGTATGATTCCTTCTTGATTTAGACATCACCATGCCTTAACCATGAGTTCACTATGATACACTATCATAATCACTCAAAAGGATCTCAAATATTTGGTCCAGGTATTTCATTCATTGATCTCATCAAGAATTAACACTTTACCAAATTTGCACTTCATCTATGATAATCTTGAACACTTTAAGATATTCATATTGGTATTTCTCTAAACACCATTTGAAGTATTAGCATTTGTTCCAATAGGTATGTAAATACATCACATGTATCATACCTAATAGGATAATCATTCTCCCACTACCTTTAGTGAAGATTGATTAATCATGTCCAAGATATTCATGTCTCTTACTGGTTCTCTAACCAAAAGATTCTAGCTTTATCCATCATATGGAAACTAGAAATGAATTTCTCATGATTGATGCTAATTTGATTGTTTAAGTTATCTATAACTTTTAGGTATCATTTTATCTTATGCATATTAAATACCACAAGATAAATAAGGCATTGCCACAAAGATTGAAACATCTCTTTATTGATTGCCATCATTGTCATACAATATGCAAAAATAAAGTGTATGTATCTATTGGCAAATATGAAATAGCAGTTCTCAACTCTATTTCGTGCCCTTTAGGCTGAAATAAACTAAAAGGTACTCCTATCTATGGCAGCAACACTTGCTCCAATGATGGGTACTCCTTTCTTGGTCCTTTCACAAAGGCCATCACTTCTTTGTGGATCTTACATATCATATATTATAGATCCATATCTTGGTATCATATACCTCAGATAAAGAAGCGGTTCATTTCATGATACCTTAGGTGGAGATCTCCATCCCCTCCTTCATCTTCTTTTGTTCTTCCAGATATAGAGGGAAATTCCCTCATACACCCTTTCCCCATGTGCCTTGAGGCTGAAGACGGCTTGGATTGCTGGCTAGCATCAGAACACTTCTTTATTTTGCCCTTGTCCTTGCCCTTAAGAATTACCTTTTCTTTGATCACATCAAAGATTATGGTTTGTATTTCTTCAACTTTGCATCTACTATCCTCAACATGTCCAACAACTCTGTCAATGCTTGTCAAAGTTGTTCATGTTGTATCTTACCATGAATTGTATGATTCTCGCAACATTTGCAGTATCATACCAATAGCCAACTCTTGGATCAGAGGGAATCCTTCTTAGTCAGGTCTTTCCACACACCCAATCATATTCAGTGCATGAATACCTTACTGGATCTCCTTCTGTCATGACATACTAGGACAGTGTCCTTGAGACATCATATGTCTCATGTTGTCTCTGCAACCCATAGTTCAGAGAACATAACATCAAGCACTCCTCATCAATGTCATCCTTGGTATGATTCCATAAGCCTACTTTCAGCCATTGATGTGGTGGGATTGAGTTCATCTGGTCTTGGTATAACTAGGACTTAGAGCTTTCGCTCTTTGAGAACACTTCTCATCATCCTAACCAGTTGTGGAATTATTCCCATTTAATTTTTTGGTCTCAAAGACCAATCGCAAATAAAGTGATTTGTTGATTAACCATTTATTGTACAAAAGGAAAATATGCAATTTTAGTCCAAAAACTCATTTTTGACTTATTTGATTGATTTGAAAAGTTGATGATATAATTAGGCCTTTAATTAATTATCGCTCCTACTATTTAATTCAAATTGATAGCCCTCACCATCAATTCGAAAGATTGCAGCGTACAACCTTCTAGTGGGCAAGATCCTAAAATCCTCTAAGTCATGGACCAGCTTGGGCTGTCACCCACAACTTAGATCTCTCAAGTAGGAAACTCTTGCCAATTGCATCATATGCAACTCATGATAAGATGTCATATGCAACTCCTTGCCATGATCATCTCCATGCCTCAAGGTACTAGATCCCATCTAGATCACCTTGTTAAGTCCGACCCAAAGAAAACACGGCGAACATGCACCCTGCTAGGGCAGACCCACACATTAATCCTTCACGCTTCCACGAGATAGATGGTGCACCACGCTAGGGCATGCCCACACTTGGTCGATCAAGTTTTTCACATGTGTCGCATTTGGAAGGCATCTAAAACTTAATATTTAATGAGGGATTTGGTTTTTATATACATATACATATCCAATCACCACAATACATAGTACGTATCATATACATGCTATATCCCACAGAAAACATGCAAAATGATAAAAGTGATGATTATGGCCATCCTAATGTGATTCCTCAAGCCAGGATGAATCACGATCATCTAGGTCTACATCACATGCAATAGGTACAAGATGAACTATGTGATTTGTCTTCCGAGTAGATCAACTCATCACATGAGTAGCCTGCTCGATTTGGTCAGTCGTCTGGGTGCCACTAGCCAATCGGTTGGCTCCTCCAACCGATCGGTTCACTTGGTCATCATGCATCACATCATGGCCACCACCTGCTCATCTCGCTCCTCGAATCGGTCATCAACCGATCAGCTCACTCCTTGAACCGATCGTCTGGAATGTCAACCGATCGGTTCACTCCTTGAACCGATCGTCTCAGTTGTCGTCAGGATGTCCTCCGTTCTTCGACATAACAAGAAATAAAATTCTATCCTATTTTACATTGTAAAAAGAGAAACCTCGAGTTACATTCCAGGGGAGCAAAGGTAGGAAAGAAATCTCGAATTATTTTGAGTTACATCAGGAATAGGAGAAAGGGAATCGGTGTGCAGACCGAGATGCAAGAAACCACATACAACCATACACAGATAGGGTTTATTGGCCATAACCATGCTATACATCCACCACAAAACTCGTTTAAGGGCGAAGTGTATCGAGTGCATTCATAATACATATCATATATGTAAATTGGGATTTGTGGATTTAGGATTGGACATGCATAAAGCCAAATTTATTCGCATTGTATGCAATAAATAAAGGCGACAAACCAAAATCGATCATATCGATAATCCCTAAAGTATAGAGCAGTTAACCTGGCTCTAATACCACTATTAGGTTTTAGGGGAGCCAGAGAAGGCAGCGAAAACAAAAATTTTCCTCCCCAAACCCAAAACAAGGAAACGCGTCAACGTCTATACAATAGGAAAGGATGCTTTGTGGAATCATACCTTGTCCCGGGGCTTGCTCGACAACAATACCTCGCACCTTGTGTGGTCTTCACCTCTGGTCTAGGACGGTGTCTGTGCAGCTCCTGGTCGCACCAGGACTGACGGGATTGAAGGTTGTCCTCCTAGCGGCACAAACCTCCCGCCTCTGAAGTAGTCCACACAGACCACCTAGAACTCCAATCTCCTTGTCTCACAAGGAATTGGAAGGAGTCACACCCTCCTGTCAGCGTACTAGTCACCAACACACTCTCCTACCACTAGTCGCAACTGTAGTCGTGTTTCCCTTGATGTGCCTCCGTTATCGGGTAGCACTTGCTCAGACTCTCTCTCAGTTACCAAAACCCATAGAGAACGACAACTTCACAGAGCAACTGGTTGCACTGGGTTGTACTTTGAGAAGCCCCCAATACCCCTATATATAGGAGGGTCATAGGACAAGGTTCTCTATCCCGGGAAATGCGGGACTAAAAGCAGGAGTAGAAGGGTTCGAGATTTTCCACAAAACAACCAACTTGCAACCTAAACAGATCGTTTCATTTCTGAAACGGTCAGTTGGGGACCTGAGCCGGTCACTTGACACCTCAACCGGTCGGTTCACTTCTGAACCGATCGATTCGTGGTCCTGGTTAGTTCCCGATTGACTTTCCATCTTTTGTCTCTAATTGGTATCAAATACCAATCCTTGTTCCCATCAAATTGGGCAAGTGAAATGAAAGGAAAATTCTCACCAATCCTACTTTCCCAACTTGCTCGGTTGCAACAGTTGATCCAATCATTTCAACACTTGAAGCAATTTTTCACCCTGACCATGAGCCGATCGACTCACAACTTGAGCTGATCGGTTCACCAAGCTGATCCGATCCGTTCATCACATGAGCCGATCGGTTGAGAGTGCAGATTGTGCAGAATCAGTCAATTGTAGTTTCAATCAATTCCATACTCCAATCAATGCGTCCAACACCTTGAACATTATGATATTGAGCTATCAATTAATTGAGTGTTTAATTGAACTACTAAACTCCTTTAGTAATCAATCTAAACATTGTTTGTGGACAAAACTCCTCTGCCAGGTTAAATCCTATGTGTGTGACCCTGCAGGTCGATTTCACATTGGCAGTGAAAGTCCATAACACTTATGACTTCACAAGCAAAGAGCGGTGCCTAGTCACACATCACTACTACCCAAGTGAAATAGAAAGTTGCATAACAACTTTCAATCCTATAATCCGTGAATGGTGTTACAGCGATTGTATAATTCCTTTGTCACTGATATCATGAATGAACTCGAGGCATGGAACAGTCATCATGTCAACATTCATTCACTTTCTTGATCTCAGAGTAGATTGGAAGAGATATGTATGACATCAATATCACATACTAATTCACACATGTGTGTGCACGCCTATTTCAATCCTACTCATCAAGTGGCCTTGGATATCAAACTCCCTTAGGAGGGACAAATCCCATATCTATCACTCACCCCTCAAAAGCCCCATGTGTCAAAGCCACCCAATCATCACCTTTATAACAACCCATGTTTTAGGACTGCGTTTGATGATGTCAAAGTGTGCCCAACGACGTGTTGAGTGTAGTGATTTCAGGTCAAAGAATCACACTCACCACCATCACTGTGAGTATTGACTGTGACTACCATGTCATGGTTCCATGTGTCAAACTCACGGTGGGTCTGTCTGGTACACTTGTTCTCTAACAAGTACCTATGTGTTTGGTTTGATATCTCTATATCATCACTAATGAGATTCTATCATCAAACAACACCACAATCTAGTCTTGTGTGTCATTGCTGTCTATCAACCTTCCACAATGACATCTGACTAGGGACATAACATGAATGTACAAACTCTTAGCATCCGTATGATCTCATCGTTCAGGTCCTCAACCTGAAAGCATACGTCATTGAGTATTGTCATTCTCTAGACATTCAATATGTTCTATCACTATCTCATATGACTGAACCAGAAAGAATTGGAAGCTTGCCTTTGATGTTTACCAAATCAATCTTAATGTATCCCACCAATCATCCCATGATTGGCTCTCAGGGCATACATACCAACAATTTTTGCTTTTTTACAATGTTTTCATCAAGCTAAGCAAGATCCTCAAGACGTACATCCTCAACCTAAAATTGACAAAAAAAGCACATATAGGTCATAAAAAGATAGAACATATAAATGTGATAAAACAATACAAAAATACAACAAGATAGACATATTGTAAAATGCACAGAGTGTTGATAAAACAATACACAACTTACACTAGTGTCAAGGTGCACATCCTAATTTTTCTCATCCTCATAGTAATCATCATCATGGGCATCATACTCATGGTCAGACGCCATATGAGAAAAATGTCATATAAAAATAGTCAAATAATGTAATATAAGAGTGTAAAATGCACATCTAACATTAAAAAAAAATCTTGCCTCCAGTATAGAGATCTTTTATCAATTAACATTCCCTTAGTGTGATCTCCATGTACATATAAGTCAACGTTAGTTTCAATATTTGGTTTTGGCAAGCCAACTGAGAGTGGATTGGATTCATCATACTTGTCATAGTACTCTTCTTCATCTATAGGATCTTCAATGAACTATCTTTTACTATGAACAACAATTGAATATTTTTCATTTGCAGGATCATCAATATAAAATATTTTCTTCACCTATGATGCCATTATGAATGGTTCACCCTTCTCACCAATCTATTCAAAATTCATTAATCTAAAACCCAATTCATCCACTACAACTCTTTTGGTGTTGTCAACCCAATTACACTTAATGACCAAAACTTTGAAATGTACATAGTAAAAATCCCATATGTCTTCAATGACATCGTAATATAAAATTTTAGCTTCACGTAGACTCTTATCCTTCACACTAGAAAAAAATATTGAAGATGATTGAAGGGTGACCCCATTTTTTTGGACAACGCTCTTATCATCTTGACATTTTGTGTAATATGAAAACCTATTTATGTCAAACCCTTCACAAGACATTACATTCATTTTTGGTTTAAAGTCAAGGCATTTGATATTTTCAATAGCATTAGTTGGTGTTTAGATAGTTGACATAAGACTTTAACTTAAAACCACCTAACAAATGTCTTTTTATGCTCTCTAGCAAGTCACATTGAATTGAGTCGAGGATATTTTGTCTTGATGAAATTGGTATGTCAGTGACATAAACACTCACTTTCTTGATGTTGTGTAAAATATACAAGTGAGCCTGTTCCCATAGCTCATGATTGATTACTTGCACTGATGTTCCTAAAGTCCCTTTTCCAGAATAGTCCTCAATATTCTTTACATTTATTGGGTCTTCATTACAACTCAGAAAGTCACTGCAAAAGTCCATAGCCTGCCTGGCCACATAACCCTCAATAATACTCCCTTTAGGATGATAATAGTTTTGAACATCACCTTAAAAAACTCTCATGTACTGTTCAAAAGGATACATCCAATTCAAGAAAATTGGTCCCAACATTTCCACTTCCCAAGTAAAATGGACAAGATGTACAATGATATCAAAGAATGAAGGAGGAAAATACATATCAAGTTGGCATAGGGTAACGACCAATTCTCTTTGTAACTTGTTGAGATACTCAAGATCAATAACTTTGTTGCATAGAGTATTGAAGAAGAAACAAATTCTGGTGATCACAAACATTACATGTTTCACAGTATAGATCGAATTGCTACGTGCATTATTTGTTGCATTAGAGTGTGACAATCATGAGATTCAAGACCTATCAGCTTCAGATCTTTCATTGATACCAGTCTATGGATATTGGAAGAGTATTCTTTTGGTACCTTAACATTAAGCAAGCACTCAAAAAAAGTTTTCTTCTCTTTTCTAGACAAGGTGTAACAAGTCAGAGGTAAATATGTTTTTCGGTCGCTGCTAACTACTTCTATTAATATTTTCCTTATTACCATTTCACGTCGTTCCATTCTGGATTTGTTGCCATATTTAGTCTTACCTGGTATATTAAATAGAGTAACAATGACACTATCACATACATTTTTCTCAACATGCATGACATCGATACAATGCCTAACTTCCAAAGAATAAGGAAGATCCCAGAATATTTGCCTCTTCTTGTATAAAGATTTGTCACTTTGTGTGGTAATGGTACATTTTGGTCTCTTAATAAATGCATTGACAAAGTCTTTTACTCTTTCATAAACAACCTCCCATGATATAGGTTTAAGGGCATGTCGTTCCTCATTCGATCCATTGAACGCTTTGAGAAACCTTCATTAAGGATGAACTTTTGGAAGAAACCTTCGATGAATGAGATATACAGTCTTGCAGGCATATTTTAGTCGCATAAATCAGTGTTCTCTTCACATATAGGTCTTTCTTTGGATCCTTTTACACTGTATCCAGACAAATTTCCATATGTTGGAAAGTCATTGCTAGTAAAAAACAACATAACATGCAAACGAAATGTCTCTATGCAAAGCATCATAGGTCATCACACCTTATTTCCCAAAATTTCTTTGATTCATCAATCAACGATTAAAGATAAACATCAATATTATTTATAGGTTGCTTAGGACCCGATATCACCAACGACAACATGATGTACTTATTTTTCATGCACAACCAAGAAGGAATATTTTATATAAAAATCATAACATGCCAAGTGCTATGTTGGCTGCTCAATGTGTCATATGGATTCATCCCATCGGTACAATGCCAAAATCTTAGATTCCTTACTTTTTCACCAAATTTAGGGTAAAATAGATCAATCTTCTCCCACTGTGGGGAATTAGATGTGTGTCGTAGGATCCCATCATTATTTTTCTTTACCTCTGCATGCCACCTTAAGTTCTTTGCATCCATGGGATTTCCAAACAAGCATTGAAACCATGGTATTATAGGTAGATCCCACATCGCCTTGGTAGGAGAGTTAGTTTTAGACTTCCCCAAAGTCGTCATTTTGTACCTTGAAGCCCCACATTTTGGACAATCTTTAAAATCAACATAGTCCTTTTGAAATAACACACAGTCATTTGGGCATGCATGTATCTTCCTAGCCTTCATTCCAATTAGGCACAACATTGTCTTTAATTGGTATGTTGAGATTGGAAGCTCGTTGCCTGCAAGAAGAATTTTTCTCAAAAAAGACAGCAATGACGTGAAGATTTTGTTGCTCCATCTATTATTAGCCTTAAGAGTATACAATATCAACACAGCGCTCAACTTCGTAAACTTAGTAAAACCTAAGTATAATAGTCTCTCAGCGTCACACACAATGTTTCTAATTAAGGAAGGTGGATTGGTGTTCTCTACCCTACAACTATCTCGAATCACATCAACCATGTCTATCGGAATCAATTTGTTCACATCTACATCATCAGTGACATTTTTTTCTTCAACACAAGTATTGTTATTGACATCTACTTATCTCACCGTTGGATTCTCTCCATGCCAATACCATTTTGTATATACTGGTATAATGGAGTTGCACATGACATGAATTTTTATTCCATTAACATTGTTGACTTTCAAGTTGTTACCACAATGCCTACATGGATAGTAGAACCTATCTCTAGGTTGTTTCCTATGTTCCTCCACAAATCTTATAAACTGGTCAAGACCAGCAATAAACTCCAGGGTCTAGTGATTTGAAATGGACATCGATGATCTATCAATTCTATGATCAAAGAAAAAATGAGTATTAAGATTTAGGGTTTACATGATTAGGGTTTAGGATTTACAGATAGATTAGGGTTTTTTATTTTGGATTTAGGGATAAGCGTCAGCTACATTAGGGTTCATGGTTTAAAAATTAGGGTTTATGGTTTATAGATTAGGGTTTAAGGTTCAGTAATGAATGTGTGTATCACCTATCCCATTCTTGAACACCTAATCTCACTAGTAAGTGTATAATGCGTATTCAGATTTCAGGAAAATTTCAACAGAATTTTCCCATAGTTCTCCAAGTACACTGATGTATATGGGAATATGTCCACCAACATATGTACTTAAAGAACAAATGGGGAAGTGTTGATTGTTGGTATATATGCCTAGAGTGACAATCATATGATTATTGTAATGTCATATCTTATAAACAATTTGATTAATAATAAAAGCAATCTTCCAATTTATTTTGTGATTCAGTTATGAGATAATGATATAACATAATAAATGTCTAAATAATGATATCACTCAATGATGTATGTCTTTAGGTTGAGGACTTGAATGATGAATCATACAGATGTCAAGAGTATATGCATCCTTATTATGTCCCTAGTCGTGTGTTATTGTGGAAGGATAATAGACAACAATAACACTTAAGATTAGACTTTGTGTTGGTTGATGACAAAATCTCGTTAGTCACAATATGTGATATCAAACCAAGTGCATAGATACTTGTTAGAGAATAGTATATCAGATAGACCCACCATGAGAGTGATGTATGGAATCATGAATGGTAGTCAGATTCATTTCTCATAGTAATGGTAGTGATTGTGGTTCTGAGGCCTGAATTCACTACACTCGTCACATGTCGATCGGTGTCCTTTGACATCATTCATCATGATCCTAAATAAGGGTTATTATAAATGTGGTTCTTGGGTGCATGTGAAATGTGGGGATGATTGTGAGTGATCGATGTAGATGGGAGTTGACCCTCCTACAGAAGTTTGATATCCTGGCCACTTGAAAAGTGAGACTGAGAAATGCATGGCCATGTTGGTGTGAGTCAATATGTGATATTGAGCTTACACATATCTCAGACAATCTGCTCTAGTTCTACGAACATGGATTGAACATTGAAGAGGATGACAATTCCATGCCTCTAGTTCAATCTGGATATCAGAGACAATGGAACTATACAATTGCTATAACACCAATCACAAATGATAGGTTAAGTTATTCTTCAACTTCTCCAATTACTTGGGTAGAATTGAAGTCTTGCTAGATACCAATCATTGCTTGTGAAATCATAATATGATTATGAATATCACTTCCAATGTAATGTGGAGCCTACCAGGTCACACGCATAGGATGTGATTGGAATAGGAGTATAATTGTGGACATGATTGGAAATGTTCCAAATCAAAGTGTTTAGGTAATGTACTATAATATTGGAATATATTGAGTTAATTAGTTAAAGTGTTTAAGCCAATTAATTAGATTCCATTATTAAGTTGGTTGGTTAATCTAGAGTGATTAACTAGACATGGATAGCAGAAATTAGTTAATCAATTAATGTGATTAATTAGTTAATTAAGTGATTCCAAAATATTCTTTTAATGGTTTATGAGAGGCTTGTTTTAGCAGCCTTTTGTTTCCCAAAGGTTTTGGGAAACGTTGCTTCCTTCCTCTATTATTTATAGGGGCATGAAGGATGGGTTTTGGTTAACGCTAATATGCTCATGATGAGGTTTTTCTCATGTAGGTGAACCCTAGCCATAAACATCCCCAAGCAAGAGAGAAGGAGAGAAACTGAGGCTAGCATGTCGACAAGCAGAATGCTACTCCTTCATGCTGGTTTACAAAGCATGATGTGGAGTTCCAGTCCATCCGTGTGGATGAAGTAGAGATGTAGACGTTGAGTTTTCTATGTTCGGAGGACGGCTGAGGACCGTCTTTACATGCCAGGAGCGACGCACATCACTGAGCCAAGGTACGTCAATGGACCAATCCGTGATGAGGTATATCCCTATCCCCTCATTCCAAATACATCATTTTCGATGAGATCCTCTATTAGGGTATGCAAGGAGAAAAATTTAATGCTTTTGTTGTGCTTGTCACCTCCACAAAACCCTACACTAAAGAAACATCTTGATAACCAAATATACACTATACACTTACATAATAAGTGAGATTAAGCGTTCAAGAATAGTCCCAATCCGGGGACTATCTAAGATTAACTCCTAATGAGTAAATCTCAGACGAGTTTCTATCTCAACAGATATATATGTCCAAAATTAAGGTTTACAATTCATATCATTCTATGTACATACAAACCTATAAATCCATGTCACATATATGCATACCCTATATCATTGTTGCATCACATAACATCCAATATTCTTATTCATGCATGTTCATAATACAATTTCCATTCATGTTTTGTATGCTCATTGAGAATTGATCTCTCACACTACTCAGTTTGTACATGTATTTATTTAATCCATTCAACCTATAATTCATGTTTTCCATTAGAAAAAATGGTTCTAATAAGATTTGATTTGTTAATAAATCAAACATTAATCATGCAACATTGTATATAAATAACAATTAATAAGGTACACACTATTAGAGATAACATAAGATAATTGGTCACTCCATTTCATACTACTTATGCAACTTAATAGAGAGCTTAACTCAATTTTGTCATCCCATATGTACCAAAAACCCTAGATTTTAGTTCATCATTTAGAAATCCTACTTATTAACTTTTAGGATTCAAGAAATGGGAACAATTGTAATTTAAATAAAAAACCATCACGTTGGTCTGCTAGCGACTATAGCACGATTAGTAGTAAGGTCCAACTGAAGCATGTCAACAGCAAGGTCCATCAGCAACGGAGGCATCGAGCTCCAGGTGGCTAGATCCAGTGGCAAGCTTCAAGAGGCCCTATGACAATGGTAGTGTTGAGCTCCAGTGGTGCTGTCATCCAGCAACAGTGATGGGATAGCAAGCTTCGGCGGTGGTGGCATCCAGCAGCAACAACAACGAGCAGACCAACACCTCAGATGATAGTGGCGGTGAGATCAAAAATCGGCAGAGCTAGGTATTGGGCATCAATGAAATAGAGAATGGGAAGGGAAAAGAAATTTTGTGGGTCTTAAGTGGGACATAGTCTTCAGTTGTAAGAAAACTCAGTAGCTAAGATGTTAGTCATCAGTTGAGTGAGTAAAATTAACACCACACATAGTGGCTTAAATATCAGTTTAGTTCAGAAAATTGATACAAAAGACCTTTATCTGAATGAAAAAAATTAGCCTCAGTAATGGCTAATGTCGAGGGTTACATTCAGAAAATTGACACCACACACAGTGACTTAAACGTCAGTTTATTCAAAAAAATCGATGAAAGAGGCCATAATTCGAACAAAAAAATTGGCCTCAATAATGGCGATAGTCATGGTTGTGTATGAAAAAACTGACACTAGAGTGCAGCTTGGGGAGGGAGGATTTTTTGCGGGGATGTGGCGTGAACACAAAGATGTCTAGCAAGATAAAGCAAAAGAGAGAAGAAATATATGGTCAAAACTATATACCACGGTTGATCTTGGGTTGGATCATCGGTCTCTGATTGTTTTTCATGTTCTTTCCAAAAGTCATCCTAGAAACCACCCTTCTATTAGTCTCTTGGGTGGCTTATGGCTTTGGTTATGTTTAAAATTGAAATATGAATCCAATTAAATAAATTTTGTCAAATTCAGATATGTATAGTAAAAGGTATGGTTATTTTATTGATTGTCTATTCAGTACGGCTATGTAGTTCATTTCCATTAATCTATGTGGTTGCCTGTCTACATGACCTATTGGTTTAAGTGACCATCAATATACATGGCTCGTAAGTCTATGTGGCTCTACGTGGCCCGTTGGCCTGCATGGCCATCGATCTGACAAAAAAGTAGACTAAATCATGCTCTGCACATGATTAATAAAAGTCTTATAACTCTCTTATTGTAACTCCTATTTGGTTCATTCTTTTTGATTTAGATATGTAAGTGATTTCTCTATAGTCATACAGTATTAGTTTGAAAATATTTAAAATGACAATTTCTTTATAATTATTTCCTAAAGCATTATTAGTTATTCACTTATAGATATGTGTGGGCTATTACTATATCAAGTGAGGTTTAAATCTCATTGTATACCCAATATATGATTCTTAACTTATCAAAGAATAATTTTAAGCTAACATATGACTTAAATAAACCATCTAATGATATAAAATGTTAATAAGAGTGTAACTAACACTAGAATTATCTTAAACCCTAAAATTACCAAAAAATAAGGTATGAATTGTAAAAAAGTTACCCCTAAAGATAGATTCATTTAATAATCCCAAAAATAGGTTATATAGAACATAAAACAATTTTGCATCATAGTCAGATTCCATTTCTTCCAGTATCCATTTAAACACTCCTTAAAATATTCATGCAGGACATCGGTTATATATTTCATTAGAGGATTCATTATATATGTGTGTTTCAAGTTGTTTCTTGTGGTTGGTTGC
Organism: Alisma plantago-aquatica; assembly: GCA_963693085.1. NCBI lineage: Eukaryota > Viridiplantae > Streptophyta > Magnoliopsida > Alismatales > Alismataceae > Alisma > Alisma plantago-aquatica. The sequence continues at coordinate 476,443,078 of OY856411.1, forward strand.
AAATAAACAACCTACATCTCCCTATAGTTGATGTCTATCACATATAAAATCACATATTCTTCTAAAATGAGGTAGGATAGTTTAGTTGAGATATCCATTCACCGTAAAACATTTCAAGAATCCTCACTTTAGTTTCTCCTTCCCTATGTGAGCTATGGCATAGATAAACAAACAAGTATGAGGTTTTCATAATAAATAGGACATCCACCAATAGAGACTCGATGAAATCCTCAGGCAAAATGGTAGTTGTTTGGAAATCCTAGATAACACATTCATTCGTGTATGAATATCAACTAAATAGTTTTTCATCATCCCATCATCCCTCTTTAGAATTAATCAAATCATATCCAAGTCATCAATCAGTCACTAAAACTTTTCATTATAGATTAGAGTAAAAGGTGTGTTCAACTTCTTACATATAACCTCCCATGTACAAACACATGGTCATTTCCCTAGTTCCAATGAATGGCCTCCAAAATTAGTTTATTTTCATTCCATATGCTTATCTGGGGGTATATTTGGTTGTATTTTCTTTTGTCTTGCAAAAAAAGAATGTGCTTGTTATATATCTCTTTGATAACTTGTGATATATCATGTGTTTTGCAAATTTACCATGTTTTCTTTTCTAGGAGTGTCTAATTATATACCTTTAGATGAAAACCTACACCATCATGTACTTTAAGGAGTTATCTTTTCCAATTTCTTCAAGTCAATCTTTCTATACAAATATAGTAAGGAACAATATGGTTCCCTTGAAGGAGTCCCAAAGAAGGTTTAACCCTACTTATTATCATCGTATATGTCATGAATGATTAAGAGGCCAATTATCTATACTTTTAGGATATTTAACACCCATTTCTCTTTGAATTTGTCTTACATATCACTCTATGTAAAGAATCTCCATAGATGCCTTGCTCATATCATATTTCATAGAAACTTCCCCCTTCCCTTCACCATTGCCCCTCTTCATTGAATGGATAATTTTGTATTAAATAAGGGAAAAGTCTAATTTGTCTATGGAACAACAACACTTTGGTTGTCCACATCATAAAATAAGAGTATGTTAGAAGTCTATTTGTGATTAATTAGATATGATTTTATTTACAAAATTACATTGACTTCTGGTTTTGTAATCAGATTTGATTTTTGGTTTTGTAAATTTCAAGACAAGCATAGAATTTAGTGTTTCCATCTAGAATGTAAACATCTCCCTTCAATTAGCCTTTAATATATTCAGATATGAATGGGCCCACAGTAGTACAAAGTTTTCATAGAATAAAGGTTTGAAAACCATGTAGGCTTGCTGCCTTATTGTGGTACATATGTAGACGTGCTTATTTTGTTTCTCCTTCATGTAGTTATTCATCAATCATCGATGCAATTTCTTCATAAAATCAAGATGGATGGGATGAGTCTAGACATCAAGGGGTTCAACTTATTCTCTATCATCCATATAGTGGTGGAGCCACACATGGGTCAGGGGGCATATAGCCTACCCAGGTCCCCCAAAAAAAATTTTGAAGGACTTTTTTAAGATAAAATAGACTAGTTCCCTACCCCTTCAGCCTTTCATGACTACACCATCACTGCACAACACCATGATATTATTTTTAGCTTCTTTCTAAACTCCAAACCAACTACCTTCTTGTATGTCATAGAAGGAATAGTTAACAACTTGCATAACAACATTAAATTGTACCAATTATGTCTACTTAAATTGATGCCATTGCTATTATCAGAGATTTGATAAGGTGACAGTGCAATCACAACTTACTAAAATTTGCCTTTGTCTCGATGGCAGTAGGACTTTTTAGAAAATATCATGAGAATCTTATAGTGATTATCAGACATTTATCGACACTTACAATGTATACTTTTTAATTAGACCTAGTTAGAATATAGTTTATCATGCAATTCCAGACAATTTTATGTTCTTGGATGTAAATGTCTAACTCTATCTGGTATTTCACAGACGCTCCTACTGTCTTTAATAAGATGAGAAAATATTCATGTAGCTTGTACTACTGACATGTTGAACCCATTAAACCTCTCTATCATGTATTATATATGTACCTTAATATATTTTTTCTGAAAAACCACCTTTCACTAATTAATTATGGTGTTACAACTTGTGTTGCCTACATTCATCTGTACCCTATATATCTCCTCCTCATACACCTCTCCTAGAGATCATGGTCATTATGATGTATTTGATTCATAATCTAAACTTTTGAATAATATCTTAGCTAGAATATCAACTAGGTTACTATATGACCTACTTATGTCTTGTGTTCCCCGAACATCAATATGGCTTAATGATTCAAAAATTTGATAACATATCGGGTTGTATGTTCCCCAATTGGCCTTGCCTCCTTGAATCATCTTTCATGCAGTGATTGAGTCTAAATAGATTTTTATACTTTGCATATTATTGGGAACTTCTAGGTATATGCCTTGTAGGATAGTATTGAGTTCCACATTGAGAGTGTCTCTTCCCATAAGCGTATTGTTTGAAGTGGTGTCTCAATTCATTGTGTCATCTCTAGCAATAGCACAAGTTGCTTTCCTCCTTGTTTGCTTATCACTGGCAACATCTACATGTATTAGTATCTTTTTTGCATCTACTCATTGAAAATAGTATGAAACAATGTTCAAACTACATAAGCATAGCTTTCCCAGATGATGGTGCTTGAAGTACACATCAATTACACAAATATGCTTTGGGGAAAAACCTAAGTATGGTGTTTTGATCACCATCTTCTAGGAAAGTTATGCTTATGTATTTTAAGCATTGTTTGATACTATTTGCAACATGTAGATGCTCACATTGATGTGTACTTCGAGAACAATCATTTGGGAAAGCTATTTTTATGTACTTTAAGCATTGTTTGATACTATTTGCAACATGTTGTACGGGTAGATGTTTTCCTTGAATGATTAGAGTGTCCCTTCTTTTCCAAATGTGTGAAATGATTACCAAGCATTTTTCAATCCATCCCTTCAAGCTCTTGTTCATATCTATGATAGTGTTAACCATGACATGACATGCATTCAATAATAAGATTTCTCATCCATGTTGGGTGTAGGGTACCATATACCCATCGAGCAGCATCACAATCTCAGAAGACACACAAAATTGATTCCTCAACATTCATACACATGTTGAAGTAGTTATCACTTGTGAAACCCATTTGATGTCTTCTCTAAGTCATCATCAGACTCTCATACATGTATAACCAACCAAATATTTTGATCATCTCTGGTAACCTTTAGTTTACACATTGTGTTCCATCTTCTCATTGTAATTTTCTTCTTAATTTGATAAGTTATCGATATGCTAATCTTGTGGTAAGAATACCTCTTGTACCAAGGTCCCAAATACAATAGTCCTGACTAGTATGTGGACATGTTGTGAGTATGTTGAGAACTTATTATATTGCATCAGAGTCAAACTAGTCATTGAGGAAATCCACATCCCAATTTCCATCTTCTCTCCTTAAAGTTGCAACCTATAGGATTTTAAGTTCTTGGATATGATCATTGAGGTCAGATTTATAGGTTGTGAAAGTGGAGTAATCTAGTTGTCCTAAACTACAATATTTTTGCTATTCATAATGCTACTACAACTAGGTAGAATAAGATCAGTGTGTCTTCTTATACATTGACACAACATGGATCATATTTTAGTTTTTGTTCATGCAAAGTTGTGTTTTATCAAGTTTCATCATGGTACATGTATGGAGTGGGGCCACCACTCCCTACTAAAAAAAATTTGAAGAATAAAACATTCATTCCAAACACACTCAAAGGTATGCTAGAATTGGTGTAACATTTTCAAATTTCAATCAATGGTATTTAAAACAACCAAAGTATAATAGCGGAATAAAAATAATGACTATATTCAATTTTCACAAAATATTACAAAAGTACATCATAATATCCCATAAGGGTTTACATGTATGATACAACATAAGGATACAAGTAGAGGGAAATATAAACCATAACAACTTTGTCTCCAAGCTTTAACTCCTTAAGCTATTCCAGAACTTCATGCCTTATCATCCAAGTCCTTCACCTAGGGTTGGAAGCATACCCCAGCACGAAGAGAAAATAGATGACATCAACAAGGCTAGTATGTGCATACTAAATAGGAAATTGAGCAATATATGGAATAAAGGACAAAAAATATACAAGGCTTCCCATAGAAAGGATAAGGACCACCAAAATGGGTATCAAGAGAGAAGGAATTGAAATCATATGATAACAAAAGAATACTTGTCATTAATAAAACATAAAGATTGTACCACACAAGCACATGTAAAGAATTAGGGCACACAACCCATATCATCAACCTGCATGCATGTGAGATAAACATAGCCCTAGAATAATATAAACACAAAGGCGGACAAGTCTCATAAACTTGAAACCTGATAGAGAAAGGAATATCGCCAATATCCCAAATATATAAAACATGAGCCAAGAATCACACATCTTGCCATGGGTATGAGGTTCCTTTCCATCCCAAAAGAGTAGGAAATATCACATCTACTCAGTAGGAAATAACACATCTGCCATAAAAACCAATGCAATTACACTACTCTAGTGCTACTAAATCACATAGCATGTTAAATGTAGAGGCAAGTAGAAAGTATAGTCATAATATATAAACTAGTCACCAGAGAAGTGACCAACATATACATCCACCTCATAAGTAGGCATAAGACATCACATGTCATCTTTTAGAGTTCCATCATGAACAAAGCATAAGATAAGAGTTCAAAATAATATCCATTATCACATGATTAATATCAAATAAGGTAGTTCCCATGAACCATGATTTTCAAAAGAAAAGACATTGTATATAGGCTAATGTCCACAGGACAAAGAGAATGAATAAGCATAGGTGAATTGCTCAACATAGAAGAATAGGGGATACATCATATCTCAACTTCATAGTCTAAACAATCCAAGTCAGTCCTAGATCCAAGCCTAGGCCTCCAAAGAACCTCTAGGGAAGGTGGACTGGTCCTATAAGTAAGGTTTCAAAGCTTAGAGAGGCTAGTCTCTCCAACAAAGCTCCTATCTTGATCAAGAAGCACCTTCTCCATGTTAGAGGTGAAAAACTCTAACAAAAGAACATGGAGATGGGGTGTTTAAGGGCTCTAGGTGGGGTTTCACCATGGAAGACTAGGTTTATAACCTAGAGGAAGGCGGAAGGAAGACTAACAACATAAAAATTGGGAAGGACAGGAGGAAACTTATTACTTTTGGTCGAAATAACTAAGGAGGAGCTTTAGAAACCCTAAATATAGAAAATATGGAACCCTAGGAGCCTTCTTCACCAAGGTAAGCACCTTCTTTTACCTTGGGGCACCTTCATGGACAAATAGAGTAGGAGTTATGCTCTAAGCTAGAGGAAATAAAGAAGAGCAAGAGTTTTCAAATTTGGAATGGGGAAGGGGTAGATATGGCTATATAAAGAAAGAGGTCAAGTATGAGGTGTCTATGAGACTTTCCATGTGTCATGTATAAGGGTGTCCATGGATATGCAAGAATTTATGGATAAGGAAGAATTCAATAATGAGTTGTCAAGTTACTTTCCATGTATCCAATGCTAAGGGTGCCTATGGACATGCAAACCTTTATGGATAAGGAAGAAGTCAAGCATGAGGTGTCCATCGAGCTTTCCATGTGTCCTTAGCTTAGGGATTTCATGGCCATGCAAGAGGACATCTCACAAAGGCTTCTTGAATATCAAATGTTGGTTTATGGACACTTATATGCCATCCCAACCGACCTCAAATCAAAGAAATAACCCCATTGGTTGATAGCTTCTAAAGATAAGCTCATTTATAAAGAGAGTAATCCCTAAAATGCCCTTGAAAAGAAACACCTTCACACCAAGGTGCAACTAGGCGCCCTATGGTTCAAAAACTCGAGAATGGTAAAATAATATATAAGTATTATAATTCATGTGGTAATTTACAAAGAAAACATCCCAATGGGGTAAATTGTAGAAAACCCCAGAATGTACCTAAAATTGCATAGCTTGCACAAGCAACATCCAAATTGGACCAAACTTTATCCACAAGTTATCTTTGATGTGTTGAATATGAATATTCCATTATTTCCATATTTTGAAGTTATATAATCACATTATTCATTACTTATGTCGTTTACTCATTTTCTCTCTCCTAAACTTATTCTAATATTTCAATGAGTCAGAATTAGATGAAATTTGACATGTATGCTAATTTTGATATGTAGATTTCGAATTTGAAGTTTGTTTCCAATTTTGAGACTTCTTTTTATGAGATATGTCATATGGCCCATCAACGACCCATTATCTAAATTATCCATCCAATTAAGTTTCTTATCTTCATATTACCACCAAAATGAGTTGTGTGGCATATTTTATGTATCCATCATAGACATAAGAATAATGTTAGAACATTAGGTTACATTAAGGTGATCTATACGTGAATTATCTCATTGGGGTTATACTAAACATCTATTCAGGTCTAACCTTTAACGTTCTTGGGCGAAGTCTAAAATGTCAACTTCCAGGGTGGGGTCCGAGATCTAGTATGTTACAATACATCCCTCTATTGTATAAAATCTTAGGTAATCTTCATTAGGAGATATTCATTCATATATGAAGCTAATTTAATGGACACTCCTCCTTTATGCTTTCTTGTGATGATCTTCACCCTAGTAACATGACCTTCTTTGTCACACCCCCCTCTAAATAAAACACCTTACAATCTAATCAATGTCTAGGCACACCAAGATGGGTAGCTTTGTTGTCTGCATTGTAGATGTAGGTATTGATGTGAGAGTGGATTTAGCTAAAGTAAGTCTTCCGACCATACTCAGGTTTTTCCCCGCCCAATTGCTTAGATGGGATCACATTTTAATAGCCAATGTAAGTCTTCCGACCATACTCAGGTTTTTCCCCACCCAAGTGCTTAGATGGGATCACATCTTATTGGTGATAGATTCATACATTTCATTTTTGTTCCCTTATGGATTACTAGCACTCTGAGATACCTTCCTATGTTTGATGTAGACCCCATTCCTGTCACCTGAGTTATTATTCTTTGTAAGATATTTGGTGCATTTCTTGAGAAATGGAGTACAAATTTTCTCATGATGGCTCCAGTCATGAAGCTTTGTTATATTGATTTAAGAAATTAATGATTGTCTTTACTTGATATGTAGAAGCCTCCCCAGATAATACTATATCATCATAAAATCATAAATGCGACATAGGGGAATTGGCTCAAGATGTTATCATAGCTTTCCAATGTGTTTCTTCTACTAAATGTCATATTTTTTTCACAAACAACCTAGACACATCACAAAGATATAAGGTTAAATAAGATCACCCTACCTCACTCCCTGATTGGGTTTGGTAGGTATCAAGGACTCTCCATTTGACACTATGTCCATTTGATACTATTTTTGTTTCCCCCTACCGAATCATGTACAAAATCACATTGATTAGTTTTTGCAAAATGTTCCTACATTTGATGGTGTCATCAATGAAGCTCCAGCTGAGTCTGTCATAAGCGTTTGGCAGGTCTATCTTCATCACTATACACCTTCTGCATCCTTTTTTTATCTCCATACAATTATAAGTTTTTTCACAATGATAATGTTGTATGTGATCCTTTGACCTAGTACAAAGATGTACTAGTAAGGAGACATCAATTCGGGCATAAAAGGTTTAAGTCTTTCAACAACAATTTTTTAGATTAGTTTAGCATTGACAGTATTTAAGGATATCAAACTTAAGTGGTTTCAAGTGGTAGGATTGGTGATTTATAGAATGAGAACCATCATGGAGTGAGCAAGTTCATCAGGCAAGGGATCACCTTGGACAACTTTTATAACCATTCTAATAATATGAATTTTAATATGTGTCCAATTTCTCTATATGAGGCCTACCTCAATACCATCTAGGCAAGGTTCCTTAGGCCATATTCATCAAAGCTTCATATATCTCCTCTTCTATGATTGGAATTTGAAGGGTCTATATGTGTCTGTCACTTAGCTATTTAAAAGAACCTATATATGTTCTTTTGATTTTATCTCTACTCCACCAATTAACATCAGTATATGAACTCTAAAAATAGTTTTAGATCAAATTTTTTAGATCCTCCTTTTCATCCATCCATGTCCCATCTTCATTTTTTAAGTTATAAATGGTGCTTCTTATTCTTCTTTCATTGTTGAAGTTTTGAAAGAATGATGTGTTAGTATCCCCATGTTGAAGCCAATTGCATCTTGGTCATTGACGTAAATTGATATTCTACTCTTTAAGTATTTTTTCCATATTGTTCTCTAATGTTCAGAGGTATAGAGCGAATGTATTCACTATAATTGGTTTCTAGTACTTCCTCCAATTCACTTATTCATTTTTAGAATGTTCTCTTTTCTTTGTTTTCTATATTTTGCATATTTGCATCCCACATACCTGCCTTCCTTCTAAAGTTATTGATGATGAGTTTATAACTCTGATGTTACACTAGCTATATGTAAGGGATTTTTGAAGATCTGGCCACTTCTGCAATGTTTCTCTAGTCTAAAAAATATGGTTATTTTTTTGTGTTCTTTTGTTCCAAGAAACTAGGAGCATTGTGTGGTTGAATGCAACTCATGGTAGTACTTCAACAAAGGTTTTTGGATAAGCATTGAGTCATTCATTATTGACCAAAGCTCTATCAAGTCTGGCTAGTAAACTTCCTCTTTTGAAAGTTGTTCTAAGACATGTTTCCCTTACATCTTTCAATTTGGTGTATTCCATGGTAGCTCAAAAGTTAGTCACTGCATATTGATTGAAGGTTTTGCCTCCAATATTTTTGTCTCTGTTGAGGGTAGTATTGAAATCCCTAGTGAGGAGCCAAGCAAAGCTAATAGTATGTGATAATTGACTAATGTGATTCCACATGATCTTCTAGGTCCAGGTTGTGGACTTGAATAGAAGAAAGTGATGTGGTAATTACCTGAGAAAGAATAGTGGATGTATTCCATATGGCTTCTAAAGCTTGATTTTTGATGTCAGGGTTTTTCCACATTTTCCATATTCCCCTGGAGAATCAGCTGCTTCCACTTTATGTAAGTTGGTGAATCCCATCATGTTAATTGTATCAGTAGTTGTGTCTCCTAATTATCTATTTTCAATGACTACCACAAGTTTTGGTTATGCTTCATCATTAGTTCCTTCAAGTAGTTTTAAGTTTGATCTTTGGCCACACCCTAGATGTTCCACATTGAGCACATTTAACCAAACTGGGTGTTTTTCTCAGGGTTAACACCCTTCTTCTCTTCATTGTTTCCCTTCATCCTTTCATGAATTTCTTCCTTTTCAAGCTCCTAAAGCTGTAATTATTTCCCCCTTTTCTTGGAAGAACTTGAGCTCTCCTGGTAAATTTTGTCCACTTTTCTATTTCATAGATGTATGCTTTCAATGTTACCACCTCTCCCATTTGGTGGTTTACCTTCCCTAAAGTTGAAGACAAACTTGAATAGAACATGTTTATGGTGTAACTATTACCATTTTTGGATGTGTCATTTCCATTGATTTGCACCCCCTTGATTTTCTACAACCTCATCCCCATCAATTTTTACAACATTACGCTTATCTTTTCATGTGTTATTTTCCTTGGAAGGTTCACCTTCATTCCTTCCCAAGTATTGGTTCCTATTAGCATCTTCCTACCTTCTTCTTTCTCTTCATTACTCTTGTGTCTGTTAACCTGGTCCATGTTGTCTCTTGTTGTTGTTCCTTTTATGGTATGTCTTCTTTTTGTAATTCCTATTATTTTTCTCTATGTGGTCATTCGAATTTTTTTTTGTGCCTCTTTGTTTGTATCTTGTTCCTCATGTCCCTCTTCCTTGTCTTGGAGAACTGAAAATTTGTTCTTATTGTTGAGGTCTTGGTTCTTCTATGATGTGGTTTTCCTTGCATTTCTTCGAGGTACCTTCTTAGCATGTAGGCTTTCACTGAATTCTCCTCATTGGCTGGTTCTCTAGTTTTTATTTCTATAGATTAACTTCATTGGGGACCAATTGTGCTTGACCAAAGACACAATGCTCATTGTTATGACCACCCTACCACATTTTAAACATAAAGCAAACACATTTTCATACTCAACATTGTACTTTTTTTTCATGATAAACAAATGAGGCTCATAGGTGGTTTTTTTAAATTTCAACTACAATCCCTACATAACGGCCACTCCTATTTTCCTTGTATTTCTATCGACTTTCACTATATTGGTTATTAGGTTACTTGCCCTTTCAAGAATTGTTTCTTCATACATATAGGGAGGTCATCTAGGGATTCTAATCTAGATTGTCATAAATATAGGGGAGTCCCTATCTAGGTTAAAATCTAGTCTCCATCTCGATACGATGAGATAGGAGCCCAGTATTAGCCAAGGGCCCCCAGTCACTCCTGTAATTAAGTCATCTTCCATTGTGATTCAGACCACATAGCACCCATTATCATTTTCCCTTATACCATGGTATATGTAGTGACCCCCTCCCCCTATTATCCTCCATTCAGGCATATTGAGAGGGCAAGGGCCATTACTTCATTATAGGATCGATGGTTTACCAAATAAGCAGAAATAATTAATAAATTTTCACTAAATAGGAATGATTTTGTACAATATTATCCTTCTAAAAAGGAATTACATAATATAGTTTTTCTAAGTTTTGCAACATGAAAAGAAAACTAACTAATCCTCCAGTGATTATATTACTATCTTTTTCTTTGAGTGCCTTCTTTTCCTAGATATTCATTTTCATCCTACTTGCAGAATAGTATATTATCCTAAAATGGCATGAAACAAAAGCACATTTAGTATAATGAGTTATACCGGTATGTGGGGGAAAAAATGTTTGCATCTAGTTGTAACAACATAACCACAACAATTATTGTTATAGAGACAAAATTTATCAATTTCTTCATAACTTCACAACCGCTTTTACCAAACCTCTGGTACACCCTCTCTTAGAGTTTTGTCCCTGCAACGGACTTTGGGATACCTCTCAATCTGGCTCTAGGTGCCATTTTGGTCACCTCTCAATCTGGAACTACATGGCATGGAGGTCATCCCAATTTGGGGCATGACCTCTTATGACCTTCTCAATATGGGGCCTGGTCTGACCTTTCTGCTATGGGGCCTGGTCTTTAGTCATCACCACGACTTTACATTTCTATCCATCCTCAAATTTCAAGAGTTGGCATGGGGGTTCGATCAAGTTATAAGCATAAATTGTGATAGCCATAGTGACTTTATAGATTGCAGGAATTAAATAAACATGCAAGCATTGAATTTCAAGAAATCCAAAAAACCTTAGAAAAATGTTGTGAAACTAATGCAATTAGTCATAGGTGTAGCCACATCCCTGTTTTAAAAGTAACTTGATGTCCAACCAAGGGAAACCATGAATAACCAAACAAGAAACCAAGTAATTATCCTGAAAGTTAAAGTAATACACTCATGTATCATTATTTTATCGAAATCATCACTAAGATTGACTTGGGTAAAAAGTTAGGGTTTCATTAGGGTTTTGGCTTCCTAAACCTTATTTATAACTTTTCATGACTCTTGGGTCAACAAACCCTAATCTTATCATTGAATACACTTTTAATCTCAAGGAAACCCTAATTACACATATGGGTGATTATTCACATCAGAAACTCTACTTGTCATTATTATGGTCATAATCATGTTAATCTTCATCATATTCAACATTGTCATATCATAACTTGATTTGAAAGCATTAATATATTTAACAAGTTACTATACCAATATAGGGTTCATATACACTAATCACCACTTGAACCCATCTTTAGACTACTTCTTGGAATTGGAAGCTTAGTTAGGTTTCAATTATTTTCTTTGCATGCCTCTCATTTTTCCGATCAAAATGGTATATCTTTTTTCTATTTTTGAACATTCATAGAATTTTGTATAAATTAAACAAAATTAATGCATTTACCTTGACATGAAGACACATGGTGGTTTATTGTTGGTCTCGTTCTCACGATTCAGTGCCTACTGGCCAATGTTCAGGTCACGACCTATGAGTGGATCGGTCAGTCTAAGCCCAATATAAAACTTGACGCTACCTCTTGTCTTCATGTTTGTTTCCTTCTACACGTAAATGTGTCCCAATGACATCCACACAGCTCTAGTCTCCAATCAACGACTGTTGGAGCTTCCCCTCCTCATTGCTCCTACAACAAAACACCTCCTTGTTTCCTCAACTACAACCCTGACTCCATTCTCAAATTTGGGAACATGTACATGGTGACTCGCTGGAAGGTTGCCTTTCCCACTCCTTTAGGGAAAAGAGCCACACTCGAGCCTCTAGATTGTGCCTTCCTTCTCTGACGAACCTTCCCAGTACCTTTGGGCCAGCCAGGGCAAGTCAGAGCATATCCTTGTCGGTCGTGATTCTCTGGTAGAAAATTGGTCATGGTTTCCTTCCATGTAGACGGCCTCCACTTCCCACATGCATAGAAGAATATGGTTGGACCCCTCTATGGGGTGCAGAGGCACAGAGAAACTTGGAGAGGATCTGCTCGCACTCGACCCTAGCTATGGACCTAACTACAACCTATTGCAATCATGTGCAAGTCTACTCAGGATGGTTCCATGCTGGAAGAACTAGTGAGTCCAAGGTATAGGGTGCTTTGTTGGGTTCCATCGTGAAATAATGTGGTTGGGACTAAGCTCTCTAATGGCAAGGACTTCATGCACTGCCTTCTATGTAAACAGAACTTAAGGGAACCCTAATACTCTTCATAAGGAGAAAGAGAGAGGGAGATGGTGGCATACAAATCTATCCCCTCTTTAGGGCATAGGATGGGAAAGTCCTTAAGGAAATTACAAGTCCCCCTTTTCTTATAATCATGAGTGGGAGGGAGAGAATCTTGGCTAAGATTTATAGAAATGGAAACTCTTTAATTATCAACAATTTATATCTACGGATCATGTTGTGGTTGGATATTCTTATTATGGAAAAACACCAATGAAAACATCCTTTTTCCTCTCAATTTTTAAGGGAAAGTCTATAATGAGTTTATCTAAACGTGGGTAGAATTTTAGACAAAAATTCAAAAAGAAAAGATGATTTTCTTAATGTCCAAGTATTCTCTTTATAAAGCATATTTCAATCATTAAAACACATATTTTTCTCTTTCTTTATTTTCTATTATCTTTATTTTGGCTATTCTTTCTATTAGAAACCATGTCAAACAAAAACTAATTAATAGTGTCCATCTATGCCACTTTATATAGGATTCTATACAAATATCTCAAGTACACATAGGTATTATCTATTTTCCCTTACTTTTTTCTTATTATGGGATTCTCTTCTCACATTTTCCCTTTTATCTATTATTGGATTAATAATACAGTAGAAATCACGAAACTCATCACATAAGGGAAATTTGCAAAGAAAACTATTCTATAAAAACAAAGCACACAAATTTCCAACATGTCTCTTTTTCCCAAATAATTGAATTTCCATTATATAAAATGCAAGTGAAACTGAGGTTATAACATCCTTCCCCTCTTATAGAAATTTTGTCCTTAAAATTTGACTGATCATACAAACAATTCAGGATAAGACTTCTCCATGTTTGTCTTTAGCTCCCATGTGGCTTCATCCTCTCCATGGTTCTTCCAAAGAACATTTACCATCTATATCTTTTATTCTTGAACTCTTTCACCTTAGTATCCAATATTCTCATAGGTGACTCAAGGTATGTCATCCTCCCTTGAAGTACAATATGTTCAATGCTCAGCTCATGGCTCAGATCCTTCACATAGCACTTTAGATTGGACACGTGGAACACCTCGTGCATCATACTATATTGATGGGGAAATGATAAATGATAAGTAGCTTCACCAATCTGTTCTAAGATCTCAAAATAGATCCATGTATCAGGGAATCAGTCCTCCTCTATCCTTAGATATAGCTCGAAGGGGTCAGATATTCAGAACACATGTTCACCCACAGTAAAGTGCAAGTCAATCTACTTCGCATCAGCATATGACTTCTATCGATCATGGGCTCCCTTCATCCTCTTCTTGATCAAAGGGACGTTGTTAGTATATAAATGTAGTTCCTCTACCCTCAGTAAGGTCCTTTCACTGACATATTCCCAGGGAAGCGTGACCCACATGGCCTCCCATAACAAGCTTCATACGGAAGCATCCTGATACTGGCTTGGTAACTATTATTATAAACAATCTTAGCTAAGGGAAAGTACAACTCCCATCATCCACCCCAATCAATCACATATGATCTCAATAGATACCCTAAGGTTTGAATCATCCTTTCTGATTGTCTATCATCTAGGGTGATAAGTCATACCAAAATTCAACCTCATATTGAGTTTTACACGTACTTGCTTTCATAACTTCAAGGTATATTTAGGGTCACGATCAGAGAGAAAAGAACTTAGAGCATCATGGAGATGAACTATTATTCTAACATATAATTCACCTAGGTATGACACCTTGGAAGTAATCTTGAAGATGAGAAGTTATGCTGACTTATTTAGGCGGTTCGCCACAACCCATATCACACCATGACCTTTCTTTGTTTTGGGGAGACCCGTCACAAAATCCATAGTGATCTGGTCCTATTTCCACTCAATAATTTCAATTGATTACAATAACCCACTGGGTCGTTGGTGTTCGACTTTCACCATCTCGTATGTGAGGCAACTGGCTACATATAGTATTATGTCCTTCTTCATTAAAGGTCTCCAAAAATATTGGTGTAAGTCTTAAAAAATCTTCATGGTACCAGGTTGTACTGCATTCTTAGAACCATGTGCCTCTTGTAGGGTATGATCCTTCAAGGAAGAATCCTCAGGAACTCATTAAACTTTCATATTGGATTCCACAACTCACTCTCATCGAGTCATGCGTCTGAGGCTTCTTCATCAAACCCTTCATCTCAACTAACTCAGGGTCATCTAACTGGGATGTTACAAGCTCGGTCAACAAGTAACGCTTGGTTTATTTTTGTTAAATACCTCAACTCTTGCATACATTATTTTTATCACCATATTCAAAACTTATACCGATAGAATTTAAATTCCACTAGATAAATGTATACTCATTTGAAATCTTAATTTGGTTGTTACCATGTTCACCTATTTTTTCAAACTGATTATCTAAAATTCTCTCCTACGAGTCTGTTACTACCTCAAATTCTTGATTATCCTAAAACAATTTCAACTTAAATATTTATTTCTCATATCATCTCCATTTCTAACATGGCATGTGTCTGCCTAATCTCACATACTGATAATGAGATGAAATAAGAATTTGACTATAGTCCACATACAACGCTCATTCCATTCCAAGAGTAGATATGATGTATCACACATCACCATTTTTAATTTCATATTTAGGTGGAATCATTCTCCTCATACCATCATTCCCTTAATTCTATGGAATTATTCTCCTCATACCATCATTCCCTTAATTCTATGTACACGTGTAGGAAAAACTTTCCTCATAACTTTTGAGTCTTATCATAACTCCTATTTATGATCGTTAGTCATTCCCTCAAGGTATCTAGGGTATCGGTCTTTGGGGGTGATCTCACCCTTATGCATCTAGGGAGTTCCAATCACATTTATCATTTGGGCCCCATGAACTCAAGAAGGTAGCCAATATCCTCACTCATGAGCCTCAGGCAAACGTAGTTTTTACCTCCTGACCACATTGTGTTTTGCATTTAGGGAACAATCAACTCCTACTCCCATAGGTCTCATCCCTACTTGACCTTATGATTAACTTAGGGTTCTATTGAGATTTCATAACTTTATTTTAATTTCATCACACATTTTGCTTGTGGTTCCTGTAACAATATCCAAGTACATTATATCCCATATAGTTCTTTCGTCCAAATTTCCTTCATCTCTTAGGGCACCCCTAGTTTTCTTTATGTCCCTTCATTGGGTTCATGGCGACCTACCCATCTAGCTCTGGCTCCATTCTACCGATCACTTCCATCGTGACTTTTCTTCATGTCCCTTAGAGGTGGTCATAATGGATCCTAAGAATCATACTCAATCTATGTGCTTTTGTGCTTCATGAACGTGATCTCTCAAGTTTTTAAGCGACACTTAATGTTACCTCAATTCTTAAACTAATTTGTGAACTCACCCTTTTAGGGAAGATCCTATCCCAGGACATGATAAAATTAGCACTTTCTACCTGGGGGCTATATTATTGTACCATGTGAGTTACCATTCAAGAATTATATTACTATCCATATATATATTAGCATTACTAGGGAACTCCCCATGAGGTTGGATATATAATACTACGGTGGTGCTAAACCAACCTGAATGAGAGGATCATCAAAATATATCAAAATCCTAGTGGGGTTTCCTTTAACCCAATGCTTTGAGGAGGTGCCAAGCTCAACCTCGATGAGCTCACTCAACTCTATGAGCATTATATGCACTAGATACCACCACTTTCTCTCTTTGGTCTAGGGACTCTGGGTTTACCTCTTTAGCATTAGTCATCCAAACTATATGAAATAGTCACTCAAAACATGATATGACATTCTCTCCTTAGATCCCTACTCACAAAATATCCTTATCCAACTCTCTCTCTCTCTTTCATATAAACAACCCTTAGGATCCTACATAGGGACTACCAACCCGAGTATGAGGCTTCACAACATATTACCATTACTTACCTCTCCAAGATCTTGGGACTCCCTCTCCCTCACCTAGATGATAGGTACTCATATCATATACATGTACATGCAAGAAGCCTCTTTCTCCATCTCTAGAGTTTGGTCCTTCCCAGGACATTAAATGTATAGCAAGCATCTAGGAATCATGCATGTAGCAACTCAACTCATCCACTCATGGTAGTCTAGTTTAAGAAATATCATATAAATATTTCTAATCATTCCTCATGTCTTGGAGTCTAGGTCCCTAACTCCCTATAGGTATCACTCCCTCATGGAGTTAACCTTATAAATTATCCTAACACTAGGGGTCCCCTTTTGTGTAAGAGTTCGATGCTCCCGTCGATTCACATCTTATCATCACATATTTTATCTTATCAGAGAAGCACACATACACTTGTATCATCAAATCTTATTGTCAAATTTCAAAACTAAAGTCAAAATATCAATTTCACTTGAGGTCACCATATTAACTCATCTTGTACGATTGAACATGTCTAATCTATTTCATCTATAATGTGTTCAGATAAGGTTGTAGGCATCCGATCTAAAACAAAACTCCTCTTGATGCCCCTCATTTCTACTTTCTTGTACTGATGTGGGGATATACTTCCTCTTAGGGTTACTACCAGAATGAGTGTGATCATAGTCTGATCTTAGGGTTTAACTCCCTAATAGCTCTTTTCTCCATTCTTGGATTGACCCACCCTAGGTCTAGATGTCAATCCTAAAACTTGCATTAAGGGTTATTTATATATTTATTGTCTATGTTTCTCATTTATATCCAAGTCCTTCACATGTATCATGCATGTCTTAGCCTACATACTTGCATGCATGAGAAAACTAAGGTATCCCAACTTATTGGGTTCTCTCTTTCTCTATGCTTAAGGTTAATTTGAGTGGGGTTATTATTTTTCTCATGAATTTCTCATACATTAGGATTAAGGTTTTAGGTTATGGTTAGGGTCTACAACATGTACCTTAGGTTTTATGATTCCCTTGACCCACTAAGGTTGTTTTCCTATCCAGCCCTAGTCCATCTAGGGTTTACCTTTATAGGGGAGAAAACCATAAAACATTTTCTTTTTATCATTATGTCCACTTTTACTATTTGGTATAGGATGCCTTAATCCCAAATATCCATAACCCTAGTACTCAGAAGGGACAAAGAGAGTAGATTCAGGTACCTAGGGTTTAGGAATCAAATGAGGTAGATAAGTGACAAAATTAGATGAGAAAACCTAGAGGTATCTTATTTTGAGTAAAGTCCCCTGACTTTGGTTAGGCCAGATTCACATGTCTGGGAGTCCTCGTAAGCTGAGTAGTAGTGTGGAGGAAAATATTGTCAGCCCCTTGATCATGGTCCTTTATAGACCCATCATATATGGAAAACACTCTAATAATTTCCTTGGGGCTCTAGTGAACTCTTAAAGTTTAATAATTATTAGAGTTTAAATGGTAAACTGGCTCTGATACCAAATGTAGCGACCCCCCTGTTATCCCCAATTCAGGCAGACCAAGAAGGCAAGGGTCATTGCCTTCATTACAGGTTTGATGGTTTAGTAAATAACCAGAAATAATTAATAAATTTTCACTAAATAGGAATGAGTTTGTATAAGATTATATGTATACAAAGGAATTACGTAATATGGTTTTTCTAAGTTTTACAACAGGAAAAGAAAACTAACTAAATCCCCCAGTGACTACATTACTATCTTTTTCTTTGAGTTCCTTCTTTTCCTAGATATCCATTTTCATCTTATTTACAGAATAGTAAATTATCCTAAAATGGAATGAAACAAAAGCATGGCTAGTATAACGAGTCATATTGGTATGTGGGTGAAACAAAATGTTTGCATCTAGATGTAACAACATAACCACATCAATTATTATTACAAAAACAAAAGTTTTCATTTTCTTTATAACTTCTCAACCATTTTTACTCAACCTCTGGTATACCCTCTCTTAGGGTTTCATCCTTGCAATGGACTTTAGTCTACCTCTCAATATGGATCTAGGTTTCTCTATTGGTCACCGCTCAAACTGGATCTAGGTGTCATGTAGGTCTTCCCAATCTGGGGCATGACCTCTTATGACCTTCCCAATTTGGGGCCTAGTCTGACCTTCTCAATCTAGGGCTTGGTCTTTAGTCATCACCATGACTTTGCATTTCTTTCCATCCTCAAATCTTCAGAGTCTATATGTGGTTTTGAGCAAGTTATAAGCATAAAGTGTGATAGCCATAGTGTCTTTATAGATTGCAGGAATTAAATAAACATGCAAGCATTTATTTTAAAGAAATTCAGAAAAACCTCAGATAAATTTCGTGTGACTAATGTGATTGTTCATAAGTGTAACCACATACATGTTTCATAAGTAACTTGATGTCCAATAAAGATCAACTAGGAATAACCAAACAAGCAACCAAGTAATTGTCTTAAAAGTTAAAGCAATACACTCATGTATCATTATTTTATCCAAATCATCATTAAACTGACTTGGGTCTCAACTTAGGGTTTCATTAGGGTTTTGACTTCCTAAAGCCTATTTATCACGTTTCATGACACATGGGTTGACAAACCCTAATCTTATCATCAAATACACATTTAATCTCAAAGAAAACCTAATTACGCATATGTGTGGTTATTCACATTAGAAACTCTACTTGTCATTATTATGGTCATAATCATGTTAAATCTTCAACAAATCAACATTGTTAGATTATAATCTGATTTGAAAGATTTAATATATTTAACAAGTTAATACACCAATCTAGGTTTTATATACACAAATCACCACTTGAACCCATCTTTGGACTACTTCTTGGAATTAGAAGCATAGTTGGGTTTCAATTATAGTGTCTTTGTGTTCCTCTCAGTTTTTATCAAAATGGTATATAGTTTTGCTAATTTTGGACATTCAAATCATTTTCTATAAGTAAATAGAATCAATTCATTTACTTAATATGATACATGTGGTGGTTTATGGTTGTTTTGTGATATCACAACTCATCGCCTATCGTGCGTTGTTCAGGTTGCGGTCTATACCTAGACCGGCCGGTCTGATCCCAATCTAAAACATGACTCTACCTCTCGTATTTGTGTGTGTTGCCTTATACACGCAAATGTGTCGCAATATCATTAGCATGGATATCTTGATTGTGCTATTGCTCGCAGGCACGGTTGTCCAACCTCTAGTCTCTGGACATCGACTTGGATCTTCCTCCCCTCATTGTTGCTACTCCAAAAGACCTCCTCATTTCCTCACCTACAACCCCAACTCCATTCTCATATTCATGAACCCATTCATGGAGACTCACCGAAAGGTCAGATTTCCCACTACTCCAGGGCAAATGACCACACTCGATCCTCTAGGTTGTACCTTCCTTCTTCGACGAACCTACTAAGCACCTCTGGGTCAGGTAGGGCTACTGGAGCACATCCCAGTCAGTCATGATTTTGTGGTAGAAAAGAGGTTGTGGTTCCCTACCATGCCGACGGTCGTCGCTTCCCACACGTGTAGAAGAAGATGGTCAGACCACTCTTTGGTGTGACAGGAACATAAAAATTTGGAGAGGATATTATGACACTTGTCCCTATATATGGGCCTAACTACAACCTACTGAGATCACGTGCACGTCTATCTGCGATGGCTCCATGCCGAAAGAACTGGTGAGTCCAAGCTACGGGGCTCTTTGTTGGGTTCTATCGTGAACTACTATGATTGGGACCAAGCTCTTTGATTGCGAGGGTTTCCTATGTTACCTTCTATATATACACAACTCAAGGGAACCCTAATGCTTTTCATAAGGATATAGGGAGAGGGGAATGGCAGCATACCAGATCTATCCCCTCTCTGGGCATATGATGGGCAAGTCCTCAAGGAAATTACAAGTCCCCCTTTTCTTATAATCGTGAGTGAGAGGGAGAGAATTTAGATAAGATTCAGAGATATGGAAACTCTTTAATTATCAACAAACTATATCTAAGGATCATGTCGTGGTTAGATATTCTTATTATGGAAAAACACTAATGAAAACACCCTTTTTCCTCTCACATTTTAAGGGAAAGTCTATAATAACTTTATCTAATCGTAGGAATAATTTGAGACTAAAATTCAAAAAGAAAAGATACTTATCTTAATGTCCAAGTATTCTCTTTATAAAGCATATTTCAAGCATTAAAACACATATTTTTTTTAGAAGTTTGAGTTTGCCACCTTTCCGCACATACAACTATCTTGTGAACAAAGTGCATAACTATAAGAAAATTATAGTGAAATTATTAGATAATACCAATTTCTTATCATTCAACAAATTATATGTATTTATTAGTTGTGTATATTTTCTATGATGTACAATATTTGAATTATACAATTATTCCATTGAATAGATATTTACAAATTTTATAGTAATTTATTCTACAATATAGAGAACTCCCAACAGAAAGCTAACACATGAATCACAACATCAAAATCTAATATTAGGCTAAACTAAAACAATGAACCACATGTGTCATCTTCTTTTAAGACTATATGAGTCTATTTGTTAACATAGAAGGGATTAAATTTGTGTTTGGGATTGAGGCCAAATATATCATGTCACAATTATAACACTTAAGAGACTACCTATAGAGTTCATTTTCCTTATGTTCCATTTCAACCCCAAGGTCTTAGATTTTCCTTCACCCAATTTGCCAAAAAAATATTGAAAGCTTAAGCCATCCCTATTTGACAAGAGTCCAAGATAGTTAGAATGTATCGTAGTCATATAAGTGGTATTTTGCCCTCACAGATATCTCTTTCTATAGAGCGGTCATGAATCTACCTTTGTAAGTTGAGGATATACAAACTGGAAGGATAAGCAAGGGCTTTGAAAACATGTCACTCATTTTTCTAGTGCTCATAATAATGCACAAAAATGTGTTATGGTCAAATGATTTGAGGTCAATATATCCGTGTGGCATTCATTAACAAGATGAATAAGCAAAAAAGGAATACAATACCCAACTAGAGTTGTCAACTGATTGTGATTGATATCTTTTAACTCCATTATTAGCTTTTGTCGGCCACCATAAAGGTGTAGATTCACCTAATAGAGGCAAATTCATAGAGATGTTTTAGTACCTTGCATCCCATAGTGATAATATCAATAAAGTGGTTTTGGGTCATGCCCCTAGAAATGTGAACTTAACTTTACTAGACATTAAAAGACCTTTGTAATGTAATTTCTGTTAAAATAAGCCAATATATTGTAAAGGAAATTGGTAATGTTGAATTCACTATATTGGTCAAGGAACCAATAGACTCATCTATGTCAGAACAAATAGGGATAGTATTGAAATACGTGAACACTATATGGGATGCTATAGAGTGCTTTGTTGGGATAGTGCACGTAAATTATACATCTTTTATTTCTCTGAAGTTAGTAATTTATTCATTTTCCTATGCAACAAAATTTCACAATTGTAAGGAAAAAGTTATGACATGGTAAGCAATGTGAAAGGATAATTTTATCATTTGAAAAGTCTAATTGTAATGAGTGGGACCCAATAGGGGATCCACTCTCTTACTCAATTGAACAAAAGGAAATGTTTCAAATGGAAAACACAATCATAAAAAAATTTAAAGGGTAATAATCCAATTCATTCAATCTATATTTTTAAATAAAAAAAGTACAACATCATATTACAAAAATATTTGAACATTATAATGTTCAAATTAATTACAATTCTTCACCACACAGGGTGTCTACAAAGAAAATCCAAAGTAGCCAATCTATTGTTAATAGGCCACAGAGGATAACTTGGTTACTTCAACCTATCTCTAGAAAATGACTACTATCGAGCAGAATGCAACTCAGGCTCAACTATAGGGGTTGGAATGACCCCACAAGTGAAGAGTAGATTGAAACTATTAGAAAAATCTAGTATGTGTATGAAATAAGGAATGGACAACATTTATGAATAAAGTACATCAAATTTAGTAAAAATGGTTCCCAGTGAAGAGGTAGAATATCTAGTTGGATTGCAAAAGGATATTCATATTGTAAGATGAAGAGATTATATGAAGAAACAATAAAGCATAAAAAAAAATTACAACAAATAAAGCAACAATTGTTACCTTAACAAATATAGAGAACAATAATGTCAATTCCAGTGCACACATATTATATAGAGGACTACAATCATCTAAAAATAGGGTGTGATTCCACATCCCATGCATACGAAGGAGGTGAGAGTGTTAAAAAATACAAGTTTAGAATATAGTAGCAGAAACGAAAAGAGTTATCTATATGTATTCCCATAACAGCAAGATCACGTCAATTACAATGAAATAGGAAAGATGGTTTGAGGAGTTATACCTAGTCCTGGACCAAGTCCAACGACCAGAACTCATTGCAGTTGTAATTATCTTCTAGTTGTCATGGACGGTGGTTGTGCAGCTCCTGGTCTTCATCGTGAATAATGAATAGGACAGCTTCTACAACAACTCATGCGGTCTCGCCACAGACTGTAGGCTGACATTGCTCTCCTAGGAGTAGCCAAAGGACTCCTACCTCTAGAGTAATCCACACAGACAAACTAGAACTTATATCGTTCTGCTGGAACAGATAGGAAGAGTTGTCCCTCCCGTTGGCATACTAGTCACCAACTTGCTCTCCCACAACAATGATCCTCAGTTCTTCTCTCACCTGGCTATCCCTCCCTAGTCGGGTAGGACTTGCTTAATCTCTCTTCATTACCACAACTAGAGAAGATAACAATTGGTAGAGAAACTTATTCTCAATTGTCTATGTAATTGTTGTATCCTGGGAAGCCCCCAGTACCCCTCTATTTATAGGCACAACTTGGGCCAGGGTTCCTAGTCTCTTCGGGATCTGTGTGGGAATGGAAGGGACCGGAAGATCTTGAATTTTTGCAACCTACAAACCATGAGATGGTTGTCTAGTGACCCAGGCGGTCGTCTGGAACTATGAGATGGTTGTCTTGCTCTATGAGACGATCATTTTGCAGTTTCCCAAGTGCATACCAAATTGGTAATTTGTTTCCCATTAATGCTAAACATTAATTCCTTGCGCCACAACAATTGTGCAATAGAAACAAATTTGGGAAAGTATCTAGAACCTTCCTCCAGCCTAACTGAATGATCTCGCACATGCAAGATGATTATTTCACTCACCTAGATGGTCGTCTGGTGAGACAAGATGAACTGATCGATTCAACAAATTGAACCAGTCGGTTCACACCTCAAATTGGGCAAAACTTAGCCAATTCAATTTTTGATCATCCTGACAACCCAAATGGTCCTCTCAACACTTGAGAAATCGTCGGATGTATCAAACAATCGTATCATCCTATGAGATGATGGAATGGGGTGTGGTCATCTTATATGTTGCATGAATTGAATACTTAAGCACTTTAGTAATCAATCCAATAATCATTTAAGATTAAACCTCCTCTTCTAGAGAATTTCTTCTGTGTGTGACCCTATAGGTCCCATATCACATTGGTAGTGAATGTCCATAATTAGCTTATGACATCACAAGCAAGGACTGGTGCCTAGTCTCACATCAGTGCTACCCAAGTGAATGGGAAGTTGGAGAACAACTTCAACCTACAATTTGTATAAGGTGTTGCAGTGACTGTATAGTTCCTTTGTCTTTGAAATCTGAAGTGAACTCAAGGCATGGACTCATCATCCTCTCAATTTTCATCTTAGGTTTCTTGAATCAAGTTCATATTGTATGAGATAATCTAACATCAATATCATATATTGATTCACATGTGCATGCGCATCCATTTTTCAGCCTCGCTTATCAACTGGCCAGGATATCATATTCCAGTAGGAGGGAAAATCCCATATAAATCACTCATAGTCTATCCCCATGTGTCAAAGTCACTCAATTATCACTATTATAGAAACCCATTTTTCAAGATTTCATTTGATGATGTAAAAGCGTACCCAACGACATGTGACGAACGTAGTGATTTTAGGTCAAAGAATCACAATCACCAACTTTACTATGAGAAATGACTATGACTACCAATGATGGTTTCCATGTTTTACTCTCAAGGTGGGTTTGTCTGATACACTATTCTCTAACATGTATATGTGTACTTAATTTTATATTACCATGTCATGACTGATGAGATTCAGTCATCAACCAACCCACACTCCAATTTTATGTGTAGTTGGTGTCTATCTACCTTCCACAGTAATAGTTGATTAGGGACATAACAAGAATGTACATACTCTTAGCATTCATACGATCTCATTCTCCAAGTCTCTTACTTGAAGACATATGTCATTCAGTATTGTCATTCTTTAGATATTCATTATGTATCCTCATTATCCCATAACTAAATGAAATAGAATGAACTGGAAGCTTGCCTTTATAAGTATTAATCAAATCCATTATGTTACATGTCATGTCAATCATCATATGATTGG
Organism: Alisma plantago-aquatica; assembly: GCA_963693085.1. Taxonomy (NCBI): domain Eukaryota; kingdom Viridiplantae; phylum Streptophyta; class Magnoliopsida; order Alismatales; family Alismataceae; genus Alisma; species Alisma plantago-aquatica. The sequence continues at coordinate 476,468,284 of OY856411.1, forward strand.
ATCTATGGGTACACCTTACAAACAGACTCCCACTGGAACATAGAGCCAATAACTCATGAATCTCATTCTTTAGTGATCCAAACATGTCTACCATATTTCTACTGTGCAAGTGCTAATTTAGTGGGATAGCAACATTTAGCTATTAGTCAGTATATTGCATGTTTCATATCTCTTTGCTTGTGAGATGAAACTGACATAATATGGTATCTGATATTCCTTGCCTAACAAGTAGCCCCATTGTTATCACAGTATCACTACTGAGTCATCAATGGTTGGAACATCTATAAGTTCATCATATGAACTTCTACATCCATAGAGTATTACCCTGTGTTTATAACACATGTATGCTTGTCTTCTATTATAGAATATAATTAATAGCTATTAGTTTGGAACCTTTCCAACTAACAAATTTTTTCTTCAAATCAAACATATTTTATTGCGATCATTTTGTCATTATGGAAGATTGAATCAATGTAACCTTTTACATCCAACTCTTCCTTTATTTCTATCTTTAGTTACTAGCAATCTATCTTGAAGTACTTCTCAAGTATTAATGGATATCTTTAATGACTTTCCAATAACCCTTGTTGGAATTTTAATATATTATCTTGTCATGTCGGATACATACAAGATTATATGGGATAAGAACACTTATAGCATTCATGATATATCCATTTCTACATCCTATGGCATCTTATCATGTTATTTCCATTCTTCATAAGAATTGGAACATATGGTTCATGAGAGATTAATCCAAATTCTCTCTCATTGAATCCTTCCATGTTGAACTCCTTCAACACATTCCTATTAGATGTGCTCAAACTTACTTTGTGAAACTTTCAAGAACTATCTCTATAGGTCATGATTCTTATCTTATAAGATGCTTCACTCAATCCTTGATTTTTGAAGGTGTTTTTCATTCCAGATCTCAATATCCACAATATTGAGATGTTATTCCTCACCATATGTGGAACATTTATATATGCTCCCACTAAATCTCTTATAACCACAAATTTCATCTGTTATCTTGATTCAAGTCAAAATCTTTGACTATATTTTCAAGTCAAAGGATCCCTCCTCGGAGATGCTTGTTTCAATATCAGATTGAACTTTGTAGTTTATAGACTTTATTTGCATTATTGAAGTTGTAAGGCTTTTTAGGTTGTGTCACGTACATATCCTCTTATTTATTCATTTTAAGGAATCTAGTATCTATCTTCATATGCTAAATATCTTAGTCTATTTTAACTACAACAACAAGCTTGACCATTGGTAAAGTAATTTCTATCATGTTCAACAACTTGAACTGCTTTGAAAAACTCATTCAACCAATGTGTCCTTTTATGTTCTCCACGTAGGTCTTTGCCACAATATCTTATTGCACCCTTTAGGTATTGCCCCTTTAGGTGATGCTATCAAGGTCCTACCTTGTTAGCTTACGTGGTTCCCATAATGGCCTTGAGCCATTACTCATATTATGGTACTTAATATCATCTATTTGATTAGTTGGCTCATCCCCTTAAGACCAACCTGTCTCAGTCGTTGGATTCACAATCCTCCAATTTTAGATGTATTCTACTAGAATTATTTTGTTCTATGTCACATGATGAACTTGATATTCCACCACAACATGTGATTCTCTTAGTTCTCGTTCTACCTCTTTGTTGTCCTCAAACATTTCAAGTTCTAGTTTTCCTCCAATTGATTCTTTAGGAACTCAAACATGCTACTAACAAAACACTTTTTTTATTAGAATGGGATTAATAGAAATGTTCAACAATTATGATTTGTGGATAAACCTTTTCAAGAATACATTCTCAATGTAGGCTTATATGCTTTAGACATATTGGGACATTCCCTTACATATCATATATGATGTCTTACAAACCATTTAGATGGTACATCATTTAGTGATAGCTTTATATTTATGAGAATATAGGAAGATTAGACAAATTGATAATTATATCAAGACTCATCATGGTATAATTCCTACATTCTAACACATCATCATGTTTAGATGACTTGTGACACATTATCACATATCTTTCTTTGAAGGTTCTCAAGGTATTGATGTAAAGGTATCTCATTGTTTGATCTCATCAAAGTTTCTTAATACTTTTATCAAAGTCATACTTCATTTATAATCTCTTTGAATACTTCAAGAGATTTATATTTCTATTTACTAAGTACATATCATGATATTACTTGTAAATGAAACAAAGTGTGAGTAATTATTTATATCATCCATTCCATAAGATCTTCATGTATCATATGTATGAGGTTTGATGGAAAGCTTACCATCCCACTACATATAGTGAAGTATGTCATGTCGTATAGTGTGTAACTAAGGCTTTGCATGTTTCCTTAGGTTCAAAACCAAGGGAATCTAGATTAACATCAATATGTATTCTAGACATGCATTTCTTATATATACATCCAAGGTGACAATTGCTAATGATAATCTTGAATTGTCAATTATAATCATTTGGTATTAACATTATAGATTTTATCCCAATACTATTTCAAAATAAATCATTGGATACTTGGGCATTTCCATGCAAGATCATATCTTTTTGAAATAGAAACAATAATATCTCACTTTATTGGTTCATCATCCTTGTCATTCAAGATGCTTAAGTAGATGTTTATATTTTCTTGGCATAATGAAATAATAGTTCAACTATCTCTATTACATGCCCATTGGGATAAGATAAATTTAAATGTAGAATAAATCTTCCACAACACTTTCTCCGCCTTTATCCATGTTTGTCCTTCATGAGGGCTTTTACTTCTTGCACATCAAGCATGTCAGATCTCTGTTTGGTATCATATACCAATAAGAAGTAATCAAAATTATCTTATAACGTTTATACATATGAAGAGGATACCTCAATGTCTTTCTTCTTCTTCTTAGTTCCTCTAACTAGAGTGGACAATTTCTTTTCCAATGTCTAGGTTGGTGACAATGGTGACATTTGCCTGATTCTTGACTCCTCCATTTTCTTTGAGATCTGAAGACTTGGGCTACTGGATAGATTTAGAACTCTTCTTAGCTTTGCCTTTGCCTTTTTATTGTTGATAACCATCATAGACTTGGGCTTGTCAAATTGATTTTAGGGTGATGCATGTAAAAGTGCATATATATCATATCATATATATATTAGTTTAGGATTATGAGGTATTTGATTGGATACGCATATGACACAGTTTAAATATTTGCATCATATGCAATAAATAAATGATGAAACCAAAAATATGATCAGATCGATTGTCCTAAAACATAGTAAATTGATGTGGCTCTGATACCACTGTTGGAAAATGCAGGCACAGAGTATAGCAGAAAAAACCAAAAAAAATATTTATATGTATTCCCATAACAGCAAGATCGTGTCAATTACTATGAAATAAGAAATATGGTTTTATGAGTTATACTTGATCCTGGAGAAATTCCAACAACTACAACTCATTGTAGTTGCAACTATCTTCTAGTTTCTCTTGGACAATGGTTGTGCATCTTTTGGTGTTCACCACAAACAACGAATAGGGCAGCTTCTTCAGTGACTCCTACGGTCTCGCCATGGACTATTGGCTGACATTGCTCTCCTAGAAGCATCCAAAGGACTCCTGACTCTACAGTAGTCTACACATACCAATGATAACTCTTGTCATTCTACTAGAACATATAGGAAGGAGTTATCCCTCCCATTGGTGTACTAGTCACCAACTTGCTCTCCCACAAAAATGATCCTCAGTCTTTCTCTCCCATAGCTATCCCCCCCTAGTTAGGTAGGACTTACTTGGGCTGTCTTATTTACCACAACCAGAGAGGACAACAATTTTCATAGAAATTGATTCTCAATTGTCTATGTTCTTGTTGTGCTCTAGGAATCCCCTCATACCCCTCTATTTATAGGTGAGGTTTTAGTCAGGGTTCCTAGTCTATTTGGGATCTATGTGGGAGTGGAAGGGACTGGAAGATCTTGAATTTTCACAACCTACAAACCATGAGTCAGTCGTCTGGTGAAACTAAAAGTCATCTCACACTATCATATGGTTGTTTTGTAGTTTCCCAATCGCATACAAAATTGGCACTTTGTTTCCCATTAATGCTAAACATTAATCCCTTGCATCACAAGAATGGTGCAATCAAAAAAATTTGGGAAAGCAACTAGAACCTTCCTCCTACCTAACTAAGTAATCTCACACATGTAAGATAGTCGTCTCACTTACCCAAATGGTCGTCTGGTGAGTCGATCTGAACCGGTCTGTTCAAGAGATTGAACTATTTGGTTCACACCTCATATTGGGCAGAACTTAGCCAATTCAATTTATAATCAACTTGACAACCCAAACGGCTATATCAACACTTGAGATGATCATCTGGTGCACCAAACAACCATATCACCTTGTAAGATAATCGGATGGGGTGTAGTCAGTTGATCTGTTGCATGAATTGAATACTTAAATACTTTAGTAATCAATCCAATCATAATTCAAGATTAAACTCCTCTTCTAGATGAGTTCCTTTGTGTGTGACCCTATAGGTCCCATACCACATTGGCAATGAATGCCCATAAGTAGCTTATGAGATCACAAGCAAAGAGTGGTGCCTAGTCACACATCGGAGCTATCCAAATGAATGGAAAGTTGGAGAACAACTTCAACCTACAATCTGTGTAAGGTGTTGCAATGATTTTAAGATTGCTTACTCTCTGACATTCAGAGTGAACTTGAGGCATGGACTCATCATCCTCTCAATGTTCATCTCATGATTCCTGAACCAAGATCATACTGTCAGAAATAATGTGACCTCAATATCAAATATTGATTCACATGTGTATGTGCATGCATTTATAAGTCTCACTTATTGATTGGCCAAAATATCATACTCCACTAGGAGGGACAAATCCCATCTCTATCACTCACATTCTATCACCATCTGTCAAATTCACCCAATCATCACCATTATAACAACCCATCTTTCAGGTCTACATTTGAAGATGTCAAAGTGTACCCAACAACATGTGACAAGTGTAGTGATTTCAGGTCTGAGAATCACAATCACTGTCGTAATATCCTCAATTTAGATAAAATTGAATTATATAAAATAAGGCTTGCCTTGATAGGTAATTCTTGATTGGTATTATTGGTGGAATAACAATGTTAATCTTTTTTATGGCATGGGTGCTTGTGGCACAAGGTAAATAAAGAGAAGGATTCATACATAAATAAATAAGAATGACCTTGTGAATTGTTAGATATTACAAATATGGGAGTAAATTAAATATTAAGGCAATTAAAGAAATTCAAGGTTATAATGAATAAATCCTTATTGTGTTCTATGAAGGGAAAGTGCCAAGTTTCTAGAGGATTCCATTCAAATAAATTGATGAAAGAATTAAGTAATGTGTTGTGTCATGATTCCTTGCAAATAAAGTTTACTATATCCAACATTACTAGTTGTTATGAACTCATATAATAATGTGTGATGGTGAATCCAAAATGTGAAAATGGATACGTGTTTAATTGTGAATTAGTAATTTTGTAGATTTTTTAAAATAATAGAAATATATTAAATGTTTTCCGCTTTACACCTTGTTAAATCCAAGATTGGATAAGAGGTAAAGGACAAAATCTATAGAATCTATAACACTTCCCTAATAGTCTAAAGCATTAAACCATTAAGCATGGGAGGACTTTGTATACATGTAATTAACCCAACCGTAGGTGAGAAAAAGATTAAGGAAAGGAGAAGAGAATTGGCAAAGCATTATTTCCTAGGTTTTGAAACGAGCATCAAAGAGGCATGATCAGTGGGAAAGGCTTCATGGGGTATATATATATATATGTGTGTGTGTGTGTGTGTGTGTGTGTGTGTGTGTGTGTATGCATACATATACATATATATACACATATATATACATATATATACATATTCATATACATATATATATATATATATATATATATATATATATATATATATATATATATATATATATATACGGGAACCTCCTCCCCTTCCATCGTCATCGTCATCGTTCTCCTAATCCTAGGGTTCCTCAAAAGGCCGTGTAAGGTACTATATGAGGGCCTCACCACCAGGAGGACATGATTCTTTCCTCGATAGCCATAGATTATCCATGTTAGGACACCCCTCCAATTTCTTCTCCTTCGAGCCTCCTCAATAGACCTGAAAGGTTTTTTAAGGTCTCCTTGACCTTTGTGTTACTCCACTACATCAACAGTAAGACGAGGAGAAGCCTCACATCCGTGGTTGGGACCCGTCTAAATATTGGCATTTGTAGACCTGTTAGGATGGGAGAAGAAGGGTTAATGTGTCAAGGACTAAGTTGTGTGGTAGGTACTTCTTGCATATAGGAGTTGGCTCCCTGGTAAACTAGGTACCACAGTATCGATGGAAGCCTCACACTCATCAGGTGCTAGGATGAGTGGTGCATGTTTGGAGAGTCTCCCTTAGGCAGACCATGACGGGATCGATCCCAGTAATGGTTGTGTAGGTTGCACCCAACCTAGATATGAAGTCATATCCTTCCCTATCAAAACCATGATGTTGTCTTGTAGATAGTTTTTATACGTCCTAGTGCCACCTCCATGGCTAGGGTAGGCTAGCAGGTCTGCCCCATAGTGTAGGAACTCGATGAAGCGAACGAAGAAGGTGTTGGCTACTAGTAGGAACGCAATGGTGGGCGTTATATTCCCAGTAGTCAGGTGATGGTCATCATGCATCATCCTGGCGGTTGTACAAGCCACACTCAAGGGATAGGAACATCAGACCAAGGAGTCAGAGTGAACACAAAGTAGACAGTTAGGGAGAGAGATTGTGCGGAATGCATGAGGAGGAAATAGTAGAGAACTGACCTTGGTGGCTGAGGAAAACGACAAGCAAGAAGGCAGGGCTCTCACAGAACCTGGGCGACGACACTATGACTCATGAGAGGGCGTCAATACATAAGGGAGAAAGGAAGGTCAGCTGGGGGATCCAGATCAATCATGAACAAGCTATGGACCATTTCAGATGAAAACCTAAGAAGTGAACATGGTCTGACTTCCTCAGGAGATGTTTGTGAAAACCAATGATAAATGGCCATGTGGCATCTTTTAAGGTATCTTTGGAGCTTTATGATGTTTATCTTCTAAATTCATAGGAACTACTAGGAATATTCGAATATGGAAAATTTGTATATCAAAATGATCTGAAAATGAGAGGAACCCAAATAAAATATAATTGAGACCTAGTTATGCTTCCTTTTCCAAAAGTAGTTTAAAGATGGGTTTAAGTGGTTATTATGCATTTAAACCCAAGATTAATGGGATAGGATGTTTGAATGTGCTAAAAATGATTTCTTTTACATAATAATTAATGTTGAACAAGATGAGAAATCAAGATGATAATGATAATAAAGAAAAGAGTAGTTAGGGTTTCTTATGTGAATAACCATACATATGGAAAATTAGAGTTAAAGGATCACATCTTGCTGTATAGTTAATGAACATGATTGAATATTAGTCATCATAATAAAGGTATGTAGTAGATTTGATGATCATGGTTACACTTCATATGAATTAGATCATCAAAATGATTATCATGGGTTTTACAGCATGACTTGAATGATGACTCAATAATAAGGAAAACTAAACCAAGATTAGGACCCGAGTAGGGATTAATCTAATTAATGTGATCAATATGGATGGGTATACTTGTATGAATGTTGTTGCTATCAAAAAAGAACATTATCGACTACTACTCTGGTGTTTTTAACAGTGATCATTCTGTTGATCTGGAAGTATTATCCACTCTTAATTTTCCTAAGCTCAACGATGTTGACAAAATGGCGTTGGATAGATGGTTTTATATCAAGGATATTATTGAGGTTGTTAAAAACTTTGACTCTAACAAGTGTCCAAGACCTGATGGGCTATATGGTTAGTTCTTCAAAGTATCTTGGAGTACCATTTGTACTGAGGTGGTTGAAGTATTCCTTAGTTTTTTTCAACTCTGGTAGGATTCTCAAGGAGGAGAATCATACCTTTATAACTCTCATTCCTAAAGTTAAAGAGTCTAATGAGTTGAATAATTTGAGACTGATTTCCTTGAGTAATATCTTCTAAAAGGTCATATCTAAGCTTCTAACCGATAGACTTCAATGTGTGTTTCCTTCTTTAATTAGTAGCAATCAGTGTGCATTTGTGAAAGGGAGGAGTATAAAATATGTTGTTCTTTTGTCTAAGGAACTCATTCATGACTTCAACAAGAAGGGCAATAACGTCAAGATGTGCCTTAAAATTGATATTTCAAAGATGTATGATTTTTTGTCCTGGGAAGCCATTTTTTGTATTCTAGAGTTGATGAATTTTCCTCACTGCTAGATTATTTGGCCCAAAGAAGTCTTTGATACTATATCCTATGAAGTTTTGATTAATGTAGATGCCTCATAGGATTGTAAATCAAATAATGGTGTTTGTCAAGGGGACCCCATGGCTCCTTATTTTTTTGTTCTGGTTATACTGGTGGTTACTCTGTTGTTTAATAAAAAAGTAAAGCAAGGTCATCTCAAACCTTTGAAGGCTCCTTCATATTTTGTAGTTTCACACTTGATGTTCGTTGATGATCTCATGTAGTTCTCTGAAGTTGATGAGTTAAGTGCTATGGCTATTAAAAGATCTTTGTGCAAGCTTTTGACAGTTTTTAAGATTTATTATGAGAAGAGTGTCATTTTTTATAGTCAGTGAGTTGATAAAAAGAAAATAGGGAATATTTTGGGTATCAATGAAGGTTCCCTGCCTCAAAGATATCTTGGAGTTCCTCTCTTCATTGGTAAATTGAAGAAGTCTTATTGCAGCCCTCTATTGGATAGAATTAAAAGAAGGCTTGAAGGATGGAAAGCTAATCAACTCTCAATGGTAGGTAGAGTTGAACTAGTTCATTCTACGCTCTCAGCTACCTATCAATATTGGACCTCTATTTTCCCTTTACCTTTTCTTGTGTGTAAAGAAATTGAAAGATTGTGTCGTGACTTAATTTGAGGTAGATATGATAGCAAGAGGTATGCTCATCTAATTAAATGGAAAGTTCTTGTGAGACCTAAGTGTGAAGGTGGTTTGGGGATTAGGAATATTCGAGAGGCTGTTTGAGCCTCTGTTTTATTGAATGGTTGGAATATTGCTATGAAAAAGGACAATGTATGGATCAAATGGATTAATGAAATTATTTGGCTAAATCTTCCTTTTAGTCTATTTCATTTAGTGATTATTTTTCTTGGGTTTTTAGGAAGATCTTGTCTGAAAGAGATGAATTGAGGAGATTTATTAGTTATTTTGTTGGTGATGGTTCTAATCTCTTTGTTTGGAATGATCCATGGTTACCTGGAGCCAAATTCCTGATCGAGCTCTTGGGTAGACAAAAGTGTCATACAATTGGGCATTAGTAATAATGATAGAGTGAGCTTCTTGATAAATAATGGTAAATGGTACTGTAGTGATTCAAGACTTCACAACAATTTGTCTAACATGTTAAAAGACTCGCTGACTCCTAAAGGTGGCAGTGATGATATTGCTTTTGATGGGAATTTTGATATTAATCTTATGTCTATTTGGGATTGCATAAGATCAAAACACAGCATGATTCCCTTCTTCCAGTGGCTTTGGAGATTTAATGTTCATAGAAGTTATCAAATTTTGGGATGGAAGATTGGTCATGGTAGGCTCTTAAGTTCTAGTTATATCAAGTGTTTTGACATTAGCTTGGCTTCTAGATGCCCCTTGTGAAAATATGAGGAGGAGGATGTGGAGCACTTATTTTTTAGGTGTACCTTCACTCTAAATATCTAGAACTTAACCAACATTTGGTCTAAGTTTCATATTTCTATTAATGTGGACGATCTTTGTAAGCATGATAGTAAGAAGATTTTGGTAGTTAGCACATGCATTGTACACTGGATTTGGAAAGAAATAAATAATAGAACTCATAGATATATGGAAAAAGATGGAAACAAGCTTTGGTTTCTCATATTGAATGATATTAAACTGCTTCTTGAGTAGTTGTGTTGTTGATCTTGTTAAGAGATGCTCATGTTGTTGTTGGAGTTGATTTTTTATCTTCCCTTTATCATCCTTGTCAGTATGTATAGATATGTTGGATGTTTATTTCACTATTGTTACATCCTTTGTTAGTACCCTTTGATGGAGGTTGTTCCACAGAGTGTGTACATAGTTACTTGTACATTCACAAAAAATATAAAAAAAGCAATAGATGAGTTGGGTTCACAAAAAAATGTGATTAATATAATTGATGAGCCTTTAGGATTTACATAAATGTAGATTAAATACGATAATTTGATTTGATTTCTTGATTGGACAATATTCTTTTAAGTGTAATTTGTATGATAATCTGCATAGCTCACCATTAAGATATGTGGTTACGCTTATGAATACTTGTGTTAGTTTGTTGGTGCATTTTGAGGTTTCTCCAAGATTGAACGATTAAAATGATGCCTATTTATTTACATTATGTTCAATCATAAGTTCAATATGAGTATCACTTAAAGAAAGATTAAGTTGAAAAAATACTAATTTATATTTGCAAGTAATTGGCTGAATATATGTTGTTATAATACTTGCACTCTTTTGGATGGACCCCATGTACCAGTATGGCCACATATTGATCGTGTATTTGTGTTGCACCGTTTTAGGTATAAATTGATATAGATGATAAAAGACATGAAGATAAATTTGGAAATTATGTGAAGGACGTAAAGTTTATCAAAAGGAGGATTAGCTGATTATTTTTTCCCAAAAGTACTTTCCTAAGGATAGAAATTTCATGTAAGAATCTTGTTTGTAATCTTTTGAAATGAATGAAATTATCTAATATTTTATATTGTTTGATTCTGGATCCTTGGGTAATTTTTGTAGGTAATGGCTCTCATCTTTTTGGCCTTCTTAATTGGGGGTTGTTGAAAAGAGAGATAGTTACATTTGGTATTAGAGTACCAGATTTTTCAAACAATATCTAACAGTTTATAATTCCAAGTAATTATTTTTTTGGTCACAAAAAACTCGTGTTACTATTATGAAATACCAAAACTTTAGGTACAAAACAAAGCACCCCCTAATCCTATAAGAGGATTACCAAAAAAACACCAGAGGACGACTAACGGTCTTGTGCAGAAGACCCAACTAGAAAGACAAGGACTCAGACCTAGACCAACACACCAGTAAGCAAGTATACAAGCCATATAGAAAAACTCACACCCTATTCTGATGAAGAGTTGCACATACAATAAATCCCATCACAAAGACAATAGATACATCAAAGTAGGATGAAGAAAATCTATCGGGCATGTACTCAGACTTATTGAAGGGGTACCAAGTAGAGAACCATCTATCATCAACCGCATACACAACAAAATGTTTGCAGCAACAACCTGTAAACCTGTCAGACACATAAAGAGCTTTGAACTCCATATCAGCTACATCGAACGCCAGGGTGCAAACAACCTGACCCATCCTTCACACAGCAATACCCACACCCACAAAAATAGTGGAAAAACAAACCAAGAAGCCGCATCCAGCTCTCAGACAGTAGAAACAGAACCTCAGCATCAGTTCCCTATCAGACCGGGAATAGGAAATAATGGGAAGGAGAGGGTGACAACCATTCTTCCTCTTATATGGGGATATATCCCCCTGCTAGGCCCCCGGGCACAAACCACACAAAATTGCAGGCTCCGAACACTTCTGACTAACAGAAGCAATCCATCGAATACATAGAGCTCGCAGCAACAGGAAGGACTGAGAAGAAGAGAAGAAGCAAACCCCCCCATCCCAAACCCACATGAGGCTGCAGACGCATAGAGTATATTATCGAACACCTTGAGGGCATTCAGAACCCCTGAGTCGGAGACCGCCCGTGGAAGAATAGCAGCGCTGGAAAATGGGGAAGAACCATCAACAGGGCAGGATGGATACAGACCCTTGTCTCCCTGCGATGGCGACGACCACCGCCAAGGCCTCCAAACAAGTTCGCCCAAGCTAGAGCAAAACTTGAGATTGGTGACTAAAGGGGATACCTCCTGGTAGATGAACATGACGCAAGCCCCACCGCCCAACAGGAAGCTCACCCTTCACCACTACCGTCGGTAGAAGACCCAACCACTTCTGATCCACCAACTCCATGGGTATCAAGTTAATCTCAGATCACAGAAGAGCAGATGCAGTGAAGAAACAAGCAGAAAACAAGCTTCTTCGGCATCGAATGGAGCAGCAACTTGTAGGTGCAGGATCCATGGGGAAGGCTTTTCTCCATCCATCTCGCTTAAACGAAGTGGAGTCAAACATCGTCGAATTCCAACCCTCATCGATCTTGACTCCACACGTCGCTTCTCACCTCTCTTCGATCATGGATACTGAGTGGGGACTTGGTGGAAACGGGAGGGGTTTCTCACATGAAACCCTTTCTCCAGCAAATATTGGTGCCTACTTTCCCTGATGTCGTGCCATTGTCAATGGCCAGGGGGAGGAAAATGTCGAGGAGGCGCTCCCTCCCCGCAGCGGTAGCCTCTAGGGGAACCCTAGAGAGAGGCGAGAGCATCCGCTAATTTGAGGGAATTATTTGGGAATTTTCTAAAGACGATGGTATCTAGAACGGACCACGACCTGGGACTGGAAAAAGTTTCCTCCGCACCACTAGTCGGCTTACGAGGACTCCCGGGGCCATGCATCTTGTCTGGAAAAAGTTGGACATTTTTTCTTGAAGTAACATACCTTCAGGGTGTCTTCTCATATCGATTCATACATTTCTCATCCTCCTGCTTACTAAACCATAAAAGGAATTTCCCTCCTCATCTCAAGTTAGGATTTTCAGAAGAAGTAGGATTAAGACATCCTCCATCAATTAATGTACATGAAAATGTAGAATTAATAATGTTCATGTAATGTGAGAATAATAAAGTACATGTGGAAATAAAATTTATATGTAATGAGGGAAAAATGTACATGTAACATGGAAATAATGATAAAGTAAAGAAAGATGTTTTATGGGTTTACCTTGTGAGGGTAACCCAAGATAGAACTAGAGTTGGTTGGGAAGACCCTGGTGGGCCAAGGGACACATAAATCCTAAGAGGCAGGGTGTAGTCTCTATAACCTGAACCCAAACCCTAATCATGGGAAATGTGGGTAGAATGGGTAAAATGGAGACCCTACCCATATGAACCCTAATCAGGGTAAGATTAATGAGAATAAGAAAAATGTAAATAAGTCTATATGACATAGATTTACATGTATGAATGTGGAGAAATGTATGCACGATGCATGAAAAAAAGAGATTTGAATATACATGAGAGACATAAATGACCAATGGTTATACATGAAATGACAATATGGATATAACTTGCTTATCACCCTAATGCTATCTCAAGAGGAATGAATGAATAAAGAATATCCCAATGGGTGGATATGAATGGAGAACACCCCAGGGAGTGGGTAGATCATTGAGAATACTCTCAGTGAATGAGTATGAATACTCCCAGTGAATGAGTATGAATACTCCCAGTGAGTGAGTATCAATACTCCCAGCAATAGGGTATACCACAAGATTGGGCAAATAAAGGTTGAGGAGTTATAATATAAAAAAGAAAAATGAGTTAGGTGACTCAGTCTCTGGTGTGACTCTGCTAGTGGTGCTACCACACTACTCGATGGAATAGATGCACCCCACGAGGTCAGAATGCATGATGGAGGGGGGTTTTCTTTCAAAATTTATAAAACCTAACTTAGCACCTACTTCTACTATAACACTACACCCGCAAGCGCACAAGGTCGTGTCGTAGTATAGGTAAGTGGCAAGTATAGGGTCGATCCACAGGGAAAAGAGGGGGCGCTAGAGCTAGGTTAGTTTGGCTAGGTTCCTACTGCGGAGACTAGGGTTAAGGGTTTAAAAGGTGATTTTGATTGTTAACTAAGGATGAACAAGAAAGCAATTAAAGGCAAGAATGAAATCTATGTTAACCCTAGGTTAGATTAAGACTAAGCAAGCAAGGAAAGACTCAGCTAGGTATGAAAAGGAAATTTACACTAAGGCAAGCAATAGAGAAGCAAAAGAACAATTAAAGAGCTACACTAGCATGAACAAGACAAGAGCAAAGCAAGAAGCTAACTAAGCAAGGAAAGAACTAATTAATCTAAGCAAGCACAAATCTAGGGTTTTAAGCAGTAAAGAGATGTGTGGATTGTTTAGGGGTATGAACTTATCACTTAATTTGGGGGGTGACATGTGAACATTATGATTCCATTTAGATTATCCAAACCAAACAACAAGTTAGAGTCTAATGGATTAACCTAAGCTACTAACTGGCCATGGATATGCTAGGCTGTGTATAGGGGAACTAGTCCCTAACACCCCCTACTACCCTTACGAGGCTCAATTGGGTTAGGGATTAGGTTCAATTCAATTAGAGTCTAATCAAGTCTAGGTTTCTAGATTTGGCATTCCTAGGGAAATTAGGGGCCGAGGGTAGTAATGGGGGGTGAGATTAGGGTTTTGGACCCCAATTCCCCCACATTCTAGCCTTGAGAAGGCTCCATGCTAATTGCACAAGAATTACCTAATCTAGATACTTAGATCTCTCACTTAGGTTTAGGGAGATTGATTAAGATGTAGGAAGATGGGAGGCAACCTAGGGATACAAGAATTGGACCTAGGGGCAAATCCCAAAATTCACACATATAAGTAATTTGCCTAAATTCCTAGGTGATTTCACACACAAACCAACAAGTAATCCATGGAGAAAGAGATGCAAATAGAATATAATCATTAACAAATGAAATTACAAAGTTTACATGTCATTTCCCCCCGACATGGTATCAAAGTAATATATTTTCCCCCAAACAGCCCTCCCAAGGGGCCTAGCTACTCATAACAAAGAAAAATACAAAAAGAGAGGAGAAAGAGGTAGAAGAAGCCATGGAGCTCGGTGTAGATGAAGAAGTCCTCCTCTCCAGCAGCGGCAGGGACGTACTCCTTCTTCTCCTTGGATGAAATGGTGTGGAATGATGGAGGGAAGTGGATGGAAGGCTTCGATAGGGGGGGTTATGTGGTGGAAATGGTGAAATGGAGTGGATTTGAGGTGGATATGGAGTGGAATGGAGTGGGTGGCGATTTGGGGAGCTAGGAAGGGGTAGAAGGTAGCCAACTTCATGCCCTAGCCACCACCTAGGTATATATAGGTGTCTAGGGGGTCTAGGGTTAAGTTAGGGTAAAATGGGGGAAATAGTGGAAAATTGGGTAAAATTATGTGTAGCACAGCCGTGATGGGCTGCACGGCCGTGCTGGGCAATGGGTAGCACGGCCGTGGTGGATGGGAATGGCTGTGGTGAGAAAATGGATTGAACAGGGGAATTGTGAGTTTCTGGGGCTGGTGGCACGGTCGTGCTGGCCAGCACGGCCGTGTTGGGGTCCTTCCCCTACATTTGAGTGTTGAACTTGGCCATCCATGAAGGTTATTGCTTCAATACATCCTTTGACCACTTGGGGTAGGTTTGGAGTGATTTTGGCCTCATTTTGGGCTCGTCCAAGCCTAGGTAAACCGGAGATTCAACCATCTTCTTTCCAATCCATCAAGTAGTGGCCAAAGTACCTATGAAACATTCAAAAACCATCCATAAGTGCATTTGACAATAAAAAACATATTGAGGGAAATAACATGTAATCTAACAGTTGTAGATGTGATTGACATGCAAAATGACACAAGTTCAAGCCCTAAAATAGGGCTGAATCACCACCCCAAACTTGAAACATACTTGTCCTCAAATATGCTCCAACTCAATCTCTCTACAAAACTTTCACAAAAAGAAATGACAAATGCAATATAAAAGATGATTGTTGTTGAATGGGATCAAATATGACTATGTACATGCATTTCACCTCTCTCCTCTCCTACATTCATAATCCAATAATGAAAACAAGCACAAAGCATATGAACTTCAAATATAGCACATAGAATACACAAGTTATCAATATTTCTTCCATTAAGTTTCGGGTAAACCGTTTCATGGCGGCGTTAATCAAGAATGACTAGGAGTGTTGTTTCACATTCATGCATTCAATCTTATATCTCAAATCACACCAAATGACCCACATGGCTGTAGAAAAGGGTAAAATGAGCTAAGTTTGATGCTTCTTAGCTCAATAGGTATGAAAGTGGAAGAAAGGGTTGCAGTAAGATTTTTGGAGTGTTTTTACACACTCATCTTTTCTTTATTTGAATGCTCTTAAACAGGAGCATCCTTTTATTTTCTTTTTGTATTTTGCATTTTTTTTCTTTTCTTTCTTGCCCTTGGTGTAGACAGGGCATATGGTGGATAGAGTGAAGTGGGGAGATAGAGATGTGGCCACCCCAAACTTTTGGAGGTGGCCAAGGCTGATTATGTGCACTAGGGCATCTTTTTATGAGGCGGAGGGGTATGAAGATGGTGGAAGAATAGTCGGGTCAAAGAGGGGTCATTGGTATGATTTTCCACATAAGACATCCTGCATGAGAATTAAT
This sequence comes from Alisma plantago-aquatica, assembly GCA_963693085.1. Classification (NCBI taxonomy): domain Eukaryota; kingdom Viridiplantae; phylum Streptophyta; class Magnoliopsida; order Alismatales; family Alismataceae; genus Alisma; species Alisma plantago-aquatica. The sequence goes on from OY856411.1 coordinate 476,484,852, forward strand.
CCAACACTTCATCCAAGATATCACACCACATGAATGACAAAATGAAATTGATATATCAAACAAGTCATTCCACAAACACTAAGCGTTCAAAGCTTGCTCAATTTCACAATTCAACCAATTCAATCACAATCCTAAGAGAGGTGATGCACATGTAAAGAGTCAAACATTGATACCACTTAGCAACAAACAATGGTGATTCACTTGCATTTGTCAAAGGTCCACATTTTAATTCAAAATAGTAGAGATTGGGTCAAAACACAACTTTTAGACAAGAAATTCCAAATTTGGGCAAAATTGGCCAAAACGGTACCAAGTTGAATTCAATCACATCTAAACCCTATATTATTGAACTTAAAGCAGTAAACAAGCAACTACTAGCTATAACATGCAAGAATTACCAAAAATTTGCATGATATGCAATGCATGGCAAGAAGATCAATTTTTTAAAATTACACAAAAATAGCAAGGAAGCAAACTACATGGCATGCAAGTATGCAAAACAAGCACACAAAGTATGGATACAAAAATATGAGAGATGGTTATACTTTTCAGTCATCTTGAGCAAAAACTTAGAACAAGGAACATAGAAGAAAGTGGGGTAAATAGGGGCTTACTGCCCTACCACCCCAAACATTTAAACCATGTTGTCCTCAACATGAAATAGAAGCTCAGAATGGTAGGGTAGAGGGCATGGAGTCATGGTAGATAAATGCCAAGAGGGGAGAGAGATCCCAATGTATCCATTGAGCAGGGGATAGCCTCAATGGTCGTGGTGTGCACCACACCCATTTTGGAATGCATGCAACACAGCCATGTTGTGTGGTACGGCCGTGTTGATATCCTTTTTGTAGCTTCTCTACTGATTTGCAATTTTCTCTTCATTTTTGTTCTCCTCCTTGTCAATATCATCCATGCATCACTCTCCTTCCAATGTACTTGTCTTAAAATGACATAAACAACAAAAACCATCAAGCATAAAGTGTGTGTGTGTGTGTTTTCCTGGAAAGTGTAAAAGCAAAGCAAAAGTATCAAAAATTGAAGTTTGGGTGAAAAAATCCCAAACCTAGGTGGGTTTCCTCCCACAAGCGCTAAGTTTCATGCCTTCAGTTGGGCTTGTTGTTCTTTCACCATCAACCATGGTCCAAAAACAAAATGTTTTCACCCCCATCATAAGAAATCCTCTCAAATGCTTTCCTTGTTTGATCTTCCTCCCAAGGGTCATGCGAGCTTTGTAAGCCTTTTTTAGCAATTCTCTCTCCTTGGGGATCATCATCATAGATCTTAATCAGCCTTAAGACCCTCAGAAATCTCATGCCATAGGTTTTCTCTCTCTTGAGGAATGGGTCTTCATAGGCACCAAAGAGAGGGGTCTCAATCATATCCATTTGCTCATGGGAAGTAGGGGGAGCATGTGATAGTTGTGGTGGGGGCATTGATGTTGATGGTCGTTGGACTTTAGGTGAAGGAGGGCATTGAGGTTGGAAGGTGAATTGGTGGGAGGGTTGTGGTGATGGAGGTGGTAGAATGAATTGAGGTTGGAAGGTGAACTGGTAGGAGGGTTGTAGCAATGGAGGTGGCGGTAGTGTGTAAGGCTTAGGATAGGCTTGGAGGTAGGGTAGTGGAGGAGCGAATTGAGGTTGGAAAGTGAAGTGGTGGGAAGGTTGTGGCAATGGAGTTGGTGGAGGTGTGTAAGGCTTAGGATAGCCTTGGAGGTAGGGTGGTGGAGGAAATGGATGGGTTTGTGCATTTTGGCCTTCCATCTTGTCTTCTCCGAGTGGCTTGTCACATGCACAAGGCACAACCAAACAAAAGAAAGAAAGTTAGCAAACCAATATACACAATGAAATGCAAAGAAAATTGAATAAAGAATAGCAATGATGAGGGCAATAGGAAAAGTCAAAGCAAAACTAACTAGCTAGGCCGAGCGCCTCTGATCCCCGGCAACGTCGCCAGAAAGCTTGGTGTGATTCCGCTAGTGGTGCTACCACACTACTCGATAGAATAGATGCGCCCCACAAGGTCGGAATGCACGATGGAGGGGGGTTTTCTTTCAAACTTTATAAAACCTAACTTAGCACCTACTTATACTAAAACACTACACCCGCAAGTACACGGGGTCGTGTCGTAGTATAGGTAAGCGGCAAGTATAGGGTCGATCCACAGGGAAAAGAGGGGGAGCTAGATCTATGTTAGTTTGGCTAGGTTCCTACTATGGAGACTAGGGTTAAGGGTTTAAAGGTGATTTTGATTGTTAACTAAGGATGAACAAGAAAGCAATTAAAGGGAAGAATGAAATCTATGTTAACCCTAGGTTAGATTAAGACTAAGCAAGCAAGGACAGACTAAGCTAGGTATGAAAAGGCAATTTACATGAAGGAAAGCAATAGAGAAGCAAAAGAACAATTAAAGAGCTATACTAGCTTGAAAAAGACAAGAGCAAAGCAAGAAGCTAACTAATCGAGGAAAGAACTAATTAATCTAAGCAAGCACAAATCTAGGGTTTTAAGCAGTAAAGAGATGTGTGGGTTGTTTAGGGGTATGAACTTATCACTTAAGTTGGGGGGTGACATGTGAACATAATGATTCCATTTAGATTATCCAAACCAAACAACAAGTTAGAGTCTAATGGATTAACCTAAGCTACTAACTGGCCATGGATATGCTAGGCTATGTATAGGGGAACTAGTCCCTAACACCCCCTACTACCCTTATGAGGCTCAATTGGGTTAGGGATTAGGTTCAATTCAATTAGAGTCTAATCAAGTCTAGGTTTCTATATTAGGCATTCCTAGGGCAATTAGGGGCCGAGGGTAGTAATGGGGGGGTGAGATTAGGGTTTTGGACCCCAATTCCCCCACAGTCTAGCCTTGAGAAGGCTCCATGCTAATTGCACTAGAATTACCTAATCTAGCTACTTAGATCTCTCACTTAGGTTTAGGGAGATTGATTAAGATGTAGGAAGATGGGAGGCAACCTAGGGATCCAAGAATTGGACCTAGGGGCAAATCCCAAAATTCACACATATAAGCAATTTGCCTAAATTCCTAGGTGATTTCACACACAAACCAACAAGTAATCCATGGAGAAAGAGATGCAAATAGAATATAAACATTAACAAATGAAATTACAAAGTTTACATGTGATTTTCCCCCAACATGGTATCAAAGTAACATATTTTCCCTCAAACAGCCCACCCAAGGGGCCTAGCTACTCATAACAAAGCAAAATACAAAAAGAGAGGAGAAAGAGGTAGAAGAAGCCATAGAGCTCGGTGTAGATGAAGAAGTCCTCCTCTCCAGCAGCTACAGGGACGTACTCCTTCTTCTCCTTGGATGAAATGGTGTGGAATGATGGAGGGAATTGAATGGAAGGCTTAGATATGGGGGGTTATGTGGTGGAAATGGTGAAATGGAGTGGATTTGAGGTGGATATGGAGTGGAATGGAGTGGGTGGCGATTTGGGGAGCTAGGAAGGAGTAGAAGGTAGCGAACCTCATGCCCCATCCACCACCTAGGTATATATAGGTGTCTAGGGGGTCTAGGGTTAAGTTAGGGTAAAATGGGGGAAAATAATGGAAAAATCGGGTAAAATTATGTGTAGCACGGCCGTGCTGGGCTGCACGGCCGTGTTGGGCTGCACGGCTGTGCTGGGCAATGGGTAGCACGGTCGTGGTGGATGGGAACGACCGTGGTGAGAAAATGGATTGAACAGGGGAATTTTGAGTTTCTGGGGCTGGTGGCACGGCCGTGCTGGCCAGCACGCTCGTGTTGGGGTCCTTCCCCTGCATTTGAGTGTTGAACTTGGCCATCCATGAAGGTTATTGCTTCAATACATCCTTTGACCACTTGGGGTAGGTTTGGAGTGATTTTGGCCGCATTTTGGGCTCGTCCAAGCCTAGGGAAACCCGAGATTCAACCATCTTCTTTCCAATCCATCAAGTAGTGGCCAAAGTACCTATAAAACATGCAAAAACCATCCATAAGTGCATTTGACAATAAAACACATATTGAGGGAAATAACATGTAATCTAATAGTTGTAGATGTGATTGAAATGCAAAATGACACAAGTTCAAGCCCTAACATAGGGCTGAATCAGTCTCCCATGAATATGTGTATGTGGAACAAGGCATTAATGAGAAAAGTAAGCAACCTATGAATGATGCATTTATGGATGTAACATGCTCAAACCCTATATCGATCACTGGTGAGTTAAAAAGCATGGGGTGAAATACAATCATTCTGAAAATGACTATGAACTTAGCCCGTATGGGGAGGTTTCTAAGGGGGCAAGCCCGGATGCGATGGTCATATAAGGTGCCAAAACCGGTAGGGATGGCCAATGGAATATCAAGCCCGGATGAGATTCTATGAATGTTCACTAATACTAAAACCCTAAGGAGAGGGTTCCCCATAAAGAGGATCCCCTAAAGAGAGGTCACTCCATTGAGAAAAGAGGATAAAGGTGGCGAGGTTAAAATAGGAAATGCTTATTTAGGTTGCATAAAAAGATGATAATATGAAGAAAAAAAAGGAAAATATGAATATAACATGCTCAAACCCCCATGATATCTCTGGAAGTTTTGAATACGGAAAGAAAATCATGACCAAGCCTTGTAGGGGAAGGTTAGTGAAGATCAAGCTCTAGAAGGGAAAGTCAACAAAGGTCAAACCCATGGATGGAAAGGTTGACATGGCACCAAGCCCCAGGTAGGGAAGGTAACCTCAATCTATAGTGTAGACGACCAAGTCCCAGATAGGGAAGGTCACAAAAGGCCAAGCCCCGGATCGGGAAGTTTGGTCAGGCACAAAGCCACTAAGGGGAGGTGCCCAAGTCTAGTAGGGATAGAACCCCATGAGAGGGTATCCCAGAGATTAAGCAAATAAAGGGGGGTACCTAAGATTAAGCAAAAAAGGGGGGTTCTATGTTATGATAAAACCAATGCATAAATATGAAACCTTTAGGGCTAGTGTGCCAACCTAGGGTGGGTCAACCCAAGAGTAGGAAAATGACTGATGGGGGAGGCAAAACCATATATCGTAGCATCAGGTTGTAGCTAGACAGTCTAACCTCCTCTTGTGAGCCATGAAGGCACCCTAGGTTAGGGCCTTCCCTAGAAGGGTGGGCTAACTAATTGGTTTGAGGATTGAAGTAATGTAAAATGTCTCCTAAAGTGTAAAGAAATAAGGATATAAAAGATGAAAGAACATATATTGAGTATGATTCTTTGAACCCAAGTATGCCATCTCTAAGGGACATGAAGAAAAGTAACTATGGATATGACTGAAGGTATGAGACCGAGCCCGAAAGAGAATGTTAGCATGAATCCAATGAGGAGACATAAACTGAATAATGAACATCATAAGAGATGGAGGAAATATTATATAAAGAACTACATATAAAACTAATGTTCTTGAATATGGCTAAAGTTGTGACATATTAAATCAACCTTTGGGAACGGTAGAAACCTATGTCAACCCGAAGTTCAGGTAGGGTGTATAAAAGGTACATAGGACTGATAGGATTAGGGGTTTATTATGACTTGAATGCATAAGACCATGTGGTCAGGAGGTAACAACTAGCTTTGCCCAAGGTCCATGACTCAGGAGATTAGCTACATTCATGAGTTCATGTGGCCCAATGGGTGAATATGAGAGGCATTCCCTAGATGCATAAGGATGAGATCACTCCAAAAAGTACTTATACCCCTAGAGACCTCAAGGAAGTGTCTAAGGCTCAACATACCTGAGGTGTAAAAGTAAAAGATGCAAAGAAGTCATGTAATAATGAAAGGGTTGTGTACAAACTCAAGAGTGAAAAAAAGATTGTTGACTTAACAAAATATAAGAAATTAAAAAGTAGACAAGGTTTAGAGTCATGTTAAGAATGATTCAACTTAACATGTAAAATTTTGAGATAATGTGTGGATATACGTCTCTACTCTTGGAATAGCATGAACTTTGTATTTGGGCTTCAATCAAGTGCTTATTTCATCTCATTATGAGTGGGATATATTGGGCAGGCACACATTATACTTAAATATGACATATGATAATGAATATCTTAAGTTGAACTTAATGACATGACCTAGGGTTGGAGATGTTACCTCACCCTTATGTCATAATTAATGAACAATAATAGGTTGGAATCGTAGGTGAAAAGATAATCACCAAGTGATGTTGAGAGCACTAATGAAAATGTAATCATCAAATGATAGTATCATGTATATACTAATGATGTGGATATACCGCGAATTGAAATTTAAGTGACAATCTTAGAGATAATAAGGGAATTTGTGTATCAATAAAATTTGTTAAGATATCTAAGTAGGGTGATAACCCTAAGATTTGAAAATTCGATGAGTTAGCATTCACCTAAGCTTACTATGTTTGAATGTTGAGGAAAAATTCCTTCTAAGGAGGGATGTATTTAATATGCTCATTTTAAAAAATTCCTTTGAAGGAACGATGTATTGTGAAGAGATGTAGGAATGGCTCTCTCTAGGGCTTCTGCTCTATCTTCTCCCTAGTCTCTCCTTGGCGGCCACTGCTAGGGGGAGGGGGCATTTCCCCTAGGAGCTTCCCTCCCCCTGGCCCAAACCAAGGTAGGCTAGATTTGAATTCGTAGCATCTTCCCTGGAGTGTTAGCGAGAGCTAGCGTCATCGTCTCTCCCTTGACAACATTGGTTGTAGCAGTGTGAAGTGCCACAAGGTTCAACCCAACATGTGGATCGATGTTTTTGACCTGGTCAAATCCGCTCCATTCAAGTGTGATGGCGGGATAGGAACCGATCCCAGTCTGGTTCTGAGTCCTTGAGCTGCTACGTCGTTGCAGTGAAGTTAGGGAGTCTGCTCCACCTTCTTCTTTCACACCTGCTCTCCAGTGATGGAGGTAGCTCCTTCGGCCTCGGTGGGTCTATACCACAGCACCTCTGGCGGCGGGAGGTCTCATTCGTCAGGCGATGGTCCTCGATTTGCTATGCGGTTGAGACTTCTCTACCAGATGCATTGCTTTTTTGACCTCCACCTCTCTCCCTGAAAGGCATCGTGGTCAACTTGCGCTCACGGTCCTTCTGCTTGTGAAGTTTTTGATGATGGGCGGTCTTCCTTTGGGTGACGTAGGACTGTTCTCTCCTCGGCCAACAGGTGGATCCCATTGGAGGTGGTGGCCGGATCCTCGCAGGGTGGCCTGGGTCACCCTTGTTGCCCTGCGGCAGTACTTCTCCACTGTCAGTGACGCGAGCTCCTCCATGGGTCTCTTGTTTCTAAATTTGTGATGACTGGGAGCACATTACAAGCTCCCCCAGTTGTGTGTGGCTCTTCGTAGCTAAGAGTTTTGAACGCCCTCAAGGTGTTCGACGAGGGGTCTCTATGCATACAGGGGTCTTATGTGGGGATGGGTTGAGAGGGAGACATGTTCCTCTTCTTCTCCTCCTAATCCTTGTTGTTGTTGCGTGAAGTCAAGCCTTGCAGGGTTTTGGTATTCAGTTGATTGTCGATCGATGAAGAGGGGTTGGATTCCTACTTGGACCCCACACATTCAGGGAATGATTCAAACGTCAGTGGTGGAACAGTGGTTGTCTAGCTCAAGGACATTAATCGTTAGTCATCTAATGGAAGGACCGTGTACTGCATCTTGACTCCTCTACTAATGTTGGGTTAGAACACCTTCAAGGTGTTGGATGAAATGCATTCAAGTGCGTCACGAGGGGTTGGGTTTAAGAGGGGGTTGATCCCCTTTTTCTTCCTTTGCCCATGTTGCTGTTGCGTGTAGGATATACCTTCGGGTGTTTGCTGATATGGTAGAGGTATTTTTGGGTTTTTTTCCCAGTAAGAGATCTGGTCTTGATTAGCTGAGAAGGTCAGAGACTTCATGGCTAGTTACAGGCAGGAATGCTAGTTTTTGTTCTATGTCATTTTGTTGTTACTAATTGTGGGTACGTTGAATGCATGTAATAGTGGCTTGTAATAGTCTACTTCTAGTAGGATTGTTTTGTCCCAGATTGCTTAGTTAGATTAGTCTTCTTAGTCTCATTTTGGATTAGAATTCTTGAGTGTCCCCCTGCATGGGGCCGACCAAAAAAAAAAATAACACTGCTACATAAATGCCTTATAACGTCACATTTACAGGCATCGGTTGTATACAAGAAACTGATGCCTAAACCCTATAGTGTCGGTTGAATACCCAAACCTACATCTATATGTGAAGAGCAGCCTGACACGGGTATCATTTTAATGTAGTGTCAGTTCCTTAATAAGCAACCGATGCCTAAAATCGACCACGAAATCCAAATTTTCCAGTGAAAAAAATAACCTCAAAATTTAACATACAACGTCAGTTATTAATTAATTAACCGACGACCAAAGGTTTTTTTGCACTGGACATTTTTATCGTTTGTTGTCTTCAAATAACCGACATCGATATGTTTTCTCACGCTGTCTGTGCAAAAAAAAATACACACCTGTGGTGTCGGTTTTCTGTGACAACCGACGACAATGGTAAGAATTTGAGAACATTGTTTTTGTCGGAATATGTATATAGACGTCGATTTTTATAGTAGCAACTGGCGACTATAATGGAGCATAGGTGTCGATGTTTTCCTGAGAACTGACACCTTTTGTTATTAGTGTCTGTGGGTTTTAATAACTGACGTCAATGATTAACTTAATAGCACTCGTGCGAGCCAGACTCTTCCCCTTTCTCTATTTCATTCATGATTGAGGATAGGTCCGACGATTTTGTGCTCATCGTTGCTTGTTGCTCCTCTGCTCACTGCCACATGCTGCTCCTTTGCTCGCCATCACTCGTTGTTCCTCTCCTTGCCGCCGCTCGGTGCTCTATCTTCTGATCGCCCTGGTCACCCACTCACCGTCGCCACTTGCTCCTGGTCGCCCACTCACCGCCCCGCCCGCTCGCCGTCTCCACCCTCTCTCCTACTTGTTGCTCTGGCCACCCGCTTGCCACCGCCACCCTCTCTCGTGCTTGTTACACCGGCCACCCTACTCCTACTTGTTGCTCCGCCCTCTCTCCTTCCGATAAGACTCCCTACTCCTGCTCCTGCTTACTGAATTAGGTCAATAAGGTACCACCCACTTTTAAAACTGAAGGATACTTGTTCACTCACCAGAATTGAGATCTTCTGCCTAAACTTACGCAAGTAGATCAGAGTATAGAGCATATAGATGCCTCTCTTAAACAACATATACTTATCTACTCATCGATTCATCTAATGATTTTGTATTCATCACATTATTTAAATTTAGGGCTTTGTATTTATTCATCTACCTTTTATAATTATTTAATCATCTACTAATTTATATTTGTTTATCAACTGAGCTATATTTTTTTATCTATTGCTTTGTATATGTTTATCTACTTATTATATTTATTTATCTAATGCTTTGAGTTTACTTATTTAGATGTTGCTATTGCAAATCAACCTAGGATATGAACAAATCTTGTGCTTGCATATATTTGTGATTCTAATCCTCATATTTGACCTAATTCAGTAAATTTTGATGCATGTTGAAATAAGATTTAAACTTGTCCATTCTAGCATCATAATTTGATTTGATTATGTGCTTTGAACCTTGAAACACCACAAAATATTGAAGCTAATGATGACTTGTATGTGCGCGGAGATCACAATGAAGGATTGTTATTGATAAATGATCACAATATTAGAGGCATGCATGTTCATATTTTTTATATGTTTCATTTGTATATGTGAACTATACAATGTTTCATTTTTCAATGTTTTATTATCTTCTAGTTATGTCAAATGCTAAATGTTTGATTTTTTAATGAAATTTTCATATGGCTGAGCATGGGCATGATGACCATGATGTCCATGATGAGCATACCGAGGATACCAATGTGCCACCTCATAATGTAAGTTTTAAACATATATCATATATTTCTATCTATATGTCCATTTATAGTTATATCATGTAAGTGTGTTTATTTTGTCAAATTTTAGGTTGATGATGCACATGTACCCTCTTAAGCACTTCAGGCACTTGATGAGCAGTACCAAAAAGTTGACAAGAGAAGGGGCATCACTATGATGAAGAAGTTAACAGTGCTAAGGGGCAATGGACCCAAACTAGTTGTGGATTTTGATAATGTAGGAAATGCAATTGGAGTGAACCGTAATTCGTTTGTTTCATATCTTGGGTATGTTACTCGTAGCCATTGTGGTTGTAAGATAGATTCTTGGCATAAAATTCCTAAGGGGAAGAAAGACTTAATATGGAAGTATTTATGCATGAGTTATTATTATTTGCAATTCTATTTTGTAGATTACTAATTTTTTGGATACTAGTTAATAGCAATTCTATTTTGCAGAGTATATTTGTGTTGGATGAAAAGTTGCATCGTAAATGCATGATGCAATGTTGTGGGAGGGTCTTAAGGAACTATAGGACAAATATCACCCGAGAATACATAAAAGATGGTGAGAAGAGGAAGAAGTCAGCCACTGAACAGTGGAACTTCCTGGACCCAGAAAAATGGGACGCATTTGTTGCTTTAAGATACACTGATGAATTCAAGGTATTAGGTGTTACTCCCTATTTAATTAATATACGTTGTATTCACCTATTCAATATTAACCTTTAGTGTTACTAACCAAATCAATGTGCATACTAACTAGGCTATCAGTGGGGCACAAAGAGCAAGACGTGCACTGAATGTACATGACTACACAATGGGTCCAAAGGACTATGCAGGCATTCGCCAAAGACTACAGACTGAGTGTACTGCTCAATCTACTGCTACTCAGGAGTCCTCTACTATCGGTACCACACCTATGCCTCGCCATGATGTCTGGATAGTTGGGAGGCAAAACAAGAAGGGAGAAATAGAGAAGCCAGCAACTGCTGAGGTGGTTGCAAAAATGGTAAAATATAACTCTTAGAGCAATCGTTCGAATATTGATTATTTGTTGTGTTTACTTACCAATTTCTGTTGATGGTGATTAGCGGGAGCTGCACAAGCTGAGGAAACAAGGCAAGTTCATCCCTGAGGGCACAAGGGATGAATTGACAGTTGCTTTGGGTAACCCAGAGCATCTTGGATGTGTTAGGGGTGCAAGCGCTGGTGTGGGCATCAAAGCATTCTTTGGGCCATCCCAGCGCAAACATGTCCCAAAAGTGGGAATTTCACAAGAAGAGGTAATATATTCTTTTTTTAGAATGCTACTGTAAAAGGAAATTCAATCATCATAAGCTAATGTTTCTTTTATCCATGTATAGGTAGATAAGATGGTTGATAGGAGAGTCGATGAAGTAGTTGATAAGAGAGTCAAGGAAGCAGTTGATAAGACACTCCATGAAGCAATGAGCAAGTGGCAGGCATCTCTGACTACCACTCAGACAGTACCTATGGCGTCCCGCTCTACTCCTACTGTAGAGGTTGGGAGTAATCCTGTAGACCCACCACCTAGCACATCCGCTATAAGTATTTTTATGACATAGAAGCTAGTCTTTTCAAGATGATATGTATATATGTATAGAACATTATTTACATAAATTTGTAGGGGTTGAAGCCATGTCATCTAAAAAGTAACAAATATGTCATTGCAGAGGCGTCGGCTTACCAATCCCTTCCAAGGGAAATGTTTCATGGGTCTCCATTACCAGATGGTTGGGTTCGTGTGAGCCCACTACGTATATTCCCCAATTGGATAGATCTTCTATTGCAATATGCCTACCCAGATTGTGAAATGCTTGGTGAGGAAGAAGGCAGAGTGATATTGTGGCCCAAAGTGGATGTTTTCTATACTGAAATTGTATGATAGATTTACATTACGTTAAATTGTTAGTGTGTATATATGAGGTCAACTGATCTAAAATTATATATACAGGTTAAAATGAAAACACCCAGAGCATCTAGGCCTCCACCTCCACCTCCTACATTACCAAGTTGGGTTCCACAGGACCTACCTGCCCCGTTAGGTCCTAATTGTAGGGGTATGGTAGTATGGTTAGGCGAACATGATATAAATTGCCCTATAAATGTTTCTATAGATGTGGATGTTGCAGGTCAATCATATGAAAACAAACTATTTATACAAGATATTTTGGAGTTGTTTCGCTATGATTGGCTGAATACATCTATGATATTGCTATAGATAAGGTGAGATCTTGTTTATACATTCATATACCTTCTGTAGGATCTGGTGATCCAGTTTCTTATATATTAATGCATACGTAATATATGTTTTGCAGCTACTTAGACAACATATGTGCATATTTTTCATTTGAACATGTAGGATTTTTTATTCCATCTTTGATTATCCTAGTAGATAAAGACCCTTCGTCAGTTTAACAATATTGCTGTGATGCTTTTATAAATTTTAGTCAAAATAAGATGACGGTGACAATAGCTCCATTCAATGTGGAGTAAGTTTACTTTGCTTATAATTTGGACTTAAGAAAATTACATTTTTATTGTGGATTTTGAGTTATTAATTTTTAACTTTTTTACCTCTAGGGGTACACATTGGGAGTTACTAGTTATTGTCCCTGGGACATTCACTGTCTATTATCTAGATCCTAAGGGGACTAAATTGAATCCAAAATATGGACATGCAATGAAAATGGTATTATTCCGGTGAGAAATATTTCATTTTTATATCTGTTAACATCTGTTATTACATTACTATTTAATTATGCAATTTACTGTGTTACATTAACATGTAGGGGTTTACATGAGTTCAAAAAGGCTGGAGGAAAGGTCCCCAAAAAAACCAACCAGCCAATAATTTGGGAGAACATGGAAGTAAGTTTCCGACTCCAATGTATATATTATTTAGGTGAACTGTTCTTAGTTGTATTTTTTAATATTTTGTATGTTTCAATTTATAGTGTGCTACACAAGACAACAGTTGGGCATGTGCATACTATGTGATGTGATTTATGCACATGATTAAGAAATATGTCGCAGTGGACATCGATACCATATATGAGGTATTATATATAGTCCCATTAGATAATACGAAATATACAATCTTATTTATATATTACTAATTATATATATACACCATTCTCTTATACATCATTCTCTTTGTAGGTGTTTAAAACTAACCCTACTACAGGTAAGGCCTTATCAGATGTACATGCTGCCTATACGACGGAAGAATTAAATGATGTAAGAGAAGAATTGGTAAAATCCATACAAGTAGTGGGGGTTTTAAAATATAATTGGGATGTTGATAGCAATAATGACTAAAGAATGATATTTTGTAAATAAATTTTTCTGAATTGTCATATGTGTGAATGTTTCTACATGTTTGAATATTTTTACATGTGTCTGAATGTTTATACATGTGTGAATGTAAAAATGAATGGAACTGTAGGTTACTACATGAATGTTTCTACATGTGTCTAAATATTTCTACATGTGTGAATGTGAAAATGAAAGGAACTGCAGGTTCCTACATGAATTTTCTACATGTGTCTCAATATTTCTACATGTGTGAATGTGAAAATGAAAGGAACTACAGGCAGTGGTGGAGCCACATGCAGGCAAGGGTAGGCCTGTTCCCTACCTTAGTTTCTGAATTAGCATTAATTTACATTAACTAGATCGTCTATTTACATAATAAACTCATTTCGTGCCCTACCTAATTGTGATATGTTTCATTCCTTTGGATTGGTATATGACTGGTATATCAAGCAGTGCCCACCCTTCTCACATTTCCTGGATACACCACTGACTACAGGTTGCTACATGAATGTTTCTACATGTGTGAAAATTGAATGGAACTGCAGGTTGCTAAATGTGTGAAAATGAATCTTGTTAAATTTGTAGGTTTGTGGCCTGTTGTTGGCTGATATCAATGGATGTCATAAACCTACAATTCAGTTCCACTGAATTGCAGGTTTCTGCATCCTGTGACCAGCCACAGTAGGCATGTAAACTGATAAGAAAAAAAATCAAAACATAGGCGTCGGTTATTAGTCAAAAACCGACAACAAAGGCTTACAACGTCAATAAATAGCAAAAAAACATTGTCTAATGTGGCTAGACAACACGGACATGCTGGCCAGCACGGCCATGGCAGCAGGTGATATGGCATAGGTTATTACTAAAAAATTGACATTGATGGTGTCCTAGATGGTGCCATTTTATGGCATGAAGGGTTTGGGAGTCAGTTTCCCTACTACTAATTGATGCCTATAGTGCCCCTGTTGGCACCCTTTATGTGGCATGAAGGGTTCTGGCGTCGATTACCCCACTAATAACCGACGCCTATAGTGCCCCTACTGGCGCGTTTTGGGTGGCGCGAAGGGTTCTGGCATCGGTTTTCAAACCGACGCATAAGGGTTCACCTTTTAGTGTCACCCACATATGTGTCACTTTTTAACCGTCGCCAAAGGCCATAAATAGCCGACACCAAAGGTCGGTTCTATAGTAGTGTAAGGCTTGCCTTGATAGGTAATTCTTGATTGGTATTATTGGTGGAACAATAATGTTAATCTTTTTTTATGGCATGGGTGCTTGTGGCACAAGGTAAATAAATAGAAGGATTCGTACATAAATAAATAAGAATGACGTTGTGAATTGTTATATATTGAAAATATGGGAGTAAATTTCATATTAAGACAATTAAAGAAATTCTGGGTTATATTAAATGAATAAATCCTTGTTGTGTGCCATGAAGGGAAAGGGTCAAGTTTTTAAATGATTCCTTGCAAATAAATTGATCGAAGAATTAACTAAAGTGTTGTGTCGTGATTCCTTACAAATAAAGTTTACTACATCCAACATTCCTAGTTGTTATTAACTCCTATAATAATGTGGATGGTGAATCCAAAATGTGAAAAGGGAAACATGTTTAATTGTGACTTAGTAAATTTGTAGACTTTCTTAAATAGTAGAAGATATTAAATGTTTTTCGCTTTATACCTTGTTAAATCAAAGATTGGATAAGAGGTAACGGAGAAATTCTAGAGAATATGTAAGACTTCCCTAATATTCTAAACCATTAAACCATTAAGCATGGGAGGACTTTGTATACATGTTATTGACCTAATCGTAGGTGAGAAAAAGATTAAGGAAAGGAGAAGAGAACTGGCAAGTCATTATTGCCTATGTTTTAAAACAAGCCTACAAGAGGTATGACCAGTGGGAAAGGTTTCATGGGGAATATATATATATATATATATATATATATATATATAGTGGCGAAGCCAGAAAATCTTCATAAGGGGGGCACCATCAATGTAAATGTGTTGGTGGTCATCTGAGATAGGGCACAACTAATAGTTTCTCAAAAAATCGGGTTCATATCTGTATCAAATCGCATATAAATGTAGGAACTAGGTCAGGCACTTGCCTACCCAGGCCTGAACATGGCAACGCTACTGTATATATATATATATATATATATATATATATATATATATATATATATATATAGAGAGAGAGAGAGAGAGACAGAGATAGATAGATAGATAGATAGATAGAGATAGAGAGAGTCAGGCTAGTGTACACTCAAGTCTACCGGAGGAACCGTACACCTCAGTTGTTTTTAAAGATGGAATAACTTTTTGAAAAATCTAAACTGTTGATCTTCTTAATTATCTTAAGAACATATTGTATAATAAATTTTAGCTCATTTGGAAACTTATAGGTCGTGCATCTAAAGGAAGAAAAAATCATGCATTTCAAATTAGTTTTGTACGTCAATTTTGTTGTCCTTAGATGAGTGACTTATACTCATCCAAATGAGCTCAAATTTTATATGTGGACTATTATTATTGTAACCATGAAGATCAATGGATTAGATTTTGGAAAAACATGATCTAGATAGGGAACCATCATTGGAGTGTATGGCGTGATCTGTACACTCGAGTGTATTCCGCGTGACTATATAAATACATATATATATATGAAAAACCACTAGAGGGGGGGTGAATAGGGGTTTAAATTAATTTAAAAATTATTTAACTCAAACAACCACAAATGAGAAACCAAGAAGGAGACAAAGGGTTTAGAGTGGTTCCAACCTTAGCAAATACTAAGGTTGTCAGTCCACTACCCGGTTGCTTACCCAACCGGGATTTTGAAAGTATTAATTTTATTACCTTCTCAAGGAATTACACAAAATACAATACTTTCTTACACCCCTTTGAACAGCCTTCACTTGAACTAGATGCACCAACTCGAGGTAGCCTTCTTGAAGTAACTCCAAGCTCACCCTTGAAGTAGCATTCCTTTTAGAAGTAACCTCCCGTTACACCAGCCTTCTAGAAGTAGTTCAAAGTCTCCTTCTTCACCAAGAAGAACACGACCCTCTCCAATCCGCAGCCTCCAACCTAGGAGCAGCAAGGAGAGTACAAGAAATGAAAGTGAACAAGAAAGGAAAATGGAAATTACAATTTATCCTTTGAAGCTCAAGGCTTGATTTGCCTAGATCAAGCGTGTAGATCTCCTAACCAATGTATATGAAATTGTGATTGTTGTGGATAGGAGATACTAGCCTATAGGACATGAAATTTGACCCAAGAGGAAAGTATCCAATTCCAAATATGCTCAATTGCTCACAAACAGGTTGCTCAATGCAAGTGTATGCTCAAAGATTGCTCAAGTGTGTAAAACAAGTGAGTTTAGGTGTCCTAAAGCATGTCCTATTTATAGGAATGTCCTCCAAGTGCTTAAGGACGTTCTAGACACTTTCTAGGGGGTTCTAAGTTCTTAACTAGCTGTTAGGTACAAGTTAGTTGCTTTAACAATGGCTAGTTAATTAACTCTGCAGTTGCTGTCAGAGCCCATCTCAGTCGAGAAATATTCGACCGAGATACCTACTCGGTCGAGGTTTTGTCGACCGACAGGCTCTCTGGATCAAGTGTTTGCAACGTTCATCTCCAACTGCCAACTACCTTGTCAGTTGAGTCTAACGGCTACTTGGGTCTTTCTCGGTCGAGATGCTTGTCGACTGAGAGTGTCTCGGTCGAGGATTTTGTTGACCGAGATTGACCCTGTTTCAATGTTTCAAATAAAGACATTAAGTGTGTGTATGAGTTTGCATATGTGACACTATTGAAGGGGATGACCTATCTAAGTGTGGTGATTATCTAGGGAAGATCTAATGCTTGATTTACATGAAGTCTAAGTACTTGTACATTATATATTTGTACAAGTTTACAATTAATTACATTGCATGAAATTTACAAGCATTCAAGCATATAGATTCCCTAGTGCTTTGTCATCCACCATATTCCTGCAACACTCAAGTAGCACGTTAGATCAACAAGAATGAAATGTTTGTCATTATCAAAACAAAGGGATTTATAGATATCCATTTAGCCAACAATCTCCCCCTTTTTTAAGATGACAAACATTTCCTAAATATAACATAAGGAAATATAAAACATGTGAGTTTCATACCTGAAGATTACCTTTGTAAATTTCTTCTCTTGTTTGTAAAATGTGTGCTTATTATTCCCCATGAATTATGGAACATGAAATCCAATTCTTTTAGGGAATATCACAAATTTCAATGTAAAGCCAAGAGTTTATGAAACTCATTGATTGAGTTTTGCACAATTATTAAGTTTTAAGTTTTATATTTATTTCTTCCCCTTTGTCATTTCAAAAAGATAACCGTTAAAAAACAAGAAAACTCCCCCTTAATTATAGGTCCCATATAATAGAAAGATGTCCATTAAAAGCAAAAATGATGCAAATAAAAACATTGTTAAGAAGCACAAATATCAAAGAAAACATCTTCTAAAGGAGTGATAAGCAGTTGCTTCCTTTTTTTGTTGAATTGGTCTAGTGGAAGCGGTTTTGTAAAAATATCAGCCAATTGATCTTCCATATCAACATGATGAAGGGAAACATGATTCTTACAGATATGATCCCGTAAAAAGTGATGACGGATTTCAATATGTTTAGCTCGGCTGTGTAAAATAGGATTGTGTGCTAAGTTTATAGCGCTTGTGTTGTCACAAAAGATAGGCGTAGATGAAAGAGTAAAACCATAATCGTTTAACACTTGTTGCATATAAAGCACTTGAGCACAACAAGATCCGGCTGCCATATATTCAGCTTCAGTTGTAGAGAGGGCAACCGTGTTTTGTTTCTTGCTAAACCAAGATACTAAAGCTCTCCCTAACAAGAAACAACCACCACTAGTGCTCTTGTGATCAAGTCGACAACCAGCATAATCAGCATCATTATAAGCTTTAAAATCCAAGGATTGTCCTTTTGGATACCATAAACCAAAACATGTAGTGTCGGCTAAGTATCGAAGAATTTGTTTAACTGCTTGAAAATGAGAGTGCATGGGTTGTGATTGAAATTGAGCACAAAGACCAACAGAAAACATGATGTCTGGTCTAGAAACAGTTAAGTAAAGCAAACTACCAATCATGGCTCTATATAAGGAATCATCAATAGGTTCCCCATTTTCATCCTTATCAATTTTAATAGAGGTAGCCATAGGAGTAGTAGCATTTTTGCACTGATCCATCCCAAAATGTTTTAACAGTTCCTTAGTATACTTTTCTTGGCTTATAAAAATCCCAGCAGGCATTTGTTTAATTTGGAAACCAAGAAAGAAGGTTAGTTCACCCATGAGGCTCATTTCAAATTCTTTTTGCATAATGTCACTGAATTGTGTGCACAATGATTCATTAGAAGCTCCAAAAATAATGTCATCAACATATATTTGAACAACTAGAAAATCAGATGTATATGTTTTGAAAAATAAAGTAGAATCTGAATTTCCAATAGAAAAACCATTATCAAAAAGATATGTCTTGAGCCTTTCATACCAGTTCCTAGGTGCTTGTTTTAAACCATAAAGTGCTTTCTTAAGTTTATAAACATAGTCACATTTTTCCGGTATTTCAAAACCAGTTGGTTGGGCAACGTGCACTTCTTCTTGAATGATCCCGTTTAGAAATGCACATTTTACATCCATTTGGTAGAGTTTGATGTTTTTATGTGCATTAATAGCTAGTAATATTCGAATAGCTTCAAGTCTTGCTACTAGTGAATACGTTTCATCAAAGTCTATTCCCTCTTGTTGATTATATCCTTGTGCTACTAACCGAGCTTTATTCCTTATTACTTCTCCTGCCTCATTTAGCTTATTCCTAAAAAAACCATTTAGTTCCAATGATGGTTTTATCTTGTGGTTTAGGAACTAAATCCCATACATCATTTTTAGTGAATTGGTTTAATTCTTCTTGCATTGCTATTATCCAATAGTCATCTTTAAGAGATTCAGATACCTTCTTAGGTTCAATAATAGAAACAAAGGCCATGTTTGCAACATCCTTAAAGGAAGAACGAGTTTTGACTTTATCATTTGGATTTCCAATAATTAATTCTTGAGGATGATTTTTAATAAGTCTAGGTATAGGTTATGTTGCAGTTTGGTCATTGCTTGTAGTATCTTTCTCACTATCATTTGGTATGTTTAAGTTTTCAAATTGATGAGTGAGATCAACTATTTCAAGATTTTCTGATTTTGACTCTTCATGAAAAGACACATGAATAGATTCCTCAACTTTTCTAGAAATAGTGTTGTAGATTCTAAATGCTTTGCTAGAGGTAGAATATCCCAAAAAGAATGCTTTATGTGATTTAGAATCAAACTTATCTCTATCCTCTTTAGTATTTAAGATATAGCATGTGGATCCAAAGGTATGAAAATAGTCAACTCTAGGTTTCTTAGAATGTATTATTTCATATGGTGTTTTCTTCAAATGGGAGTGAATAGTTACTCTATTTAACACATAGCATGCGGTGTTTACAGCTTCAGCCCAAAAGGTTTTAGGTGTGTTATGTTCGAGCATCATAGTTCTAGCCATTTCTTGTAGTGATCGATTTTTCCTTTCAACTATACCATTTTTTTGTGGAGTGCGTGGAGCAGAAAAATTGTGAGTGTACCCTTGAGATGTGCAAAATTCTTCAAATACATGATTTTCAAATTCTCCACCATGATCACTTCTAATGGTACATATTTTGTTTTGTAATAGATTTTCAATCTTGGAACAAAATTTTATAAAAACATGAATAGTGTCATCTTTGGTTGCTAGAAAATGTACCCATGTATATCTACTATAATCATCAACAATAACAAAACAATATCTTTTGCCACCAATAGATTGTGTCCTCATGGGTCCAAATAAATCCATATGAATTAATTCTAAGGATCTACTGGTACTAAGTACATGTTTAGGTTTAAAAGAGATTTTTGTTTGCTTTCCCAAAGTACATGGTTCACAATTTTCAACTTGATCAAAGGATAAAGTAGGCAAACCACGAACAAGATCATATTTCACTAACTTTTTGATAACATGTGAACTAGCATGTCCTAACGTTTTATGCCATAGTTGTAAAGTATTTTCATTTGCAAGTAAGCATTTTCCTACTATAGATTTCATAGAATTAGGTCTAAGAATATAAAGGTTTCCAACTCTTTTTCCTTCATAAACAACATTTGTAGTGTTTTCTATTAATAATTTGCAGCAGTTTTTGTTAAATAAAACATCATAGCCACTGTCACATAATTGACTCACACTTATTAAGTTATGGTGCAAACCATCAACGAGTAAAACATTCTTTATTTCGAAGTTTGTACCAATGGTACCTATTCCAATGATTTTACCTTTACCATTATCTCCAAAGGTGACTGTTCCACTCTTCTTTTCTTCAAAAGTTTGGAATGCATCCTTGTTTCCGGTCATGTGTTTGGAACATCCACTGTCGACCACCCAATCCTGCATTAAAATGTAGGTTTTGGTACCCATGTGATGGTCTGGTATGGTTAGAAGCATTTAAGTACAGACTGAATAAAAAATCCGATTCAGAACTTCAGTCGGTCGACAACTGTTTGACCGACATCTCTCTCGGTCGACCAATCGTCGATCGAGAAAGTTGATGTATTGCAAATTAAAAACTGAAGAAAAACAGAAGTTCTGCTCAGTCGACCAATCTTCGACCAAAATGGTTGTTGTTTTTTTGCTGTAGATTTTAATTTGTTACAGGCATCTGGTCGGTCGACAAAAGTTCGACCGATTATATTTTTGGTCGACAATACTTCGACCGACTAAGTTTCTGTTTCAGTACAACAGTTCAGAAAATTACCATAATGCATGAAACCTTGTATTAAGTTGAGATAAGACAATAGAATTTGCAAAAATGAGCATTTGATCATATCTCAACTGAATTTCATTTGACTTTACTAAGTTTGGGGTTTTGGAACCCAAACTTAGTCGGAATCCTTGGTCTTATAAGGGCATGAAAATGAATAATGTCTAAGACGTAGACAAAAATGACAAGTAATAGAATCAACTTCATTTCTTTTTCTAGGGATTGTGTTCTTAGGTACAAACATAGTTTGAGTCTTGGATGCTTTAGCTCTTTTGGGTTGATTTTTCTTTGGAGCATATCCCAATCCTCTTCTTCCATTGAAACTAGAGGAAATTTTCAGAATGTTATTAAGGATCTCTTTTCCTCTTAAGTCATTTAGGTTTCTTTGTAGCTTTGCAATGTCATCCGTCTTCTTGTGTAAATCTTTCCTTGCTTGATCTAAATCAGACAATAGGGAGTCTCTTTCTTTTACAACATTGTCATAGTCTAGATGGTTACATAAAATTGGTTGGGTCTGAAAATCATTTAGTTTAGCTAACAAATCAATCTTTTCTTGAGAGATAAGATTAACATTTGTTTCTAGAGTAAGTAACTTTCTAGTGTAGTCATTTAAAGATGTTTTTAAGGACAGATTCTCAAGATCAATGTTGTTCTTTTTAGAAGAGAGATCATTTAATCTAGCATATAACTCATCATTTGTTTTGGTAAACTTCTTTAGTTTCTTCTTGCAATCAACATACTTATCATGAGTTTCTTGCAGACTAGTAATTAACTCTTCTTTAGGAAGATCAAGAAGGCTTACCTCTTGAGAGTCCTCATCATCTTCTCTTGCCATTATACATTCCACCTTTTCTTCTCCACTTTCACTCTCACTTGACTCGTCCCATGCAGCTTTATAAGCTTTTTCTCCCTTCTTTTTGTGTGAGATTTTCTTTCCTTTCTTTGCTTTAGGGCATTCATTTTTGAGATGTCCTTTCTTTCCACACTCAAAACACCTAGGAGGAGATGAAGAAGAACTAGAAATTTTGTTAGATCTAAATCTTTTATATTTCTTACCATTGACAATCAAGGCTTCTTCTCCTTCTTCTTCACTTGACTCATCACTTTCCGGTGTAATGATTTTTGAAGCCTTTAGAGCCACATCCTTCTTTTTCCCTTGTTGTAGTTCACGTTCTCTTCTTTCTTCTTCTTCTAGGGTTGCTTCATGATCTTCTAGGTTTCCAATGAGTTGTTCCATCCTTAGTTGAGTGAGGTCATTTGCTTCTTCAATGGTCGTCACCTTTGGCTTGTATTTGGGAGGAAGTGATCTAAGGATCTTTGACACCTGATCTTCCTCACTAATAACTTTACCTAAAGCATTCAAACCATTTACAATAGAAGAGAATTTTGCATTCATATCACTAATAGATTGATTCGGATCCATACGGAACTGTTCAAACTTTTGTTTAAGCATTCCAATTTTAGAGTTCTTAACTTGAACAGTCCCTTCATAAGTTATGGAAAGTCTATGACAAATTTCATAGGTTGTTTCACAATTTGATATCCTATTAAATTCTCCTACTGAAATTGAACAATAGAGAATACTTACAGCCTTTGCATTCATTTGAGCCGATTTTACCGTATTGGTGTCCCAAGCTGCATATTCCGCTTGAGGAAGCTCATAGGGGGTTGACACCATCCTCCATAGATCCCAAATAATTCCTTGGAAATAAAATTACATTCTTCTTTTCCAGTAGGTGTAGTTAGTTCCATCGAATGCCGGAGGTCTAGCCACAAGTGTCCCTTTAAGGTTGAGGTTGTTGAGAAACTTGTCACCCATTCTTCAAGACTTGGTTAGAGTTCCTTGAAGCCTGCTCTGATACCAATTGAAAAACCACTAGAGGGGGGTGAATAGGGTTTTAAAGTAATTTAAAAATTATTTAACTCAAACAACCACAAATGAGAAACCAAGAAGGAGACAAAGGGTTTAGAGTGGTTCCAACCTTAGCAAATACTAAGGTTGTCAGACCACTACCCGTTTGCTTACCCAACTGGGATTTTGAAAGTATTAATTTTATTGCCTTCTCAAGGAATTACACAAAATATAATACTTTCTTACACCCCTTTGAACAGCCTTCACTTGAAGTAGATGCACCAACTCGAGGTAGCCTTCTTGAAGTAACTCCAAGCTCCCCCTTGAAGTAGCCTTCCTCTTAGAAGTAACCTCCCATTGCACCAGCCTTCTAGAAGTAGTTCAAAGTCTCCTTCTTCACCAAGAAGAACACGACCCTCTCCAATCCGCAACCTCCAACCTAAGAGTAGCAAGGAGAGTACAAGTAATGAAAGTGAACAAGAAAGGAAAATGGAAATTACAACTTATCCTTTGAAGCTCAAGGCTTGATTTGCCTAGATCAAGCGTGTAGATCTCCTAACCAATGTATATGAAATTTTGATTGTTGTGGATAGGAGATACTAGCCTATAGGACACGAAATTTGAGCCAAGAGGAAAGTAGCCAATTTCAAATATGTTCAATTGCTCACAAACAGGTTGCTCAATGCAAGTGTATGCTCAAAGATTGCTCAAGTGTGTAAAACAAGTGAGTTTAGGTGTCCTAAAGCATTCCCTATTTATAGGAATGTCCTCCAAGTGATTAAGGACGTTCTAGACACTTTCTAGGGGGTTCTAAGTGCTTAACTAGCCGTTAGGTACAAGTTAGTTGCTTTAACAACGGCTAGTTAATTAATTCTGCAGTTGTTGTCAGAGTCCATCTCGGTCGAGAAATAGTCGACCGAGATACCTACTCGGTCGAGGTTTTGTCAACCGACAGGCTCTCTGGATCAAGTGTTTGCAACGTTCATCTCCAACTGCCAACTACCTTGTCAGTTGAGTCTAACGGCTACTTGGGTCTTTCTCGGTCGAGATGCTTGTTGACCGAGAGTGTCTCGGTAGAGGATTTTGTCGACCGAGATCGACCCTGTTTCAATGTTTCAAATAAAGACATTAAGTGTGTGTATGAGTGTGCATATGTGACACTATTGAAGGGGATGACCTATCTAAGTGTTGTGATTAGCTAGGGAAGATCTAACGCTTGATTTACATGAAGTCTAAGTACTTGTACATTATATATTTGTACAAGTTTACAATTAATTACATTGCATGAAATTTACAAGCATTCAAGCATATAGATTCCCTAGTGCTTTGTCATACACCTTATTCCTGCAACACTCAAGTAGCATGTTAGATCAACAAGAATGAAATGTTTTTCATTATCAAAACAAAGGGATTTACAGATGTCCATTTAGCCAACAATCTCCCCCTTTTTGAAGATGACAAATATTTCCTTAATATAAAATAAGGAAATATAAAACATGTGAGTTTCATATCTGAAGATTACCTTTGTAAATTTTTTCTCTTGTTTGTAAAATGTGTGCTTATTATTCCCCATGAATTATGGAACATGAAATCCAATTCTTTTAGGGAATATCGCAACTTTCAATGTAAAGCCAAGAGTTTATGAAACTCATTGATTGAGTTTTACACAATTATTAAATTTTAAGTTTTATATTTATTTCTCCCCCTTTGTCATTTCAAAAAGATAACCGTTAAAAAACAAGAAAACTCCCCCTTAATTATAGGTCCCATCTAATAGAAAGATGTCCATTAAAAGCAAAAATGATGCAAATAAAAACATTGTTAAGAAGCACAAATATCAAAGAAAACATCTTCTAAAGGAGTGATAAGCAGTTGCTTCCTTATTTTGTTGAATTGGTCTAGTGGAAGCGGTTTTGTAAAAATATCAGCCAATTGATCTCCCTTATCAACATGATGAAGGGAAACATGATTCTTAGAGATATGATCCCGTAAAAAGTGATGACAGATTTCAATATGTTTAGCTCGGCTGTGTAAAATAGGATTGTGTGCTAAGTTTATAGCGCTTGTGTTGTCACAAAAGATAGGCGTAGATGAAAGAGTAAAACCATAATCGTTTAACACTTGTTGCATATAAAGCACTTGAGCACAACAAGATCCGGCTGCCATATATTCAGCTTCAGTTGTAGAGAGGGCAACCGTATTTTGTTTCTTGCTAAACCAAGATACTAAAGCTCTCCCTAACAAGAAACAACCACCACTAGTGCTCTTGCGATCAAGTCGACAACCAGCATAATCAGCATCAGTATAAGCTTTAAAATCCAAGGATTGTCCTTTTGGATACCATAAACCAAAACATGTAGTGTCGGCTAAGTATCGAAGAATTCATTTAACTGCTTGAAAATGAGAGTGCATGGGTTGTGATTGAAATCGAGCACAAAGACCAACAGAAAACATGATGTCCGGTATAGAAGTAGTTAAGTAAAGCAAACTACCAATCATGGCTCTATATAAGGAATCATCAATAGGTTCCCCATTTTCATCCTTATCAATTTTAATAGAGGTAGCCATAGGAGTAGTAGCATGTTTGCACTGATGCATCCCAAAATGTTTTAAGAGTTCCTTAGTATACTTTTCTTGGCTTATAAAAATCCCAGCAGGCGTTTGTTTAATTTGGAAACCAAGAAAGAAGGTTAGTTCACCCATGAGGCTCATTTCAAATTCTTTTTGCATAATGTCACTGAATTGTGTGCACAATGATTCATTAGAAGCTCCAAAAATAATGTCATCAACATATATTTGAACAACTAGAAAATCAGATGTATATGTTTTGAAAAATAAAGTAGAATCTGAATTTCTAATAGAAAAACCATTATCAAAAAGATATGTCTTGAGCCTTTCATACCAGTTCCTAGGTGCTTGTTTTAAATCATAAAGTGCTTTCTTAAGTTTATAAACATAGTCACCTTTTTCTGGTATTTCAAAACCAGGTGGTTGGGCAACGTACACTTCTTCTTGAATGATCTCGTTTAGAAATGCACTTTTTACATCCATTTGGTAGAGTTTGATGTTTTTATGTGCAACAATAGCTAGTAACATTCTAATAGCTTCAAGTCTTGCTACTGGTGCATACGTTTCATCAAAGTCTATTCCATCTTGTTGATTATATCCTTGTGCTACCAACCGAGCTTTATTCCTTATTACTTCTCCTGCCTCATTTAGCTTATTCCTAAAAACCCATTTAGTTCCAATGATGGTTTTATCTTGTGGTTTAGGAACTAAATCCCATACATCATTTTTAGTGAATTGGTTTAATTCTTCTTGCATTGCTATTATCCAATAGTCATCTTTAAGAGCTTCAGATACCTTCTTAGGTTCAATAATAGAAACAAAGGCCATGTTTGGAACATCCTTAAAGGAAGAATGAGTTTTGACTTTATCATTTGGATTTCCAATAATTAATTCTTGAGGATGATCCTTAATAAGTCTAGGTATAGGTTGTGTTTCAGTTTGGTCATTGCTTGTAGTATCTTTCTCACTATCATTTGGTATGTTTAAGTTTTCTAATTGATGAGTGAGATCAACTATTTCAAGATTTTTTGATTTTGACTCTTCATGAAAAGACACATAAATAGATTCCTCAACTTTTCTAGAAATAGTGTTGTAGATTCTAAATGCTTTGCTAGAGGTAGAATATCCCAAAAAGAATGCTTTATGTGATTTAGAATCAAACTTATCTCTATCCTCTTTAGTATTTAAGATATAGCATGTGGATCCAAAGGTATGAAAATAGTCAACTCTAGGTTTCTTAGAATGTATTATTTCATATGGTGTTTTCTTCAAATGGGAGTGAACAGTTACTCTATTTAACACATGGCATGCGGTGTTTACAGCTTCAGCCCAAAAGGTTTTAGGTGTGTTATGTATATATATATTTCTTGAATCCAACAACAACCTTATAACATCATCGTGATACTGACCAACATTAGAACCCGAAGTGAAAGACTTAGCCCGACGGCTGACTGTAGAAATAGTTCCAGAACAGCTCAATAGTACGAGACTTACTGGAATCAGCTCTAGAAATATTTTACAAAGTACGGGTTTGCTTTCATTTAAAAACTATTATAAATATCAATTGACTAAAACATTGGATTATTGGAGTTATCGTGTCATTAGTATAGGATTTACCTTATATATATATATATATATATATATATATATATATATATATATATATATATATATATATATATATATATATATACACACACACACACACACACACGGGTACCTCCTCCCCTTCCACCATCATTGTCATCCTTCTCCTTGTCCTAGGGTTCCTCCAAAGGTCGTGTAACGTACTATATGAGGCCCCCACCACATGGAGGACATGATTCTTGCCTCGGTAGCCATGGAGAATCCTTACCGAGATCCCCCTCTAGTTCCTACACCTTAGAGCCTCCTCGATAGACCTGCAAGGTTTCCGAAGGTCTCCCTAACCTTTGTGTTACTCCAGCACGTCAACAGCAAGAAGAGGAGAAGCCTCACATCCATGGTAAGGACCCATCTGAAGATTGTCCTTTGCAGACCTGTTAGGATGGAGGAAGAGGGGTTAATGTGTCAAGGACCAAGCTATGCGGCAGTTCCTACTTACATACAGGAGTTGGCTCCTGAGTAAACCAGGTACCACAGTATCGGCAGCAGCCTCACGTGCATTGGGTGTCAGGATGAGTGGCACATGACGGGAGTCTCTCCCTCAGGTAGACAACGACTGGGCCGAGCCCAGTAAGGGTTGTGTAGGCTGCGCCCAACCCAGATATGAAGTCATCTCCTTCCCTACCTGAGCCATGATGTTGGCTTGCAAATAGTTTGTGTAGGTCGTAATGGCACCTCCATGGCTAGGGCAGGCTAGCAGGTCTGCACCATGGTGCAGGCGCTCGATGAAGTGAACGAAGAAGGTGTTGGCTACCAGCAGAAATATTGTGGTGGGCATCGGATTTCTTGAAGTCAGGGTACGTCGGTCATGCACCAGCCTGGAGGCAGCGCAAGCCACACACGGGGGAGAGGAAGATCAGACCGAGGAGTCAAAGTGGACATGAAGTAGATAGTCGGGGAGAGAGATGGTGTGGGGTGCATGAGGAGGCAATAGCGGAGAACCAACCTTAGTGGCTCTCATAGAACCTGGGCGACACCACTATGACTCACGAGAGAGTGCGGACGCATGAGGGAGAAAGGAAGGTCGGCAATATATGAACCAGCTATGGATAGGTACAGAGGATAACCTGAGAAGTGAACTGCGCCTGACTTACTCAGGATATGTTGGTGCAGACCAATGATAAACGGCCACGTGGCATCTTTTAAGGTATCTTTGGAGCTTTATGATGTTTATCGTTTAAAATTCATAGGAACATCTAGGAATATTGGAATATGGCAAAATTATACATCAAAATGATCAGAAAAATGAGAGGAACCCAAATAAAATATAATTGAGGCCTAGTTATGCTTTTTTTCTCAAAGTAGTGTAAAGATGGGTTTAAGGTGTGATTAATGTATTTAAACCATATATTTGTGGGATAGGATGTTTGAATGTGCTAAAAATGATTTCTTTGACGTAATAATTAATGTTGAACAAGATGATAAAGCAAGATGATAATTATAATAAAGAAAAGAGTAGTTAAGGTTTCTTATGTGAATAACCATACATATGGACAATTAAGGTTAAAGGGTCATATCTTGCAGTATTTTAATGAGCATGATTGAATCTTAGTCATTATAATAAAAGTATGTGGTAGATTTGATGATCATAGTTACACTTAATATAAATTAGATCATGAAAATGATTATACATGACTTGAATGATAACTCGATAATAAGGAAACCTAAATGTAGATTAGGACCTGAGTAGGGATTAATCAAATTAACGTGATTAATATGATTGGTGACACTTTAGGGTTTACATAAATACAGATTAAAGATGATAGTTTGATTTTCTTGCTTGATTGGACAATATTCTAGAAAGGAAATATGCTTGATAATCTACATGGCTCACCATTAAGGTACGTGGTTACACCTATGCGCGCATACGCATGTTAGTTTGTCGGTGCTTTCTGAGGTTTCTCGAGGATTGAATGATTTTTATGTAGGTTTTTTATTTACATTATGTTCAATCATAAGGTCACTATGAGTATCATTTAAGGAAAGATTAAGTGAAGAAAATATCAATTTATATTTATAAGTATTGACTGAATATATGTTGTTATCATATTTGCACTCTTTTAGATGCACCCCACGTACCAGTTTGGCAACATATTGATCGCATATTTGTTTTGAGACATTTTAGGTATAAATTGATATACATCATAAAATATATGAAGATAAATATGGAAATTACATTAAGGCACTAAAGTTAATTAAAAGGAGGATTATTTAGTTATTTCTTCTCAAAAGTATTGTCCTAGAGATAGAAAGTTCATGTAAGCATCTTGTTTATAATCTTTTAAAATGAATGAAATTATCTTCTATTTTATATTGTTTGATTAAAATCTGGATCCTTGGGTAATTTTTGTAGGTAATGACTCTCATCTTTTTGGCCTTCTAAATTGGGGGTTGCTAAAAAGTGAGATCATCATATTTGGTATTAGAGTACTAGATTTTCCAATTAATATCTAATAGTTTATAATTTCAAGTAATCTATAGAAATATGAGGGAATTATTATGGCATTTTCTAAAGATGATGACGTGACATCCCCAGATTTTCTAAAACTTAATCTGATGTGTGACGTCCAAATAGAAACCTTGCCTCAGTGAGCATCCCAATTTAAACACTACACACTAGGCTAAGAAGAAGAAAATCAGAAGAAGTCAGAAGGAAACAACAGTCGCACATGCACATGAACAATAATAAAACCATACAACACATGTTCACCATTCAACATATAATTACATAATGAATTGTTACAACATTTGATATTACATACTGAACAACAAACTTCTACATATACTTGTACTACCACTAAACAATAGGATCTTAAGACAACATGTCCACCCATACATCAGCTCGCCACACAACTCTCAGCTATCCTGGATCTTCAAGATCGTATGTCCACAACCTAAATAAAAGATTGCATGTGGTACATCAGCACAATATTCAAGAATATTGTACTGAGTACGCCTATGTGTCTTTTATATACCTCTCATTACTAAGCTTGGCAATAAGATAAAACCAACACTTGGCAGTTATAAAGAAATATAAGAGAAATTATATACTTCCACAAAGATGTTCATTAACCAAAGAGAACACATATTTTAAGCACATTTTCCATTATATATCCATGCATTGACCGCTAAAGGTTTTAATGCATTCTCTTGACTCTCATAGAGCTCAAGATTAAGGCATTTATGATCACTACCAAAGAGTCAGATCATCTGTACAATGTGACCACTACCGAAGAGTTAGATCACTTCCAAGCACACTACCAAAGAGTTAGTGTGTTCATATAATGGAACAGATATATTATGTTTTATGTGTTCATAGCCATAAGTATGGAAAATCAAGCAACATATCATATAAGAACAATCATTTCATCCAATACCATATGCTAAGTATTTTATTACACATATAATACAAGCATATTGTATAATAAGCCAAGTAAGAGGTAATGGCGTACCTTGATCATAGATATACTAAATAATATTCCTGATGTCAACTATATCCTTGTTCAAATCATGATTAAGACAAGATCATATACTAGCATCAATTTCTCATCATCTTAACCCTAGTCGTGTTCATTAAGGTTTGCTTAGTCCACTCGGATGTGTGCATCATTACTTACATTCTTGTCTTAGAATTATCTTACTGTTGTTGTTTTCCATATTATGGTTCATTATCTGAACATTAGGTTCCATATCATTTTTGTGCACATATTAACCCTACTTTATATACATTACTCAAATTAGGGTTACAACCCATGTATTAAGGGTCATCTTCATATAACTTGAATTTGATGCATCAAACCGATATCAAAGTTCCACATTAGATACCATTTACTGATATTAGGGTGTTCTATAAATTTCATCATTTATTGAGCATGTATGTATTTACTATATTTTATTTAGGGTTATTAGCCCTAATTAGCCATATGGAGAAAATTATAAGATTTTGTGCATCATAATATCTGACATGAAAAGTGTTATACATAATATTTTAAAGTTAGTGATACATCCTCATAATTTAAGTCTTCATTTGATAGTCATTATCCATTAAAGAAGCAAAATACAACTTACATGATATTACTGATATTAGTGCATCAAAGACTGATATGATGGTTTCATGTTATTCTATGCATTTATCTGAGAATTTTGGTACCTTATTTGTAATTTCTTGATATGTGTGATAATTATTATGATTTATACAAAATCAAAGCATTTTCAAGATTTTCAAGTTAATTACCTTGTCCTGGCCAATCGACTGTCGTCGCGTGGCCTTTAGGGGTTGCAGCTCACACCTCTTGGGCTCAGGTTGATCTTGCAGTTTACTAGATCTGGTTCAGCATGAATGGATTAGGTCGGTCAGTTCTTAGTGATTGGACCTGGTTCACGTTGGTCTTGGATTCGGTTTGAAGGGCCATTTTCCCTTATCGCTTCCTCACGATCTTTGTGATCTCCCGATCCACAACGATGTGTCTACGTGCATGGTTTCTCTCCCACCCAAGCCACCATTGTAGGGAAGACATATGATGGTTAGTGGTCGTCCTATACTTCACCCTCACAACTCTATTGGTGCTTCGTCTTCTCCGTTTCACGTGCTAGTCTTCCAGAGTCACAACGGGACTCTGTTCGAGAGGGCCGCCTCTGTCAGGTTCTCCTCCGGTGAGGATCTCAACCGCTCCATCATCTAGTAAGAGCCACCATTCTTGGACCTTCGGTGACCAAGCAAGTGACATTGAATCCTACGCAATCTCTGCTTCATGCCGTCGGGCAAGGGCATCCTTGGTTCCGGTAGTAGGGCTCCTTCTCCAGATCATGATCCTTGATCTCACACTTGACGCGAGCGTGCACCCGCGGAGGCTGGTCTAAACTCCAACGTGGGGTCAACGGCATATTGGTATCCCCGAGATCACGCTGCCTCCATGTTGTTGTGATCTTTGAGCAACGACGATGGATCGTCTCCTCCTCGTTCTGCTTAATGCCTCTATTGGCTCCTCCATGCGGCTTCATGTGAGTGAGAGCCTATCCGACGCCCACTTGTGAGTCCATCGTGGGGCTTGATTCTAGCTGACGTGATCTTCCTCGCAGTCATAGTTGCTGGCAACTGAGAGATAGCAGTGTGGGGATCTCTCATTCTCTCGCTCTCCAACTACCTCATGTATAAAAACTGAAAAGAACATCTATCGGTAGGTCTCGGTCATCCAAGGAAAAAGAGTTCCTCGTACTTGTCATGCCACGATTGACGATCGTGGTTTCATGGGGAAACTCTTGCCTCATCTCGTCAAGTACATAACTACAAGGTGGGAAACACGGCCAATCATCTGATTCTACTCATACACATCATTCAGACAAGGCCACATAGTGAATCCATGACATCTCAAGCCAAGGGGAGTGTGATACTGGATACTATCAAAACTTAAGTAGAAAGAATGAACCTTAGCCATAAATACATCAACATATTGAATATTTCACAAACTTTAAACCTCTATAGCCTCTGATTGGATGGTCTAATGATCACCAAATTTTGATCCTAGTTTCGTAATCACTTAAGCTACATTCTCTTCAATTTTGGTGTCAAAACTCTGCTATTTGGACATCCAATTAAATACTCCAAAAATGTATAAACTTAGGGATCTTAATCATGGTATCAACATCAATCAACATACAAACTTTGCCAAAAACTTAGAACTCTCAATCTAACTCAAACATATGAGTCCTAAAGGTATCTTGTTTTGAGTCTTAGGTATCTTAGTGTTATGGGAGTGAGAGATAGGATAGTACACATGCCATACACCAAGGATAAAAGATGAAGTAAGTTGGAATGCGGCTATGAGGTATGAGGACAAAGATGATAATGTACCCTGGTGGAGTGAACGATACATTGATGGTTTGCAAACACAGAGAGAAATGAGGTAGACATCTTTATCATGAGCTATGTGGAACTTTCAAGTTAAACCAAGTTGAGTTTGATCATCATGATGATAAACTCAGAGTTTTCTTGAGGAAGATAGACTTAGAGTTGAGATGAGATAATAAGTGGAATACATGGAGGTGCATGTCTTCAAGGGAAAAAAAATAGATGAGAGAGTCCTAAAGGTATCTTATTTTGAGTCAGATCCTAAGACATTGGCCAGGAAGTCACACGTATCCGAGAGTCCTCGTATTCTGACTAGCGGTGCGGAGGAAAATCTTGCCATCCCCCAAACGTGATCCTTTCTAGACACCTCTGTCTTTCAAAAAATCCTCTAATAACTCCCTTGGGTTCTACAGAATTTGTAAAATTCAATAATTATTAAAGATTAAGTGAGGAACCTATGCTCTGATGCAAAATGTAACAACCCCGCCTCCCGGTAACCCCTAATTAAGGGAGACCAGAAGGCCAGAGACATTATCCAAATTAATAGGATCAAAGGTTCGACAAATAATCAATAACAATTATTAAATTCTACCAGCTATACTGAAATATGGTAAAAATAAAAACTTTGCATACCTTTTGAAAACTTGGATCTCTAAACTTCTATCCACATATGAATTCTACTCTAACTAATCCTCCTTGTATTTTAATTCATGTATTTCACAATATGACGATTTACTGTTTGTCCTTTTGGCTTGTACCTAAAATGCTGACAAACAAAACGTCGGTCAGCATAAAGTTGGTATGTGGGGGAAACAATAATCATGCAACTACGATAACAATGTAATCAGTCAATTATGATTTAAATAAACAACTTTACTTTTCCGCATAACTGCTCAATCCCTACATACCCTAGCCTCTACGTTGTCCCTGTAGTGGACCTGGATGCTACCTTCCTTATGGTAGATCCCCACTAAACCCCTCATGATCCCACCTAATAGGTGAACTAGTTTCTAGGGTTGAGTCACATGGCACTACCCGTAGGTAGCCCACTCCTTAACTCATGGCATGCTAAAGAGTCTCATGGTACTACATGTGGGTAGCCCAATTTCTAACTCATGATAACCTAGACCTTGCTCTAGGTTACCCCTTTTTAGCCTTTGCAAAGCCACAGAGGTGGATCAGGATCTGAGCCAGTCATGTATGCACATTTATAGTGATAATCATAGTCACTTTATAGTCGCATGAAATAAATAGGCATCCAACAGTTATTTCCAAGCAACCGATAAAATGTTTGGGAATCACCGTGAAACTAGAGTGATTATTCATAAGCGTAACCACATACCTATCAGGATGATTTGAGACAGAATAACCCATGCAAGTAAGAAATCCAAGCAAGCACACATACAAGATCCTGAAATAACCATACAATTTCCTTTTATTACTCAGGTCATCAAGATCTATTAAACCTAGCTCACTTCCTAGGGTTTCTAGTTCACTTTTAGGGTTTCCATTGCAATTAGGGTTTCCCTTCATATTTTACTATTTTAAACCCTAATTTTATACCATTACTCATAAACCCTTATTATCTTATCTATTCTTCAATACTAAGGTTATCTTAATAACATATAACCCTATTTTCAGATTTAAAGGCACCATTAACCATGAATTAATTTCATTAAGCTTCTTTTACATTAAAGCTACTATTTTTATCCTTTTAATCCATGACAAGATCATTATGTGCATTCATCATCAATTCATAGTTCATTATGGTCTAATTCACATATGAACTCTATTCATCATTAATTCTACCTTTAATTCATTAGACAACCCTAATTACTACATTAAGGGCATTTATCCACAAATTAGGAACTGTAATGCTCGAAATAGCTTAGAGTCATTATATCTTATCTTTATTCACAATTTTGAAAAATTAAAACCATTAATAGTCGCATTTACCAATAGTAGGGTTTCAAGGCCCATTAAAGTATATTCATGCACATGAAACTCCAATTAAACCAATTACGTGCAAATTTCATCCTTTCTATTCCTAAAGTTCCTTTTATCATTAATAGGTTAATACCAACTTTAATCATCCATTAAACCCTACTAAATATATTAATCATCTCAAAACAAGGTTTCTTAATCTTTAATTCATCAAAGTTAATAACTTACACTACTTTTCGAGTCATAAGAGGAATTATCTTCTAAATATATTTTTATTAGATTCCTCTCATTTTTCTAAGCAAAAAGCATATATTATTTTCTACCATCGGAGTTACAGATAAGAAGATATGATTTTTGTATTATTCCACTTACTTGACCAATTAGAGGATGCCATGTCGCATCCTTTACCATGCAAAGCACTCGACGAGATTATAATTGAAAGATGGTTTTACCCCCCACTTGAGTGGCTGGCTCTTTAGCACGTGGAGGGTAAAAAGGTCCAATGGGCATCCATCTTCTTCAACCTCACAATCCCTTCCTGTCGCCGACCTGAAGCCCTACGCACAGCTCTCCTGCTCCATCCCTAACCTCGACGGCTGCCGGGGAGGTTCCCCCTAGCTCTGTCGTGCCCCCGCGTTGGTGAGGGAGGTACTGGGTTGTGGCCATGATGGCCAGTTCGAGCTTTCTAGCTCTACAGCACGCGGACCTCCCATGGTCGTCCTGTTGGTTTTGCACATGAGCTAGGGCACAAGGTTGATAGTTGTGTTCCTCCTGACATTGTGGGAGCATCTTGCTTCCACCGAGATCCAGTTCAGGGCCCCTTGTTGCCCCGGGGTCGCAATACCCCTATTGTTAGGGTTTTGCCAAAGAAGATGAAGAAAGAATGAGAGGAGTGTGTGGGATTCTTCTCCAACTCGATCCTGGGCTCTACCCCTTTATATAGGGGTGGGAAACGATGCCCTAGGTTGGCTTATACACGACTCAAAGAGTCCTTTTCCAAATGAAACCAATTCCTTTCATGAGAAGAAACCTTCTCTCTCTTCTTTATCTTTTTTATATTCATTTTTCATTAAATATTAGGATTTTGAAAATTTCTTCCTTTATCCTCTTTGTACTTGCCTTTTGATTTATCAGCACGAAATGATATTCTCTTTTAATAGAAAATATATCCCTTTTAATAGTACCATGAAATTCATTCATTATGCATCACATTATCCTCTTATTTTTCTTTATTGGTATTTTCTCTTTCTTTTCCTTTATTGGGGCTCCTTGGACCCAAAGAAATTATAATATTTCAAAATTCCTTTTTAAGGAATACTCATTGTCCTTCTGGATGCATCTATATCCACTATTTCACATTATCTTGTTTATTTCTTATTAAAATATCTCTTTTTGAGGATTTCTCTTTATTTATCTTTTATTTTCCTCATTGGTATTCCTTTTAATATTAGGAATCCTTGGGATA
Organism: Alisma plantago-aquatica; assembly: GCA_963693085.1. Classification (NCBI taxonomy): domain Eukaryota; kingdom Viridiplantae; phylum Streptophyta; class Magnoliopsida; order Alismatales; family Alismataceae; genus Alisma; species Alisma plantago-aquatica. The sequence continues at coordinate 476,521,288 of OY856411.1, forward strand.
CGAAATTCCATCAAGGATAACTCAATTATACTTCTTTCCACTTATTTTCTACATTTTATCATTGTTTTCAATTTCTTTCTTAATAAAGAAATACTTAATTGATCTTTTCTTTTCTTATTGTATTTTCTTTGCAACTTTGGCCTCCTTGGGACCCAAGGAACCCAAGAGGCATGAATTCCACCTTTGGGTTATATTCTTTTGCCTTCTAGAGGTTTCCACATCTCTCTTTTCTCAAAACTCAATTATTCATTTATTAATTGAATTTCCTTGTTATTGGGCCCAATAGACAATAAAGACCACAACACAATCATCAAGGCTATTGGAAACAAAATCCATTTATTCGAAACAAATTGTATAATTATTTGTCCAAATATATTTAATATGAGAAATTACATTTCTCACCCAATCAACCCAAGAATTGGAGTTGTAACATCCTTCCCCTCTTATAGGAATTTTGTCCTCAAAATTCCATCAAGTAAACAAACAGTTCAGGATAAGACTTTTCCATGTCCATCATTGGCCCCTATGTGGCTTTACCTTATCCATGGCTCTTCCAAAGAACCTTTATCATCACATATTCTTTTCTCTGAGTTCTTTCACCTTGGCATGTATAAATTTCACAGGTGACTCAGGTCATTTCAACCTCCCTTGGGGCTTACTAGGTTCATTGCTCTGCACATGGTCTGAGCGCCTCACATAGTGCTTTAAATTGGACACATGAAACTCATCACACATCACATTATCCTGAGGGGTAAGGGAAAACTTAACCTTCTTCACCAAACCATGTCAAACGAACCCATGCATCGGAGACTCATCTCTCTTAACTATAACTTAGAGGGGTCGGATTTTCATGTCACATATTCCCCCAAAATGAACTGCATGTCAATCTACTTTGCATCTGCTTACAACTCATGACGTCTCTGTGCTCCTTTCAGCCATTGCACGATCAAGCGACTTCATCTGCACACATTGTGGTCCTTTCTTGACCTTCGTGAGGTCCCTTCACCAACATAATCTTAATGAAGTGGTGATCGACACAACCTCCCTTATAGAGCTTCTCTACAACCCGATACTGGCTATGGTAGTTATCATCACATCTTACAAAGGACAAAAATTGTCTCTATGTATCACCCTGAACGAGCACACATGCTCTCATCAGACCCTCTAGTCTGGATCATACTAACCATTAGTTAGGGGTGATAAACTGTACTATCATCGAGTTCTTCATGTATCTACTTCCACCTCCTGGAAGTGAATCTTCAAGTTATAATCAAGAACTTTTAAACTCTCATCATGGTGTAGTTGAACCATCTCTCTCATGTGTAGTTCAACCGGATCTATCCCTTGACAAAACTCTTTCTTTCTCATGTCATCTAGGTAAGGCGATCTACCATAACCCATATTGCATCATAACCTTCCTTGGTCTAGGGGATACTTTCCACAACATTCATAGTGATGAACTCCCATTCCCTCTCGGGAACTCTTTATACTTTATATTAATGCACTGTGTTACTGATCTTCATCATTCACCTCCTGGCTTGCATGGCCACATGCAACTTCATCTTAGGCATCCAAAGTCCTACTATCACTTATTATCTTGGTAGTACAGTGTATGGTGATCTTAAAATCATGATCTCCTATATGTCATGATTCCTCAAGATTGATTCCTCAGAAACCCTAAACCATTCTAATAAGGGTTTCATCACCTTCCTTTCCAAAGAAGTGCATTTGAGGTTCTACAACCATCCTTTCATTGCATCAAGGCCTAGTTTGGCTAACAAAACAACTATGAAATTGTTCAATAGATCTCGTTACATCTGAGTGTTAGTCCAAACATATCTTTTTTCCAATTGAGGGTTAACCTAACAACCTCTTCTAGCCTCCATCTAAACTAGGTAGTTGTATCGCAACCAAAGTATCTATTACCACTTCACATCCTTAGGTGTTAGGTAATGTTGAAGACATACATCTCCATGTTATTCCACTTATTATCTCATCTCAACTCTAAGTCTATCATCCTCAAGAAAACTCTAATTTTATCATCATGATGATCAAACTCAACGTGGTATAACTTGCAAGTTCCACATAGCTCATGATAAAGATGTCTACCTCATTTCTCTTAGTGTTTGCAAACCATCCATGTATCGTTCACTCCACCAGGGTGCGTTATCATCTTTGTCCTCATACCTCATAGCCGCATTCCAACTTACATCATCTTTTATCCTTGGTGTATGGCATGTGTATTGTCCTATCTCTCACTCCCATAACAAGAGGAAATAAGCATTTGGTAGCAGTCCAAATACATAGTTCTTCTTGTTCCAAGAGTAGAGATGGTACATCCCACCTTGCCAGTACACATTTAAATCTAAGTTGAAATGTGCCACACATGTCTCTACATCACAATCATCTTGTTATCGAAGTTACTTCCATGGAGAACTGGTCTCGAACCTATTTGGGTCCACACCCATTCCTTGGTCATCTCCTCTAGGTCTATAGGGTGTCGGCACTTTAGGGGTCATACCTCTTCCCTTATGCATCCAGAGAGTGCCCTACTCATCTGCCCTTTTGGGTCCCATGAGTTCATGAAGGTGATCAATCTCCTAACCCATGGCCCTCAGACAATGATAGATGTTACCTCCCGACCCTATGGTCATGTGCAACAAGGGAATTAGGCAACTCCTACTTCCATCGGTCTTATCCCTACCTGACCCTAGGATAGACTTAGGATTCTCTTATAGTACATTTTCAACTTAGAACCTTACCCAAGCCTTCATCATCTCTCTCTACATTCATGGGTTGACTTTCATCCTTTCATAGGGGTCATGGTGACCTGCCTACCTTGGTCAAGCCCCATACCAGTTACCTCCATGGTAACACATCCACATGCACTTAGAGATGGTTACCTATGGGTCTACAGTTTCATCCTCATACCATGTACTTTTCACTTAGCTTCTCAAGATCCTATGAGACCTCTTTAGGTTACCTTAAACCAACAAAACTGGTATACACCCTACAAAAGGGTCCCTCTCCCAGGATGGGAGGAAACTTCATCCCTTGACAACAAGGTCACAACCATCCTTAGGGCTTACATAAAGATGAGCATGCTTAACCCAGCAACTACTAAGGAATAAGTAGACCACCTATTAAACCATGCTAGGTCATACTTGTTCTCTTTCCTCAACATTGGATCAAGATCATACCTTCCAATGTCATCAACTCAGCTGTGAGGGGTTCATGAAACACACCTTAAACTTAAGGGGTTTCCCTATCCTCTAACCATGCTCGCATCTATAGAAACTCAAATCCCATCATGAGCATCAGGTACACCACTTCCCCTCTTAGGCCTAGGTTCACTTTTAGGTGTCCAACTGCATGCTCATTCTCTTAACCACGAATCAAGCATGTATAAGGCATGGCATGCACTCCCTGTCATCCTTCTACTCGAGCAACACATCAGGGTCAATTCCTCCTCAAGGACAACCAACAAGGTACAAGGCCTCACAACCTATTACTAAACCTCTCTAGGTCTAAGGAATTCTTCTTCCCATCTTAGAAGGTAAACACCTATACCACAGGCACATAGGTACCAAAAGCATCATCCTCTCTCTAGGGTTTGGTTCCTCTAAAGGCAACCAAGATATCCTCGGCCTCCAGGGATAGATCATGAGGAAACCACTATCATCCACTTAAGTCACATCATCCTCAACTCCCCACTATTCCTCATATCTCAGAGTTTAGGCTTCTTGCATGGGTCCTGCTCTCTCTCTCTCTAGAGCTATCCCTACAACCAACCTCACTACCCTATGTCCTTTCTCCTTGAAGGTGGATCAAGCATACCCCTACATGGTGAAGCCTATGCTCGAACTTATGTTTGTTCAAGATTATCCATAACTCTATATGCTTATCTCATAAGCCATCCTTCATACTCTCATGGCCAGGGTTTCAACCTATTGCTAGCACTACTAACGTACTCTAGGTGCATGTTATGCCCTACTTGCATAAGCCCATAGGGTTCTATAGCTCTAACCTCATCTTTGTAGGAGCTATTCTTCTCTCTAACATGCACGACCCTTTCCAGGGTTGGGTCACCAAAGGCACTAGATCATCCAACCTCACATGGCTCATAACGTCATGGGCATCCAAAAGTATGTCTAACATGACACATCTAACTCGTCAGGTCATCTCTTTCTCTGACCACCACTTAGGGTTAGGGTTAACATCATCCTTAGAGGATGTTCCAGGTCTCTAAGTATAATGGAGATCTCTGCCTCCATGACCAACTCTCTCTACTCATCCTCCTGACAAGAAGGTCTAGCCTCAGGTCTCTCTTGAGAGCAATGACAACTCGTGTCATAAGACCTAAGCATGTATCTATCCTTTAGTTTATGCTTATTATATTAAGCTTATGTCCATGACATCTTATTTACATGCTTTTCATTAATTTGGTGGAGGATTCCTTAAACCTTATCAACCTTACCCATACCTCAAGAGGGTGAGGAAAAGAGAGAAAAACCCTAAACCTCAAAATATTAACAGAATTAACGTTGAGAAGGGATGAAAATAGATGAGAGAGTCCTAAAGGTATCTTATTTCGAGTCAGATCCTAAGACATTGGCCAGACACTCACACGGATCTGGGAGTCCTCGTATTCCGACTAGTGGTGCAGAGGAAAATCTTGCCAACTCCCGAATGTGATTGTAACATCCCTGACCTGGGTTATGTTTTAACCATAGATGTTTTTCTTAATAAATTTAATTATATGCTTGCTCTTATCTCTTGAAAATTAATTAAGGCTCAAGACAAACTTATGTTTCAAATTTAGTCCTTTTTGAATAATGTTGAAACATTATTTTGCTTGTTTTGGACTAAAGTGCAAATTACCCAAGTTGAGGGGTTAACTTGCAAATGTTGCATGATAAAATGTTGCTCATATTTTTAAGCATCATAAGAATGAGAATGATGTAGAGTTATGGCTTGTGACAGCCTGAGCACCAAGAAAGAGCTTATAAAGCAATGTTGTGCATTAAAACCTAGTTTTGGTGTAATGTGCAAATTACCCAAAACCTAGGGTTCAATATGCAAAATACCACCTATAGAGAGTCCCTCATGTTTTTTTCATCATGTAGAGAAAAGAAAATGAGAGGGGCATCTCATTTGAATCACTTTGGAAGAGAGAGAATCTTGATATTAAAATAATCAAGATTTAAGCATAATTGAAACCCTAATTCAATTTAATGCAAAAATAAATATATTAATTGAAGTGCCCTTCAACCAAAATTGAGATGGTTGAATTTTCATAAGTGTGAACGTCCGTGTTCCTCGAAAAGGCCACGAAATATCCTAAGTGAGTGGAGAGCCCACTCACATTAGTAAACTAAAAAGTAATATCCACTCAATTTTGGATATTATTATTATAATGGTTAAGGTGCTTAATTTGCTTTCTTTTAATTCATAGATAATGAAGAGGAATTACAAGTTGGGAGAGATGTCTTCTTATGCAAGGGATGGAAGGGAGTATGTGGCACCAATTTTGGAGAGTTGAAGGGATTATTATATCACTTTCTCTCTCATTGAATTTCCTTATAAACATCCCATTTCCAACCCAAATGAAAGGCTTTCTCGATCCTTTTTTCTTTCCTTGCTTTGGTTGAACACAAGGGATATAAGGAGCAATAGGAGGACGTGCCCCAACCTGTAGGTAAGTTCCATAATCATTTTCAACCTTGATTTCATGGAGGAAGTAGAAAATCAATGCTTGATTTCTTTTATTCTTCATTCAATCTTCAACTTTAGCCAATCCTTTCACTCAAAGACTTGAGAACAGACCTTGGGTAGTTGAGAGAGATTAATTCACCATTGGATACGTGGAGCTTGAAGCTTGGATTCAAATTTAAAGGTGGGTTATATAACTTGAACCCTTAAATGTCATTATTGCTTGCAATTTATTCAATTTGTGTGGAACCTTTCTATTCTCTCAATTTCCTTTTAATTAGTTATTGAAATCCCCATAAGAATTGCAACTGATTTCGAAGGTTTGAAGCTTGATGATGATTACATTATAATAATCACACACCTCAACATATAACATGTGCAAATGGTTTTGCTTTTTGGTGATCAAACGATCTCAAGACCGTTTGACTTCAAACGGTCTCAAGACCGTTTGAGGGCAAACGATCTCAAGACCGTTTGAGGTCATGTGGGGGGCCATTTGTGGTCAAGTAATGTAATGATTGGAGGAAGATTGAATGGTTATATATGATTAATATAAAAAGGATTCAACAATCGATGGTCCCTTAATTTTAAACCCTAATTCAATTGGGTTCAAAACTCTAATTGATGTTGAAACAGTTTCAAACCATTTGAATAGGTTGACCAAATGAAAATGTTGACCATTTGAATAGGTTGACCGAATGAAAATGTTGACCGTTTGAATAGGTTGACCAAATGAAAGTGTTGACCAAATGAATAGGTTGACCGAATGAAAGTGTTGACCGAATGAGAGTGTTGACCGAATGAATAGGTTGACCGAATGGAGGTGTTGACCGTTTGGGATCAAACGATCTCAAAACATTTGAGGTTCAATCAATCGCAATGTTGGATTCTCCATTCAGTTTCAAAACAATTGATGAGCATTCGGTTTCAAGACCGAATGAATGAAATTAGTCTCAAGATCGAATGGTTGATTCGGTTTCAAGACCTAATGAACAAAATCAGTCTCAAAGATTGAATGGTTGATTCGGTTTCAAGAGTGAATGGGTTGATTCGGTTTTAAGACCGAATGAGTTGTTTTGAGTTACACTTGAACCAAGACTGTTTAAGGTCAAACGGTCTTCAAGACCGTTTGAAGGTCAAGTGATTCCAAGACCGTTTGAAGGTCTAATACCTTAAATCCATTTGAAGGATTAATTGATTCAAAATCCTATGAGTACAATCAACCCCATGATTGTTGATGATGTTTATCAAAGGTAATTACAATGGTTGTACCTTCAAGGTACTTAAGTGATTAGTACCTTTTGAGTGGTCAATCGTTGATGCTTATGGAAGCAACATCCCAACTTACTAAACTAACTCTAAGTTTGTATACCTAAATGAGGAGTTGACCTAATCTAATTAAGTTTGAAGTGATAAACATCCTAGAGAGGATGAGAGAGAGAGGAATTCATACATGAGTGATAAATATGTAGCGATTAATCCTCAATACTTTCAATATGAATAAAATATGTAATTAGGGTATGATTCTTGATAAAAAGATCATGAAACCCTGATTGAGAAGGTTGATGAACCCTAACCCTAATTGAGGGAATTGATAGGTGTAACCCTAATCTAGGGTAATGGTGAAACCCTAATTAAGGGTGATGACATGTGAACCCCTAATTAAGGATAATGACATGTAAAACCCTAATTAAGGATAATGACATGTGGAACCCTAATTAAGGGTGATGAAATGTGGAACTCTAATTAAGGATAATGACATGTGGAACCCTAATTAAGGGTGATGAAATGGTGAAACACTAATTAAGGGTTATGACATGTGAAACCCTAATTAAGGATAATGACATGTGGAACCCTAATTAAGGGTGATGAAATGTGGAACTCTAATTAAGGGTGATGACATGAGAAACCCTAATTGAGGGTAATGTTGTGCGAAACCCTAATCAAGGGTGATGTCAAATAAAACCCTATTTCAGAGATATGATGTAAAACTCTAAATTGAGGTGATTCTTTGTAATGATATGTGAAACCTTGACATGAAAATCCTAACCCTGATAAAAGGGTAAAGTTATGTGAAATCCTAATCTTGGGTTATAGTGCATGAAACCCTAATGTTGGGCAATATGATGATAAACCATAACCCTAATTTGGGTAATGGGATGAGTATTTCTAATTGACATGAATTGGGAAATCCTAACTCTAATGAGGAAATAGTGATGTTACTCTTACATTGCAGAAGTGTTGATATGGAATTGATATAACTGCTATCATGCGTACTAATCATGCAGGTATCATGAGATATTAGACATAGCCAGGTATGAGCTATGATGTTTTATTAATGAAATTGTTTTTGGGCCCGGTAAGCCATAATATGTTGTGTTTCCTAGTGAAAGGTAACAAGAGATTAATGGGCTTTAAGAGCCATATGAGATACATGTGTTGCAAGTATCATGATTACCTTGGTCAAATGACCTGAAGGTATTAGCTACCTGATAAGTGGTAACAAGTGCTCTTGATGAATTGAGGGTTTGAATACCCATATTCTATAATCATAATGATGAGATGTTAAGGGATGAGAATGCCCCTGATGTGATAAGGGATTGAGATCCCAATATTTTATAAAGCTTTGAAAAGAACTTGATAGAAGTATTACACATTCTTTGTAGCATTTGTTATAATGATTTATGTTTGAAAACTTGACTGATGCTACAAGAATATAGTAATGTACTTAATTAACTAAATGAAATTTTATCATGTAGATCCTTGACCATAGATCCATCATCGTCATAAATTGGTGATGGTGAAATAGGTTTTCCTATGGGAACTCCTGGAGGGCATACTATTGAGTATGTGGGGGTTATGGGCGCGAATATCCTTATGCCCTAATGGAGGAATTGATGTGAGATAAACATTTAATCTCTCAATCCTTCATTATATATGACGGGATGGATGTATCACTAATCTCCCGAATGCCGAGATGGATGTATCACTAATCTCCCGATGAAGTTAATGCCAGATCGATGTGAGATAAACATGAAATCTCTCGATTGCGAAGAGAGTACAACATGCCACTATAACTCTAATAGAGAAGTTGCCAGTATACCCTGGAAATCTATTTAGTAGAGACACAAGATGTCCTGCATCTGGTCCTCACACTGACTAAGGAAGATGAGTTCATGGGAATCCGGCTCTTCCATTGACCTATGTATGGTACCGATTTCGATTTTGCAATGGTTGGTTGGAGAATGAGTCGTATAGCGTATTTTCTTAAGATTGAAATATGAGAATCATTGGTTGATGCTATCTTGCTTAGTATATCTTAGATGGATAAATGTTATACATGTTCTTCATATTCCTTATTGGGTAAATGGCATATTGCTTTACCAAGTTACAAGCTGAAATACTTTGAAGAAGAACATTTCTCTAATATCCTTAAATAATTGATTTATCTATTGTTGAATACTTATGATTCTTCTGCTCAATTTTATTCCATTAAATTGCAATAATAGTATTTCTGGCGGAGAGTTATATCTCTCGCCGGGACAATTTCAATTGTCTCACCCCTGTGGGATCCAACTTTTTAGGTAGACGCAGAAGAAGAAGCAAAAACCCTACAATGGGTGAAGAACAGTAGCAACAACAGCAGGGACAACAGTGACATCCAGGTGGAGACACTGGCTGTCATGTTTGTATATAGAGTCCTATGTGTCATCTATATACTCTCAAGTCCTCGGAGTCAGTAGTTAGTTTAATGAACCAATATGAGATTTTGGCTTGATGCCTCAATGTTTTTATGTTGTCTATGTACAGTTTTAACAGGGCAGTCGATGTATGTGATCCTCGAGAAGGAATAGTACAAGACATGTACTTGTGAACCAGAATGTAATAGAATTATTTTGGTTCTTTTTTAAAGACTTTTCCAATGTATGGATCTCTTTGTAAAAAGTTTTAATTTTTAGTGATTCCAGTAATCTGCTGCAAATGATCACTTCTGCTTGGTTAATAATGTGTTGTTTAGACATTGTTCCCACATTGATCCTTTTCTAGACACCTATGTCTTTCAGAAAATCCTCTAATAACTCTGTTGGGTTCTACAGAATTTGTAAAATTTAATAATTATTATAGATTAAATGAGGAACCTATGATATGATACCAAATGTAATGACCCTACCTCCTGGTAACCCCAAATTAAGGGATTCCAGAAGGTCAGAGCCATTATCCCAATTGACAGGATCAAAGGTTCGACAAATAATCAATAACAATTATTAAATTCTACCAGCTATACTAAAATATGGTAAAAATAAAAACTTTGCATACCTTTTGAAAACTTGGATCTCTAAACTTCTATCAACATATGAATTCTACTATAACTAATCCTCCTTGTATTTTAATTCATGTATTTCACAATATGACGATTTACTGTTTGTCCTTTTGGCTTGTACCTAAAACACGAACAAACAAAATGTCGGTCAACATAAAGTTGGTATGCGGGGGAAACAATAATCATGCAACTATGATAATAATGTAATCAGACAATTATGATTTAAACAAACAACTTTACTTTTCCACATAACTGCTCAATCCCTACATACCCTAGCCTCTGCGTTGTCCCTGTAGTGGACCTAGCTGCTACCTTCCTTATGGTAGATCCCCATTAAACCCCTCATGATCCCACCTAACAGGGTAACCAGTTTCTAGGGTTGAGTCACAAGGCACTACCCGTAGGTAGCCCACTCCTTAACTCATGTCATGCTAAAGAATCTCATGGCACTACACGTGGGTAGCCCAATTTCTAACTCACGATAACCTAGACCTTTCTCTAGGTAACCCCTTTTTATCCTTTGCAAAGCCACAGAGGTGGCTCAGGATCTTAGCCAGTCATGTATGCACATTTATAGTGATAATCATAGTCACTTTATAGTTGCATGAAATAAATAGGCATCCAATAGTTATTTCCAAACAACCGATAAAATGTGTGGGAATCGTCGTAAAACTAGAGTGATTATTCATAAGTGTAACCACATACCTGTCAGGCTGATTTCAGACAGAATAACCCATGCAAGTAAGAAATCCAAGAAAGCACACATACAAGATCCTGAAATAACCATACAATTTCCTTTTATTACACAGGTCATCAAGATCTATTAAACCTAGCTTGCTTCCTAGGGTTTCCAATTCACTTTTAGGGCTTCCATTGCAATTAGGGTTTCCCTTCATCTTTTACTATTTTAAACCCTAATTTTATACCATTCATAAACCCTTATTATCTTATCTATTCTTAAATATTAAGGTTATCTTAACAACATATAACCCTATTTTCGGATTTAAAGGCACCATTAACCATCAATTAATTTCATTAAGCTTCTTTTACATTAAAGCTACTATTTTTATCCTTTTAATCCATGACAAGATCATTATGCACATTTATCATCAATTCATAGTTCATTATGGTCTAATTCACATATGAACTCTATTCATCATTAATTCTACCTTTTATTCATTAGATAACCCTAATTACTACATTAAGGGAATATATCCACAAATTAGGAACTTTAATGATCGAAATAGCTTAGAGTCATTATAGCTTAGCTTTATTCATGATTTTGAATAATTAAAACCATTAATAGTCGCATTTACCAATAGTAGGGTTTCAAGGCCCATTAAAGTACATTCATGCACATGAAACTGCAATTAAACCAATTATGTGCAAATTTCATCCTTTTTGTTCCTAAAGTTCCTTTTTATCATTAACAGGTTAATACCAACTTTAATCATCCATTAAACCCTACTAACTATATTAATCATCTCAAAATAGGGTTTCTTAATCTTTAATTCATCAAAGTTAATAACTTACACTACTTTTCGAGTTGCGAGAGGATTTATCTTCTATTTATATTTTTATTAGATTCCTCTCATTTTTTTGAGCAAAAATCATATATTATTTGCTACCATCGGAGTTACAGATAAAAAGTTATGATTTTTGTATTATTCCACTTACTAGACCAATTAGAGGATGCCACGTCGCCTCCTTTACCATGCAAAGCTCTTGGCGAGATTATAATTGAAAGATGGTTTTCCCCCACTTGAGTGGATGTCTCTTTAGCACACGGAGGGTAAAAAGGTCCAATGGGCATCCAACTTCTTCAACCCCGCGATCCCTTCCTGCCGCCGACCTACATCCCTAAGCACGACTCTTCTGCTCCATCCCTGACCTCGACGGTTGTTGGGGAGGTTCCCCCTGGCTCCGTCGTGCCCACGCACATGTGAGGAAGCTACTAGGTTGTGGCCATGACGGCCAGTTCGATCTTTCTAGCTCTGCAGCACACGGACGTCCCATGGTCGTCCTGTTGGTTTTGCGCATGAGCTAGGGCACAAGGTGGATAGCTGTGTTCCTCCTGACATCGTGGAAACCTCTTGCTTCCACCGAGCTCCATTTCAGGGCCCCCTGTTGCCCCGGGGTTGCACTACCCCTATTGTTAGGGTTTTGCCAAAGAATATGAAGAAATAAATAAGAAAGAAAGAGAGGATTGTGTGGGATTCTTCTCCAACTTGACCCTGGGCTCTACCCCTTTATATAGGGGTGGAAACAAAGCCCTAGGTTGGCTTATACATGACTCAAAGAGTCCTTTTCCAAATGAAACCATTTCCTTCCATGAGAAGAAACCTTCTCTCTCTTCTTTATCTTTTTTATATTCCTTTTTCTTTAAATATTAGGATTTCGAAAATTTCTTCCTTTATCTTCTTTGTACTTGCCTTTTGATTTATCGACACGAAATTATATTCTCTTTTAGTAGAAAATATCTCCCTTTTAATAATACCATGAAATTCATTCATTATGCATCACATTATCCTCTTATTTTTCTTTATTGGTATTTTTTCTTTGTTTTCCTTTATTGGGGCTCCTTGGACCCCAAGAAATTATAATATTTCGAAATTCCTTTTTAAGGAATACTCATTGTCCTTCTAGATGCATCTATATCCACTATTTCACATTATCTTGTTTATTTCTTATTAAAATATCTCTTTTTGAGGATTTCTCTTTATTTAACTTTTATTTTACTCATTGGTATTCCTTTTAACATTAGGAATTCTTGGGATACGAAATTCCATCCAGGATAACTCAATTATACTTCTTTCCACTTATTTTCCACATTTATCATTATTTTCAATTTCTTTCTTAATAAAGAAATACTTAATTGATCTTTTCTTTTCTTATTGTATTTTGTTTGCAACTTTGTACTCCTTGGGACCCAAGGAACCCAAGAGGCACGAAATCCACCTTTGGATTACATTCTTTTGCCTTCTAGAGGTTTCCACATCTCTCTTTTCTCAAAACTCAATTATTCATTTATTAATTGAATTTCTTTGTTATTGGGCCCAATAGACAATAAGGCCCACAACACAATCATCAAGGCTATTGTAAACGAAATCCATTTATTCAAAACAAATTGTATCATTATTTTTCCAAATATCTTTAATATGAGAAATTACATTTCTCACCCAATGAACCCAAGAATTGGGATTGTAACAGCATGGCTGGCCTTATAGTAGTTTTATAAATTTTGCTTTTTAGTCTGAAAGGGATCTTCCGATCACATAATACTTTAGTTGCACTCCTCCATTTCAACCATCCTGTAGTGATCCTATGACAAATGTCATTTTTCACGTTCCCATCTGTTTGAATGATAGAGCCCAAGTAACAAAATTTATCACATTTTGGAATATCTAATCCGTCCAACCTAGCTCCACCATTCACATTGTGAGATTGGCTGAAATTGCAATGTATATACCCAGTTTTGCTCCTACTAATCATCAACCCATTTGATTCCAATGCCTTTCTCCAAAGTTCAACTTTATCATTCAAATCATCCTTAGTTTCTTCAATCAATACAATATCATCAACAAATGACATACACCAAAGAACATTATCCTGAACATTCTTTGTCAACTCATCCATAACAACAACAAAAATTATGGACTGAGTGTGGATCCTTGGTGTACCCCAACTGTGATGTAAAATGTTGGTGTCTCTCCTCTAAGAGTCTTCACACTTGCAGTAGAGCTACCATACATGTCTTTAATAAAGTCAATGTATTGGATTGGCACAGCCTTTTTCCTCAAAACCATCCACAACACTTCCTTGGGTACTCGATCACAAGCCTTTTCCAAATTAAAAAAAAAATCATGTGAAGATCTCTTTTTCTTTCCCTATACTTCTCCATTAGCCTCCTTATTAGAAAAATGGCATCTGTCGCTAATCTACTAGGCATGAAACTAAATTGGTTATTTGATATATGCATTATAGATCTTAGCCTCTGCTAAATAATCCTCTCCAAAAGCTTCATTGTGTGACTCATCAACTTGATACCTCTCTAGTTTGTGCAGATCTGAAGATCACCTTTGTTCTTGTATATGGGGACTATTGTACTATTTGTCCATTCATCTGGCATCTTCTTTGCCTTCATGATCTTGTTAAATATATTTGTTAACCACATAACTCCTTCATCCCGCATACTCTTTCATACATCAATGGGAATACTGTCCAGTCCATATGCCTTTCTCATTTTCATCTTTTTCAAGGCATTCTTGACCTCAAAATGTACAACTCTTCATGTGTAAATGACATCTCTCATATCCCTATTACACGAGTCTCTAACATTATATACAGTATCTCCATTGAAAAGCTTATGGAAGTAATTTCTCTATTGGTTCTTGATATCATCATCCTTTACCAGCACTCTACCATCTTCATTCTTGATGGGTTTTACTTGACTCAAGTCTCTTCCTTTCCTTTCTCTTATAGGAGCCATTATATATATATATATATATATATATATATATATATATATATATATATCTTTTTCCCCTTCTCTAGTATCCAACTTCTTATAAATATCATCAAAGAATCTAGACCTTACCTCCTGAACAACCTTTTTTGCTTCTTTCTTTGCTTACTTGTATCTCTGGAATGTTGCATCATCTCGAGATTTGGGCAAGCTCGTATAGATCTCCCTTTTTAGTTTAATAGCCTTATGTACTTCATCATTCCACCACCAAGTCTCGTTTTTGTGGAGGCCCACAACCTTTGGACTCCCCCAAAACCTCTCCAACAATGTTTTTATGCAGGAGCTCATGTTATGCCACATAGTGTTGACATCAGACTCTAAGTTCCAAATTCCCTCCTTGATGAGTTTATCAGGAAAGGTCAAAATATCTTTTATCCTTTAAGATTCCACCACTTGATCCTGCTATCTTAATTTTTGTTATGCTTGCCTTTGTTGATCTTCATGTTAATATCCAAAATCACCAACCTATGTCGGGTCACGAGTTCTTCACCAGGAATAACTTTACAGTCCTTGCATACTTTATGATCCTCCCACCTTGTAAGGAGGTAATCCATTTGGCTACAATTGTGCCCACTCTTGAAAGTAATCTTATGAGATTCTCTTTTCTTGAAATGGGTGTTTGCCAAAATCATATCATATGCAACTGCAAAATCAAAAATCATCTCTCATTCTCTATTTCTACTTCCATATCCAAAACCACCATGAACCCTCTCATATCCATCATTGCTACTCCCCACATGGCCATTTAAATCACTCCCAATAATGATCTTAACCTCTATCGGTATTCCTTTCATCAATTCATCCATATTATCCCAAAAATCCTTCTTAGCCTCCTCACAAAGGCCAACTTGGGGGCATAAACATTAATAATGTTAAAAATTTATCCCCCAAGAATGACCTTGATAGCTATGATTTTATCACCCATCCTAGTGACCTTGAAAACATCATCCTTCAACATATTATCAACAATAATACCTACGCCATTTCTATGTTTATCAATGCCTAGATACCAGATTTTGTATCCTGTGTGTCCAATCTCTCTACAACTTTCCCCTGTCCACTTAGTTTCCTGCAAGCAAGCTATATTGACTTTTCTTCTCATCATGGTATCTACTATTTCCAAAGATTTTCCTATCAAAGAGTCAATATTCCAAGATCCAACTCTAATCCTTTTTTCTTGGACTTGCTTCTTTACCTGACTTTGTCAAAAAAGTTGCTCTTGCACATTTTTCACTACATCTGGGCAATGATGTAGAGGGACTAGCTTCTTTACCCACACTCATCCAAGATATGGAAACCCTTGCACATTTTTCACTATATTCGGGCAATGATGCAGCCGGACTAGCTTCTTTACCCACACCCATGCAAGATGTGGAAACCCTTGCTTGTCCTTCAACACAATAGGGCGCCATTGCATATAAACCCCTTGCATATTTATCACTTGCACCCAGGCGCCAATGCAGCACGTCGCTAGGTAGGGACTCTCCAATGATTTTTTTTAAGGATCCATGTCATAGAAAGAGTGAAAAAGTTTTTATGGTGGGCTGTCAACCTACCACCAACCCTCCTCCTTTACTCGATCTTGGGACCGACTACATTTGCACAAAATATGAAAATATAGGCGGAGTTATCTCTAGAAGTTGAAATATGAAAAGAAAATCATGACCAAGTCCTAGAGGGGAAGGTCAGTGAAGATCAATCCCTGGAAGGGAAGGTCAAGAAAGGTCAAACCCATGGATGGGAAGGCCAACATGGCACCAATCCCCAAGTAGGGTATGTGACCTCAATCTATAGTGTAGACAACCAAGCTCCAGATAAGGAAGGTCACAAAAGGTCAAACCCCAGATCGGGAAGGTTGGTGAGGCACCAAGCCCTTAAAGGGGAAGGTGGTCTAATTCTACTAAGGATAGAACCTCATGAGAGGGTATCCAATAGATTCAATATAAAAGGGGGGGTTGATACATAATAATAAAACCAATGCATAAATATGAAACCTTTAGGGCTAGTGTGCCAACTTAGGGTGGGTCAACCCAAGAGTGGGAAAATGACCTATGGGGGAGGCAAAATCTTAGACCATAGGGCCAGGTTGTGGCTAGAGAGCCTAACCTCCTCCTGTGAGCCATGAATGCATACTAGGTTAGGACCTTCCCTAGAAGGGTGGGTTAACCAATTGGTTTGAGGATTGAGATAATGTTAAATGTCAAATAAAGTGTAAAGAAATAAGGATATAAAAGATGAAGGCACATATTTTGAGTATGATCCTTTAAACCCCAAGTATCCCATCTTTGAGGGACATGAAGTAAAGTCACTATGGATGTGATTGACAATATGAGACAAAGCCTGGAAGAGAAAGTTACCATGAGTCGAACGAGCAGACATAAAATCAATAATGACCATCATAAGAGATGGAGGAAATTCGGTTCAAAGAACTACATATGAAAATATTGTGCTTAAAATGGTTAAAGTTGTGGCATATCAAAGAAACCTTTGGGAAGGGTAGAGTCCTAAGCCAATTCTAAGGTTAGATAGGGTGTATAAGGGTACATAGAACCGATGGGATTAGGGGTTGATTGTGCCCTAAATGCATAAGACCCTATGGTCGAGAGGTAACATCTAGGTTTGCCCAAGGTCAAGAACTCAAGAGATTAGCTACCTTCATGAGTTCATGTGGCCCATTGGGTGAATGTGAGAGACACTTTCTAGATGCATGAGGATGAGATCACTCCAAAAAGTACCTATACCCCTAGAGACCTCAAGGAAGTGGCTAAGGCTCATCGTACCTGGGGTGTAAAAGTAAAAGATGCAAAGAAGTCATGTAATAATGAAAGGAGTTGTGTACAAACTCAAGAGTGAAAAAAATATTATTGACTTCACGAAATATAAGAAATTAAAAAGTAGGCATGGTTTAGAGTCATATTAAGAATGATTCCAACTTAAAATTTGAAATTTTGAGATAATGTGTGGATATACATCTATACTTTTGGAATGGGATGAACTTTGTATTTGGAGTGCAATCAAGTTCTTATTTCATCTCATTATGAGTGGGAGAGATTGGGTAGACACATGTTATTCTTAAATATGACATATGAGAATGAATACCTTAAGTTGAACTTAATGACATGACCTAGGGATGGAGGTGTTACCTCACCCTTATCTAGGAATAAATGAACAATAATAGGTTGGAAATGTAGGTGAAAAGATAATCACCATGTGAAGTTGAGAGCACTAATGAAAATGTAATCATCAAAGCATGGTATCATATATATACTAAGGATGTGGATATACCTTCAATTGAAATTCAAGAGTCGATCTTAGTGATAATACGGGAATTTTCATATCAATAAAAGTTGTTATAGATTTCTAAGTAGGTTGCTAACCATAAGATTTGAAAATAAGATGAGTTACCATTCCCCTAAGCTTACTAGGTTTGAATTTTGGTGAGAAAATTCCTTTTAATGAGGGGTGAATGTTATATCCTCAATTTTGATAAAATTGAATTATATAAAATAAGGCTTTCCTTCATAGGTAATTCATGGTTGGTCTTATTGGTGGAATAACAATGTTAATCTTTTTTAATGCAGGGTGATTGCGGCACAAGGTAAATAAATAGAAGGATTTGTACATAAAAAGGTAAGAATGACGTTGTGAATTGTTAGATATTGGAAATATGGGAGTAAATTACATATTAATTCAATTAAAGAAATTCAAGGTTATATTAAATGAATAAATTCTTATTGTGTGAAATGAAGGGAAAGGGCCAAGTTTCTAGGGGATTCTATGCAAATAAATTTATCAAAGAATTAAGTAATGTGTTGTGTCATGATTCCTTGCAAATAAAGTTTACTACTGACAACATTTTTAGTTGGTGTTAACTTCTATAATAACGTGGGATGGTGAATCAAAAATGTGAAAAGGGAAACATGTTTAATTGTGACTGAGTAATTTTGTATATTTCTTAAAATAATAGAAAGATATTAAATGTTTTCCACTGTACACCTTGTTAAATCAAAGATTGGAGAAGAGGTAAGGAAGAAATTCTAGAGAATATATAAGCCTTCCCTAATAGTCTAAAGCATTAAACCATTAAGCACGGGAGGACTGTGTATACATGTTATTAACCTATAGGTGAGAAAAAGATTAAGGAAAGGATAAGAGAATTGCCAATTCATTATTGTCTAGGTTTTGAACCAAGCCTCAAAGAGGCATGACCGCTGGGAAAGGCTTCATGGGAAATATATATATATATATATATATATATATATATATATATATATATATATATATATATACGATACCTCCTCCCCTTCCACCATCATCGTCATCCTTCTCCTTGTCCTAGGGTTCCTCCAAAGGCCATGTAAGGTACTATATGAGGCCCCCACCACCAGGAGGACATGAGTCTTGCCTCGGTAGCCATGGAGAATCCCTACCCGGATCCCCCTCTAGTTCCTTGACCTTCAAGCCTCCTCGATAGACCTGCAAGGTTGGAAAAGGTATCCCTGACCTTTGTGTTACTCCACTGCATTAGTAGCAAGAAGATGTGAAGTCTCACATCCACAATCGGGACCCATTTGAAGATTGGCCTTTTGCACACCTGTTAGGATGGGGGAAGAGGGGTAAATGTGTCAAGGACCAAGTTGTGCGATAGGTCCTACCTGTAGACAAGATTTGTCTCTCGAGTAAACTAGGTACCACAGTACTGAAGGCAGCCTCACGTGCATTGAGTGCCAGTACGAGTGGCGTGCATCAGGCGTCTCTCCCTCAATTAAACCACGACTCAAACGATCCCACTAAGGGTTGTGTAGGTTGCACCCAACCCACATATGAAGTCATCTCCTTCCCTGACGGAGCCATGATGTTGGTTTGTAGATAGTTATCTTAGGTCTTAGTTCCACCTCCATGGCTAGGGCAGGCTAGCAGGTCCACACCATGGTGCAGGAATTCAATGAAGAAGATGAAGAAGGTGTTGGCTACTAGAAGGAACAATGTTATGGGCATCAGATTGGCATTAGTCAGGCGGCGGCAATTTTGCACCAGCCTAGAGGCAGTGCAAGCCACACACGAGGGAGAGGAAGATTAGACTGAGGAGTCAGAGTGGTCCAAAAGTGGACAGTTAAGGAGAGAGATGGTGTGGGGTGCATGAGGAGGCAATATTAGAGAACCCACCTTGGTGGCTGAGGAACTCAACAAGCAAGAAGGAGTGGCTCTCACAGAACCTGTGTGATAGCACTATGACTCGCGAGAGGGCATCAATGCATGAGGGAGAAGGAAGGTCGGTCGGGGGATCCGGTCCAATCGTGAACTAGTTATGTACCATTTTAGAGGAAAATCTAAGAAGCAAAATGGGCCTAACATACTCAGGAGACATTGGTGTAGACCAATTATAAATGGCCACGTGGAACCTTTAAAGGTATATTTGGAGCTTTATGATGTTTATTATCTAAAATTCATACAAACTGCTAAAAATGTTTGAATATAGCATAACTATCTATCAAAATGATCAAAAATATGAGAGGAACCCAAGTAAAATATAATTGAGACCTAGTTATGCTTATTTTTCTAAAATTAGTGTAAAAATGAGTTTAAGTGGTGATTCATGTATGTAAACCCTAGTTTTGTGGGATAGGATGTTGGAATGTGTTAAAAATGATTTCTTTGACATGGTAATTAATGTTGAACAAGATGAGAAACTAAGATGATAATGATAATAGAAAAAGAGTAGTTAGGGTTTCTTATGTGAATAACCATACATATGGACAATTAAGGTTAAAGGATCATATCTTGCAATATTGTTAATGAACATGATTGAATCTTAGTCATTATAATAAATTTATGTGGTAGATTTGATGATCATGTTTACACTTAATATGAATTAGATCATTAAAATGATAATCATCGGTTTCGAAGCATGACTTGAATGATAACTCGATAACAAGGAAACCTAAACCTACATTAGGACCCCAAGTAGGGATTAATGTATTTAACGTTATTAATGTGATTGTTGACACTTTAGGATTTACATAAATGTAGATTAAAGATGATAGTTTGATTTGCTTTCTTTATTGGACAATATTCTTGAGGTGTAATCAACATGATAATCTGCATGGTTCACCATCAAGGTACATGGTTATGCCTATGAATACTCATGTTAGTTTGTCGGTGCTTTCCAAGCTTTCTCAAGGATTGAATAATTAAAATGTTGATTGTTTATTTGCATTTTGCAATCATAAGGCCATTATGGGTATCACTTAAAGAAAGATTAAGTGAAGAAAATACTAGTTTATAATTGTAAGTAAGAGGTTGAATATATGTTTAATAATACTTGCACTCTTTTGGATGCACCCCACGTACCAGTATGGCAACATACTGATCATTTATTTTTTTTGTCGTTTTAGGTATAAACTGATATACATGATAAAAAAAACATGAAGATAAAGATGGAAATTACGTGAACACACTAAAGCTTATCAGAAGGAGGATTAGCTAGTTACTTTTCTCAAAAGTATTGTACTGAGGATAGAAAGTTCATGTAAGCATATTGTTGATAATCTTTTAAAATGAATGAAATTATCTACTATTTTATATTGTTTGATTAAAATTTGGATCCTTGGGAAATTTTTGTAGGTAATGTCTCTCATCTTTTTGGCCTTCCTTAATTGGGGGTTGCTAAAAAGTGAGTTTTTTATGACCACCTTCACTATGAGACCTGACTATGACTACCAATGACAGTTTCTAGGTGTCACTCTCAAGGTGGGTCTGTCTGATACACTATTCTTATCATGGAACCATTCTTATCCCAATCCCAATCCCACTGCCTAAACATTACTAAATGGATTGAAGCGCACATCCCTGAGTGGCCCGATAGGATCTCACCCACTAGCATATACAATAAGAAATAATAACTAAAAATAGGATATTTAAAGAACAAACTAACCCAATATAGGGGATATTGTTGATTTAACCTTGTCATTAGAGTATATAGGGTGTGGAAGCAATCTTAGTATTGTTCCATTTGTCTTTCCTAAATTCAAGAAAATCAAGATACAATATTCCAATTGCATGGTATGCTATCAAAACCAAGTAAAACAATTTGTAGCAAAAGAGTATACTTAGCAGGACTTATATTCAAGAAAAGTATAACAAATGATTATCCAAATCTAACATTTATTCAACAAGATGTTTATTTCAAACAATTTGATTTTTATTACTAATGCAGCCCTATTTTAGGGCTTCATCCTGTGTCATTTTGCTCTTCAATCACATCTATACTTGTTAGATTGCATGTCATTCCTCCCAATATTTTGATTTGTATAAAATGCACTTATGGACATTATTTGCATGTTTTTCAGGCATTTGGACCACACTTGATGGAAGACAAAGAGAAGGAGTGATCCTAGGGTTCTTATACCCTTAGAGAGACCCAAAGTGAAGTCCAAGGCTCCCTCAACCTACCCCTAGTGGCCAAAGATCATTTGAAGAAAATATGTCCAAGAAAAATCCAAAGAACAGAGTCAAAGTGTTGATCCAGGACCCAGCACGGCTGTGGTACCACAGAACGTCTGTGCTAGGTCACTTGCAAATCAACTCCAAGTCAAGCAAAGAGCACCACAACTGTGCAGACAAGAACGGTCGTGCAAGGGGCAGCCACCACGGTCGTGCCACCTAGAACGGTCATGCTACAGAAGATCACCACAACCGTTTTACACCACCACAACCACCATCATCCAACCCACCACGGCCGTGGTACTCCACCACGGCCGTGCAACACCCTATCCACCACGGTCATGGTGACCACCACGGCCGTGGGCATTCAGACCAAAACACTGTAACTTGGCCTATTTTAATTCCCACGACCATTACCATACACCACGGTCATGGTCTACCCTACCCACCACAGCCGTGGTGACCCACCACGGCCGTGCTACTCACAAAATCCACCCACTTTTCCACTGCTTTCCCCATTTTACCCCTAACTTAACCCTAGACCCCCTAGACACCTATATATACTGAGGTGTTGGCTGGGGCACGAAGCTATCTACCTTCCACCACCTCCTAGCTCCCCAAATCGCCATCCACTACATTCCACTCCATTTTCACCTCCATTCCACTCCATTTCACCATTTCCACCACCAAATCACTAGTTTAGACTAGTTCCTACCCATAATCCCCTTCATTCTTCACCCTTGCACCTTGGAGGAGGGAGGAGGATGACCTGCAGCTGCTGGAGAGAAGGATTTCTTCATCTACACTGAGCTCCATGGCTTCTTCTACCTCTTTCTTCTCTCTTTTTATATTTTCCATTTCTATGAGTAGCTAGGCTCCTGTGGGTGGGCTGTTTGGGGGAAATTATGTTACTTTGATACCATGTTGGGGGGAAATGACATGTAAACATTGTAATTCCATTTGTTAATGATTATATTCTATTTCTATCTCATTCTCCATGAATTTCTTGTTGGTAAGTGTGTGAAATCACCTAGGAATTTAGGCAAATTGCTTATATGTGTGAATTTTGGGATTTGCCCCTAGATCCCATTCTTGGATCCCTAGGTTGCCTCCCATCTTCCTACATCCTAATCAATCTCCCTAAACCTAAGTGAGATATCTAAGTAGCTAGATTAGATCATTCTAGTGCAATTATCAAGGAGCCTTCTCAAGGCTAGAATGTGGGGGAATTGGGGTCCAAAGCCCTAATTTCACCTCCTCATTACTACCCCCGGCCCCTAATTGCCCTAGGAATTCCTAATATAGAAACCTAGACTTTATTAGAATCTAATTGACTCGAACTTAATCCCTAAACCAATTAAGCCTCGTAAGGGTAGTAGGGGGTGTTAGGGACTAGTTCCCCTATGCACAACCTAGCATATCCATGGCCAGTTAGTAGCTTAGGTTAATTCATTAGACTCTAACTTGTTGTTTGGTTTGGATAATCTAAATGGAATCATAATGTGCATATGTCACCCCCAACTTAAGTGATAAGTTCATACCCCTAAACATCCCACACATCTCTTTACTGCTTGAAATCCTAGTTTTGTGCTTGCTTAGCTTAATTAGTTCTTTTCTTGCTTGGTTAGCTTCTTTCCTTTCTCTTGCCTTGTTCATGCTAGCTTATCTATTTAATTGCTATTTGCTTCTCTCTTGCTTGCCTTAGTGTAACTTGCCTTTTCATACCTAGCTTAGTCTTTCCTTGCTTGCTTAATCTTAATCTAACCTAGGGTTAACATAGATTTCATTCTTGCCTTTAATTGCTTGCTTGTTCATAATAGATTAACAATCAAAATCACCTTTAAACCCTTAACCCTAGTCTCCGCAGTAGGAACCCAGCAAAATCAACCTAGCTCTAGAGCCCCCTCTTTTCCCTATAGATTGACCTTGTACTTGCAACCTTCCTATACTACGACATGACCCCGTGCGCTTGCAGGTGTAGTTGTGTGACAAAGTGGATTTTGCATAATTATGAATTAATTACTCTTTTTGACCAATTTATGTTCACTCATGATCTCAAATCATTCTTCTTGTCTACATAATCATTGTTGATGCTCAAAATCGAAATATGATGATCATTGTGGATTTTATACATGTTATAACACCTTAAATTTGATTATTTCATCACTTTGTCCAAATAAGAAAATTTGTCCAGCAAACTTCAAACTTTTTATATATACTCTCCACATTCTTCTAAATCTATGGTTAAAATTTGAGCGGAATTGGACATTGCTACAATTTTCTATTAATTTTTTAAGTTTTGTGCTAAAAATCCCTTTATCTGCCTTTTTAAACTACCCTTTTCCAAGTCATCGATCCTTTGCAAAGGGAGGGGACAAAACCCATCCCTTAGATCAGAAATGCACAGATTATAGCCTGATCAAATGGCTAGTCCATCATCCCCTACCTCCCGCTGATTGCGAGGAGGAGACAGAAGAACCGTAATGGTCAATCAATCAATTAAGGCCAAGTTTTGAAAATCTAATCGAACCAAAATCTAGCCCTTGCAAATTTGAACTCAAAGAGACCTAATTTGACCAGCTTTTGTGCACCTTGCGCCGCCAACAAGCCTTCTTTTCCCTCCAACTCTCACTCTCCCGGATAGGTCTGCATCTAGATCTCGATTTACCCTAAAATCCTAGCCCCAACGCTATATTAGGGTTCCCAATGACTCGCAGACACCTCACCTTGCTCGAGAAATCTCCATTACCCTCTGTTTTGTCCCCGAGTACCCCTTCTCCTCCCTGACTTCACCAGCTGCCATAAAATGGCGCCGCTGCATGGGCCCCTTTGGGGATCTTTGTTACTTGCCTTATATCCCTTTTCTCTACCCCCCCCCATCAGGTCCGAGATGCGAAGGCAATCCCGGCCGGCCTACTAGCGCTCTGTCTCGCCCGCTCCTGCTCCTAGGACTCCTCCACTCCGGCAAGCCTTGCCGCCCTATTTCTGGGCTCACGGAGATGTGCTACATGAGAGGAAGATGGTCTCGTGAACTGCCGGCCCAACAAACCATTGATCAAATCGATAAATCAAACAGTGGACTAACAAATTGAAGTTTTGAACCAGATCCTGAACCAAGAAAGATGCCTTGCCTATGTGGCGCAATCCTGGCCGTAAATGGTGCATCCGATGATCCTCAATTTTCCTTGTCAAAGGTATTTTGCTCCCTCTCTGACAAATTTTGTGTCATTTTATGGCAGTAGGTGAAATTAGGGAGGAGAAGAGGTGCTCGGGGACAAAACAGAGGGCAATGGAGATTTCTCGAGCAAGGTGAGGTGTCTGCGAGTCATTGGGAACCCTAATATAGCGTTGGAGCTAGGATTTTAGAGTAAATCGAGATCTAGATGTAGACCTAGCCACCGGAGTGAGAGTTGGAGGGAAAAGAAGGCTTGTTGGCAGTGCAAGGTGCACAAAAGCTGGTCAAATTAGGTCTCTTTGAGTTCAAATTTGCGAGGGCTAGATTTTGGTTTGATTAGATTTTCAAAACTTGGCCTTAATTGATTGATTGACCATTACGGTTCTACTGCCTCCTCCCCACAATCAGCGGGAGGTAGTGGATGATGGACTAGCCGTTTGATCAGACTATAATCTGTGCATTTTTGATCTAAGGGCTGGGTTTTGTCCCCTCCCTTTGCAAAGGATCGATGACTTGGAAAAGGGTAGTTTAAAAAGGCAAATAAAGAGATTTTTAGCACAAAACTTCAAAAATTCATAGAAAATTGTAGCAATGTCCAATTCAGCTCAAATTTTAACCATAGATTTAAAAGAATGCAGAGAGTATATATAAAAAGTTTGAGGACAAGAAAATGAAGTTTGCTGGACAAATTTTCTTATTTGGACAAAGTGATGAAATAATCAAATTTAAGATGTTATAACATGTATAAAATCCACAATGATCATCATATTTCTATTTTGAGCATCAATAATGATTATGAAGACAAGAAGAATGATTTGAGATCATGAGTGAACATAAATTGGTCAAAAAGAGTAATTAATTCATAATGATGCAAAATCCACTTTGTCACAAGTTGTTTTAGTAGAAGTAGGTGTGTTAGTTAGGTTTATAAATATCAAAAGTGAACCCTCCCATGTGTTCCGATCTCGTGGGGCGCATCTGGTTGAGTCAAATCAACTAGTGTGTAGCACCCCAAGCTTTCTGGCACCGTTGCTAGGGATTAGAGGTGCTCGGCCTATCTAGTTAGTTTTGCTTTGATTTTTCCTACTGTCCTCATCATTGCTATTATTTATTCATTATTTTATGCATTCTTTGTGTATATTAGTTTACTAACTTGTTCTCTTTTGTTTGGTTGTGCTTTGTGCATGTGACAAGCCATTCGGGGAAAGACAAGATGGATGGCCAAAATGCACCTCGCAAGTCCTTGCAAAATTACTTCATGTCGAGCAACTACCAGTCACCTATTACATCTAGAGTCACCCAAACACAAGGGGAATAATTTTCTATTCCTCCAGGTCTTCTTAGGCTCCAGCCCACCTTCTACGGCTGAGAGAGTGAAAACTACTACAAGCATGTGGATGTCTTCCTAGAGATGTGTGCCACCTTAAGAACATCAACGGTAAGTGATGACTCAATTCGGCTCACAGTGTTCCCCTTTTCACTCAAGGATAGGGCCAATGAATGGTATGATTCAAGGAGAGACATCATGAGTTGGGGTGATATGAAGATGGCATTCTTGAGGAAGTTCTACTCTATTGCAAGGATGACACAAATGTGGTGATCAATAGTGAGTTTCAGCCAAATGGATAATGAAAAGTTCCATGATGCTTGGGATAGGTTGCAAAAGATGTTGAGAGAGTGCCCGCATCATGAGATACCTTTGTGGCAGCTTATGCAAGCGTTCTACTCCGTTTGTCATCAAGGGATCAAGCTACAGTAATTCTTCTTGTGGAGGTGTTTTCATGACAAAGCTACCATAGGAGTCATGGCCATTTTTTGAGCAATTGGTGGAAAATTCAAGGAACCAAACTTCTAGCATGATTTGTGATGGGAATCGGGTCTTTAGTGAGACTTCTATTTCTAATGATCCCAATGCACAAGTGATGAAGGCTATGGGAGAAATGATGAAACTCATAAAAAATCAAGAAGGAAATGGTCCTTGCCATCCGGTCAACTACATTGGTTCTTTTGAGGGAGAAGTGAAGATACCTTACTCCTATAGCTACTCGAAACCGCAAAGTCCAAGCTACAACTCAGGGTTTAAGGAAGAGGTTCTCTTTAGATTGAAGATCTTTGATGATGTCCAAAAATATGTTGCAAGGCTTGAAGAAAAGATAGAGCAGCTATCTTCCATAATTGCTCGCCAAGAAGAAAAATTGTCTTCAAAACCCATCTTGAGTTACAATGAAGCAAGTGGGCCCATGCCCTCTTCTCAAATTTTCTACAATCCACCTCCCATGCAAGTACATCCCATTCACTCCTTCAAAGGCTATCCTAAGACTTACACACCTCCACCACCTCCCTCACCTCAATTTTCCCAAAATTTCACCTTCCAACTTCAATTCTCTCCTCCACCTCAATTCTCTTCTCCACCTCAATTTCAACCCCAAGTGCCACCCCCACCTCCTCCACAGCCACAACATGCTCCCCCTCCCCATCATGAGCAACGTAGTGCTGTGACAGTTCTAAGGAGTGGGGAAACACTTGAGCAGCCTACAAGCCAAAGAAAGAGTGACAAAGCACAGAAAAAGCAGTCGAGTGGTGATATTGTGATTGAAATTGCCGAAGATGATCATTTCTCACCCCATGTTGATATTGGGAGTCCTAGTGCTCCACCTCATGCTACACCACAGGAAGATCGTGCTGAGTCAAGTGGGCCAATAACTAGTGAGCCACCATTTCCCGAAGCACTAGATGAGCCCCCGGCTGTGAATAGAAGACAAAAGCACAATATGGACATTCTTGAGGTCTTCCGACAAGTGAAGGTCAACATTCCTCTCTTGGATGCAATCAAACAAATTCCAACATATGCCAAGGGTCTCAAAGACCTATGCACTGTGAAAAGAAGGTCAAAAGGGAGGATTCCAAAGAGGGTGAGATTGACTGAACAAGTGAGATCCATCATACAACATGCCCTTCCCGTAAAGAGAAAACACCCAGGAGCCCCACTCATACCTAGTTACATAGGGGGACATCGCATAGATAGGTCCTTACTTGATTTGGGATCTAGTGTGAATTTGATGCCATACCATGTCTATGTTGAGATGGGCTTAGACAAGTTGAAGCCGGCACATTGCACTCTCCAATTGGTGGATAGATCCATAAAAGTGCCCAGGGGTAGAATGGATGATGTCTTGGTGATGATAGACAAAGAAAAAGGCATGGTGTTCCCGACGGATTTCATTGTACTTGATATGCACCTGGAGGATAGGAAGATTCCCATCATCTTGGGAAGACCGTTCTTATCTACAGCTTATGTTGACATTCATGTATGTAGTGGCACTATGATAGTCTCATTCATGGACATGAAGATCAACATCAACATGTACAAGACCCCAACCCGGCAAGTCCAAGATAGGGATATTGGACATGATCACTTCACAAGTCCAAATGGGCATTTGAGAGGACACCAAGGTGAAGAAATTGGTGAAAATTATTGTGATAAAAGGGATGAGGAAAATAGATTGAATGTAAATGAAGGATGCATGTTTTGCAAGAATGGACACATGAGAATCCCAAATGGGTGAATTTTGAAGAATCTTCAAGAAGCCCAGCTGAAGGCAAGAAAATCAGCTCTTGTAGTAGGCAACCCACCTAGGTTTGGGAATTTTTGACCCAATCTACATTTTTGATACTTTTGCTTTGTTTTACACTTTCCAAGAAAACACACACACACTTGTATTTGATAGTTTTTGTGTAGTTTTGAGATGTGCAGGTGAGAACAGAGTGAAATGAAGAAGGAATAGATGAAATTTTGACAAAGAATCAATATAATATCAACTTGAGATCAAAGTTTTGATGTTTGAACAAGATTTGAGTGTTATACTATTGTTACAGTGCACACCACGACTGTGGTGACATGGAACGGCTGTGGTGGTGCACTCACATTCAACAGAGAAATCGTCAAAAATTGAGAAAATTAACTAAGTATAGAACCAGGGAAGAACAGTCATGCAAGGCAGCACGACCGTGGTACATGAATACAACACGGCCGTGCCGCAGCCCGATTCCAGCAACTTAAAGTTAGATTTTGCAAAAATTTCTTTTCACTTGCTCATTTCTCCGAAGAACAGAACAGTCGTTCTCTACGACCTAGCGCCCGTGCAGCACGCCGCCCACCCGCTCCAGGCCTCGAATCCTCACCAAAGCACTCACAAACCATTCCCAATCATTCCCCCACCATTTCCACTACCTTAATCTCCATATTCCACCATTTTCCATCCACAAATGCACCACTTTCTCTCCATTCCGCCCCAATAGCCCAGTTCTTTGGAGAAATCCAAAATTTTCTAATTTCGCTTCTATTTTCGAGCAAGAATGAAGCAGTTTGCAAAGAGAATAGTAGAGAAGATTAGGGGCGACATCGCCTACTAAAGGAAACCAAAGAACAGCCACCCCGGTTAACGGAGGCTGATTTGGATGCCATAGTGGATCTCATCACTGAAGAAGCCTCTGAATAGCCACAGCAGGAGATACCGTCTTCATCGCAGCCACCACCGTCTGCCGCCCGGCCATCCGTATCATCTCAGAGACCATCTGTTTTAGCTGCACAGCCTTCAGTTTCAGCAGCTTGACCATCAGTCTCCTCGGCAGCACAGCCACAGCCCGAGCCACAGCCACGACCATGTCGACAACTCATATTAGATGATGAAGATGATACAGACATGCCCGATTCTGAGCAGCACGAGAGTCCTCCACAATGACCACTTCCACAACCTGAGGTTACTATAGGTAGGGAAAAGGAGCCTAAGCACCCGAAGTGCTTGACACGCAGATTTTTAGCAACTCGATATGCATGCCAAGAAACAATGGAGGTGATGGGTTTATATGCCTGCTTTCAGGGATTGATGGAGAAAATGGGGCTATTTGAGATCCTGACACTACAGCAGGAGACCTGCATCGAGCTGACCCAATAGTTCTTCGCCACTCTAGAGAAAACAACTGATGATGGCGAGAATGCAGTCGAGGTGGTGATTGGGGATAAGAGGTGGAAGATAACCTCACAGATGCTAAATCATATTTTTGCCCCAAATGGGGAGGTGACATCCCTCCTAGATGGAGGAAGGACAGAAAATGATTCTAGTTCCACATATCCAGCTATGTGGAAATGCTTCACCGGACAAAGTACATTTGTAGCGGGGAATTCCAAGACAAGTGCCATCCATAGCCCATTTCTCCACTATGTTCAGAAGGTGTTAGCAAACACCATCTTTTCTAGGTACGAAAACCAAGGCAGTTGCACAAGTAAAGATCTTTCTGTTCTTGGTTGGATGATAAAAGAGAAGCATGTGAATCTGGGGGCATTACTTATATATCATATGAGAACAATCCTATCCAATAGCACAAATCCATTTTTAATGGGAGGGATTGTGACATCCATAGCCACTGCTTTAGGACATGACATGACATGCTATACAAAGGCAGATGGTGGCAAGTTGGTTGATTTGCACTACTTAGCTCACTCGTCCATGATTATAGTTACAGATCAGAGGATCATTTACCAAATCAACCCACCTTACCCAGGAGTGACATTGGAGCTACCTTACCATACTCCACCCCTCATGGCACAATATGGACCCATGCAGGATTTTCTAGAAAAACTGAGGAGGTATGAGGCAGAGAACCCGAGAGGAGAGGCAGTCCCTAAGGTGATTTTTGCTGGGGGTCTAGGAGATCCTTCACAGGAGGCTAAGCAGAGGTGGACGACGGAGGAAAGAGCGACACGACGGGTGAGGCAAAGAGAAGAAAGGATGGGAGCTTCAGAGCCACAACAACCTTCAGTGAATGCATATGATATGAGTACCATCCATGCACAGCTAGAGGGCATTCAAGTGATGCAAGACAGAATTCTACAGGCCCAGGAGGGATTCTAAAGGACACAGGATGCCATGTGGTTGGACCATCAGTAGATGCATTACCAGGTCAACCACCTTTATCAGTTTCAAAATGCCCAGGCCCAGAGGAACCCACAGTGGGGTGAAGATTGGTGGAGCTCTTTATCTACATTCCAAGCCAACTACCCACCTCCACAGTCAGACTACTAGGGTTCCTACTATAGGCAGAGACGAGCACCTCCACCACTACCGCAGTGATCATCTACCCTATCACCTTATACTTTAGTGTCATGCTGAGGACAACATGATTCAAAAGTTTGGGGTGGTAGGGTGGTATGCCCTCATCTTACTTTCACTCATTTTTGTATCTCACCTGCCATTTACTACTCTTTTTTTGTTGTTTTTCACATGCTTTCTTGTTTTTTCTATCTAATTTAGAATTTTACTACTTTGCATACCTACATATCATGTAGTTTTCTTTCTTGCCATTTTTTGCGTAATTTTCAAAAAAATTGCCCTTTTTGCCAGGCATTGAATATCATGTAGATTTTTGGTAATTTTTGCATGTTTTAGTTAGGATTTGCTTGTTTACTGCTTTAAGTTCAATAATATCGGTTTATATGTGATTGGAGGCAACTTGGCACCATTTTGGCCAATTTTGCCCAAATTTGAGATTTCTTATCTAAAAAGTGTGTTTTGACCCAATCTCTACTGTTTTGAGTAAAAATGATGACCTTTGACAAATGCAAGTGAAATGTCATGAATTATTACTAAGTGGTATCAATGTTTGACTTTTTACATGTGCATCACCTCTCTCATGATTGTGATTGATTTGGCTAAATTGTGAACTTGAGCAAGCTTTGAACGCTTTGTGTTTGTGTAATCACTTGTTTGATATATAAATTTCATCTTGTTCATTCATGTGGTGTGATATCTTAGATGAAGTGTTGGATTAATTTTCATGCAGGATGTCTTATGTGGAAAATCATACCAATGACCCCTCTTTGACCCGACTCTTCTTCCACCATCTTCATACCCCTTCGCCTCATAAAAAGATGCCCTAGTGCACATAATCAGCCTTGACCACCTCCAAAAGTTTGAGGTGGCCATATCTTTATCCCCTCGCTTCACTCTATCCACCATATGCCCTATCTACACCAAGGGAAAGAAAGAAAAGAAAAGAAAAAGAAAAGCAAAAACAAAATAAAAGGATGCTCCTATTTAAGAGCATTCAAATAAAGAAAAGATGAGTGTGTAAAAACACTCCAAAAATCTTACAGCAACCCTTTCTTCCACTTTCATACCCATTGAGCTAAGAAGCATCAAACCTAGCTCATTTTGCTTTTTTCGCAGCCATGTGGGTCTTTTGGTGTGATTTGAAACATAAGATTGAATGCATAAATGTGAAACAATACTCCTAGTCATCCTTGATTAACACCATCATGAAACGGTTTACCCTGAACTTTATGAAAGAAATATGGATAACTTGTGTATTCTATGTGCTATATTTGAAGTTCATATGCTTTGTGATCTTTTCATGATTGTATTGTGAAAGCATGAGAGGAGAGAGGTGGAATGCATGTACTTAGTCATCTTTGATACCATTCAGCAATAATCATCTTTTACATTGCATATGTCATTTCTTTTTTGTGGAAGATTTGTAGAGAGATTGAGTTGGAGCATACTTGAGGACAAGTATTTTCAAGTTTGGGGTGGTGATGCATCCCTATTTTAGGGCTTCATCCTATGTCTTATTGCTCTTCAATCACATCTATACTTGTTAGATTGCATGTCATTCCTCCCAATATGCTTATTTGTGAAAAATACACTTATGGACATTATTTGCATGTTTTTCAAGCATTTGGACCACACTTGATGGAAGAGAGAGAGAAGGAGTGATCCTAGGGTTCCTCTACCCTTGGAGAGACCCAAAGTGAAGTCCAACGCTCCCTCAACCTACCCCTAGTGGCCAAAGATCATTTGAAGCAAAGATGTCCAAGAAAATCCAAAGAACAGAGTCAAAGTGCTGATCCAGGACCCAGCACGGCCGTGGTACCACAGAACGACCGTGCTAGGTCACTTGCAAATCAACTCCAAGTCAACCAAAGAGCACCACAGTTGTGCAGACAAGAACGGTCGTGCAAGGGGCAGCCACCACGACCATGCTACCTAGCACGGCCGTGCTACATAATATCACCACAACCATTTTACACCACCACGGCCGCCATCATCCAACCCACCACGGCCGTGGTACTCCACCACGGCCATGCAACACCCTATCCACCACGGTCGTGGTGACCACCACGGCCGTGGCCATTCAGACCAAATCCCTATAACTTGGCCTATTTTAATTCCCACGACCGTGCCCATACACCATGGTCGTGGTCTACCCTACCCACCATGGCTGTGGTGACCCACCATGGCTGTGGTGACCCACCACGGCTGTGCTACTCACAAAATCCAGCCACTTTACCACTACTTTCCCCATTTTACCCCTAATTTAACCCTAGACCCCCTAGACACCAATATATACCTAGGTGGTGGCCGGGGCACGAAGCTAGCTACCTTTCACCACCTCCTAGCTCCCCAAATCGCCATCCACTACATTCCACTCCATTTTCACCTCCATTCCACTCCATTTCACCATTTCCACCACCAAATCACTAGTTTAGACTAGTTCCTACCCATAAACCCCTTCATTCTTCACCCTTGCACCTTAGAGGAGGGAGGAGGATGACCTGCAGCTGTTGGAGAGAAGGATTTCTTCATCTACATCGATCTCCATGGCTTCTTCTACCTCTTTCTTCTCTCTTTTTATATTTTCCATTTCTATGAGTAGCTACGCTCGTATGGGTGGGCTGTTTGGGGGAAATTATGTTACTTTGATACCATGTTGGGGGAAAACGACATGTAAACATTGTAATTCCATTTGTTAATAATTATATTCTATTTCTATCTCATTCTCCATGGATTGCTTGTTGGTTTGTGTGTAAAATCACCTAGGAATTTAGGCAAAATACTTATGTGTGTGGATTTTGGGATTTGCCCCTAGATCCAATTCTTGGATCCCTAGGTTGCCTCCCATCTTCCTACATCCTAATCAATCTCCCTAAACCTAAGTGATATATCTAAGTAGCTATATTAGATCATTCTAGTGCAATTAGCATGGAGCCTTCTCAAGGCTAGAATGTGGGGAAATTGAGGTCTAAAGCCCTAATTTCACCTCCCCATTACTACCCTCGGCCCCTAATTGCCCTAGGAATTCCTAATATAGAAACCTAGACTTGATTAGACTCTAATTGAATCAAACCTAATCCCTAACCCAATTAAGCCTCATAAGAGTAGTAGGGGGTGTTAGGGACTAGTTCCCGTATGCACAACCTAGCATATCCATGGCCAGTTAGTAGCTTAGGTTAATTCATTAGACTCTAAGTTGTTGTTTGGTTTGGATAATCTAAATGGAATAATAATGTTCATATGTCACCCCCAACTTAAGTGATAAGTTCATACCCCTAAATAGCCCACACATCTCTTTACTGCTTGAAACCCTAGTTTTGTGCTTGCTTAGCTTAATTAGTTCTTTTCTTGCTTGGTTAGCTTCATTCATTTCTCTTGCCTTGTTCATGCTAGCTTAGCTCTTTAATTGTTCTTTTTCTTCTCTCTTGCTTGCCTTAGTGTACCTTGCCTTTTCATACCTAGCTTAGTCTTTCCTTGCTTACTTAGTCTTAATCTAACCTAGGGTTAACATAGATTTCATTCTTGCCTTTAATTGCTTGCTTGTTCATAATAGTTTAACAATCAAAATCACCTTTAAACCCTTAACCCTAGTCTCCACAGTAGGAACCCAGCAAAACCAACCTGCTCTAGCGCCCCCTCTTTTCCCTGTAGATTGACCTTGTACTTGCAACCTTCCTATACTACGACATGACCCCGTGCACTTGTGGGTGTAGTTGTTTTAGTAGAAGTAGGTGTGTTAGTTAGGTTTATAAATATCGAAAGTGAACCCTCCCGTGTGTTCCGATCTTGTGGGGTGCATCTAGTTGAGTCAAATCAGCTAGTGTGTAGCACCTCTAGAGGGCGCACCAAGCTTTCTGCCATCGTTGCTGGGGATTAGAGGTGCTCGGCCTAGCTAGTTAGTTTTGCTTTGATTTTTACTACTGCCCTCATCATTGCTATTATTTATTCATTATTTTATGCATTCTTTGTGTATATTGGTTTACTAACTTGTTCTCTTTTGTTTGGTTGTGCTTTGTGCATGTGACAAGCCATTCGGAGAAAGATAAGATGGAAGGCCAAAATGCACCTCGCAAGTCCTTGTAAAATTACTTCATGTCGAGCAACTACCAGTCACCCATTGCATTTAGAGTCACCCAAATGCAAGGGGAGTAATTTTCTATTCCTCCAGGTCTTCTTGGGCTCCAGCCCACCTTCTATGGCTCAGAGAGTGAAAACCCCTACTAGCATGTGGATGCCTTCCTTGAGATGTGTGCCACCTTCAAAACATCAACGGTAAGTGATGACTCAATTCGGCTCACAGTGTTCCCCTTTTCACTCAAGGATAGGGCCAAGGAATGGTATGATTCAAGGAGATACATCATGAGTTGGGGTTATATGAAGATGGCATTCTTGAGGAAGTTCTACTCTATTGCAAGGATGACACAAATGTGGTGATCAATAGTGAGTTTCAGCCAAATGGATAATGAAAAGTTCCATGATTCTTGGGATAGGTTGCAAAAGATGTTGAGAGAGTGCCCACATCATGAGATACCTTTGTGGTAGCTTATGCAAGCGTTCTACTCCGGTTTGTCATCAAGGGATTAAGCTACAGTATATTCTTCTTGTGGAGGTGTTTTCATGACAAAGCTACCGGATGAGTCATGGTCGTTGTTTGAGCAATTGGTGGAAAATTCAAGGAACCGAACTTCTAGCATGATTTGTGACGGGATTCGGGTCTTTAGTGAGACTTTTGTTTCTAATGATCCCAATGCACAAGTGATGAAGGCTATGGGAGAAATGATGAAACTCATGAAAAGTCAAGGAGGAAATGGTCCTTGCCATCCGGTCAACTACATTGGTTCTTTTGAGGGAGAAGTGAAGATACCTTACTCCTATAGCTACTCGAAACCGCAAAGTCCAAGCTATAGCTCAGGGTTTGAGGAAGAGGTTCTATTTAGATTGAAGATCTTTGATGATGTCCAAAAAGATTTTGCAAGGCTTGAAGAAAAAGATAGAGCAGCTATCTTCTATAATTGCTCTCCAAGAGGAAAAATTGTCTTCAAAACCCATCTTGAGTTACAATGAAGCAAGTGGGCCCATGCCCTCTTCTCAAGGCTAAAATGTGGGGGAATTGGGATCCAAAGCCCTAATTTCACCTCCCCATTACTACCCTCAGCCACTAATTGCCCTAGGAATGCCTAATCTATAAACCTAGACTTGATTAGACTCTAATTAAATCGAACCTAATCCCTAACCCAATTGAGCCTCATAAGGGTAGTAGGGGGTTGTTAGGGACTAGTTCCCCTATGCACAACCTATCATATCCATGGCCAGTTAGTAGCTTAGGTTCATTCATTAGACTCTAATTTGTTGTTTGGTTTGGATAATCTAAATGGAATCATAATGTTCATATCTCACCCCCCAAGTTAAGTGATAAGGTCATACCCATAAATAGCCCACACATCTCTTTACTGCTTGAAACCCTAGTTTTGTGCTTGTTTAGCTTAATTAGTTCTTTTCTTGCTTAGTTAGCTTCTTTCCTTGCTCTTGCCTTGTTCATGCTAGCTTAGCTCTTTAATTTCTCTTTTGCTTCTCTCTTGCTTGCCTTAGTGTAACTTGCCTTTTCATACGTAGCTTAGTCTTTCCTTCCTTGCTTAGTCTTAATCTAACCTAGGGTTAACATAGATTTCATTCCCTCCTTTAATTGTTTTCTTGTTCATAATAATTTAACAATCAAAATATTATTTAAACCCTTAACCCTAGTCTCCACAGTAGGAACCCAGAAAACCCAACCTAGCTCTAGTGTCCCCTCTTTTCCCTATGGATTGACCCTGTACTTGCAACCTTCCTATACTACGACACGACCCCGTGCGCTTGCGGGTGTAGCTGTTTTAGTAGAAGTAGGTGTGTTAGTTAGGTTTATAAATATCAAAAGTGAACCCTCCCGTGTGTTCCGATCTCATGGGTCACATCTAGTCGAGTCAAGTTGGCTAGTGGGTAGCACCTCTAGCGGGCGCACCAGGTACGAGTTTTGATTATGCTATAATCGAGAAGCATGCTTATATATTTTGTGTGACTCTGTCACCCCAATGTGATGGGGGAGGTGACTAGGCTCCTCCTCTCCATTTGAGGTAGGAGGCCAATGTACATGTCCCATCCCCAAATGAGGAGGTCGCTTGCACTCAATATCAACATTATCAACATCATCATCATTTTCAATATACGGGCGTTCATAAAGGGCAATATCATTTATATTCTCATGTTTTTCTCAAAATATAATATAGGAAAAATAGAAGACTAATCAGTAGGGAACAGTAGCTCAAATAAGAATATATCCAAGTATACAATCAAGAGATACATAAAAAGTATCTTAAATATAAGCAAGGAGGTAATATAATAGTGTACCTTTCATTAAAGATTTAGAGTATTGATCAACAAGTAATAGGTAGACCCTTCGAATCAGATCCTAAATCACAATGTTTAGATCAAGGGTCAGGATCATGATATTTGGAGATCATGTTTTAACATTCGAGATTAGGGTTACAATTTTCCTATCTCAACCTTAGGTTTGGGTCATTCACTTATAATCAACCAATATTTCAATATGTCCAACATTGTTTCAAGTATCAAGTATTTTCAAGTGTGAATGACTTACCTAGGTTTTCTAGAATCATATGTGTTAACTCTAATTTATGTCATTATCCAATTCATCATCAAAGAATAAGTTCAAGGGTCTAGATTAGGTATTTCACAAGATTTAGCAAAAGCATAATTTCCAAGTCAATATTCTAGGGTTAGAACCCATCATCTAACTTATCACTTTATGGCATGAAATCATATTCAAGATCTGAACAAATCCAAAAGATTAGATTTAGATCATTCATTAGTCAAATATTCCTTTTGTGTCTCAATATGAATCATCAGAGTCAAATATCAAGGTTTTAAAAGATTAATCATGAGTATGAGTCAGTTCTAGGGTTTCTCAAATATTAACATCATTGTTGAGCCATTTGACAAAAGTATAAGTAAATGATCAATATCTAGGGATATCAGTGAAACATATCAAAAATTAGGATTCCAAAGCATTTTTAAACAAATCCTAGGGTTTTTCTGATCAAAATGGACTACTTGTTTCAAATTTTTGGAGTTACAATAGAGTTTCTATGATTAAAACAAGATTCATCCATTTATTAGATTTTTTAGCAGAGAGGATAAGAAAATGCCTTAAAAGGAATATGTGAGAAAATCAGTGGCTGTCAGATTCTTTGTCAGTGCTTGACCATCACAGAAAACTAAAGGTTGAGGGGCGATGGCCTCCTGAGCACGTGCACGAGTCATGAGGGAGACGAGGTGAGTGTGGTGCAATTAGGGTCGTTTGATCCCAGTCTTGCTTTGACAAACACGGAATTCTACGAAGCCTGGAAGGCTTCTCCGGCACGATCAGCCTACTCGTGCCCTGGCTGGACTGTGGCGGCGTAGCGGCAGAGTAAAAGAGGGGAACAGGGAGGAGGTCGAGAGGGATGAAGGATGAAGTGTCGTTTGGGTTCGTTAGTGAGAGACGAAGACAAGGGTAGTTTGTTTATAGGTGATTGGGGTTGGGTTTTAGGGTTTCAAGAGGTCGTTGCACCCATGGTGGCAGCTGTGAGAGAGAGATCTTGAATACTCTCAAAACAAGTCGATTTGAATTATCTTAAGGGCTCAAGGAGTTTGAATTTGAGAGACCCATCTTTTCATTCATTTTGATTTTCAAACTATGGTTATTTTGAGTTAACTTGCCCGCTCAGTCTCATAGCTACCTTCCCTGTTGATTGCAAGAGGTAGGAGATAGGTCATTGACTCTCTGATGTGGCTCGAGACCCGCGGGACTCAGATCCAAGGGTTGGGGTTTTCCCCAAGCGATCCCTAGATCACGAGGTCAATCATATCGGTTTAGTGTAAAAAGAAGGGGATTTTCCCTAGTTCAAGGGCTCCGCAGGCTGGGTCAGGCCAGACGGATATTGGGTTGAGCCCAGTAAACAAGGAAAGGGAAATAAAGAGGGTATTTAGGGCTAAAAGGGGATCAAAAGTTAGAAAACTTATATAAACTTGTAGGAGTGTCCAAATCACCTCAAATTTGGAACAATACTTCACAATAGAATCTAAAACATGTAAAAAAATCCAAATCAAAATAGGCATGTATGATCAAGAATTTAAATTAGAGTATTAATGGGTATAACAAAGTTAGGATTTTCTACACATTAATTTCAAGAAATCATAGGAAATGGTAGGAAAGTCCAATTGCAATGAAATTTGGACCACATGTTCCACATAAAGTTTAGAATTTTTAATAAAAGTTTGAGAACCATATGACGAAGTTTGATGGACCAATTTGCTTCTTTGGACCAAGTGATGAATGAATCCAATTGTGGTGTTATAATGTGTATGAAGTTCACATTATTCACTACATTTCGAATTTGAGTATCAATATTGATGTAGAGGACAAGAAAAATATATTAGGGCCAAGAGTGAACATAATGATGGTAAAATTGTAATTATGCAAAATTTCACTTTGTCACATCCTTCCCTCCTTAAAAAGGAATTTTGTCCCCAAAATTCAAAAACATCCTATAACATTGGGATTACATAATCTAGGTCGCATCCTCAAATATTAGAGTATCCTTAACTATAAAAAAAATGTCATGTCCTCAAAGTTTAAGTAATCCAATAATCATAATTGGGATTCAATGTTTCATATCATAACTAACATGGTACCAACATCGTTTCATCATTGAGCAATTGAGTATCAAGGTCCATGCATATATTGTCCAAAGTCATCATGTGAGTCACAAGTATGGAATGCAATCTATTGATCAAAAATTAGGAAAGAACATATTTTAGGTCAAACAAATAGAGTTGTTGAATCAAGTGTACAAGGTGACTATCAATCCCAATATCTCAGGGTCCTTGTCTCTACATTGGCCTAGGTGGGATTATACACCTATGATTGGAGATTTCATATTTCAACAATTTTGAGACAACATCATACTTTCAATATCATGATTTTTGAGCTCCAATTCAATGGGAGGTCCCACCCTTGTCCTAATGAGAGCTAAACCCTAAGTCATAAATTGAGAGAGTCAAAATAGTAATCATTTTAAAAATTTCAAGATTTGTGATTTTGAAGTCATTAGTCATATATCTGGGGTGATCTCAAGGTCCAAATAATGTGAACATAGGATTTGTATCATTATTGAGATTGATAATCATGAGTCAAAATTATATTAATCAATATCAAGAGTCAAAATTTTAGACACCAAAACTCATAGATCCAAAATTTGATCATATGTATAAATATTCCAAAGCTAGGGTATAGATTCCTGTTTACACCTTGGGGGAGATCACTCATGTATATTCAAATTTCAAGCAACAATATTCAAGCATTATATCAAGAATTCATTATCATGGTTTCCAAGGTGGATGAATGATATAGACCTAAGTCTGTCTAGGAAATCAATCATAAG
Source organism: Alisma plantago-aquatica (assembly GCA_963693085.1). NCBI lineage: Eukaryota > Viridiplantae > Streptophyta > Magnoliopsida > Alismatales > Alismataceae > Alisma > Alisma plantago-aquatica. Next base: position 476,562,053 of record OY856411.1, read on the forward strand.
CTTTAGTCAACATTATCATATATCAAGATCGTTATTAAATCAATATTCAGGATTGAGTATCAACCATGGTTTTAACCTATTAGACTTAGGTCAACAAATCCCAAATTGGGTGAAAAGGGATACCTTTCCAAACTCTAAATAATCAACAACATGAAATTTAGAGGTAGTCATAATAGAGATGTGACCTAGGTTAGGGGAGTCTTGAGCCAAATACCACCCTAATCTAGCAAATTACCTACATTATTCATTATTCATTGAGCTTATCAAATAGGGAGAGTATCAATGATCAAATCATATTTTACAAGGTCATAAGATCAACATTCACGATAATAGGGCAATAATGTCAAGATTTCATTCCTTTCCTTTCATGATCAAGGTAGTGATATAATTTGAAAATTGGTGCATGATTTGGGTCCATGTTCATCATATCAAAATCGAGATTAAAAAGGCATCAATAGTCAATAGGAAACTACTTTTGCATCATAGTCTTGCATCATGATTTTGTGAGTTCTAGTACTTAATAATTTGATGACATAATATTGATGTGTATCAAATAGGATAAGAGTTTGCTTAGATATGTTTTGATCTTTAGTCAACAATAGGGTGAGATGAACTTAATCAAATAGGGAACTTATCAACAATAAGGTATAAGCTATAAATCATTCTTATTTCACCAAATCAAGATTTACCTCAACCATAGAAAACATATAGTTTAATTTTGATTAAATCAAGTTTTCATGAACGGGTCATGCATGAGTATTTGATTTCAAAATTGAATTTTTCCCATTAATTACACATAATCGAGACATTATGTGGCAAAAGGTCATGAGAATGACCACATGATGAGATGAGAAGACTACCTAATCATCATATACTTGGGTGGCTTAGGTTAGTCATTAAAGAAGAGATGAGATGCTATAATACTCTCTATGTTTTCAACAAGGAACCTTTAGGTCCAGTTCTCGATCAATTAAGTTCAGGAAAAGTGGTGAATCTCAGCCACCAGGAAGAAGGATAGGAGAAATTATGCCAGAACCCCAAGCCTAGACACCTCAATTTTCACCATTATGGATTTTAGGGTTTTTGGGGTTTCATGAGACTCGAGAAATTATTTACTTAAAGTATGTGGGAGTGTGTAAGCTCTGATACCAATTGTCACGGAACCATTATTACCCCAATCCCAATCCTACTGCCTAAAGAATAGTAAAAGGATTGAAGTGTATGTTCCTGAGTGGCCTGATAGGATCTCACACACCGGGATATACAATAAGAAATAATAACTCAAAATTAGGATATCTAAAGAACAAACTAACCCAACATAGGAGATATTTCCGATTTATCCTTGTCATCAAATTATATAGAGTGCGGAAGCAATCTTAGTAGTGTTCCAATTGTCTTGCCTAAAATCAAGAAAATTGAGACATAATCATGTAATTGCACGGTATGCTATAAAAATCAAGTAAACTGGTTTATAGAAAAAGATTATACTTGGTAGAACTTATATTCAAGAAAAGTATAACAAATTATTTTCCAAATCCAACATTTTTTTCAACAAGATGTTTATTTCAAACAATTCAATTTTTATTATGAGTTCCCATTATGTTGTAATCGGGAAGCATTCATATATATTTTGTGTGACTCTATCACCCCAATGTGATGGGGGAGGTCACTAGGCTCCTTATCTCTATATGAGGTAGGAGTCCAATGTACAAGTCTCACCTCCGAATGAGGAGGTCGCTTGCACTCAATATCAACATTATCATATCATCATTATTTTCAATATACAGGCAGTCATAATGGGCAATATAATTTATATTCTCATGTTGTTCTCAAAATATAATATAGGAAAAATGGAAGACTAATCAGTAGGGAACATTATCTCAAACAAGTATATATCCATCTATACAATCAAGAGTTACATAAAAAATATCTTCAATACAACCAAGGAGGAGATATAATAGTGTACCTTTCACCGAAGATATAGAGTATAGATCAACAAGTAATAAGTAGATCCTTCGAGTCAGATCCTAAATTAGAATTGTTACGAAAGTCGTCAAACTGACAGCCAAATCATTACTAATTATGCAAAATAATCATAAGAAAAAGATTAACAAGAATCACTAAAAATTAAAACCTTTTTTTTGCAAAGAGATCCATATCATTTTAGTGAAGTAGGTGCATCACCATATCGATTTAGAGGTGCCTGCTTGTGTGCTTGAACCCGATATCACTTTATAAGTTGATACCATCTTCTTCAAGCTATAGACCTTAGTTCTAACTATTATAGTTCATGGCAATAGGTCTAAGAAACTACTAGAACTCAAAATGTCATCAACTATTTCATTCGGAATTAAAAATAGTTCATTAAGTATAGCAGTTTAGGTGATGACTAATAACATGGTTGAGTTCAAGTTATATAACTCGCCTTAAGAACAACTTCAAAGCTCCAAGCTCCAAATCTGCACACTCCCAAGGTTGAAGATGACTTATCAAAATTCCAAGGCTCGTTCATAACTCCTTCATATAAAAGGAATCACCATGGATAAGCAATTGGTGAAGAAGAAAAGAAAGAAAGATCATAACCCTAAAACCATGCTTCAATCCAAGGTTGAGATGATCATGGCCTCACCTTAGGGTTAAGTATTGAGATCCTTCTTGATCCTTAGAATCTTGCACGATACATCACTATCCTTGCATGATATGCCATCATTTGTGGCTGATATCCCCCTCACTTGTGACCAAAAACACTCCACTTGGCTGATATCACCTCACTAGGCCGATATCACCCTACTTGGCTGATATGAACTTGCTATGGATGATACCCAAGGCCCTATGAAGGATACCACTTCACTCCTGCACGATAAAAGGACCCAATGCACGATACCTTAAGGAAATAAGGTGGTAAGATTTGAAAACGTTCACTAAAGGGGTGAAAGAAGGGGTATATATACTTGTTGTTCATGAAGAAGTGTGAAAATGAGGTGTCATCAATTTGAGCTACTAGGTGCCACGTGTCCATGCATGGGTTACAGGTGTACATGAATGCATTAACATTTATCTTGACATGAAAAACACTTGATGATAATCTAGGGATGAAATTTCATCCATTACTTATCTCTTTGAATAAAATATATCAATTAAATCACCACTTTATTCACAACCCGATACAACTTTTCTAAGGAAGTTGTAAACTGATACAATTCACCTCCTTGAGGTTTTTTGCACGTCATGACCTTTTACAAGAGTCTAAAAACCGATATTAGTCTCCTCCTATGGCTCCTTGGCCGATAGGCACTCATATATAAACTTTTCAACTTGATACAACTCAAGTTTAGGTTTCATATTCAACCCTTTTCTTGGTCATTTCATCACCAAGATTACCATCACTCACAATTGATTCAAACATGGTGTATCCTTATTTCTATCTCCTATAAATGATACATATATGAATTAGTAACACTCTAGAGGTGATAATTTGCATATCAACCCCACATTTTGGGTAATTTACAATTTGTACCAAAATTGGTGCACCAGGTACTAACATTATTCAAACAAGTTCAAACTTGGAATTTAGGCTTTCCACAAGACACCACTTAGCATCATTCTCTCTCTTATGATGATAATGAACTTAATGAACATTCAACATGTGACATACTACAATATAACCCCTCATCTTGGGTAAATTGCACTTTGGTCCAAAAAAAGGAACATTGCTCAAATAGCATTCAATCAGGACCAAACTTGGAACATAAGTGTGTCACATGATAACAAAACACCTTAGAGGATTATATTAAAGTTCTAAGCAACTTTCTTAGCCAAAACAAATAGGGTTACCTCATAACCTAGGTCAGGGTCATTACTAGTTATAAACCCCTAACCAGGATTTCGTCCCCAAAATCCCAGGTAAAGGGAGAAAGATATTATTCATTAATCATATCGTCAAGTCTCCACATAATAATCTTAATGACATGGAGATGCCATAGAACTTTGATCAACACATGGTTATCGTAGAATCTGTCATAAAGGACACATACTCCACTGTCCTTTTCATTATTGACTGTAGAGTCAACTCTATGTCGGGTGATTTTTTTTTCTTAGTCAGAGAAGCATTATACATACCTTATTTAACTCAGGTGTCAAACCTCACTGATTTGTCACCCACTTGGGACTACAAGTATTATCATGCATCTATTGTGCCACTCAAATCTGCTGACACAACATTAAACTTTCTTATGACTTGTATCAATTATCCCTTTAGCTGTTTATTTGTATTCTCATAAGGAGAGGCTACTTATTAAATAAGAACTATCTCAGGGGTATCTCTAGCTGTTATGTATAAGATGCCTCAACAAATCTAGATAGGTATATTCTAAGAAGTTATCTTTAACTTGATCAACTTTTCCCAAAAAATTCTACAATTGTTCCTTCAACTCATACATCTTTGTTGATGTCATGTTTATGCTGGGCATACACCCCTAACATATGGTATCCATACTACAGTATGTAACTAGACTAATCTCAAAGTTACCCTTTCTAGATAACCAAACATATAATAGGACCTTTCTTTCATCTCAGAACATTACTTAGCACACACAATTTTTCTTGGAACTAAAATCCAGGACTAGCTGATACTTTTCAAAGTATTCATCTAAAGATTACTTCTAATCCATGAACATCAAGTGTCATAAGACTTACTTGATTTTCATGTCCCAAAAAAGAAAGAGCAAAAGTAATCATAGTCCTTTTTATCACCCCACAATTATTCAAGGTTGTTTATTTAAAGAAAAGAGATTATCACCTTTGTAACAACCCCACCTCCCAGTAACCCCCAATTAAGGGAGACTAAAAGGCCAGAGCCATTAACCAATAACCTGGATCAAAGGTTTGACAAATAATCAATAATAATTATGAAATTCTACTAACTAAATTGTAATTCGGTAGAAAATTAAAACTTTGCTTACCTTTGAAAACTTTGGAAGTCTATCTATCCAGAGATTGAATTATTCTACCTAAATCCTCCTTGCACTTTACTTCTTATTTTCACAATGTGTCACTTTTACTATTTGTTCATTTCAGGGTTGTACCTAAAACACCGACAAACAAAACGTCAGTCAGCAAGAAGCTGGTATGTGGGGGAAACAATAATCGTGCAACTATAATAACAAATTAATCAGCCAATTATCATTTAACAGCCAAGATTATGTCTTAAACCATACTACTCAATCCTTTCCTATCCCCTATCTCTATGTTGTCCCTGTAGTGGACTGAGATACTACCTCTCTCTAGGTAGATCTTTATTAAACCCCACATGATCCTACCTAACATGTAGATCAATATCTAGGGTTGAGTCGCATGTCACTACCCATAGGTAGTCCAATCCCTGATTCAAAGTGACTTGATGGACCTACCCCATTGGTAGCCATATACTAAGTCATCCAATGACCTGATGGGCCTACCCCATTGGTAGCCATGTACTAGGTCAACCCATTGGGCTACAAAGGGGACTAGGATCTGAGCCAGTAGGCACATCTCTTATGTGATAGTCATATTCGCATTATAATTTGCATGAATTAAATTCATCCAACAATTAATTCAAGCCACGATGTAAACATCAATAAAATCCTCGAAAAACTAATGCGGGATAATCATAAGTGTAACCACATACCTGTCAAGTTGATGTGAGATAGAAATAATCCAATCAATCGATAGGCAAGCAAGCATTCAATAAGATCCAGAAACAATTATACAATTTCCTTTTATTACTCATGTCATTAAGATCTATTAAATCTAGATCACTTCCTATGGTTTCTAGTCCACTTTTAAGGTTTCCATTGCAATTATGGTTTCCCTTCATCTTTTATTATTTTAAACCCTAATTTAATGCAATTGATCACAAACCCTAATTATTTCAACATCTAATCCTCAGTTTCAGACTAAACGCATTATTGAATTCCAATTAGGTCAGATATCTTTCTTTTACACTAAAACCAATATGTTTATTCTTTTAGGTCATGTCAAGATCATTAAGGCCAATTATCATCTTCAGGGTCTTCATCAATGATTATAGTTCAATTGACAGTTGTACCTTAATTACTATTTTTCACATCTGCTAGGCTAGTAAACCCTAATTTAACATTGATTGCACTTTTGCACACTGCAATACCCTAATCAAGCAAATCATGGGTTTTTAAACTCAAATCATATTCCTATTATCCTTTTTATGTCAAAATGTCCAATCTTGATTTAGAATATTAAACTAAGTTTTTAAACTCACCATTAAACAAATCTAGGGTTTTGGATTCATTTAAGCATTAAAGTACTAACTTTATGTACTTTTCGAACTATAAGTAAAACTAGTCTCTACTAGTATTTTTATTGAATTGTTCGTGCTTTTCTGAGCAAGATTCATGTATTATATGTCCCCAACTGAGCTACCGTTAAAAAGTTATGAATTTAATGAAATTCACTTACTCTGGACCAATCGGAGAGCGCCACGTCGCCTCCTTTACCATGCAAGGATCTTGCGATTTGGAAACATAATCGAAAGACGGTTCTTCCCTTGATAAGTGGGTCGCTCCTTCAATAATGGGGAGGGCAGAATGGTCCAATGGCCCGAACCTTCCTTCAACCTCGTGCCACCTCCAGTTGGTCGCCCTAGAAGCCATGGACGGCGCTCCTCTTCCTCTCCTGGACCTCGTCGGCCCCTGGGGATGGGTCCCCTTGCTCCGACAGCCATAGTCGCGCCTACAGGAGCTCTAAGATGCGGACGAGGTGGCCGCTCCCAAGCGGGAGAAGCGCACGGCCGCTACTGCAACTACAGCAGGTCGGCGGTCAGCCGTACAAACCCGAGGCCAAAGGAGGAGTGGTCGATCGATCTGGGTGATCATGGAGGCTTCCCTCCTCAAGCAAGACCATGAAAAGAACCCTCATAGTTCCAGGGTGCCTCTACCCAACTCATCTAGCTTTTTCCATTTAAATAACAAAGAAGAGAGGTAGAGTTACGTGAGATCTTCCTTGAACTCAAACCGGGTTCCTTACCCCTTTATATAGAGGGGTACCCAGGCCCATGAATGTTTGCCCACAAAGAAAATGATGTTTTTCCTAATAGGAAAGGGATTCCTTCACCAAGAAGCTAGCTCTCTCTCTTTCTCTCATACTCCTTTTTCTTTTGATATTACGATTTCAAAAATTATCCCACGTATTCTCTTTGTTTCTTGCTTTTCAATCCATAGGCACGAAATCCTATTTTCCTTTAATAGAAATTACTTTCTTTTTAGTAATACCACATAATGCATTAATTGTATACTCACATTATCTTCTTATTTTCTATTATGGGTTTTTTCTCTTTCCTCTTTTTATTCATTGGGCTCCTTGGACCCCAAGGAATTATAATAAATCGAAATCCCTTTTTATTGGATACTCATTATCCTTCTAGATGCATCTAAATGCATTATTCTTCATTATTTCTCATTATCTTGTTTATTTCTTATTAAAATAGTTCTTTTTGAGGATTTCTCTTTATTTCTCTTTTATTTTCCTCATTGTTATTCCTTTTATCATTAGGAATCCTTGGGATATGAAATTCCACCAAGAATAACTCAATTACACCTCTTTTCACTTGTTTTCCACATTTTACCATTATTTTCAATTTCTTTCTTAATAAAGAAATACTTAATTAACTTTTCTTTTCTTATTGCTTTTCTTTGCAACTTTAGATTCCTTGGAACCAAGGAACCCAAGAGGCACAAAATCCATCTTCGGGTTACATTCTTTTTCCTTCTAGAGGTTTCCACATCTTTCTTTTCTCAAATTCTCAATTATTCATTAATTAATTGAATTTCCTTGATATTGGGCCCAATAGCCAATAAAGCCCACAATACAATCATCAAGGCTATTCTAAACAAAATTACATCATTATTTGTCCAATATGAGAGTTTACATTTCTCATCAGATGAACCAAAATTGGGGTTGTAACATCCTTCCCCTCTTATAGGAATTTTGTCCTCAAAATTTCATCAAGCAAATAAGTAGTTTAGGATAAGCCTTTCATACGTCCATCAGGGCTCTCATGTGGCTTCACCCTTTCCATGGTGCTTCCAAAGAACCTTCATCATCTCATATTCTTCCATCTGAGTTCTTTCTTACCTTGGTATATCATGCCCTCATAGGTGACTCGGGACATTTTTGCCTCTCAAAAGCTAAATAGGTTCAGGGCTCAGCACATGGCTTGGGTACCTCACATAGTGCTCTAGATCGGACTCATGGAACACATCATTCATCATGTTATCCTGAGGGGTAAGGTTAAACCAAACCATCTCCACCAATCCATCTCCAATGGACCCATATATCGAGGACTCAGCTTTCTCAGTTGTAGCTTAGAGGGGTCGGATTTTCACATCACATACTTTCCTACATGAACTACATGTCAGTCGGCTTTGCATCAGCTCACGACTCATGTCGTCTTTGGGATCTCTCTCTCTCATCCATTGCATGATTAAATCGACTTCATCTGCACACATTGTGGTTCTTTTCTGACCTTCATGAGGCCTCCTTCACCAACATCATTTTAATGAAGTGGTGACCAACACAACCTCCCTATAAGATTTCTTACATCCCGATAAAGGCTATGGTGGTTAACATCACATCTTTCATAGGACAAGAACTGTCTCTAGATATCACCCTGAATGAGCACACATGCTCTCATCAGACCCTTTAGTCTGGATTATACTAATCATTAGTTAGGGGTGATAAACTGTACTAACATCGAGTTCTTCATGTACCCACTCCCACCTTTTGGAAGGGAACCTTTAGATCAAACTCAAAGACCTTCAAACTTGCATCATGGTGCAGTTGAACCATCTCTTTTCATATGTAGTTCAACCAGATCTATCCCTTGATAGAACTCTTTCTTTCTCATGTTATCTAGGTAAGGTGATCTACCATAACCCATATTGCATCTTGACCTTCCTTGGTCCAGGGGAGATCACTTACCTCAATATCCATAGTGGTGAACTCCCATTCCCTCTTGGAGACTCTTCATACTTTATATTCATGTACTGGGTTACTGGTGTTCGTTCTTCACCCCTGGCTTGCATGGCCACATGCTACATGCAACTTCACATCAAGTATCCAAAGTGCTACTATCACTTACTATCTTTGTAGTATCATAGTGTTTGGTGATCTTAAAACCATGATCTCTGGTATATCATGATTCCTCAAGATCGATACCTCAGAAACCCTAAACTAGTCTCATTAGGGTTTCATCACTTTCCTTTCCAAAGAAGTACATCTGAGGTTCTCCAACCATCCTTTCATTATATCACAGACTAGACTGGCTAACCAAACAATCATTTACTTGATTAACCGCTATTGATACATCTGGGTGTTAGCCCAACTTATCTCTTTTTCTCAACTTAAGGTTAGCCTAGCAACCTCAACTTCTTCTAGCTAAGCAACTATATCTCAACCAGAGCATTCATTACCACTTATTATCCTTAGGTGTTAGGTATTGTTGAGGACATACACCTCTATGTATTATACTTATCATCTCATCTCAAAGTCTAAGTTTGTCTTCATCAAGAAACCATGAGCTCATCCTCATGGTGATCAAACTCAACCTTGTATAAATTGCAAGTTCCACATAGATCATGATAAAACATCCTCATAAGATGACTACACTATTCCTCTTAGTGTTTGTAAACCATCCATGTATCATTCACTCCACCAAGGTATGTTATCCTCTGTCCTCATACCTTGTAGCAACGTTCCAACTCGCATCATCTTTTATTCTTGGTGTATGGCATGCGTATTGTCCCATCTCTCCCTCCCATAACAAGAGTAAATAAGCATTTGGCGGCCGTCCAAACACAAAGTTCTTCATTTCCAATAGAAGAGATGGTACATTCCACCTTTCCAATACACCTTTAAATCTAAGTTGCAACGTGCCACATATGTCTCTACATCACAAACATCATGATATCAAAATTACTTCCATGGATAATTGGTCTCGAACTTACTTGGGTCACTACACGATCCTTGGTCATCTTCTCTAGGTCTATAGGATGCCGACACTTTTGGGGTCACCCCTCTTCTCGTATGCATCCAGAGAGTGCCCTACTCATCTGCCCTTTGGATCTCATGAGTTCACGAAGGTGATCAATCTCCCAACCCATGGCCCTCAGACAATGATAGTTGTTACCTCCCAACCCTATGGTCATGTGCAACTAGGGAATTAGGCAACTCCTACTTCTATCGGTCTTATCCCTACCTGACCCTCGGATGGACTTAGGATTCTTCTATAGTACATGTTCAACTTAGAACCTCACCCAAACCTTCATCATCTCTCTCTCTCTCTGCATTCATGGGCTGACTTTCATCCTTTCATAGGGATCATGGCAACCTACCTACCTAGGTCAAGCCCCATACCAGTTACCTCCATGGTAACACATCCACATGCACATAGAGATGGTTATTGATGGGTCTATAGGCTCATCCTCATACCATGTACTTTTCACTTAGCTTCTCAAGATCCTATGAGACCTCTTTAGGTTACCTTAAACTAACAAGACTGGTATACACCCTACAAAAGGGCCCCTCTCCCAGGATGGGAGGAAACTACACCTTGATAACAAAGGTCACAAACATCCTTCTATCTAGGGTTTACATCCACATAAGCATGCTTAATCCTAGCAAGCTACTACGGCACAAGAAGACCACCTACTAAATCATGCTAGGTCATACTTGTTCTCATTCCTCAACATTCGGGTCTGAATCATACCTTCCCATGTCATCAACTTAGTTGTGAGGGGTTCATCACACATACCTTTAACTTAAGGGGTTTCTTTTTCCTCTACACATGCTCAAAGATATAGAGACTCAAATCTCATCATGAGCATCAGGTACACTGCTTCCCCTCTTAGGCCTAGAAACCCTAGGTCCACCTTTGGGTGTCCAACTGCATGCTCAATCTCTTAACCATGAATCAAGCATGTACAAGGTATGTCATGTACTTCCATGATATTTTATATAGGCAGCACCTCAGAGTGGAGTCCTCCTCAAGGACAACCAACTAGGTATAATGCCTCACAACGGGTTACTTAAACCTCCTCAGGGTCTAAGGCACTCTTTGTCTCATCTCAGAATGTAACCACTTATACCATAGGCACACAGGTACCAGAAGCATCATCCTCTCTCTAGGGTTTGGTTCCTCTAAAGGCAACCAAGATATCATCATCTTCCAGGGTTCAAGCATAAGGCAACCGCTATCATCCACATATGTGGCATTATTCTCAACTCCCCACTATTCCTCATATTTCGGGGTTTTAGGCTTCCAACCTTCTTCTCTGGGGTCCTACACTCTCTCTCTAGAGCTACCCCTACAACCAACCTCTATATAAGAGGTCCTTTCTTCATGAAGGATCAAGCTCACAAGCATGCCCCTACCTGAGTGAAGCCTATGCTCGAACTTATGTTTACTCTAAATTATCCATAACCCCTTATGCTTATCTCATAAGCCGTCCATCATGATCCCTTGTCCAGGGTTTCATCCTACTGTCAGCACTACTGACGTACTCTGGGTGCAAGCTATACCCTGCTTGCACAAGCCCATATGGTTCTATAGGTTCTTCTCTAACTTCATCCATGAAGGAGCTATCCTTCGCTCACACATGCACGACCCTTCCTAGGGTTGGGTTGCCAAAGGTGCTAGGTCATCCAACCTCTCATGACTCGTATGGCATCCAAGGCATGTCTCTCCAAACACCTAGTCTACCATGACTTCTAACTCATCATGTCATCTATCTCTCTAACCTTCACTTAGGGTTAGGGTTAACATCATCCTCTAAGGATGAGCTAGGTCTCTACTTTTAAGACTAACTCTCTCTACTCATCCCCCTGATAAGGAGGTCTATCCTTAGGTCTCTTCGGAGGGTAATGACAACTCATATCATACGACATAATCATGTATCTACTCTTTAGTTTGTGCTTAATATATTAAGCTTATGTCCATGACATCTTATTTACATGCTTTTCATTAATTTGGTGGAGGATTCCTTAGACCTTATTAACGTTACCCATACCTCAAGAGGGTGAGGAGAAGTGAGGAAACCCTAATCCTTAAGGTCCTTAACAGAATTGGAGTTGAGAAGGGATGAACAAGATGAGAGAGTCCTAAAGGTATCTTATTTTGAGTGATTTCCTAAGACATCGACCAGGCAGTCACACAATCTGGGAGTCCTCGTATTCCGACTAGCGGTGTGGAGGAAAATATTGCCAACCCCCAGACGTGATCCTTTTTTATACACCTTAGTCTTTCAGACAATCCTCTAATAACTCCCTTGGGTTCTACAAATTTGTAAAATTTAATAATTATTAAAGATTAAGTGAGGAACCTTTGCTCTGATACAAATTGTAACGACCCCACCTCCTGGTAACCCCCAATTAAGGGAGACTGAAAGGTCAAATCCATTAACCAATAACCCGGATCAAAGGTTTGACAAATAATCAATAATAATTATGAAATTCTACTAACTAAACTGTAATTCGGTAGAAAATTAAAATTTTTCTTACCTTTGAAAACTTTGGAAGTCTATCTATCCAGAGATTGAATTATTCTATCTAAATCCTCCTTGCACTTTACTTCTTATGTTCACAATGTGTCACTTTTACTGTTTGTTCATTTCAGGGTTGTACCTAAAACGCCGACAAACAAAATGTCTGTCAACAAGAAGTTGGTATGTGGGGGAAACAATAATCGTGCAACTATAATAACAAAGTAATCATCCGATTATCATTTAACAGCCAAGATTACATTTTAAACCATACTACTCAATCCTTTCCTATCCCCTATCTCTATGTTGTCCCTACAGTGGACTGAGATACTACCTCTCTCTCGGTAGATCCTTATTAAACCCCGCATGATCCTACCTAATAGGTAGATCAATATCTAGGGTTGAGTCGCATGGCACTACCCATAGGTAGTCCAATCCCTGATTCAAAGTGACTTGATGGACCTACTACTCCATTGGTAGCCATATACTAAGTCACCCAATGACCTGATGGGCCTACCCCATTGGTAGCCATGTACTAGGTCAACCCATTGAGCTACAGAGGGGACTAGGATCTCAGATAGTAGGAACATATCTTATGTGATAGTCATATTCACATTATAATTTGCATGAATTAAATTCATCCAACATTTAATTCAAGCCACGATGTAAACATCGATAAAACCCTCGGAAAACTAATGTGGGATAATCATAAGTGTAACCATATATCTGCCAAGTTTATGTGAGATAGAAATAATCCAATCAATCAATAGGCAAGCAAGCATTCAATAAGATCCTAAAACACTTATACAATTTCCTTTTATTACTCATGTCATTAAGATCTATTAAATCTAGCTCGCTTCCTATGGGTTTCTAGTCCACTTTTAAGGTTTCCATTACAATTAGGGTTTCCCTTCATCTTTTACTATTTTAAACCCTAATTTAACGACATTGATCACAAACCCTAATTATTTCAACATCTAATCCTCAGTTTCAGAATAAAGGCATAATTGAATTCCAATTAGGTCAGATATCTTTCTTTTACACTAAAACCAATATGTTTATTCTTTTAGGTCATGTCAAGATCACTAAGGACAATTATCATCTTCAGGGTCTTCATCAATGATTATAGTTCAATTGACAACTGTACCTTAATTACTATTTTTCACATCTACTAGGTTAGTAAACCCTAATTTAACATTGATTGCACTTTTGCATACTAGAATACCCTAATCAAGCAAATCATGGGTTTTTAACCTCAAATCATACTCCTATTATCCTTTTTATGTCCAAATGTCCAATCTTGATTTAGAATATTAAACTAAGTTATTAAACTCACCATTAAACAAATCTAGGGTTTTGGATTCATTTAAAGCATTAAAGTACTAACTTTATGTACTTTTCGAACTAGAAGTAAAACTAGTCTCTACTAGTATTTGTATTGAATTCTTCGTGCTTTTCTGAGCAAGATTCATGTATTATATGTCCCCAACCGAGCTACCTTAAAAAGTTATGAATTTAATGAAATTCACTTACTCTGGACCAATCAGAGAGCATCACATCGCCTCCTTTACCATACAAGGCTCTTGCGATTTGGAAACATAATTGAATGATGATTCTACCCTTGATAAGTGGGTCACTCCTTCAATAACGGGAAGGGCAGAACGGTCCAATGGCCTGAACCTTCCTTCAACCTCACGCCACCTCCAGTTGGTCGCCCTACCAGCCATGGACGGCACTCCTCTTCCTCTCCTAGACCTCTTCGGCCTCTGGGGACGGGTCCCCTTGCTCCGTCGGCCCTAGCCGCACCTGCAGGAGCTTCGAGATGCGGCCGAGGTGGCCACTCCCAAGAGGGAGAAGCACACAACTGCTGTTGCAACTACAGCAGGTCGGCAGTCACCTGCCCAAACCCGAGGCCAAAGGAGGAGTGGTCGATCGATTGATGAGTGCATACTCATCATAATTTTCAATTACCTTTTTGGAACAATTTAATATCTTTTCCACATCTTTTCACCCTAATATGAATCATAATGCACAAAACTACTAAGTGATTCAATAATCAAGGTTTTAACTAAATATCTTTCATTTTATGCAGGTACAGCAGGCAACTCCATGCAAATGGTCTCAAGATCGTTTGGATCCATGCGGTCTCAAGATCGTTTGCTGGAATACACAAAGAAACAAGATGAAACCAGTTGCCCAAGAAGTCCATGCGGTCTCAAGACCGTTTGGTCCCATGCGGTCCCAAGACCGTTTGGTCCCATGCGGTCCCAAGACCGTTTGGTCCCATGCGGTTCCAAGACCGTTTGGTCCCATGCGGTCCCAAGACCGTTTGGTCCCATGCGGTCCTAAGACCGTTTGGTCCCATGCGGTCCCAAGACCGTTTGGTCCCATGCGGTCCCAAGACCGTTTGGTCCCATGCGGTCCCAAGACCGTTTGGTCCCATGCGGTCGCAAGACCGTTTGGTCCCATGCGGTCCCAAGACCGTTTGGTCCCATGCGGTCCCAAGACCGTTTGGTCCCATGCGGTCTCAAGACCGTTTGGTCCCATGCGGTCCCAAGACCGTTTGGTCTCGCGCGGTCCCAAGACCGTTCGATGCAAGCACAAGGATCGTTTGAAGAACTAAAGCCGTGCGACCACACCAAAGCCAGACTGATCAAAGCAAGACCGTTTGGCGCTCAAACGACCTCCAAACCGTTTGATGCCCAAACGGTCTCAAGACCGTTTGGCGCCCAAACGGTCTCAAGACCGTTTGGCGCCCAAACGGTCTCAAGACCGTTTGGCGCCCAAACGGTCTCAAGACCGTTTGGTGCCCAAACGGTCCCCAGACCGTTTGGCGTCAGATCTAAAACTATAAATAGACCCCCAGGGTCCCCATTTGAGGCATCGGTTCCGGACGCCGAAAGGCTGCCAGAGCACCATCCCGATCAAGTTCCACTCCACCTACAGCTGGTGTTGCGTCCAAGGAGGCTAAGAAGGAGAAGAAGACGGAGCAAAGAGCGCATCTTCTTCACCGGGCTGCGTCCACCTTCTGCACCGAGCTCATGGCGGATCTATCTTCTTCTTCTATCTTTCTTGTACCTCGCATCATGAGTGAGTAGTCCTCTTTCGCTGGGGTGCGGGGACTAGCCCCGCTGCCCATGCAAACCATGTTCTCTTGTTAAACTTTCCATGGCAATGTATATAACTCTTCATTTTGTCGTTTATCGTTAAGCTTGTGAGTTGGTTATGTGCGTGTTTCCATCTTTGTGCTCCCTATGTTGCGAGAACTTCAATGCATAGGTATGAATGTCGTTTAGCATGTTAGACTCCTTGACGAGAACTTCCGATAGGATTCCTTGAGGTAGTAGGTGTAGGATCCGCAAGGGGACGGTCCGCCTAACCTTCGGTGACACTTGTGTGCGCCTGACGCCCGTAAGGGGGGTTCACAGCCTTAGTTAGATTTTGTATCTTCGTGCTTTTCGTCGATGTTTACACGTACAATAGTCGCTTGTTTGCTTTGCGGTTTGCGCGGTTGACTCCCTGATTAGAAATAGGATGGGATTTCATCGAGGTCGTAAGTGTATGATCCGCGAGGGGACGGTCCGCCTAACCTTCGGTGACACTTCTGTGCGCCTAACGCCCGTAAGGGGGGTTCACAGCTTCCGTGGATTTCTGTATCTTCAGAGCCGTAAGACGTATGATCCGGATGGCGATGAGAAATCGGCTGCCTATGGTGACGCTTATGCGGACCTGACGCCCGTAAGGGGGGTTCTGCAGCAGCTCTACTTGGAGTGTTATTTCATTCCTGGATTGTTCGCGAGAGAGTATGATTGTGTGTGTAGCGGTGGTCAAACCCGGTACCATCCCAGCGATTTCGTATCATTAATCTAAACCCATCTTTTATTCCACGTTTACTTTCTTGCAATTAGTTTAATCAAACCAAAATCAACCTATTGTTCTAAATATTAGTTTTACTTGAGCTAGATCTAACTGACAAGGATTCTTAAAAATGTTGTCCTTTGGGTTCGATCCTAAACTATACTGCGATAAGATCCGTCCGCTTGCGGGTGGTATTGTTGCACTTGGTTTTGGTAAAAGCTCGGGGATATAAACCCCGAGTGAATTTGTTAGTGCATTCAAAAACCACATCAAATTCTGGCGCCGTTGCCGGGGACAACGGAATCAGTCAGTCAAATCAAGTTCTTTTAAGACTAATCTAGGATTTTGTTTTTTCTTTTTGAAACTATCGCTCATCTACTTGATCTTTATTCTACTTCAAGGATCTCACTTTCAAACTTTTTCAAGTTTCAGGGGCTCTTAGACGATTAGTGCATGCACCGTTCGGATAGTCTCGGACTGACTGCGAGCTTTGATCCCGAAATAGATAGAACCTTCCATCGTCAGATTCGAGAGAATCAAGCAAGAATGGCACAAGAAGAAGAAGTAGCCCGTAGGGTGGCTCAAGCCATCAATGCGCAGAGAGAAAGATTCATGCAGGAAGCTAGAGCTGCGGTTCAACAAGAGATCTTAGCAGCGCAAGCAGCAGCGCAAGCAGCAGAACTTCAGAAGGATCTTAGAGAGTTCTCTATCCCAAAGGCCGCGAACGTCTATCATCCGGTGCAGCCTCCTCAGATAGAAGCTGCCAACTTTGAGATTAGAGCACATTGGATAACCTTGCTTCAGAACAACCCATTCTACGGTAAACAAGCTGAGGACAGCCAAGGTCATCTTCTCAGATTCATTGACCTGTGTGCTATGACGAAGCAAAATGGAGTCTCTGATGATGCTATTCGACTCCGTCTCTTCAAGTACTCTCTGGCTGACAGAGCCATTAGTTGGTACAACTCACTACAGAGTGACGTACCCATCACCACCTGGGAGCAGCTTCAAAACGCCTTTCTGGAAAAGTTCTACCCCCCGTCCCTTACATATGAAATCAGGGGACGAATCACAAATTTCACTCAAGTCCCAGGAGAAACTCTTTCCGAAGCTTGGGATAGGTACAAGGAGCTCCTACGAAAATGCCCACACCATGGAATTCCTAAGAATCAGCTGATCGAGATATTCTATAGAGGTGTGGAAGATGATGTCAAGATGTTCCTTGACTCCTCGTCTGGAGGGAACTTCATGCGGCAAAGTTACGACAGCGCATGGAGAGTAGTAACTCTGGGAGCAGAAAATCAAGCCAACTGGGGCAGATCCGTTGGTAAAGGAGTTTTAAAGGTAGCAATGGCTGACGCTATCCCAGAATACAAATCTATAGCTGAAACTTTGAAAGTCTTGGTTGCAAAGCAAGATCACATAGAATCATCCCTTGCTGCGATTGGAAGAGGACATTCTCCAACTAGGCAACCAGAACAAGTCAAGTCCACTTCTTTGTTTTGTGAAGCGTGCAAAGGCACCGACCATTCAACACTATCATGCAATGTTCTCTATGATGCTGTTTTAAGCAATGCCTGTGGACAAGGAGATAATTGCCAGATTGAAAATCTTAATGCTATTAACACCAACCCTGGGCAGAACTTTTACATTCCGAATCAAAATAGGAATCACCCAGGCTTCCAGTACGGAAATCCTTCAGGAGCTATGAACTCACATCAATTTGTTCCAAATAATCAACCAAGAGGCCCATCTGGGTATCAGTTTAACCAGCAACAGAACTTTGGGAATCAAGGAAACTTCAAGGGAAACTTTCAGAATAGAAACTATAACAATTATCAGAACAACTCTCAGTATCAAAGCTTGAACCAACAACAGGGTCAAACAGGACCCATCCCTTCTGATGACAAGCTATCTACCATTGAAAAGTTATTGCAAGCACAACAAACGATGATAGCCAATCAACAAGCCCAGCAGAAGGCTATTGAAACTCAACTAGCTCAACTTGCTGCTAGTATTAAGCCACAAGCTGGGATCTTCGCTGGACAACCTGAGAACAATCCGAAACATCCGGAGCAGTTGAAGGTTATCGCCACAAGATCAGGGAAAAGCTATTCGGATCCACCAGCAAAGACAACTATAGATATCCCTGAGGAGAATGAACCCTTGACTAACCAAAACTCAACAACATCAGAACCGCAACTGAAGGAGAGAAATAATGATAAGGGGAATTTTGGGAAATCTACCGATGAAGAAGTAGAGATACCAGAGTCGGATATTCCTGTATATAAGCCTCGTGTTCCTTTCCCATCCCGTCTGAGGGAAACCAAGTTTGATACTAGATTCATCAAATTCAAAGAAGCTATGAAGAAGCTCCATGTTGATATACCATTCTTAGATGCTCTTAATGAGATACCAGCATGGACCAAATATCTAAAGTCGCTTCTCACCAAGAAGTACATCACGGAAGAATGTGAAACTGTGAAATTGGCTGCAACTACATCAGATATCATATTAAGCAAGATGCCGAAGAAACAAAAAGATCCAGGATCCTTCGGAATCTCATGCCACATTGGTGATTCATCATGTAAGAAAGGATTGGCAGATCTTGGCGCAAGTATTTCTATTATGCCGCTGAGTCTATGCAAGAGATTAGGATTCGAAGAATTGCTTCCAACTGCTATGACAATCCAACTTGCGGACAATTCAGTAAAAAGACCGCTAGGAATTCTCGAAGACATCCCGGTCAAGGTAGGAAAGGACGCATATGTCCCATGTGATTTTGTTATCATGGACATAAAAGAAGACACCAAATACCCTATTATCTTCGGTCGTCCATTTCTCGCTACTGCTAGAGCTCTTATCGATGTTGAAGCCGGAACCTTACTGCTCAGGTTAGGAAAAGAAACTCTGGAATTCAAGGTCTTTGAAAGCATGAGAAGACCAAGTATACAGGAGGAAGTCTATCTGATAGATTGTGTTGAGCAGATGTCACAACTTAATCAAGAATATCACGAGTCATGCGATCCTTTGGAAACTTCTCTATATGACCTTTTTAATGATGAACCTACTGACCAACAAGATAAGGATTGCGCCAAACCTCCCGACTCTGCTGAGGAGAATCATGAAGCTACCTATGAGGAATTAAAGGTTACCGAAACCCCAGAAGAAATCAGTAAAAAACCAAAACCTCCTGAAATGAAGCCCCTACCTGAAGGGCTAAAGTATATGTTTTTAGACGATCTCAAAGTTTGTCCTGTCATTATAAACTCTGGTTTAACAACCAAACAAGAAGAGCAACTTCTGGAAATATTAAAGGATAGAAAGAAAGCCATAGGCTACAAAATGAGTGACCTCACAGGGGTCAGTCAAGCCTTGTGCATGCACAGAATTCCCATGATGGAAGACCATAAGCCAACAATCGAGCATCAACGAAAGTTAAACCCGAATATGAAGGAAGTGGTCCGTCGTGAGATCATCAAACTCCTTACAGCTGGAATAATATACCCGATATCGGACTCACCATGGGTGAGCCCAGTTCATGTTGTACCCAAGAAAGGAGGTACCACTGTCACAAGAAATGAAAACAATGAGCTCATCCCCACCCGAACAGTGACTGGGTGGAGGATGTGTATTGATTATAGAAAATTAAACAAGGCCACTCGGAAGGATCATTTTCCTATGCCCTTCCTCGATCAGGTTTTGGAAAGATTGGCTCACCAAGAATACTTCTGTTACCTGGACGGTTACTCTGGATTCTATCAGATCCCCATACATCCAGATGATCAAGAGAAAACAACTTTCACCTGTCCCTTCGGGACATATGCTTTTAAAAGGATGCCATTTGGCTTGTGTAATGCCCCTGCAACTTTTCAACGTTGCATGACTGCCATTTTTGCAGGGCTTACTGAAACAGTTATGGAGGTTTTCATGGACGACTTTTCTGTATATGGTGACTCCTTTGATTCCTGTCTTAAGCACCTCTCCATGGTACTCAAACGCTGTGAAGAAGCACATCTGGTGCTAAATTGGGAGAAATTCCACTTTATGGTAAAGGAAGGCATAGTTTTGGGCCACAAGGTTAGCAACAAAGGAATTGAAGTTGATAAAGCCAAGATAGAAGTCATATCTAAATTGGCAATACCCACAAATGTGAAAGAAGTTCGTGCTTTTCTCGGTCACGCTGGATTCTATAGAAGGTTTATACATGATTTTTCTAAGATAACAAAGCTGATGACCAATTTACTTCTCAAAGATGCTAATTTCAATTTCAATAAGGAATGCATCAAAAGTTTCGACACGCTGAAGAAAGCCCTTACGACTACCCCCATTATTAGAGCTCCAAATTGGGAGCACCCCTTTGAAATTATGTGTGATGCCAGTGACTACGCAGTGGGTGCAGTCTTAGGACAATGCATTGAGAAGAAACATTATGTTATCTATTATGCATCGAAAACCCTCGACGAAGCTCAAAGGAACTATGCCACTACTGAAAAGGAACTTTTGGCAGTCATCTATGCCTTCGATAAATTCAGATCCTACCTTACTGGTTCGAAGGTAATCGTTTACACAGACCATGCTGCCATCCGTTACCTTATGGCAAAGAAGGATGCTAAGCCAAGGCTGATCAGATGGATACTCCTTCTACAAGAATTTGACCTAGAAATACGAGATAAGAAAGGAACGGAGAATGTCGTAGCAGATCACCTGAGTTGCATCCACACTCTGGATGCTGAAGGAATTCCGATAAACGACTCTCTACCAGATGATCAACTTATGAGAGTCTCAGAATCTGAACCATGGTATTCATACTTAGTAAACTACCTTGCCGCCGGAGTCATCCATCCTCAATACACAGGGAACGGTCTGAAGAAATTTATGCATGATGTGAAGCATTACTATTGGGATGAACCATATCTTTTCAAACTCTGCGCGGATGGATTGTATAGACGTTGCGTCGCCAAAGAAGAAGCCCATTCCATTTTGGAACAATGCCACTCAGGACCCGTGGGTGGGCATATGAGCTCTAAAAAGACTGCCTTAAATGTTTTGCAATGTGGATTTTTCTGGCCAACTTTATCCAAGGACTGTTATGATTTTGTCATATCATGTGATAAGTGTCAAAGATCTGGCAATATAACCAAGAGAGATGAAATGCCACTGAATCTATGGCAAGAAGTAGAGATATTTGACGTCTGGGGAGTAGACTATATGGGGCCATTCCCATCTTCTAATGGATTCTCTTACATCCTTGTGGCGGTGGACTACGTCTCCAAATGGGTTGAAGCTATACCAACCGTCACTTGTGATTCGAAACCAGTCATCAAACTATTCAAAGATATTATCTTCCCACGGTTCGGAGTGCCGAGAACCGTGATTTCTGATGGAGGCTCCCATTTCATCGAAAGAAGCTTCGAAGCTCTATTAAAAAAATATGGCGTCTCACACAAGGTAGCTTCCCCTTACCATCCACAGACCAGTGGACAGGTAGAAGTCTCTAATCGACAACTAAAGGCTATCCTTGAGAAAACCGTTGGGCGTAATCGAAAAGATTGGGCGACAAAAATCAACGATGCCCTATGGGCTTATCGCACTGCTTATAAAACTCCCCTTGGTACTACTCCTTTTCGTTTGATATATGGAAAAGCTTGTCACCTTCCGGTCGAATTAGAACATAAGGCATGGTGGGCAATTAAACAATTAAATTTCGATATGAAGGAAGCAGGGCAAGCCAGGATTTTGCAACTCAACGAGCTGGATGAACTTAGAATGACGGCCTATGAAAATGCTCGAATCTACAAGGAACATACAAAACTTTGGCACGATGGACATCTGAAAAGAAAAGACATTCAAGTGGGAGACCAAGTTCTGGTTTTTAACTCAAGATTAAGGATATTCCCAGGAAAACTTCGCTCACGCTGGTCTGGACCGTACATTGTCAAAAGCATCTCTCCTCAAGGCACTTTCTCTTTATGGAGTGCAGAGTCAGGTGAATTCATAACCAATGGCCACCGCCTGAAGAGATATTTCACCACAACAGACATAGGCACCAAATCAACGCTAGAACTCACCGATCCTAAGGATCCCACATGAAGACGAAGGACTCGGTCGAGCCATCGACATAAAACAAAGGCGCTTGTCGGGAGGCAACCCGACCAATAAATCTGTTTTACCTTTCTTTTCCCAATTTTGTTTTATAGTTAATTTTCCTTAAAATAAAATTTGCCTTATGGATAGTTTTCTTTCAGGATACGAGATTGGATTGGTGCTGATCACAACGAATTCATTCTCGGCAGTCATACCTGGTGTTTCCTTTCCCCTCCATCTTGAATTTAGGGTTTGCTCGAGGACGAGCAAATCTCTAAGTTCGGGGTGGAGGGTGGGTGGTACGTATTCCACTTCCACATACACACCCTCTTTTATACTCAATATGTCTCTATCAAAAAATTTTCAAAATTGTGAACAGATACTTGATGGAATTTTGTCTTTTATTGATAAAAATGTAACTAACTGTTTGTTATGCATCTTCTATCATAACATCCTCCTTATTCGAAACAAATCCCCAAGAGGACTGACTTTTGAAACTTGCCTGAAATCATCCTGTGAAACTTATGATTCCTAACATCATAATCCTTTTTACATAATGACAAGTATCTGTCAAACTGATAGGGATCAAACACATTGCGCTTCCTAACTGACTAATGGAACAATGGCTCAGAAACCCCACCGGATCCGCACCAAGTCATTATTTGAGCAGAGTATGACAAAGAGAATAACCCGGTTTTGAATTGTAAATCAAGTTGCATCCTGATCTGAACTCTCTTCTACACTTCTTCTATCATCTTCGTATCCCTCCATCCATAAATACCACCAAAATAGCCAAACTTGTGCCAAATCCCTAAGTTCGGGGTGACACGCCACTTTCCCCATATCCGCTTCTTCCATACCCCTTCCAATAAGTAGGGGCGTACCACCAAAAATGCAATCTCGAGTCGAATAGAGGAGAGATCCGCAATAAAAAGATGCCAAAGTGCACACAAAATAAATGCAATCTCGAGTCGAATAGAGGAGAGATCTGCAACAAAAGATGCCATAGCGCACACAAAAAAATATGCAATAAATGAAAATTGCAAAACAAATAAAATCTCGAGTCGAATAGAGGAGAAATTTTCTTCTTCCTTTCATACCACCTTTCACTCCTTTTTCTACCTAAGGGCACAATACATGCCCTACCATCCTTAACAATACCAGTGTCAGATCAAATGCATACTTGTTGATTCTGCGGGTATCTCAGAACTCCTACGACACTCTTTGACATGCTTGGTGTTAGAAAAGGCGGGGAGGAAGCGTTGTTGGGAAACGAACTCAGGAACGAAGCTATGGAAAGACGTGTTTAGTGGTCCCAGGAAGTTGAGGTACTCATTCATACTGAGCAGAAAGAAAACACTTGTGATGTGAAGATGAAGAAATCACATGGATCGAAAGTATTTCATTAGGCAACAGTTTCAAATTTTATGTTACTCGAGGACGAGCAACGATTTAAGTTCGGGGTGTTTTGATGAGTGCATACTCATCATAATTTTCAATTACCTTTTTGGAACAATTTAATATCTTTTCCACATCTTTTCACCCTAATATGAATCATAATGCACAAAACTACTAAGTGATTCAATAATCAAGGTTTTAACTAAATATCTTTCATTTTATGCAGGTACAGCAGGCAACTCCATGCAAATGGTCTCAAGATCGTTTGGATCCATGCGGTCTCAAGATCGTTTGCTGGAATACACAAAGAAACAAGATGAAACCAGTTGCCCAAGAAGTCCATGCGGTCTCAAGACCGTTTGGTCCCATGCGGTCCCAAGACCGTTTGGTCCCATGCGGTCCCAAGACCGTTTGGTCCCATGCGGTCCCAAGACCGTTTGGTCCCATGCGGTCCCAAGACCGTTTGGTCCCATGCGGTTCTAAGACCGTTTGGTCCCATGCGGTCCCAAGACCGTTTGGTCCCATGCGGTCCCAAGACCGTTTGGTCCCATGCGGTCCCAAGACCGTTTGGTCCCATGCGGTCTCAAGACCGTTTGGTCCCATGCGGTCCCAAGATCGTTTGGTCCCATGCGGTCCCAAGACCGTTTGGTCCCATGCGGTCCCAAGACCGTTTGGTCCCATGCGGTCTCAAGACCGTTTGGTCCCATGCGGTCTCAAGACCGTTTGGTCCCATGCGGTCCCAAGACCGTTTGGTCTCGCGCGGTCCCAAGACCGTTTGATGCAAGCACAAGGATCGTTTGAAGAACTAAAGCCGCGCGACCACACCAAAGCCAGACTGATCAAAGCAAGACCGTTTGGTGCTCAAACGACCTCCAAACCGTTTGATGCCCAAACGGTCTCAAGACCGTTTGGTGCCCAAACGGTCTCAAGACCGTTTGGCGCCCAAACGGTCTCAAGACCGTTTGGCGCCCAAACGGTCTCAAGACCGTTTGGTGCCCAAACGGTCCCCAGACCGTTTGGTGCCCAAACGGTCCCCAGACCGTTTGGCGTCAGATCTAAAACTATAAATAGACCCCCAGGGTCCCCATTTGAGGCATCGGTTCTGGACGCCGAAAGGCTGCCAGAGCACCATCCCGATCAAGTTCCACTCCACCTACAGCTGGTGTTGCGTCCAAGGAGGCTAAGAAGGAGAAGAAGACGGAGCAAAGAGCGCATCTTCTTCACCGGGCTGCGTCCACCTTCTGCACCGAGCTCATGGCGGATCTATCTTCTTCTTCTATCTTTCTTGTACCTCGCATCATGAGCGAGTAGTCCTCTTTCGCTGGGGTACGGGGACTAGCCCCGCTGCCCATGCAAACCATGTTCTCTTGTTAAACTTTCTATGGCAATGTATATAACTCTTCATTTTGTCGTTTATCGTTAAGCTTGTGAGTTGGTTATGTGCGTGTTTCCATCTTTGTGCTCCCTATGTTGCGAGAACTTCAATGCATAGGTATGAATGTCGTTTAGCATGTTAGACTCCTTGACGAGAACTTCCGATAGGATTCCTTGAGGTAGTAGGTGTAGGATCCGCAAGGGGACGGTCCGCCTAACCTTCGGTGACACTTGTGTGCGCCTGACGCCCGTAAGGGGGGTTCACAGCCTTAGTTGGATTTTGTATCTTCGTGCTTTTCGTCGATGTTTACACGTACAATAGTCGCTTGTTTGCTTTGCGGTTTGCGCGGTTGACTCCCTGATTAGAAATAGGATGGGATTTCATCGAGGTCGTAAGTGTATGATCCGTGAGGGGACGGTCCGCCTAACCTTCGGTGACACTTCTGTGCGCCTAACGCCCGTAAGGGGGGTTCACAGCTTCCGTGGATTTCTGTATCTTCAGAGCCGTAAGACGTATGATCCGGATGGCGATGAGAAATCGGCTGCCTATGGTGACGCTTATGCGGACCTGACGCCCGTAAGGGGGGTTCTGCAGCAGCTCTACTTGGAGTGTTATTTCGTGCCTGGATTGTTCGCGAGAGAGTATGATTGTGTGTGTAGCGGTGGTCAAACCCGGTACCATCCCAGCGATTTCGTATCATTAATCTAAACCCATCTTTTATTCCACGTTTACTTTCTTGCAATTAGTGTAATCAAACCAAAATCAACCTATTGTTCTAAATATTAGTTTTACTTGAGCTAGATCTAACTGACAAGGATTCTTAAAAACGTTGTCCTTTGGGTTCGATCCTAAACTATACTGCGATAAGATCCGTCCGCTTGCGGGTGGTATTGTTGCACTTGGTTTTGGTAAAAGCTCGGGGATATAAACCCCGAGTGAATTTGTTAGTGCATTCAAAAGCCACATCATCGATCTGGGTGATCGTGGAGGCATCCCTCCTCAAGCAAGACCGTGAAAAGAACCCTCATAGTTCCAGGGTGCCTCTACCCAACTCAGCTAGGTTTTGCACGTAAAGAACAAAGAAGAGAGGTAGAATTACATGAGATCTTCCTTGAACTCAAACCGAGGTTCTTACCCCTTTATATAAAGGGGGACCCAGGCCCATGAACGTTTACCCATAAAGAAAATGATGCTTTTCCTAATAGGAAAGGGATTCCTTCACCAAGAAGCTAGTTCTCTCTCTTTCTCTCATACTCCTTTTTCTTTTGATATTACGATTTTGAAAATTTTCCCACTTATTCTCTTTGTTTCTTGCTTTTCAATCCATAGGCACGAAATCCTATTTTCCTTTAATAGAAATTACTTTCTTTTTAGCAATACCACAAAATGCATTAATTGTATACTCATATTATCTTCTTATTTTCTGTTATGGGTATTTTCTTTTTCCTCTTTTTATTCATTGGGCTCCTTGGACCCCAAGGAATTATAATAATTCGAAATCCCTTTTTATTGGATACTCATTATCCTTCTAGATACATCTAAATGCATTATTCTTCATTATTTCTCTTTATTTTGTTTATTTCTTATTAAAATAGTTCTTTTTGAGGATTTGTCTTTTATTTTCCACATTGGTGTTCCTTTTATCATTAGGAATCCTTGGGATACGAAATTTCACCCAGAATAACTCAATTACACCTCTTTTCACTTGTTTTCCACATTTTACCATTGTTTTCAATTTCTTTCTTAATAAAGAAATACTTAATTAATCTTTCTTTTCTTATTACTTTTCTTTGCAACTTTGGATTCCTTGGAACCCAAGAGGCACGAAATCCATCTTTGGATTACATTCTTTTGCCTTCTAGAGGTTTCCACATCTTTCTTTTCTCAAATTCTCAATTATTCATTAATTAATTGAATTTCCTTGATATTGGGCCCAATAGCCAATAAAACCCACAATACAATCATCAAGGCTATTGTAAACGAAATTACATCATTATTTTTCCAATATGAGTGTTTACATTTCTCATCAGATGAACCCAAAATTGGGGTTGTAACAACCTTCTTTGAGTATTACATGAACTTTTAATTATTCATGTGTCATTCAATCTTATTTCCTCTTTGGTTCCTTACCTTCAGAATAGGAATTATAGAGATGATTGCAGTCACCACCTCTCAGTACTATCATCATCATGATTACTAGATTTGGGTATTCAAACCCTCAGTTCATCACTGAACTGTTACCTCTCATCAGGTAATTGTTACCTCTAGGTCCTTAGACCAAGGTATACATTATACTAAACATCTTCTTTTGTTTATAAGTTGATCTATGATTAACTCAGATTTCTCCATATATCAATTAGGATGTGGTAGAAATATCCATGCCACATCTTTTACTTCATTATGCTCTTTAGATTGTCTCAGAATGACTACTTGATCAGAGTAATAAGAAAGATAGCAATCTAAGAGTTCTATACTTACCTTGCCTTCAATAGATGAATATCTGACCAGGGTATTCAAGTACTAAAATTAGGTGGTATGCATTTGTTTTATATTATGTTTCATACTTTTAACATCTCTTTAAATTTTAGTACTTAATATCTCAGATTTTCTCTGGGTGTTTCTTTTACATCTCTTCCTTTTCTACATGAAGAGAGAGAAATTTTAAAAACATATAAGAGAGTAGGAAAAAAATTCAGAATGAAAAGTTCAATCTTGACATGTTACCTCTTATGAGTTATCTAATGTCTTATCTGACTCAATACATGGAGTCAGTTGTCATCTGCTATTGCCTTTGTCCTCTACTACCAGAAGTAGATGGATCAAATTGTGATACTTGTCTTCATCCTTGGCCTTCTGCTCCACTAAATTGGGGTCCTTGTGGGTTTTGCAGATTATGCCTTGACTGGTGGGTTACCTCGTTATTTCTGCTTGGACACTGCTGCCTAAAATGTCCTATCTATTCACATTTATGGAAAGATTGCCCCTCACTTGATGACCACTTCATTGGTGTACTATATTGTGGTTGAACCGGTGTTACCGAAAACTTAGGTTGTTTAGTACTGCCAATCAACTGTTCATGTGACTGTTTAGGCCTCCTTTTGAGGTTTGTCGCATGTTTCTTTGTCATAGACATTTCTATCCTCCGAATTGACTCCACAAATGTGGCAAATCTCTCTCTACTTTCTAATGTAGTTGCCGAGATAGACACCTCAGCATTCAATCCTTTCTCAAAACGCCGAATCTTCTCCTGCTCAATAGCAGCCATTTGAGGATAAAACCACAAAAGTTCCATAAACTTAGTCTCATATTCATTTATTGACATGGTTCCCTACCGAACCTTCTCAAAGTGTGAGATCTTTTCATTTAAGTATGTTCTTGGAAAATACTTATTGACGAATTCTTGACAAAATTCCTCCCAACCCACCTCTTCATCATTCATGTTTACTTCTTCTATGGCCCACCAATGGCCAGCACTACCTTTCAAAAGGTATACAACATGTTTGACTTTGTCAGCATCTGGAATACTAAGGATCTTAAAAGCCTTTTCTAACTCAGTGAGCCATAGATCATCATCTGTTGGGTCAGTTGTCCCAGCATATTTTATAGCTCCTACAGGACGTAGTCATTCAAAAGTCTTACCAGACCCATGTCTCTCATAGGGAGTTGGTGCCCTAGGTGCTGATGATGGCATCCATTCTGCCATATGCCTCATTGTGGTCATGAATTTCCTAAAAATATCATGAATGGTTGGGTTTTCTATCATAGCTTCATCAAAATGGAGATTCTCATGCACAGATTCCTCTCTTGCCTGATCCCTTGCACCTCCTACTGGTGCAGAAACATTGCTTTCAGTGACGTGATCTTCATGTTCTCTAGACATCTTTAAGCTATCTCTCTCCTTCTACATAAGTAGAAGTAACTATAAGATATACTGGAGAACACTAGAACAGACTCAACACCTTAGTCTTATGTCTCTGTAGACTCAGTGAACCTTAAGCTCTGGTACCTAACTTGTAACGATAGTCGCCAAACCGACAGCCAAATCATTACTAATTATGTGGAATAATCATAAGAAACAGATTAACAAGAATCACTAAAAATTAAAACCATTTTTTTTACAAAGAGATCCATATCATCTTAGTGAAATAGGTGCTTCACCATATAGGGTTAGAGGTGCCTGCTTGTGTGCTTGAACCCAATATCACTTTATAAGGTGATACCATATTCTTCAAGCTCTAGACCGTCGTTCTAACTATTGTAGTTCATGGAAACGGGTCTAAGCAACTACTAGAACTCATAATGTCATCAACTATTTCAGAAAATTTCAGAATTAAAAGTAGTTCATTAAGTATAGCAATTTAGGTGATGAATAATAACATGGTTGAGTTCAAGTTATATAACCCACCTTAAGAACAACTTCAAAGTTCCAAGCTCCAAATTTGCACATTCCCAAGGTTGAATATGACTTATCAAAAGTCCAAGGATCGTTCACAACTCCTTCATATAAAAGGAATCACCATGGATAAGCAATTGATGAAGAAGAAAAGAAAGGAAGATCCTAACCCTAAACTCATGCTTCATTCCAAGGTTGAAGATGATCATGGCCTCACCTTAGGGTTAAGTATTGAGCTCCTTCTTGCTCCTTAGAACCTTACACAATACCTCACTACCCTTTCACGATATGCCATCATTTCTGGCCGATATCCCCCTCACTTGTGACCAAAAACACTCCACTTGGCCGATATCACCTCACTAGGTCAATATCACCTTGCTTGGTCGATATGAACTTGCTATGGATGATACCCAAGGCCCTATGCACGATACCACTTCAGTCATGCACGATACAAGGATCCTATGCATGATACCTTAAGGAAATAAGGTGGTAAGATTCGAAAATGTTCACTAAAGGGTGAAAGAAGGGGTATATATACTTGTTCATGAAGAAGTGTGAAAATGAGGTGTCATCAATTTGAGCTACTAGGTGCCACGTGTCCATGCATGGGTGACACGTTTACATTCATGCATTAACATTTATCTTGACATGCAAAACACTTGATGATAATCTAGGGATTAAATTTCGTCCATTACTTATCTCTTTGAATAAAATTTATCAATAAAACCACCACTTTATTCACAACTCGATACAACTTTTCTAAGGAAGTTGTAATCTGATACACTTCATCTCCTTGAGGTGCTTTGCACGTCATGTCCTTTGTCAAGAGTCTAAAAACCGTTATGAGGCTCCTTCTATGTCTCCTTGGCCGATAGGCACTCATATATAAACTTTTCAACTTGATACAACTCAAGTTTAGGTTTCATATTCAACCCTTTTATTGGTCATTTCATCACCAAGATTACCATAACTCATAATTGAATCAAACATGGTGTATCCTTCTTTCTCTCTCCTTTAAATGATACATATATGAATTAGTAACACTCTAGAGGTGATAATTTGCATATCCACCCCACATTTTTGGTAAATTACAATTTGTACCAAAATTGGTACACAAGGTACTAGCGTTATTCAAACAAGTTCAAACTTGGAATTTAGGATTTCTAAAATCCAAAACTTATCACCATTATATCTCTTATGATTCTAAAGAACTTAATGGACATTCAACATGTGACATATTGCAATATAACCCCTCACCTTGGTTAAATTGCACTTTGGTCCAAAATAAAGGAACATTGCTCAAATAGCATTCAATCAGGACCAAACTTGGAACATAAGTGTGTCACATGATAAAAAAAACACCTTAGAGGATTATATTAAAGTTATAAGAAACTTACTTAGCTAAAACAAATAGGGTTACCTCATAACCCAGGTCATGGTCATTACAACAATGTTTGGATCAAGGGTCATGATCATGATATTTGGAGATCATGTTTCAATATTCAAGAATAGGGTTACACTTTTCCTATGTCAACCTTAGGGTTGGGTCATTCACTTATAATCAATCAATATTTCAATATGTCCAACATTATTTCAAGCGTCAAGTATTTTTGAGTGTGAATGGCTTACCTAGGTTTTCTAGGATCATATATGTTAACCCTAATTTATGTCGTTATCCAAGTCATCATGAAAGAATAAGTTCAAGGGTCTAGATTAGGTATTTCACAAGATTTAGCACAAGAATAATTTCCAAGTCAATATTCTAGGGTTAGAACCCATCATCTAACTTATCATTTTATGGCATGAAATCATATTCAAGATCTGAACAAATCCAAAATATTAGATTTAGATCATTCATTAGTCAAGTATGCATTTTGTGTCTCAAGATTAATCATTAGAGTCAAATATCAAGTTTTCAAAAGATTAATCATGATCATGAGTCAGTATTAGGGTTTCTTAAACATTAACATCATTATTGAGCCAATTGACAAAAGTATAAGTAAAGGATCAATATCTAGGGATATCAGTGAAATATATCAAGAATTAGGCTTCAAAGGCATTTTTAAACGAATCCTTGGGATTTTATGATCAAAATGGACTACTTATTTGTAATTTTTGGAGTCACAATAGAGTTTCTATGATTAAAACAAGATTTGTCCATTTATTGGATTTTTTAGAAGAGAGGATAAGAAAATACCTTGAAAGGAATATGTGAGAAAATTCATGGCCGTCGAATTCGTTGTCATTACTTGACCATCATGGAAAAATGAAGGCTGACAGGTGACGACCTCCTGAGCACGTGCACGAGTTTGGAGGGAGAGGAGGTGAGTGTGGTGCAATTAGGGTCATTCGATCCCCATCTTGCTTTGATCAACACGGAATCCTACGGTGCCTGGAAGGCTTCTCTAGCATGATCAGCCTACTCGCACACTGGCTAGGCTGTGGTGGCGTAGCAGCAAAGTAAAAGAGACGAACAGGGAGGAGGTCGAGAGGGAGGAAGTACGAGGCATCATTTGGTTTTGTCAGTGAGAGACAAAGATAGGGGTAGTGTTTTAATAGGTGATTGGGGTTGGGTTTTAGGGTTTCAAGAGGTCATCCCACCCATGGCGGCGGCTGTGAGAGAGAGCTCCCAAACGCTCTCAAAATAGGTTGATTTGAATTATCTTAAGGGCTCAAGGAGTTCGAATTTGAGAGACACAACTTTTCATTCATTTTGATTTTCAAACTATGGTTATTTTGAGTTAACTTGCCTGCTCGGTCTAATAGCTAACTTCCCCATTGATTGCGGGAGGTAGGAGATAGGTCATTGACCCTTCGATGAGGCTTGGGACCCACTTGAATCAGATCCAAGGGTTGGCGTTTTCCCCAAGTGAGCCCTGGATCACAAGGTCAATCATACTAGTTTAGTGTAAAAAGAAGGGGATTTTCCCCAGTTCAAGGGCTTCGCAAGCCGGGTCAGGCCAGGCGGCTATTGGGTTGAGCCAAGTAAACAAGGGAAGGGAAATAAAGAGGGTATTTTGGGCTAAAAGGGGATCAAAATTTAGAAAACTCATATAAATTATGGGAGTATCCAAATGACATCAAATTTGGAATAATACTTCATGATAGATTCAAAAACATGTGTGAAAAAATCCAAATCAAAATAAGCATCTATGATCAAGAATTTAAATCAAAGTATTAAAGGGTATAACAAAGTTAGGTTTTGTACACATTAATTTCAAGAAAACATACAAAATGGTAGAAAAGTCCAATCGCAATGAAATTTGGACCAAAAGTTCCACATAAAGTTTAGAATTTTAATAAAAGTTTGAGAACCATATGAGGAAGTTTTATGGACCAATTTGCTTCATTGGACAAAGTGATGAATGCATCCAATTGTGGTGTTATAATATGTATGAAGTCCACATTCATCACTATATTTTGAATTTGCGTATCAATATTGATGTAGAGGCCAAGAAAAATATATTAGGGCCAAGAGTGAACATAATGAGGGTAATATTGTAATTATGATAAATTTCACTTTGTCACATCCTTACCTCCTTAAAAAGGAATTTTGTCCCCAAAATTCAAAAACATCCTCAAACATTGGGACTACATAATCTAGGTCGCATCCTCAAATATTGGAGTATCCTTAACTAGAAAATAAATTTCATGTCCTCAAAAGTTCAAGTAATCCAATAATCATAACTAGGATTCCATGTTTCATATCATAACTAACTTGGTACCAACATCATTTCATGATCGAGCAATTGAGTATCAAGGTCAATGCATATATTGTCCAAAGTCATCATATGAGTCACAAGTATGGAAAGCATCCTATTGATCACAAATTTGTAAATAACATATTTTAGGTCCAACATTTAGAGTTCTTGAATCAAGTGTACAAGGTGACTTTCAATCCCAATATCTCAGGGTCCTAGCCTCTACATTGGCCTAGGTGGGGTTATACGCCTATGATAGGAGATTTCATATTTCAACAATTTTGAGACAACATCATACTTTCAATATCATGATTTTTGAGCTCCAAATAAATGGGAGGTCCCACCCTAGTCCTAATGAGATCTAAACCCTAAGTCATAAATTGAGAGAGTCAAAATAGTCATCATTTCAAAAATTTCAAGATTTGGGATTTTCAAGTCATTAGTCATATATCTAGGGTGATCTCAAGGTCCAAATAATATGAGCATAGGATTTGTATCATTATTAATATTGATAATCATGAGTCATAATTCAATTAATCAATATCAAGAGTCAAGATTTTAGACAGCAAAAGTCATAGATCCAAAATTTGATCATATGTATAAATATTCAAAAGCTAGGGTTTATGTTCCTATATACACCTTGGGGGAGATCACTCATGTATATTCAAATTTTGAGAAACAATATTCAAGCATTATATCAAGATTTCATTATCATGGTTTCCAAGGTGGCTGAATGATCTAGACCTAGGTCTGTCTAGGAAATCAACCGTAAGCTTTAGTCAACATTGTTATATACCAAGGTCGTTATTAAATCAATATTCATGATTGAGTATCAACCATGGTTTTAAACTATTAGACTTAGGTAAACCACTCCCAAATTGGGTGAAAAAGGATACCTTTCTAAACTCTAAATAATCAATAAGATGAAATTTAGAGGTAGTCATAATAGGGATGTGACCTAGGTTAGGGGATTCTTGAGTCAAATACCACCCTAATCTATCACATTACCTACATTAGTCATTATTCATTGAGCTTATCAAATAGGGAGAGTATCAATGATCAAATCATATTTTACAAGGTCATTAGATCAACATTCAAGATAATAGGGAAATAATGTCAAGATTTTCATTCCTTTACTTTCATGATCAAGGTAGTGATATAATTTGGAAATTGGTGCATGATTTGGGTCCATGTTCATCATATAAAAATTGAGATTAAAAAGGCATCAATAGTCAATAGGAAACTACTTTTGCATAATCGTCTTACATCATGATTTTGTGAGTTCTAGTACTTAATTTGATGACATAATCATGATGTGTATCAAATAGGATAAGAGTTTTCTTAGCTATGTTTTGAGCTTTAGTCAGCAATAGGGTGAGATGAACTTAATCAAATAGGGATCTTATCAACAATAAGGTATAAGGTATAAATCATTTTTATTTCACCAAATCAAGATTTACCTCAAACATAGAAAACTAATAGTCTAATTTTGATTAAATCAAGTTTTCATGAATGGGTCATGCATGAGTATTTGATTTCAAAATTGAATTTATCCCATAAGTTACACATAATCGATACATTATGTGGGAAAAGGTCATGAGAATGACCACATGATGAGATGAGAAGACTACCTAATCATCATATACTTGGGTAGCTTAGGTTAGTCTTGAAAGAAGAGATGAGATGCTAGAAGACTCTCTATGTTTTCAATAGAGAACCTTTAGGTCTAGTTCTCGATCAATTAAGGCCATGAAAAGTGGGGAATCTCAGCCACCATGAAGAAGGATAGGAGAAATTATACCAGAATATCGAGCCTAGACACCTCAATTTTCACCATTATGGATTTTAGAGTTTTCGGGGTTTCATGAGACTCAAGAAATTATTTACTTAAAGTATATGGGAGTGTGTAAGATCTGATACCAATTTTCATGGAACCATTCTTACTCCAATCCTACTTCCTGAACAATAGTAAAAGGATTGAAGCGTATGTCCCTGAGTGGCCCGATAGGATCTCACACACTTGCATATACAATAAGAAATAATAACTCAAAAATAGGATATTTAAAGAAAAAACTAACCCAACATAGGAGATATTACCAATTTACCCTTGTCATCAGAGTATATAGAGTGCGTAAGCGATCTTAGTAGTGTTCCATTTGTCTTGCCTAAAATCAAGAAAATTGAGACATAATCATGCAATTGCACGGTATGCTATCAAAATCAAGTAAAACGGTTTATAGCAAAAGAGTATACTTGGCAGGATTTATATTCAAGAAAAGTATAACAAACAATTTTCCAAATCCAACATTTATTCAACAAGATTTTTATTTCAAACAATTCAATTTTTATTATGAGTTCCCACTATGTTGTAATCGAGAAGCATGCTTATATATTTTGTGTGACTCTATCGCTCCAACGCAATGGGGAAGGTCACTAGGCTCCTTCTCTCCATATGAGATAAGAGGCCAATGTACAAGTCTCACCTTCGAATGAGGAGGTCGCTTGCACTCAATATCAAAATTATCAACATCATCATCAGTGTCAATATACGGGAAATCATAATGGGCAATATCATTTATATTCTCATGTTTTTCTCAAAATATAATATAGGAAAAATAGAAGACTAATCAGTACGGAACTGTATCTCAACAAGTATATATCCAAGTATACAATTAAGAGATACATAAAAAGTATCTGCAATACAACCAAGGAGGAGATATAATAGTGTACCTTTCACTGAAGATATAGAGTATAGATCAACAAGTAATAGGTAGACCCTTCGAGTCAGACCCTAAATCACAATGTTTGGATCAAGGGTCAAGATCATGATATTTGGAGATCATGTTTCAATATTTGATATTAGGGTTACACATTTCCTATGTCAACCTTAGGGTTGGGTCATTCACTTATAATCAACCAATATTTCAACATGTCCAACATTATTTCAAGTGTCAAGTATTTTTTAGTTTGAATGACTTGCCTAGGTTTTCTAGGATAATATGTGTTAACCCTAATTTATGATCATTATCCAAGTCATCATCAAAGAATAATTTCAAGGGTCTAGATTAGGTAACATTCACAAGATTTAGATCAAG
This sequence comes from Alisma plantago-aquatica, assembly GCA_963693085.1. Taxonomy (NCBI): domain Eukaryota; kingdom Viridiplantae; phylum Streptophyta; class Magnoliopsida; order Alismatales; family Alismataceae; genus Alisma; species Alisma plantago-aquatica. The sequence goes on from OY856411.1 coordinate 476,598,508, forward strand.
CATAATTTCCAAGTCAATATTCTAGGGTTAGAACCCATCATCTAACTTATCACATTATGGCATGAAATCATATTCAAGATTTGAACAAGTCTAAAAGATTATATTTAGATCATTCATTAGTCATGTATGCCTTTTGTGTCTCAATATGAATCATCAGAGTCAAATATTAGGGTTTTAAAAGATTAATCATGATTATGAGTCAGAATTAGGGTTTCTCATCCGTTTAAAAAAAGTATAAGTAAAGGATCATGATCTAGATATATTAGTGAGACATATCAAGAATTAGGCTTCAAAAGCATTTTTTAACTAATCCTTGGGTTTTTATGATCAAAATGGACTACTTATTTGTAATTTTTGGAGTTGTGATGCAATTTCTATGATGAAAACAAGATTAATCCACTTATTTGATTTTTGAGCAGAGAGAAGAAGAAAAATACCTTAAAAGGAATATGTGAGAAAATCTGTGGCCGTCAAATTCTTTGTCAGTTCTTGACCATCTCGGCAAACTGAAGGCTAAAGGGCGACAACCCCCTGAGTATGTGCACGAGTTAGGAGGGAGAGAAGGCGAGCGTGGAGCAATTAGGGTCGTTCAATCCTGGTCTTGCTTTGACCAATGTGGAATCATATGGTGCTTGGAAGGCTTCTCCAGCACGATCAGCCTGCTCACGCCTTGGCTAGGCCGTACCGGCATAGCGATGGAGAAAAAGAGGGGAATGGGAGGTGGTCGAGAGGGAGGAAGGACGAGGCGTCGTTCGGGCTCATGAGTGAGAGACAAAGTCGGGGGTAGTGTTTTTATAGGTGATCGGGGTTGGGTTTTAGGCTTTCAAGAGGTCACCGCACCCATGGTGGCGGTTGTGAGAGAGATCTCTCGAATGCTCTCAGAACGGGTCGATTTGAATTATCTTAAGAGCTCGAGGAGTTTGAATTTGAGAGACAAAACTTTTCATTCATTTTGATTTTCAAACTATGGTCATTTCAAGTTAACTTGCTCACTCGGTCTCATAGCTACCTTCCTTGTTGATTGTGGGAGGTTAGAGACAAGTCATTGACCTCTGATGTGGCCCAGGATCCGCGTGACTCAGATCCAAGGGTGGGGGTTTGCCCCCAGGTGAGCCCTGGATCATGAGGTCAGTCAGACTAGTTTAGTGTAAAAAGAAGGGGATTTTCCCTAGTTCAAGGGATTTGCAGGCTAGGTCAGGCCAGGTGGCTATTAGGACGAGCCCAGTAAACAACGAAAAGGGAAATAAAGAGGGTATTTAGGGCTAAAAAGGGAGAAAAACTTAGAAAACTCATATAAAATCATACGAGTGTCCAAATGACATCAAATTTGGACCAGTGCTTCATGATAGAGTTTAAAATATGTGTGAAAATTTCAAAATTAAAATGACCATGTATGGTAAATAATTTAAATCAGAGTATTAAAGGTTATAACAAATTTAGGGTTTTCTACACATTAATTTCAAGAAATCATAGGAAATGGTAGTAACCTCCAATTGCAATGAAATTTGGACCACATGTTCCACATAAAGTTTAAATTTTTTTAATAAAAGTTTGAGAACCATATGAGTAAGTTTGATGGACCAATTTGCTTCTTTGGAAAAAGTGATGAATGAATCCAATTGTGGTGTTATAATGTGTACGAAGTCCATATTTATCACTATATTTCAAATTTTGAGTATCAATATTGATGTACAAGCCAAGAAAAATATATTAGGGCCAAGACTAAACATAATGAGGGTAAAATTGTAATTATGCTAATAATCACTTTTTCACAATTCTCTAACATGTATATGTGTGCTTGGTTTGATCTTGTCATATCATGACTAATAAGATTCAGTCATCAACCAACCCACACTCTAGTCTTATGTGTTACTGGTGTCTATCTACCTTCCAATGTAACATCTGACTAGGGACATAGAAAGAATGTACATACTCTTAGCATTCGTATGATCTCATTCTCCAAGTCACGTACTTGAAGACATGCGTAATTGAGTATTTTAATTCTTAGACATTCATAAGGTTTCCTCATTATCCCATAACTAAATGAAACATAATGAATTGGAAGCTTTCCTTTATAAGTATTAATCAAATTCTTTATGGTACATGCCATGTCAATCATCATATGATTGGCTATATAGGCATACCTTACCAATTGAGAGAATCTACATTCCTCTGGGTAATAGTATATATATCAAGTGAGAGAATGTGGGCTAGGTGAGAGCACCAAAAGACCAAATATGAGAAATATTGTACAATAGGATCCAACCCTACAATTCATTGCTACCAATAGGTAATAATAGTCTTAACGATCACACATGAATTTATAGAGGCAAAATAATCTCGGTTCAAATCAAATAATCAATTAGGGTTCCAGTTGTAAAATGGAACAATATAAATGAAACAATGTAATTAAGTGTAAATAGTGGGAAATCAAATTAGTCAAGCTCCCTGGTCACGCGCGTCTCCTAGGGTTCTCTGGGCGACGTCAGCGATTTAGGGTTACCCTCGCCACTGAGGCGATACCTCTTGCACTTTGCAGGTACCCTCCGCGCCATGGTGGACGAACTTGTGGAACGCTACACATCTCTAAAGGTTAGGGAAGAGGAAGAGACAGACATATTGGACCTGAAGGACATGATCGCCGGAGAAGAGAACGAGCACATTGAACTTGCCCTGGTCGGGTAGGTATTGATGAAGAGGCCATACAATTTCCCAGCCTTTAAACGTACCATGATCAGTGCATGGTCACTGCGGAAGGAAGTGGGGTCCCAGCAGATATCCAGCAATCTTTTTGTGATTCAATTTTTGCATTGGAAGGGCAAGGAGAAAGTGATTGCGGAGGGGTCGTGGAATTTCGACAACCACCTGCTGGTGGTGAAGGAGATCAGGCCAGAGGATACACTGACGGAGATGATCCTCAATTCAAGCCAATTTTGGATCCGTCTTTACAATCTACCGCTAGGGTACAGGTTGGAGGAGGCAATCAGAGCGGTGGCGTGGAAGATTGGCAGGGTGTGCGCGGTGGATCGGCGCGATCTGGGCTGGGGCGCGTCGTAACGGGCAAGAGTGGAGATCGATATCACAAAACCGATCTGACAGAAATAGAAGATACGGGATAGGGAAGGGAAGGTTGTGGAGGTGGAGATCAGGTACGAGAGGATGTCGACTTTCGGTTACTTGTGTGGAGTTATAGGGCACCTAGAAAAGGATTGCAGGGATGAAGAGGAGGAAGACGATGACGGTCTGGCTCTGAGGAGGTGGGGACCATGGGTCAAGGCATCACCGATGAAGCGCTGCCAAACATCTTTAACAGAAGAGTTACTGGGCAGAGAGAATGCATCTGCGGAACTCCGGTTTGTCTCCAAGCCATCAGGTATGAAGACGGCTATGGGGAGTAGATGATACGGCGACAGGGCGAACAGTGGTGGGCCTAGCGTGCATCCGCGCGGTAAGGAGAGGGTGGAGGAGGAGGGGGAGACCGGGGAATCCATCGCGATGGAGGTCTTGGAGGAGGCCTTCTCTAGGTGGCAGGACACTGACGAGCAAGGTGTGGGAGGCGTTAGGGGTGGCGCTGAATGTGGGAACTTCAACCAGCGTTCACATGAAGGGATGAAGATGACGGAGGGGAACGGCACTCCAGTGATCGTAAAGGAACTCGGTGGACTGGGCACCCAAGCGAACTCGCGTCAGGAGGGGGACGGAGGTCTAGGCAATGAGGGGAGGTTGGAAGATAGCACGGCATGAGGGAAACACATCCAGACCCAGAATATTGTCGCGAGAGGGCATTGCGAGGGAAGGGGAGGCGTCAACGTTGGGCACAGGCGGGTGCATGCAGAAGTACGTCCACTCGTCGTGGACATGGAAGGGCCTCAGAAGATGCAGGGCGAGCAGCATCACCCAGGTGACGATCAGATCCAGAATGATGGGCATCTTGTAGTGAGAGAGGGACAGTTGCAAGGGGAAAGGAGAGAAAGCTCCAATGGGGCAGGTCACGAGCAGATTCTTGAAGGTGGGGACACGGTAGATGAGGAAAGGCTTACCCAAGGTCAGCTAGGGATTCTTGCGGGAGGGATACAAGGAGGACAACGGATGAACTCAGGGGGAAAGGGAAGGAGGGTGAGGAGGTACACAAGGTTGGGTTCCAGTCGGGGGGTTCAGGAGGAGGAAGGCAAGGCCATCTCTACAGGGCATGTCGGGGGGAAAAGGGGAAGGATGGGGGATGAGGAGCCTCAGAAGGAGAATGGGGAGTAGGGGGCAAGCGTTTGAGGAGGGAGGTCTAGGAAGCACCTATAATTCTTTCAGTAGCGGGCACTAGGGAAGACTAGGCCCGTGAAGGGCAATGAAAACCTTATGTTGGAACGTCTAGGGTCTGGGCAGGCCTGGGACGGTAGACTCTCTCAAGAGGAGGTGTTGGAGAGAGATTCTTGGTGTAGTCTTTGTAATGGAGACTATGTGTAGAGCTAGTAACCAGGAGGCGGTGAGGAGGAAGTGTGGGTACAACTCGGGTTTCGGCGTGGATAGTAGAGGAAGGGTGGGGGGTCTGGGGCTGTGGTGGAGGGGGGATGAGGTGGAGGTGAAGTCTTTTTCATATCACCACATCAGTGCGGTGGTGGGTTTGGAGGGCAGTCCGGAGTGTTTCTTCTTTGTCGGAATTTATGGTTGGGCAGATACAAATGAACGTCATCGTATGTGGCAGCTGATGGAGGACATCTATGACCAGGATAGATGGCCCATTGTTCTACGTGGGGACTTCAATGAAATCTTGTCTCATGCGAAGAAGAAAGGAGGTCAACCAAGGAGGGAATGGCAGATGCGTAATTTTAGGGAGGCTATTGACAGGTGTCAGCTGATGGATTTGGGATCTTCTGGGAACCAGTTCACGTGGAAATGCGGTTTGCATGCAGACAACCTTATTATGGAAAGATTGGACAGATTCTTGGCGGATAGGAAATGGTGTGACATCTTCAATATCAGAAAAGTGAAAAACTTTCCTATTCACAATTCCGAGCATGAGTAGATTCTTTTGTGGGCGGAACGCAGAAGATAGGTGGAGAGCCAGCTGGGGAAACATTTTAGGTTTAAAAACTTTTGGCTTTCTTCACCGGAGTGCAAGGAGGTGGTCACACGGGCATGGGACAGCAACCACGTGGATGGTCTTCCAGGACAGACAAGGATATGTACAGAAAAGTTGGCAGGTTGGGCGGTAGAAAAATTTGGCAATATTAAAAGGAGGATACTAAAGACTGAAAAGAGGCTTACCAAAGTTCAAAACCGACCACCATCTCATGATATGTTACAGGAATGTGAGGCGTTAGCCAAGGAATTGCATGAACTCCAACAGTTGGAGGAGAGCTATTGGTTCGCCAGGGCCAGGACAAACGAAATGAAAGAAGGGGACAAGAATACTAAATACTTCCATCATAATGCCAGCCAAAGAAAGCGAAGAAATACCATAGTTGGTCTCTTTAAGGCCGATGGCAGTTGGCACACGGAGCCGGAGGTTGTTGCTGAAATTATTTCGAACTATTTCAACTCCCTCTTCACTAGCTCAAACCCTTCAGGAATGGACGAGTTTTTAGAAGGGCTGCCACGAGTGGTACCGGAAGCCGCTCTTCCAGATTTAGATGACATTCCCACAGAGGTGGAGGTGTGGAAGGCACTGCAACAAATGCACCCCAACAAGGCCCCGGGCCCAGACGGGATGAAAGCTATCTTTTATCAGAAATTCTGGGGTATTGTTAAAAACAGCCTGTTATCCTTTATCTCTAAATGGTGGGCAGGGGAGGAGAGCTTATCGGAAGTTAATGAGACATATATTGTGCTTATTCCTAAGACAAACAGCCTGGTACAGTTATCGGAGTATCGCCCAATCAGCCTTTGCAATGTATCTTACAAAATTATCACTAAGGTTCTGGAAAATAGAATCAAGCCGTGGTTGCATGATATGATTTTTGAGAATCAAAGCGCTTTTATAGGAGGAAGGATGATCACAGACAACGCCCTGGTAGCTTATGAAACCTTTAACACCATGAAGCACCAGAAGAAGGGGAAAGAAGGATTGATGGCTCTTAAGTTGGATATGAGCAAGGTATATGATAGGGTCGAGTGGCCTTTTTTGGATAAGGTCATGAGAAGGATGGGAGTGTCTGATATCTGGAGGTCCAAAGTGATGGAGTGTGTTACTAGCGTTTCCCACAAGTTCATCATCAATGGAAGTAGGAGGGGATCTTCAAATCCATCTAGAGGTCTTCGCCAAGGTGATCCTTTATCCCCCTACCTTTTTCTTTTTTGCACTGAAGCACTGTCCTTTTCTTTGTCCAAAGTAGCACAGGAACACAAAATTCATGGGACGAGGATTTGCAGATGAGCACCACGGGTCACTCACCTCTTTTTTGCAGACGATAGCATTGTGTTCACAAGGGCTACTTCAGAAGAATGCTCCGCTTTAGCTGATATCTTCAGCCAATATGAGAGGGCATCTGGGTAGAAAATCAATTATGAGAAGAAAGCGGTGTCCTTCAGTGCGAATGTCACCAGAGAGAGACGTGAGTTGATCAAGAACCGGCTGCAAATGAGGGAGGTGGACAAACATGAGAAGTATCTTGGACTCCCTACGGTGGTTGGGAGATCAAAGAAGCTTGTGTTCGCTGCGATAAAAGATAGAGTGTGGAAGAAATTACACGGATGGAAGGAACAACTTCTCTCTAGGCCAGGCAAGGAGGTGTTGATTAAGGCGGTCATCCAAGCTATTCCTACGTATCTTATGAGCATCTTCAAGCTTCCAGAAGGTCTTGTTGATGATATTCATGCTATGATGGCGAGGTTTTGGTGGGGTTCAAAGGAAGGGGAGAGGAAGATTCACTGGATGAGTTGGGAGAGATTATGCAGGCCCAAGGAGTGTGGGGGAATGGGGTTCTGGGACTTGAAAGCCTTCAACCTTGCGCTACTAGCTAAGCAAGGGTGGAGGTTGGCAGTACACGGTGATTCCCTGGAGGCTCAGATACTAAAGGCAAAATATTTTAGGTCCTCATCTATCTTGTACGTGGAGTTGGGGGGGAATCCTAGTTTTACCTGGAGGAGTATTTGGGGGCGTTACAGCAGGTGAAGAGTGGATTTCTTTGGCGGGTGGGGAACGGGGAAAGCATAAACATATATAGGGATAGGTGGATTCCGCAGCTCAGTGGCACTGTGCATAGGTATTTGGTACAGGGACCGGTGGAGTATAGGACAGTGAGTGATTTGATGTATGGAGGGATGAAGAGATGGAATACGGAGGTTGTGGAGGCGTGTTTCCCTACACACATAGCGAGGAGAATCCTCAACATCCCCCCTGTCACGGCGCATTAGAGGAGATATTCTGTTCTGGGAGAAGGAGAGTACTGGTATGTTCTCTGTCCGTAGTGCTTACTTTCTTCTTCGTGTGGGAGCGGATTTAGTAGAGGGTGCGGACAGAGATTTATGGAAGAAACTCTGGAAGAAGAGATGGCCGCCAAAACTGAGACACTTTTTATGGAGAGCTCTTAGGAACATTCTCACCACCAAGGCAGAACTTATGCGGAAGCAAGTGACATAGGATGACAGATGCCAACTTTGTGCCCAGAGAGAGGACACTTCCCATGCTTTACTGCACTGTGGTCAGGCTAGGCAGATTTGGGTCACGGGCGCATTCGACTAGACGGGGCAGGTGGAGGCACAAGATGTGGGGAGCTTTGTGAAGAGTTTGCTTGAAGAGGGGGACGGTCAGCGCAGAGATGAGGGAGCCCCTCTTTTATGGGTGGCATGGACTGCAAGGAACAAGGCTCTCTTTGACGATCATCCGCCTTTTATCCCGGGACTAGTGACTAGCTTTATCAATTTGGTGGCAGACTATGCCCATTATCACAAGGCAGTGGCACAATCAGAAGCAGCGCTGGGACCAGTGACATGGCGGCGGCCACCACCAGGCAGCGTAAAGATTAATACCGATGCATCTCTCAAATTGGCAGATGATAATGGTTGTGGCGTTGTCATTAGGGATGAGCATGGACATCTTTTGTGGACTTTCTAGTGTCGAATAGAGTAGGCATACTCAGTGCTTAGTGCAGAGGGTACGGCTATTTTGCACGGCATGCGACTCGCTCTTCGGGAAGGCTACATGCATATAGTGGTAGAGACGGACTGCCTACTGTTGGTGGAAGCAGTAAAGATGGGGAAGGGTGGACGTGATTACGAGGAGGCAATCATCTGTGACATCATAGACCTATCTTTTAGTTTCCTGTCTTTTAATTTTCTTTTTATTCGGAGGCAAGGCAATAGAGTAGAACATGCCTTGGCTTCTTCTGCCTGTCATTTTGTTAACCCTCACTGTGTTAGGGAGGGCTTTGAGGATCGGATCCTTGTACTAGCTGTAAACGATTTGATTACTTAATAAAATGGCGGGCGCCCTTTATCAAAAAAAAATGTAATTAAGTGCAAATAAAATGAAGATAACAAAGATATATAAAATTAAGTATTCAATTTACTCTTATCAAAACACTTATAGAATCAAATATAGGAGATTTTTTCAATCAAAATAAATCCAATAGATCGAGCGTATTCTCAAAGAGAAATGCATTAGGTGTGTCAAGCGAGAGAGAAATTAGGTAAATTTTCAAATACATACTCAAGAGGGGATGCAACACACATTAACTTGTATCTCAATAGGTCAGGATCAAACCCTAGGTCTGAGTAGGGCATCCTTCACCTACTATCACATTGAAATATATGAATCATTAATTATTCTATTCATCATAAAAACATAAAATATTGATTCTTTATTATTGTCAAGTTGGTTTATTAAATGCATACCAATAAATAGAGTTTATTTTTTTCATTTCAATGAGTAGTAGTTTGTAACATTCTGATTATAGATTAATTACAATGAATTTAACAAGATACAATTGGGTTTCCCAAAAATTGATATGTCCTAGTGTTATATTTTTGAATCATATTGTCTAAAAGAGACAAATAAGTAAAATTCATTTAATATAAAGATTTTGTCATCAAACTACAATGTATTGGTAAAAGTGACAACTCTACCTATGTAAGTGTGAGTATGATAAATCAAACTCAAGGTCAAATCTTTTCAACTAGCAAGAAGTCATCTTCTTCCTCATTTATTCTATTCAACTCATGTGCATGCAACAGCTTAATATCAAATCTAAAACCAAAGCATCACATTTATCGAAAACTAGTGTACGTAACTAATGATATTTCCTAAAATCAATCAAACTCAGCCAGTGCAAGAAGATGGTCATGGAACACACAATTTTATGACAAGACCAAAATTTTCATGGAAAAAAGGTGTAGTAGATGAGGAAGCAACCAAAAACTTGCCAACTCAAGAAACACAGAGAAACTGACAGACTTAGGAGATATGATACATCAAAACTATGCCAATGAAGGAGAAATTTTGGAAAATCTAAAATTGTGGTGATGAATTGACAGTCCAAGAATAATATTGTCTAAAGAAAAAAGGAAAGAGGGAAACAAGGTGAAGTAATCCAATACTAGAATGGGGTGCTTGTATAGATTCTCGAGAATGTGCAATGATAAATAGGATGTTTAGAGAACAAAGTTATAGGTTTAGGTGTGGTGTCAAGCTCGTCCAGGGTTTACTAGCAAGGAGAGGTTGCGGATCTGTGGTTGGAGTGAGTTGGGATCAAAGGAACTGTGAGGACTAATTGTGTGTGTTGTGTTGATGTGATGACATGGTTATATATAAGAGAAGGTGGGTGGCTACTGGGAAACTATTTGGAGGTCAAAAAAGTAGGCAAAATGTATATGGGTTTGTATCAGGAATCTAGGTAAAACAATCCCACTAGGAACTAGATCCATGGGTTTGATGTCATGAGAAGAACATAGAGGAGAGGAGAGGAGAGTTTAGAGTGAGGAGGTGAACAATGAGATAGGAAGATCGAGAGAGGTAGGGAGAAGAGTCTCAAATTGTAGAGTCATGGAGATCCTGAACTCGAGGTTAAAAAAACACATATGTTGTACAATAAAAATCTAATGGCTCAAAAGATCTAGTGTATAGGATAATAAAAAAATGCATGTGACCGCGTGAATTTTTATAAAATCCTTGAAATGAAAAGTCTTACTTTGTATACTCAATTATATTGTTAATAAATTGGGCATTGTCTATCCAATTAAGATTAAAATAGCTAGGATTATCCAGTTGAGATGAAACTTAACAATTAACATACAAATACCCAAGGAAACTAATTTTTAGTTTACATTAAGCTTCTAAGACTATAATATATGAGTCTAATACAAATAAGATTTAACTACATTATCTCAGTTTTATTATTATAAATTAATATTTATCATCAACACATATTGATAATAGTCATGTTTTATGCACTTATCACCAACATGACTGAATTACATTGTCTTACACGTAATACATATTTTTGCTTAGTTAACTCATTAAGCCTATTAATGCCATTGTTAACTTAGATGATGGCACAATAGTAATCTCCACTTGCATTAAACATCTAATATTATCACATCATATATATTAATCATATTATTATTTTCCACATAATCATTCATTCAAATCAAATTACATTAAGCACATGTAAGCCCACATTGTCATTTGTGTATATTTATATCCATCCAATTTCTTAATAATCATATTTAAGTTATTATATATGTTCTAGTGAACAAGGTGACATACTTTACATATTTAGAGAACTCTTTTATATATTAATCCATGGTTAGGTTATTAAGTCCATTTCGTGTGTATTAATGTATGCTATGTGATTAAACACCCATTGTTACTAATGTACAATATGTGATACCAAACTTGTATGGATTAGGGTTAGATCATTATTACTCAGGATTTATCTCAACATGGTTAATATACATCTCATACACCTCATCAGCATGTATGAAGCTCGGAGTTAGGTTCCATATATCCAACTCATTCTCTTACTAGAGTTTATAGAATGCAAGGCATGATCAGGGCCACGTATATCCATAGTCAGGATTACATTTGAGTTACTTGTATTTTGTCCATTAAATGTTATTAGGATACAATCATATGCATTAGGGTATATTCTTAACCTTGTTTGGTCATTCTAGGTAATTCAAGCATACTAACCTTCTATTTAGTGGAATTAGGGTTTCTATTGTCAAGATAGTTTGATTTCGGTATGTTATACTAATTCAGAGAGAAAATCCATTGATTTCCATGTGCATTGTGTTTGGCACCAGCTTCAGTTATCTCTTGTTATTGTAGAAGAAACACATCCACTTATAGCATCTATGTTTGAGTCAACTTCAAATATTATGAATATTGTAGGTGATCGTGATGCTCTTTGGGTAAGTATGTGGGAGAGTAATAATGAATTAGGTTGTGGATAACCCTAAATTGGTGTAGGTGTTAATCAAGAACTTGATATCAAAAAATAAAATGATACTCGTGAAGTCCTCACTACACATCACTAATAAATTTCATATGTTTATTTTCTTCAAGTATTGTCATCTTAGGTATCATTATAGATGGTGGAAAACATATCAAAATAAAGAGGCCTTGAAAATAAATTATCAAGTCAAATTCAAATATTTGAGTTTGTCTTCCTTTTGTATTTGATGAAACTTATTTTGGAAAATACACATGAACTGTCACAAGAAACATCGAGAAAATATAAAAAAATTGTGAATGCAACGATGTTGGTGAAATTTTCCAAACAATAATTACACACTTTAAAACCAGACGGAATGAGAAATATGAGATAGATGTTCCTAATATATAACGGAAAAAAATTAATACCTAGAAGAAATCTAAAGAAGATTACAAATCAACATTGTTTCCAATTGGATATTTTCAACACAATAACGGTGTTAACTGAGTCAAATGATCATTTCAGTGAGACAAATACAAAATATTTCTCTGTGTTATGTGTCTTGTTCCAAGTGATAGATTTATATCTCTCCATAAAAAGAAATTGTTTAACCAACACAACTTTATCCTTCTACCTTTTCAAAAGTAGAACATGTAAAATTTCATATGCAGATGAATACTTATATTTGGACGCTTGGTCTTATGATGACTTTGTACACTAAAAGAAATTGTTAGTTTTTGAAAAATATAGTTTAATCTTAGACAGATAAACATTTTATATTGGTGTTCAAACTTTTGAAATTTAGCACTACTTTGACATATAGTTAGAGCTTCTGTAGAAAGAGTTTCTTTAGTTATATAGATCGTTAAGATTCGAATACGAAACAAGATGGAAGATAATTCTCTTAATGATTGTGTCAATTTCTGTATTGAAAAAGATATTTGTTATTGACTATGACAGTATTGTTAAACGGTTTCAAGAATACGTCTGGTCATCGTGGACAACTCTAATATATTTCTTATAATTTATATATTCTTGGGATTAAGAGAGAAATATTTCTCTCCTCCCCCCCCCTCTCATGTCCGTGGTGGAGGCCGAACGTCCAGGAGGGTGGTAAATCAAAACGGCAACTGGGATTCGAACATGGGTCATTTCATGAGGATTTTATGTATTCTTTGTTATCTCTTTATACATATCAAATTTACATCATCATTCGTCTTCTCGATTCATTTCTTATATTGCATTATTTATCAACGCATAAGAAACTGTGATTGAATCTAAACTTTTACTTGTATGTTCTCTTCCCCGTACCCCCCCCCCTCCCCCGGCCCAAAACACCCAACTTCCAAGAAGAAGAAAAAAATCTTGGCTCCACCGTTACACCCAGCATGATAGTTGTTCGATCTACCAACCGACCTACCATACAATTCCACGAATGTGGTATGTCCTTGAAGTACACCGCCGCATCTTCTCCCCTCCAAACCGTTATCTCCTTCCCTCTATAAATAGCCACTGCGTGATTGAGACGAAGCAGTTATGTCAACCTTGCGAACGTAGCAAAGCTAGACGAGGCGTTGGTGGTTTCTATCTTCATGTGTACATGTGGATTGCGCTGCTCTCTGGTAGGGACTCCTTTACTATTATGATACCAGCACCTGCTACGTTATAACCAGCCATACAAATATATAAAAATGTATACTGCTCTTGCTTGCGAGTAGTACTGGTCTAGCTCTAGCAACCACAATAGAAAAGGATGTATAATGGGCTACATCATTACCCTGCTTCCGAACAAAATAGAAATGAAAAGAACTAAACTCTTGTGATAGGAGGATGATACGACAAATTACTATATCCTCATAGCCTCGACCCTGAGTGAAGGGAAACCAACGGGAAGTGAGAGAAAGCTCCAACTTCTCTCTAGCCCCAACCTCACGAACATCAACAGCTATCTCCATCGGCAAGTTCCATAGCATTGAACTCCAACTACTCGCTAGCCCATACCTCTGGAACACCAACCGTCCTCTCTGATTGCGAATTATACCACATCGATCTCGTGGAGCCTCTCACGACACCATCAAGGTAGGCATCTACACTTTCTACAGGCTCGATCATGTGAGCATTTTAACCTAGGATTTCTACTCAGGTGAGCTCGTCTAGTTGTTATTCCTCCAGATCGGTGCTGCTACATCTTTGATTTTGTTATTGTACCAACTATATGGACTCCCACTCCTACATCTTCTAGAATCGATCGCCCCCCCCCTTTTCGAGTTGCCCTACACTTGTTCTCGTCCTGCTACGATCATCCCCTTTACGGGAAGCCCCCTGCCTGTTCCTGCTCCCTACATGCACAGTCCGATCTCTCACTCTTCAAGCGAGACTTTCTCTACGTTTAGCGATCACACTCTGTGGCATCTCTTACCATCGCTGGTGCCCCTGGTATTAATCTTTGTCCCTTTATTACCCTCGAGCCACCCTCCCAATCTATATCCCTCAGAAATTTCAATATGAGGATTGGAGGTACCATCTCTCCCTCTCTGAGCACCAACAAGAGGATAAAAGGTAAGAAAATGATCTCAACTCTTTTTAAACGTGCTATGCTTTATAAGAAACCACCAACCCCTGCTAGAACAGACTACCTCCCGCCTACTTTACCAAATATGGCTTCATACTTTCCTTTCATGGATTACATCCTATCTAACCCTTTGCACCTCACCAGCATACCCCTCCCAAAAGCATGGAAATACCACAAATTTGACATCTTGTCAAGTCCTAACACTATCCTCATTGGAAAAAAAATCATTCCCAGTCACCATAGAAATCATCAAAAAATCTAGCCTCTACATCACCGAAGGCCAGGCAAGCATGATCACTGCGTTAAAGCTTAAGCAGGAGTGGACCATCTTCATAAAACCCTCAGCTCACAAAATCCTGACTGTTTGGGTAAATGATTTCAACAACGAAACCCCCCAAGAACTATACCCACTTTTCTTCAGCAAGGAATAGCACATCTCCTCTTCTACTTCTAGCTCAGTTGATCATCTCTTTGTAAAAAAAGAGCACCAGCCTCCCACTAGTTTGAAGTTCTGGCCCATCTCCCTATTGTATAGCCTCGATAATGAAGATATCGAAGACAAAGCTACATCATCATCTATCGGAAACATGATTGCAACAAGGTACGAAAAATCATTCCCAATTGAGTTTTGTAGGGTAGCTAGTAAACACCACGTTCAAAAAAAAGATAACATCATCCCAACTGACCCTCACCAACTAAATCTTTCTTTTCCACCTCTTAGACACCTCCCAGCGATTGCTCTTACTCACTTGTGCTTTGAGACAGAGAGACACTCTAAACTTGGGAACCAGCCCCTCGGAGGTGACCCTTAAGAGCCCTTCGTTGCACCTATTACCAGAGCCCGCACCACTCACGACTCAAATGCACCAAAAAAAAGTGATATGCTTCAATTTCCAAGAGAGGGGCTACACCTGGCGCTTCTGCAAATCCACCCTAAATCATTTTCCAAAAAATCTTAGGTACTTCCCAAGATCTCATCCAAGTTACGATGCTCACAAACAATCTACTAAACACTTTTGTAGATATGACAAATCTCATTAGCAGAAACATCCTAATCATTCTTTCTCGATTCAAAACAACTCTTTTGCATGTCTCGCAGATCCACCTTTCCCTCCATCTAACCCTCATGCACATGATAAACTCTTCTCACGTCCTCTTTTTAAGCCCTCTATGGCACTACCAAAAAAAACCCACACCCCATCTTTCTGAACCCAACATAACCCCTACTCTTCTTACGGCTACCCAAACCCTCGCCATGGCTCCTGTTGCCCACCTTGAGTCTTCTATTCCTTTTGATCTCCCAGCCAACTCTATGAGACTTTTGAAGGTTTTCACAACTAGAAGTGTCCTAGCCTCTATAGAAAACAACCTGGATAACAACACGGTCAATATTTTGGACGTCACTAGAGCTATTGCTCTGTTATTCCATGGGCACACTGTGCTCAAACCAAAAATTCTCTTGCCCTCACAACTTTTATACTATGTCCCTGAAGGTACAAAGATAGACCACCTTTTTAGACAGATCCTCACAATTCCTTGTGGGTCTAGCATTGTTCAAGTCAATCTCTCTAAATGGACATTTAGACAAGAGGCTTTTGAGGCCCAGTCGGGAGGGTCAGGGTGGGTCGCTATATCCAACCTCCCCCCACACCTTTGGGAAGTAGAGGTCTTCAGAGCCATTGCTCATGTTGTAGGTGCTACTCTCTTATACATCATTCTGGAGACCTTACACCCCTCGTAGTTTATCAAAGTTTACTACTTATTCTCTGTTAAAAAAACCACTTCTCTCCCATCTTCCCTGAATATCAGACTGGGAGAAATTATCTACAACATCAAACTCTCAGAAGAGCACCCCTCTGACATCAAAATCTCTTTCTCTGATCGTTTTGTTCATCCCCCTTCCTGGTTCTCTTCGATCAACAACAAAAAATCCTACAATCCTATCCGCAAACTAGGTGAAAGGAACTTGGTATGGGAAAGAAAAATAGCCACCTCAAAATCCTCAGCTGACTCAAACATATCCCATAGTCTCAAAAGACAAAGAACTACTTCTGCACCTACCAAAAATTCTTTTCCCTCCCCCAATGGCACATATCAACCTTTCTCCTTGATTCCAAAAGATGAAAATTTTTCTCTAAACATAGATCTGGATACTATTAAGAAGCTCAAAATAGAAATCATTGACGAGATTAAATCTTCACAGAGTCCAAGGAAGAAGGAAAAAGAAAAGGACATGAGTATCATCAAGTCCATCAACACCATGCAATCCAACCCAGAAGGGATGCTCTAAGAAACATCTTTGTTGCTCCAGAAACAAGTACTTGTTTCTCTTCTTCCTACTCAGATAATATTTTGAATTCTAGTTTATCATCATCTGCCTCCATAGAAGACCATGATATTGACAATATTGAAGACTTAGTGTCATGGCCTGATATTCAAAGTTTCACCAATTTGGCTAACAAAATAGGAATACAATTTGAAGAAGAAAACATAGTAAACACTGCATTGAATGACATAGAAAAAATTATGAACTGGACAAATCGAAGGCCATTAGGAGAGAGAAACCTGAAGATCAACTTATTGAGTATCACTTAACTACCTTTCTTTCTAAATCATCTTGATTTGTTTGTCCTCTCTTATGAACCAATGAGAATAACATCCTAGAATGTATGTGGTGCGGCCAACGTGCGTAGAAGAAAAGAGATTAGAAACCACATCTACAAAAACAACATAGATATTATTACCATTCAAGAAACCAAAACTACACTTTCTCCTTTTGCTTTAAAAACTATAGGAGGAAACAAGATTACCGAATGGTTTCAAATCCCACCAGACGGTTTCAAAGGGGGACTCATAGTGGGATATAACAAAAACACTTTCACTCTCTCTCACTGGGATCTCACCACATTCCCCATTTCTATCTCTCTAACAAACTCATCTGATCACTTCAGTTGGACTTTTATTGGTATATATGGTGAGCCAAGACACAACAAATCTCTTTTTCTATTGGAACCCTCAGAAATCATGCAAGCCAACCATCACAAAACATGGCTTATTGGAGGGGACTTCAACCTCATTACCAGGGTCACCGACAGGAAGAACTTATTCTCAACAACATCAGCCCTTACTCCAGCTGACAAAACCTTTATACACCTCCTCTCTAAACACAAAATGTTTGACCTTCCTCCCGTTGGCTTCACATGGACTAGAAATAATACCAGATCCAGATTGGATCACTTCATTTGTTCCCCCTCTTGGGAAGAACATTTCCCTCTAGCTTCTGTCCATATTGCCCATCGGCCTATCTCTGACCACTTTCCCTTAATCATTGACACCCATAGAGAAGTTTGGGGGGGGGGGGGGGAATCCTTTCGATTCAAAAATTTCTGGCCACAAACCCCCAATTTGTTAAACTCTGTGAAAGCAACTGAATCTTGGCAGATCACAGAACTAGAAATCTAGGGTTCCACATACAGAGAAACACCAAACTCATGAAATACAAGATCTTAGATTGGAAACTCAGACAACCCCAAAACCTTGCAAACTCTCTAAAAGATCTTGAACAACAACATCTTTTTGTCGATAGTGACTCCTCTGCTGATCCAGCTCTTATTCTTACTATCAAGTCAGAGATTGAACATATTAAAAATTGCTTGGACATCAAGTGGAGACAAAGAGCTAAAGTCACTTGGGCTAAGGAAGGTGACAAAAACACAAAATTCTTCCATAAAGTTTGCAACAATAACCATAGGATAAATATCATTGCGTTTTTAAACATTCAAGGGGTCATCACCACAAACAAACACCTGATCACTTCTCACATTGTTGAATGCTTTAGAAAGATATTTAATACCCACCACAGTCCATCCTTCCTTAACTCCATAAACTAGCAGATTCTTTGCTTGATTAAGATTGATTTTCCATCAAACGTAATCAAACCTTTCTGTTCTGATGAGCTTGATTCTACTATAAAGTCACTCGGAAAAAGCAAATCTCCTGGGCCTGATGGGCTAAATGTGGAATACTACCTTGCTAACTAGAACCATTTCAAGAAAGACTTTTGGGCTTTGCTTCAAGAAATCCACAAACACAACAATGCTCACAACATCCTCAAACATCTAAACAAAACTTTCATTGCTCTTATAAAAAAAACTAATCATCCTGAGCATATATCGCAATTCTGTCCCATCAGCCTCATCAATACATCATACAAAATCATTATGAAAACCTTGGCAAATAGATTGAAACCCTACATCAACGACATCATACCTCTTAACCAGAATGCCTTTCTTAAAGATAGAAATATCCAAGATGCTTACCTTATGGTAAATCAGACGATTCATCTGTGCCACATAAATAAAACCCCTTTTATTGCTATCAAACTTAATTTTAAAAAAGCCTTTAACTACATCAACTGGAATTGTCTCATTAAAACACTTTCTAGTTTTGGTTTCCCAGAACCTTGGATAGACTGGATACATGCCTGCATTTCCATAAATCACTTTTCTACAATCATCAATGACTCACCTTTTGGATACTTTAAAAATACTAATGGGCTCAAGCAAGGTGACCCACTTTTCCCTTACCAGTTTATAATTGTAACCACAATCCTCAAAAAGATGATCAAACTTGGCTCTTCCCATGGGCTTATTACTTACCCCTTTGAATGTAAGGAGAACATCATACAGTTTGTGGATGATACTATCATCCTGGTTTCACCAAAAGACGACACCATCATAAATACCATTAGAATCATTGGAATCTTTTCATACATCTCGCTACTGAAACTTAACCTCCAAAAATCTTCCATCTTTGGTGTTCACACTGATCATCACATCATCAACAGATATATCTCCTCAAATGCAAGCATGAAGAGTTCTCGATCAACTATCTTGTCTTACCCATCACCCCTCTAAACATCACTCATTCCATATGGGTTCCCATCATAGACAAGATCAACACAAAACTAAACTTATCGCCAAATAACTTCCTCAATCTTTATGGCCGCCTAACTCTCCTAAATAGTGTCATTACCCCCATCACAACACACTACCTCAGATGTATTCCCTTACCTACCAAAATAAAAAATATCATTGATAAAATCAGGAGGAGCTTTCTTTGAAATAATCATAATCACTCACATGCTAAAAGAAAACATTTCCACATGGTTAACTGGAACACCATCTCAACTGCTACAGGCTTTGGAGGATGGGGCATCATCGACCTTGAAACTCATGCCCTATGCCTAGTGATTAAGTTTGTCAACACAATGGAAAACAATAAAACAAGATCTGAAGTGAACTCATACAGCATAAATACTACAACAAAATTCCACCATGGCATAAAACCACAAAATGCATTGCTTCTCCTCTCTGGAAATACATTAACAGACACATCCCCTTGATTAAGAATATCATTCATACCCCTCCACACGCTCACTGCCACACCAACTTCTGAAAAGACCCTTGGTTCCATCAAAATACCATCAAAACCCTGCATCCACAATGGTCTATACCAAAAAAATTATCTTCTATTACTACGGCCAAAGCCCTCAGTCTCCTCACCAGTAAAAAACAAATGCTCTCAAGCGGCTCCTCATAAACCTAGAAAATTCAGAAATAAACAACATCATTCATGAGTTGGAATTCAACATAAAAAATAAGATATCATGGAGATGGGGGGCGTTATACACCCCAAAGGCAGCTTACACTTTCCTCACCTACAGAGGCATCATCCCTAACTACTCTCTCACATGGAAAAACAAATGGTCTTAGAAGCAAAAAAAATTGGCTCCTACAAAACAACAAGCTTCTCACCGACCAAAACATTACAAAGAGAGGATTTGTTGGGCCTTCCAGATGCTATCTCTACCTAGCCGATTCTAAAACAACAGAACATATCTTCAAAAATTGTCCAGTCTTAACACTTATCATCAAAAACTTTCTCGATATTAGATCTGATAATCAAAATCTTACCGTTATACCTTTCAATATAAAACCTCTACATAGAGTAGCAAATCTCTACCCAAAAGACATCATTATCACCATCTTAAGGCATATAAGAAACCATAGAAAATTTAATAATGCCAAAAATCCATTTCATATCATTTTATTAAAGATAACATCAGATCTCACTATTCAACATGCTTGCAGGACAGACGTTGATGTCATCTAGGTGACTCCAGTAGAAGAAAGCCCAGAAAACAACACAGTTGTAGGAGATGTCTTCTACACCCTGGAGGAGATTTTGGAGGAAGAATCAGACTTCTAATAGAGCGCTTTGGCTAGACCAGTAGATATTTGTCTTTAGTTTGCTTAGCTCATGATTTTCATCATTAAGAGGTTTATCTAAGGGGTGCCTCCCCATGGAACATTTTCTTCATCGCAATTTTATCTCATCATATTTGTAGCTTTCATTTTGTACGAAACATGATCTCATGCAGGTACTAGCATGCATATCTGTAGCTTTTTTTTAATCTTAATAGAATTGCATGACCTTTTATCAAAAAAAGAAAAGGATGTATAATATTTCACTGATGGGTCCACTGTATTATAGCTATGAGGATGCATCTAATCCAAAACAAAAACGATTATATTCAAAATATGAAATCCATTGGAGCTCACTCTGAGAAACGTTATCTATTTTCCCTATCCACGATCTGCGGGAATCCATTTTGTCACCTCTCTCTGACTCTCTCAGTGTCGGTTACATGAGATACCACTTTTGTATTTTCAAGTAATTATAAGTGTAGGTAAGCAACACATCATCTAACCACAGAATTCTATTGATGAGAACAAAAGGAAACAACGACAATGAACTACCAGCGTCCATGTTTTAAATTAGGTTGTTGATGACGGGAGTTCAACAAAAAGGCATCGGTTTTGTTGTATGTATTCACTGCTATATATTATTTGAAACACCACGTTGAGACATATTACAACAAAAAGGTGGTTTGTACAAAAACAAGGAGGTGGCCAACAGATGCCTTGACACCAATTATCCCAGATGATGATCATCTAAATACAACCAATCAATCAGTACATGAGGACTGCCAACTGATTATTTTAGGTAGAATAAAATTTATATACATTAACTATCGAACGAGCCTCATCTATTCCGGATGATAAATGTTCAAGACTTGGTTTCTCGTTTGCAAATAGAGCTTTATTCATATATATCATGAGAATAGTTATATTTTATATAACACTTTATGTAATACGTCATAATTATAATTGATTAGAAATCATGTGTATTCTCTCATTTGATGATTCATCAATATTAGTTAAAAGTGTTTTTTCATGTGTATAATCTAAGGGGTAAACGTCAAATATGTGTATTTGTGTGCGTGCACACAGAGTGTTCATACATATGTGCATGTGTATGTTTGTGTTATGAGATGGTTAGTATCCATGAATTATATGTCACGTTGTGCTATAAATATCAATGAATTTAGATGTCACATTCTACATATAAATGCATATTAGAAACACAAGAACGATGGTCAAATAATGGATATGTTTGGATCCTTTATGTACAAGAAGAATCGTATGGGCGTCAAATGGTGATATACATAGAAAAAGATTAAAGATATATTTTAGGTTTGATGAACCAAATTTATTGGATGAATATAAGGATAAGCATTATTTTTTCATGTAATTGTAGTGAATAAACGACCACAAATTTTAGAAAGTTTATCTTGGTCGTACTTATACGACTATTGGACTGCTTGTGAGATATGCTTTTGAAGAGATGGTGTCTTATGTACTATGTGTTGCAAAAGTACAAGAAGGTGGAGTCTCTAAATCTTATTTTTAATCATGAAGCCATCACATATATGTCTTATATATATTTGGAACAGATTGCTTCTGTTGGGAGGAGTTGGAATTTCTTTACAAGAATCATAATTTGGAGCTTATCAATTTATCAAAAGAGAGATTTATTATAGGGTGCAAGTGCATCCTAAAAGAGAGGTTGGATTTGCAGGACATGAAGGTATCAAGAACCAAGAACGATGTATCACATAAGGTTACATTTTGAAAGTGGGGGTTCGCCAAAATGATATAGCTCATTTAGTTATTTGACACACTTCATTTCAGGGGTACATCAGATTCTAGACATACAATAACTTAACTTGAAAATATCCTTACATGGATATCTTTAGGATATCTACATGAGTTAGTCTCAAGGGTTCTCAATTCAGGGTCACGAGGACTATTTTATTAATCTAGTTGTTGGATAATATAATTTTTTTAAAATGTTGATTTGTATAGAAGCTAAGTTATTGGTTCTTTTTTGCTTCTAAACTCCTCATCTATATTGTTTCATTTTCTTATTGGGACATTTCAATTTTAAGTAGTAAATACTGATGTGTTTCCGTTACTTATGATTCAAGATTATATGAATTGGTATATTTAGTCAATACTTGTAAATTTATCTAAATTAACTTTTCTTTCTCTAACTATACCAATGTGAATATTTAAATTATTTAGGTCTCATTGTAAACACTTTCTCTCATTTCTTTTATCGTATTCCATCTATTCACTCTCTTATGAGTCAGTGTATATTAGATAGTTTTTTGTTCAAATTACTCAAATATATTGTATTATTCATAGTTTGATATCCATATCAAGATAAGGCATGTTAATCGCTAGTACCAAATAGCTAAGTCATTACATGTGACATCCTACAATTTTGGTGTTTACATCCAAGTATATGAACTGGTCATTCATTCAATGAAGTGAGGCAAAGATGCCTCAGGATTTGAGAATTCTGGAAAAAAAAAACTCAAGTTAAAATATATGACTAAGGCATTGAACTAGAGAGAAGGTTTCCTCATCTATCAAATGAAAGAACTATCTGCTATATCAATGGTTTAGCGGTATAATAAAACAGCCTATACTAAAAGCCTAAGCTTGAAGATGTACTAAGATGCATATTCCTCACATGGATCTGAAATCTAGGATATATAACTTGGGGCCTCTTTACTCTTTGTGAAGTGGGCTTAGTCATTGTAAATTAATGGGGTAGATGTTTGGTAATTCATGTGCATAAAATTGGTGATCTCCTTAAGCTTGGTGACATAGGACAAAGCACTAGAGACTTTTGTTTGTTTTATTGCTAATATCCTAACTTAATTGTCAAAACATGCATGTTTCTTAGGCGGTTGTTTTCTTTTTATTGTGCATTGTGCACAATGACCGGTGTTCCTAGCATACATACAATGTTACTTTAAAGTTATGATCAGGAGAATAACAGTGATTGTAAGATGTTTTTACGTCTCAATCGGTTGTGCACCATCCACATGTGTAAAACACAAACAATTTAATAGCGTACGTTCTGCCATCAGCTCCATTATAGAAATGGAAGAGTGTGAATCAGTACTCTTATGATGTGAGTCATGCAACATGAAGTCACTCTACAAGCGAAACCGACATCAGTTTGCGCTTCCTTCCAGAAACTCTGGCCAAGGTGAACCCACGTATATTGCATACGTATTTATTTGTTGACTTAAAAGAAGGAAGATTCTAGTTAGGAAATCTGAGCAGCCTATAATAAGTGATAGGATAGGTTCACGGTCATGATGAACTCCAACACAACACCCTATCCATTCACTAGAAACTAATTCAAGTCAACGGATGGGGAATCCATAGTATGCGGACAGAAACCATATAAATACATTTGCGTAATATTGCCGATAGCCCGAGATTGCTAATCACAGATATGATCCAGAGTTTTGATTATACATGCCTTTGAAAACACATTAGTCGAATACAATAGTCTCCTGGATGCAACGAAGCAACCAAAATTCAAGAAAATAGCTACTCCAATTCAGAATTAACTCGGAAGAATCTCGCAGATCATACATCTCATGCGTGTGCATCACATAACGTCAGGTGAGATCGGATCATCGGAGTGGATGGATCTTACATATGACGGGGTTTCTTTGCTACCTAGGCATTTTATTGTTCCATCCACCGCACCAACCAGCCAGTCTGCAATTAAGCCAATAGACCTTGATCATGTTCCTTAATGGTTGAGGCCACAAGTTTCCAGAATGCTTATTTATTTAGTTCCAGAATGTAGGTATTCGCCGCCCTCAAAGTTGTGCCGTTTTCATTCCAGATCCTTGCTTCTGATGTACCCACTGCGTGATTGAGACAGAGTAGTTATGTCAACCTTGCAAAGGAGGCAAGCTAGACGCAATAAGACGATCAGGAAACTATGGTCTGCATTTAAATGTAGGAACAAGGCTATCCACTGCTTTTAAACCAGTTCGTATTGGTTCGTGTACAGATTAAACCAGTTTGGCAGGTCACCAGACAAAAATGGATGACCCCAGGAAACTTCATCCACATGTGTATCTGCATTGTTTGGGACTTCTTCACTATTTAAAACCAGCATCTTATTATAATCAGATATTCAGAATTTAAAAAAAAAAAAAAAAAAACAGATGCCTGTACAACTTGCGAGTAGTACTAACTTATCTAGCGATGCAATCCAGAAAAGAAAAGGATTATATAATTAATTAATGGGACTAGTACATGATTATGCGGATGATGCATCTATCCAAAACAGAAGCAGCTATATTAAAAGAAAAGAAAAAGACACCAATAGAGCCCCATCCCAACAACGTTCTCCCTTGTCGTTGTCTACGCTCCGAGGGATTCCATTTCGTCTCCTCTCCCTCTGACTCTGTCTCGATGTCGCTAACAGGAGATACGCGATGTATTTCATAAATATATGTGTATGCAAGCACACATCATGTTACTCGTATGTGTAGGACCACCAAGACATTGGTGACAACAACAGGAAACGACGATAATCAACAACCAGGTCTCGTGTTTAAATTAGATTGTTAGCGACGGGAGTTCAACAAAAAGGTTACTAGTGTTGTCGATTTTGTTGAATGTATTCACCGCTAATGTATATGTTTATTTCAAACACCATATCCAGACATATTACAACAAAGAAAAGGATCCGTCTAGCTTAGTGGACGAGCAGTTAGGTAGGTAGAACAAACTGCTATAAGATATTAGAAGAGCCTTATCTAATCTAAGTGGTAAGGGTTCTAAGTTAAGTCATCTAGTCTGGGTTTGGGAGCTTGATTCATTGTTCTCATGTAGTCCGACCTCTTGCTTTCCACGATGATGTGATGGAACAGTCTTCCAAGGTTGATCCGTCATCGTCTTTTCATTTATCGTCGATCTGTTCAAAAAGATTATCTCACGACTAGAAATGTGTTATCTGTTTTCATAACAAGAGTTATTTGTTATTGAGAAGCTACTATAGTTGGCAATATAGTCTCCTAACTTGATCATTGGCAATCAGCCCGGTTAAAAGTTAGTAGTGGCAACTGGCAACTATTGAGGACATTAGATGACTTCACCACTTATCATGCATGCAAGTGGTGCAAGTGCTAGATCAGTTCACCAACACTACAAACCCTAGTCATATAACATTGGAAAAAAGAAAATGATAGAGTTCATGAGAAATTTTTCTGGCATCAATCAGAGTCTTTTGTGACAGAGAAATGAAGGAAGGCTTTAATTATTAGTGGCTTATAAAATTAGGATTAATACACTTAAGTGCATGTGAAATGACTTTTCATTTGGGATGAAATCGATTGTAATGCTAAAAATAGACCAATGAATTTTTGTTTTGATTGGACTGATAAGTCGGCTAGCTTCTTAAGTGGTCGGACCAACCTCTCTATACCAATTGGCTGGAAGCAATGGAAACATATATGAGTCATTGGAGACCATGGTTTAAGATCATTGTCAACTTGGACAGGTCTCTACCAAAAAGGTTGACCAACCTTTTCTTTTGTTAAACTAACCTTTGTGGTTCACACAAAGTAGTTCGATCGTTGGCAAATGACTTCGTTCACCAATGATTGACTTAAGGTGAGTTGGTACCACTAATAAGTCTGTTGATATATTGGAAGGCTAGACCAACCTTTGAGGCAAATTGATGGCAATTAGCTTTGGGCGTAAGTAGGAGTGTAAACGGCGCGGATATGGTGCGGGTCTGGCCATACCCATCTAATTTAGCGGGTCTGGTTCCGGTTCTAGGCCCGCATAATACAAAACCTAGACCCGCACCATACTTGTACCCACAATAATAGCGGATATGCAGTGCGGGTATGCAGTTAAGTAGTTTTATAAAACATCATATTGTTTATGTAAGAAAAATAACAATGTTCTATATATATTTCAATATAACAAGATATTGTTATTATATTGTAAATTAAGATGCAATAGTTATATTAGATAATGCTATATTTTATACATTAATGAGTTAATTATTTACATATTTGTAGTCATCATCATAACGTTTAACTTATGCAGAAAGTAATGTGAATTAGTAGATATTTTGATTTCAAGTTTACATATGATGTTCATTATTGTAACTAGAATAGTTAATTATTAATTATATGACTAGTCTCAATCTTATTATGGTTAGAATAGGATCCAATCTCAAAAATTATATTAGTTAGACTAGTAAAGTATGATATATATAACAAATTATTTAAGTAGTTACTTAAGCGGGTCTGGGTCCCAGCATGCCCATTATTGGACCCATTTATATGTGGGTCCAAGGGTATATGGCTGCAAGGGTATGCGGGTATAAAAAGTTAGACCCGTGACAGATCTTTTAACAGTCTGGATTTGTGGGTCCACGGGTCTTACCATACCCATTTAGAGCCTTAGTCATAAGTCATCATTTTGATTAGGGATGCCACCAACCAAAGATTGCATGAGTTATTGTAAAATCAGCTATATGTTTGGGATCTAGTACACATGGCCTAAACTTAGGGATAAAATGGTAATATCTTTTAAGTTATAATGTATATTTGTATAGAATCAAAGTCGTAAGGTCATTTCAACCTATGTTGCCTAAAATAAGATTCGAAAATCATATGAGAGGTTATTTTGGGAGGTCTAACAGAATGTGTGAAAGAATAGTAAGCACGACTAAACTATGACCTGGTCAATCTAGGTTAAGTATCTAATCATGATTCTTTTATCTTTCAATCTTTGATTGATGGACGAAACCATCTACAATCACTTTGTTAGTTTTCTTTCTTACTATTTTGTTCTTCTTTCTCAGTAGGGAGATGAGTATATGTAAAGGACAAATACAAGTAGGGTTTAGAGGGATTTCTAGATTTCATGTTTATATCCATATCAAACACTTAAACTTGACCTCATGAAGGTCTTCTATATCGATTTTAAATGAATTATGCTTTATACTAAAAATTATTAGAATGTCATCCTGAAATGAATTTCAATATCAATACAAGATCGTGTTGTAGAAATAAATGTAGAGTTTATGGATATCATGTATTGATCAAAATAGTAATGGTTGTATGGGATTCGGTATGTCTTAGTTGTATAATGCATAAATAAATATTTTCCAATATTGTGAGAACATAAACAATGATGTATGTAAATTGTCATGATATGTCCAATTTATTGTGATTACATTTATATGATAAAAAAAATAAGTTTCGTATGAGAATTTGGAATATGGGATAGAATTATAATACACATAAATGAAGAGGAATGTGTAAGATGTGGTCGTGGCAACCCACCACACTAAATGAGATTACTCAAAATCAAAAGATCGATCAAACACTGCTTAAACATATTACCATAAAGGTATAGAATTAAAATAGAGATGAACTTTCTAACATGTCAGGGATTTTATACACAAATGTCCAACATCGTGCATATAAATAAGACCATGCCAGGTATCTTTACATCTATTCTGTGATCTCAACCACAACCTGTTATGCAATAAGTAGTTTCTACATATTTATAACATGTACAAGCATCAGTACACTACTAAAATCTCGAGTCGATGTACATCATCTAAAAAACTTCTCTGCCCCAAACTGAGTGTACAAGAACGACTCTAGGACTCACTAAACAACCCCCAACCTTCTTCCTTTATGGATCTCCAAATTCTGACAGTGTTATTGACAATCACATAGAAAGGTGTGGTGACCCACAAGGTGAGATCCATGTCCTAGTGAGAGATATAACTTCTAGAAACATAAGTTGCTTACAAAAGGATTATGCACTCTAATCCATTAAAGTAGATAATATCATAGAGTTGAAAGACTATATAATTTTCATAAAGAACAAGTATAGCCAGAGTCATAAGAATAGTTGATTTCTCTTACCGCATTATAAATCTTCTATAATACTTAAAGAAAAAAAGAAAGGATGCCAAGTAACCCTAGAAGATATGTTACACGGTTGAATTATATATTTTATTAAGTCATGGGTAGTTTGAGGTGTACCTCTCAAAATACGAGCTGACCATTGTGAAGTCACAATCAGACCCATACAATATCTAGGATGACCAAAATTCTAAGGTATCTTACTCTCGGTCAGTTCGAGTAACAACCATAGTGGCACATCATCTTAACTACTAAAACATTCGATTCTGCCCTGGGTACACAGGCCACAACACTAGAAACCAGGGTATGAACACCCCAAAAATATGATTAACAACAGTAGTCACTCTCAGCGCATATCAATGAGGAGACACGACCTCAACCTCTCTCTAAAACTTTGGGATCCAGATGGTAGAGATATACCCTCCATGCACTCACACATACTCAACAATATATGACTTCAAGGTCCTCTTGGGCTTACTCATTTAACTATCCAGTAAGTTCTGACACTAAAATAGTTCTACAGTTACAGGACACTACATGATTAGGGTTACAGTTGATTAAGTTATTTAAGTATTTTGATTGCATCAACCAAGTTACATATAAGCTCCTAAAGTATGCCTACAAAATAAGTTGTAGAGTAGCATTTCCAAATAGATAGCACGTATGAAATATGTTACATGCTACTCCATCATGCTATATTCATCCATTTCCATTCATAAAAAGGACTAGATCTCAACTAGGATGGATAATGGCCCCAAAATGTCATTTAGGGAAAACACCAATAACTTCCTATAGGAAAATTATTATAATCCAAAATTGTGTACATAGTTCAACAAGTCCAAAACAAGATATCATCCCAAATTTCAATAAAAAAATATATCTAATGTAAGACTTATGGTATTTTCAAGAACAAAGCATTTATATGACCAAAACCTAGTACGGATGAGCTACTTTCATCATTATGATTTCGTCCAACTATCATTTCAACACCAAAATAGTAAATAAAGGCATCAAGACCAGCATTTCTAACCATGATATAGTAAGGTTTAAAGTGTGGGTCAGACTTATGTACATTAGGTACCAAAATAGCACATATGGGAGATTCTATTTCAAATTTGAGACCTTGCATGTTCAAGAAATACTCATTTATAGTATAAGAAATGTTCAAATGAACTAATGAAAGCTTAAGAACATCTATCATCACCATTCTCGTCTCAAAAGGTGTATAAAAAGGCCATCCTTCCTCATATTAGGGGTTTTCTAAAACTAGATTTACATAAAATAAGTTATGAGTAGGTAAGAAACATAATAGAGGTTATATGACTTGCCTCAAGGTAAAGAAGAACTTCCAAAAGAAAGGTATCATGGAGGATAGAAGATAAAACCCAAGCTTTGCACTCCAAATGCCACATGGTAGCTCCTATCTTCAAGAACGAGGTAGATGTTGAGCAAAAGAAAGAATA
Organism: Alisma plantago-aquatica; assembly: GCA_963693085.1. Taxonomy (NCBI): domain Eukaryota; kingdom Viridiplantae; phylum Streptophyta; class Magnoliopsida; order Alismatales; family Alismataceae; genus Alisma; species Alisma plantago-aquatica. Next base: position 476,628,097 of record OY856411.1, read on the forward strand.
AAAGTGGGTTCTTATTCTAAGTGCATGAGTTTCTAGCAAGGAGCACCATAGATATCAACCATGGTGAAGGTAAGAAGAAGGATAACGACAAGTAAATGAAGTTAAGAGAGAAGGTCTTACGTGTAAGAGGCAAGGAACTAGGTAGGAAGGCTTTGATCTGTCCTAGAAGAACTAGATCCAAGTCCTATAGCAACAAGCAACCACAATCTAGAAAGGCTTTGTCCTCAAGAAGCTTCTCATTTGATACTTGATGGTTTTGGATGAGATCCCACAGCAAGAATGTGTTTGGAGTGGAAAGGTTTGTTTGAGAAAATAGGGGACAGGTATATATAGCTAGGATGAGAGAGAAAGGAGGCCAAATGTCAAAATTTGGTTTACCATCAATCAAAGGTCGAGTTTTCCATCTACTAGTACAATTAGAACCACCATCATATTGTGAACCAGTGTAGCCATCAGATTGCAACTCCTCAAAGAAAACCACTAGTGCTTGAGTGCAGAACAACCATCTAGTGTTTATGCAGAACAACCATTGGATTGTGAATCAGTGCAACTATCGGATTACAACTACTCAAGGAAAATCATGTAGTGTTATAGTGAACAACAACCATCTAGTGTTTGAGTGCAAAACAACCATCTAATATTTGAGTACAGAACAACCATCGGATTGTGAACCCAAACAACATCAGAAGGTGCAAATGCCTTCACCTCCACACAAAATGATCATCATGGGTTAATACCTTTATGAATCAAGGTTTAAAGCATTCAAATAAGACAAACTTTATCAGATTGTGAAGAACACCATGTAGCAAAATGTATGTGTTAAAATTGCAGTTAGATCCCTAGAACATGAAAATTTGCATAAAACTCCACACAAGTACATGAATTTGCAAAACTTAAGAAAACAAAGATAGATGTGGAGCATATTTGAAAACATAGCTTTTTCATCTAATATCAAAACATAAAATAAGATGTAAGTAAGAAACTAATCACACAATTAAATCAAACAAGTTTGTTTAACCATTAAATTAGGTCAGGGGTCTTACAACCATGAACCCCTTATGGGATTTCACCAACGAAATCATATGCAAACAAGGATGGGCACTTCCTACCCATCTCATCCTATAACTCCCATGTGGCATCCTCCACGCCATAGTGATACCACAACACCCTCACTAAGGCTATGTCCTTCTTCCTCAGCTTCTGCACACAATTATCTAAGATCAAAGTGGAACTTCAACATAAGAAACATCCTCATCTAACTCTACTTCCATTAGTTGTATCGCCTGCTCCAATTGGTGTGACACTTTCTCAACATCAAAACATGGAAGACTTTGTAAACCTTGTGCAACTCTAGCAGTAACTCTAGCTTGTAAGCCACCTTTCCAACTTATGCCAATATACGATAAGGTCTCATAAACCTAGGGGGAAACTTACCCTTCTTACCAAACCTCATCAAATCCTTTAAAGGGGATACCTTGATATACACACAGTCAACTTGGAACTCTAACGGTCTCTGATGATTATCAGCATATGCCTTTTGTCTCTCGTGAGCTGCTTAATTGTTACTGAAACACATTGATCTTATTTGTAGTCTGTTGAACTAACTCAAGAACTAAAAGTTGATACTCACCTACTTCATACCAACAAAGAGGTGACCAATAATGCTTCCAGTACAAAGCCTCGTATGGTGTCATGTCAATGCTTCTCTGGTAGTTTTTGTTGTAGGCAAACTCAATCAGACTCAGGTGGATATCCCAAATCCTGATAGACTAAAGAGCACACGCTCTCAAAAGATCCTCTAATGTATGAATTGTCCTTTTTGACTGGACATTTGTTTGTGGGTGGAAGGTTGTATTGAATCACAATTATGTCCCCAATGATGTATGCAGACATTCTCATAACATGCTCATAAACTGAGGACCTCTATCTGATGCTATGGTAACTAGTATGTCATGCAAATGAACTATCTTGTCAAGGTAGACCTACGTCAACTTGTTTATTGCATTGGTTGTATTACCTAGAAGAAAGTGAGATGACGTGGTCAACTGATCAACGATCACCCAAATGGAATCATGACCTTTGGATGTCCTTGGAAGGCCAACCACAAAGTCCATGGTTATGTGATCCCATTTCTACCATGGAAATGGTAAAGGCTGTAAAGTCCCTATAGGATTTTGATGCTCTGTCTTAACTTGTTGACAAACTGGACACTTGTCCACAAACTCTACAGCATCATGCTTTAGACCTGGCCACCAGTACAAATCCTTCATATTATGGTACATTTTTTTATTCTCAAGATGCATTGCATACATCAAAAAATGAGCCTCCTCAAGTATCATCCCCCTTAAACCACCAACATTAAGAACTAATATTTTGTTGTGAAAACACATTATCCCATCATTTAACTCATGAAAGTCATCATGCTTCTTGCTGCCAAACTCATATCTAATGTTATTTATCACAATATAATCCTTCTATGCATATTTGATTTGTTGTATTAATGTCGGTTGTATCTACAACTATACCAACAAACCTTCTAATAAGGAGACCCCCACTTGTACATTTATATGTCAAAGTGACATCAACATGTGCCGATTGTGACATGCCATGAAGTGTAATTGTTTATCTATAGATGATGACAAAGTTGACTTTTTGCTCAGTGCATTAGCCACTACATTCACCTTTCCAGGTTGATAGTCTATCATACAGTCATAGTCCTTGATCAACTCCATCCATCTCCTCTTCCTTATATTTAACTCCTACTTTGAGAAGATATACTAAAGGTTCTTGTGATATGTGAAGATTTGAAACTCTTCCCCATATAGATAGTGCCTCTTAATCTTCAAAGCAAGAACCACAACAACTAACTCCAGATCATGGGTTGGATAGTTCTCCTCATGTTTCTTAACCTGTCAAGAAGTAAAACAAATCACGTTCTTTTCTTGCATCAACACGCATTCCAATCCATTCTTTGAAGCATCACAGAAAATGATGTAGCCTTTCCTAGGTTCTGTGTCGGTACCCTCTCCTTTGATCAGAATAAATAATAACCATTAGAGAGAATACCTATGCCTAAACCCTGATTATGAAACAAAACAACTAATTCTCAACAAAGGTGATTAAAATAGTATACGAAAATCACATATAACTTTTCTCATTTTCCTTTTTATTTCTTCATATTTTTCACAAACCAATGTCACATCAAGGACCTCATGATAAGATAACACATATCTTATTCAACTCCATCAAAATCAAAATCAAACCTTATGGCTCATGTGCAATTCAATTTACAATAGATACATGTACATGAATCAAAAAACTTTGTATACTACCCATCTCGGGAAAGAGAGTGTACAGGGACAATACAATCTATCTAGATTATTCTATTTGTATTTTCTTTGTTGTGACCTCTTCGTTGGATAGCATTATACCTAAAAACATTGGAAATAACCTCATGAGACTCATATATATCCCCAGTGAGTGGATACCTCCCACTCAAGCTAGTTACATGCATCAACATCAAATTAAGTATAATGAACTCAAAAGAAACTTGCAGATATTAAAAAGTATAATAGATAGTTATAGCATCTAGTCAATTCTAGATTATGATAATGATCTAATCAATATGGTAGTAATTACTTACACCAAATAAAACTTTGGAACATATTTTAGAGCATGTCTATGGAAATATCAATAGATACATCTTAGCTCGGATTAACAATCCTTTAGTACGAGTAACAAGTCAAGATCTAAATATTTTGAATCAATAAATAACATTAACATCATCTTTGTGACACTTCACCTTAATATATCAACAACAGATGCTGGTCACCTCAGTGTTTCCTAAAGAGGCTCACGTCCTCATCTCGAGTACACGAGATAGGAACCAGCAAAATAGTATATAACATATCATAGCATTTCATATATTTTCACATTTCAGATATTTCATTTTATCATATTATATTCCTCATGAACATAGATTTTCACATAAAGGATTTAGGGCCAGATCCACTCTAGATGACTCACTCCTAAATCCTAGTGGTCTAACCTTTATGGTCTCGATCCACACTCTGGAAATCCTTCTCATAATTCATTGATTACTCAAAGGAGATATGTTTTGTTCCCCAGTGTGGTCCTCGGGGGAAACTCATGGTGTTCAGGGCACCTAACTAGATGTTTCATCATTTCACTTGTTATGAATCTCTTTTACTCATCTCAAAAGAACTCAAAAAACCATATATCATATGTCTATATTCTTATGTAAATACAATAACATGAAACAGATTAAGCATATCAAGAAAGATAATGACTAAAACAAGAAGCACAACAATTTGTAGTTTGCAACACATATAGTTCTTTACATTTCCACATCATCTCATAGCATTCATTATCAGTGAGCTTTCAGCTCAAGATATAATATCATTGTCCAACATTTTCCCCATCAGGGTTTTATCATCATCAGTGGGCTTTAGCCCAAGACATAATCTCATTATGCAACATTTACCCTCATCAGGGTTTCTCAAATGTAATCAGTGCATGTTAAATTTAATCTCAACATATTTCTTAGTTTTTTACTCTATATCATAGTTCTCAACAAATATTCACAAAGACATTAGAACTAGAAATAGTAAAATCATATGAGTATCTTGTATCATTTGTCATACCCAGGATAGGTTTTCCATACAACATATACTTATTCCAACTAATATCAATATATACAAATAAATTACATGCATAAACATGCATAACACACTTAGTTCTCTTTTTATTTTATTTCACATTCTTCAATTAGGGTTACTCGTCAACACATGTTGAATATCATTTGAAGTCCATTGAGATAGTCCATCCTCAGAGTAAAACTACTCTATCAAACAATCACAATCCAAGAATACATTCTTGTAAATCAATTCAAATGCTTGAACCTCAACTTTTAATTGAATTCAACTACAGTTATGTGCATTCCTTAATCCCTCATTTGAGATTGTTATTCATTATCATTATCCAACTCATCATTTTAGGATTAGAGTTAGGTTCTTAGACTCATATACTAATTCTCATCTTTTTCCTTCATTTCATATTCATTAGTCTCAACATCTTACATGTCATGTTCATTACATTATTGGAACCAATCATTCTTAACTCACTTGATATACAATGCTTCTATTCTCATTGACATCCATCAAAGTCCATTCTTAGTACATTTCATTTAATTTGGGTTCAACCACATCTAATTAGAATAAAAGATTAAAGACTTTGTCATAATAACTTCATTAATTCCATCTTTAACTTGCCATCACCATTCAATACATTTTCTTCATGTCATTTCTTATATTTAGATAAGTGTACCATGTCATTGACTTCTAATGTTATTCCATAATAAAAAATAATCATTCTTTATTATACTACTCACTTTAGTTTAAAAGAATGGTTTAGGTTACATCTTCTTACACCATAATCTTTAATCATATTCACGATTCATTGTTATGTAGCTTGTATAAAAGGACCCACATTCATGTGAGGGCTACTCATTATTTCATAGGTCATACAAAAATAGATGCATTAGTCTTAGATCATATTAGTAAGACTCATCACATTCAATTGAAGTATTAATACTTACACTTCAACATTTTATCATTTACAACATTATATACAAGTTCTAGCTTTATAACTCATACTCGTCTTAATACTAAACTTCTAGGGTTTTCAAGAATCCATCATTAGTTCAACATATCATAAGAATCATATCATTTAGTAATCCCATCGCGGTGCACATGGGTATTCATTAGAGCTATTCACACAAATGGAAACCCTAGTTTCCATTTTCACATATTCCATTCATCAGTCATAATTATACATTGATTAACTGCTTCATTTTATTCAATCCTTCAACACAAACCCTTAGTAAGGAATTTTGCCACCTCATATTGATCCTTATGTATATATTCAATTCTAGTCAGACTCAAAAAAACACTTGTATAACTCATCCTAATACAATTCAAATGTGATTTTATACATGTCAATTCAATTCCTAAGCATATCAGCCATTGGGCTGATTTTTAGGCAATATTCACATGAAATATCATAGTCATATATTTATAGGATTTTCCATGGATCCTCAATAATTATATTAGGAACTAATCAAGTTCCAATCAATGAGAAATAATTTCAAATTCAGTAGAATCTGATTCCCTAATATCTTTCCAAATCAATATCCAATCACATACCGATACAAGCAAGGTTTCTGATTATTTTAGTCAGATAGTATTAGGATTTAAACATGAATACAGAGCTTAGTAGGGAGAAAAACACTCACCTAAGGAAAAAAGCACCCAAAAATCATAGGTCAAACTCTGAATTTCTAGAATCCAATCAAACTGTAGCAATTGAAACCATTTCTTCATCCACTCAACTTGGAAATCCTAGAAATGGAGATTAGGAGAGAAAGAGTGACAAAAGGGATGATTTGATGTGTTTTCAAATCAAATTAGAGAAGGGATAGAATTTTGACATGTGAGAGAAGAATCACCATGAGAGGCTATGCAAATAAGCTAAACTTACTTGATTTTATCATATCTCAGATAATGAAACCTCAGATCAGCAATTCCACCATTTTCTCCTCTCAAACCCTAATTGTCCCTCTCTCTCTAGGATTTAATTTCTCTACATTGAATTATGAATTAAGAGAGATCCTAGTGTGTTAGACTGATCATATAGAGAAATTGAGGTGCTTGGGTAATTTTCTCATTGGCCCCTTGCTATACTTTCTCTTATTTTAGCTAAATTTTTCATTAAAATGTTACTATAATCGTTTACTTCATAGGTCAATCTTCATTAAAAAATAATGAGAAATTCACATATTGTTTATCATTGATTTTAAGATCTCAATTGAAATTTTCAATCATTAAGTGTTTCAAAATAAATAAAATAAAAATCAAATATACACTACTATATTATAGTCTGTAGCATGGTCGGTCGAGTTACAAACTCGACCGACACCCCTCTTTGTATAGATAAACCATCATCCAAAAATTATGAAAATTTAACAATATTTCTATAATTGAGTTTACCAACTAAAGTTAAAAATTTTGATCAATTGAATGTACTAATAAAAAGATAAAATTTATTTACCACACTACTATATTTCAATCTGAATACATGATCGGCTGAGTTTGTCCTAGGCAAACTCAACCGAAAAACAGATCATAGAAATATCAAAATTTCTAATATTTTTTAAAAAATGATTATATTTTAGTTATAAAAATCATATCCAAATTTTAAATAAATCAAAGTTACATATAAAATACTAAAAATCATTTAGTACATCACTATACTTATCAAATTTAGTATTCATATGCCATCAAAATCCTAACTTTAGCCGATTAGGGTTTTGAATTCTTAAACCCTAATTATGTGAATCAAAGTATGATTAGGAGATTTTAATTATGTTTAACTCATCATAGTTAACTATTATATAGGATATTTAATCAAATTTTATGTTTAACATAAGATATTTAATCAAATTTTAATCAATTATCAATTTAGTTAAGCATACAATCATCCAGGTAAACCCTAATTAGATGGTTGATCTAAAAACTGGTCGTTACACTCTGTCAACACCAAAACTAGAGCATTCATAAATTTCTACTTCAACAATTGAAAAGAATGTTGACACTTGTCATCCCAAACAAAAGCAACACCCTTCCTAATCAGCTTGGTCAAAGGTAGAAAAATTGCACTGAAGTTCTTAATGAACCTCATGCAGTAGTTGGCTAGACCTGGGAAGCTTCAAACCTTAGTCGGTGTCTTAGGTTGTTCCCTCCCCAACACTGAATCCGCATACTTAGGGTCTACACAAACACCTTTTTCTGAGATGACATGACCAAGAAAAGACACCTCGGTCAGCCAAAACTCACACTTACTAAACTTATCATACAACCATTGTTGCCTCAACAACACTAATGCTTGATGAAGATATTTCTCATGTTGTTAATTGCACCTGGAGTATATCAAGATGTCATCTATGAACACCACCAAAAAGTGATCAAAATATGGTCTGGATATTCTACTCACCAGGTCCATAAAAGTTGTCGGTGCATTGGCTAGTCCAAAAGGCATAACCACAAAATCCTAATGATCATACCTAGTGTTAAAAGTAGTATTATGTATCTCATCCACCTTGATCCTCAATTGTTGATATCCTGACCCCAGGTCTATCTTAAAAAATACCATAGAATCACTCAACTTGTCAAATAGATCATATATCCTCGACAATAGATATTTTTTCTTCACGGTGACCTTGCTCAACTGTTAGTAATCTATGCAAAGCCTCATCAAACAATCCTTCTTATTCACAAACAACATTAACACACCCAAGGGGAAGTGCTCAGTTATATAAAACCATTCTCAAACAACTCTTGCAACTACCTCTTCAACTCCTTCATCTCAGCTGGTATCATCCTATAGGGTGTCTGAGCTATGGGTTGCGTACTAGGAACTAGATTGATCTCAAAAGAATCTCTCTAGGGGGTGGAACACCAAGAAACTCATATAGAAAACATCCTCAAACTCATTCACCATAGTTAAATCCTAGATACTAAGACTTATCACCTTGGTATCCACTACATGAGCTAAGAAAGCTTCATATCCTTGTCTCATCAACTTCTCTACTATCATGGCTGACAGAATATAGGTAGGAAGAATCTTCCTATCTCCTTGGAAAATCCAAGAGACATCCCCATCACAAAACATCACAACTTTGTAACTACCGTCAAAAACAATCTTATACTTCTCCAAGGTATCCATACCTAGGATCACACAAAATACATGCATATCAAGTGCCATAAGATCTACTTGAATGCTACATCTAGAAAAAGAAAGAACGGAAGATGGACACACCTCTCACAACATTGTAGAACCAACCAAAGGGGTTTATAACAAGAGGATATCATCTATACTACATACATGCATATTACAACTAATTATCACCTCTTTGGTGATAAATAAGTGTGTCGCACTCGGGTCAAATAAAATAGATACAAAGGTAGAAGAATATAAGTCATAATGAAAAAGTTCCATCTGACTTGCCACAACCCACAAGTTGACCACTCGGTCCATCTAACTCATAGCATAGAATATAGTCATCACATGTTGTCTCCCTTGACCTCTACTAGCTTGTCTTGAATACTCTTCTTGTGATATCTAGACATGTCCTCTACTACCACTGTAGATGTAATGTTGTTATTATGAGACATGGTGGCTCTGCCTCGACTGTTGTGTCACCTCCTTATTCTTCATAGGGAAAGACCATCTCACATGCCCAACCTAACCACACTTTAAGTACATCCTTGCATCATATTGCAGCCTAGGTGGCCCTATCACAGACACTAAAGTTGAATTGTTTGCCCTTGCTGGTGGAAAATTGTGACCTCTCCCTTTATAGGGGCCCATTGCAAATGTGTATGTGTCCTTGGTTCAGAAAAAGTCGACCTATGTTAGTATTGTTGGTGATGCGATGAGGAAAACCTCATCTTCTTGAAGCTACCAGACGATTGCCCTTGGAATTGGATTGACCTCTTCCTTGTGTAGCTTCTCACTTCTCGCTTCTCAACAGTTGTCCTTTATATCCTTCTCACTGACTCCGTAAAGGTGGAAAATTTCTCTTGATTCTCCAAAGCAGATGTCATCGTTGCCAACTCAGTATTCAAACCCTTCTCAAACCTTCTGATCCTCTCCTTCTTTGTAGTTACCATGTGAGGACAAAACCTCATAAAGTTCATTAACTTTGTCTTGTACTTAGTAATAGACCATGATTCCTAGATCAATGATTTATATTGAGCCATCTCCTCCAGATATATCTCTAGGAAGTAACGGCTAACAAACTCCCACCAAAACTCCTCCCAACCGTTGTCTCTTAAGGTCTTTTGTCCTCCTTAATGGCCCATCAATGGCCAGCACTACCCTTCAGTAGGTAGATTGTGTGCTTAACCTTATCCTCCCCTAAAATGTTTAGAATCTTAAATGCCTTCTTTAACTCTGTAAATTACATATTTGCGTGTGTCAGATCAATTGTTCCCTCATAATCTGTGACTCCTACCCATTTTAGGCTCTCAAAGGTCTTCCCTAGACCCTGAGATTCCACATTGGGAACATGTGCCCTTGGTTGAGGTGAATGTGCCCTATCCGCCAAATGTGTAATTGTCATCATAAGTTGTCCAAATATAGATTGAAAATATGGATCAACCATGGTTAAAGGGTCAAATGGAGGGGGTATAGGTTGTTTTGGGCCCGTCTCAGGTACTCTTCATCCATCTCCCGGTCTCCTACTACCACCTCCTGGAGCCACAAAGCTACTCTCAACATGGTCTTCATGTTCTCCAGACATATTTGCATAACCATAAACTATGTTCAGATATATTGGATTACGTAAGAATAAACACAACAACCTAAGTCCTATGTCCCTATACACTCAACAAACTCTATGCTCTGATGCCATCAAATGTGGCAACCCGACATGCTAAACGAGATTGCTCAAAATCAAAACATCGATCAAATACTAATTAAAAATATTACCTTAAAGGTACATAATTAAAACTGAAATAAACTATCTAACAAATAACATTTACACGAAGATCTAAAATCTTGCATATAAGTACAACCATGTCGGGTATCTTTACATATGCTATGTGGTCTTAGCCACAACCTATTATACAAAAAGCAGTGCCCACATATTTACAACATGTACAGGCATCAGTACACTACCAAAATCTTGAGTCAATGTACATCATGTACAAAACATTCCCGTCTGAACATGAGAGTATAGAGATGACTCTAGGACTCACTAAACAACCCATCAACCTTCTTCCTCTATGAATCTCCAAACTGCTCCTCCTCACTACCACAGACCAATGATGTTGGTGACATTCACCTAAAAATATGTGGTGACCCACGAGGTGAGACCCAGGTCCTAGTGAGAGATATAAGTTCTAAAAATGTTAGTTTCTTATAGAAGGATTATGTAATTTAGTCAATCAAATCAGATAATATTATAGAGTTGAGAAACAATATAACTTTTACAAAGATAAGGTATAGCCAAAGTCATAACTGTAGTTGATTTCTCTTACCACATTATAAATCTTCTATAAAATTTAAAGAAACAAAGCAAGGATCATCATCCAAAGTGAGTCGCCAAGTAGCCTGAACATATATGATACATGGTTGGATTACATATTTTATTAAGCGCTAGTTAGTTTGAGGCATACCTCTCGAACTACTAGCTAACCACTGTGAAGCTGCAATCAACCCCGTAAAATATCTAGGATGACAGGAAGCCTAAGATCTCTTTTTCTTAGTCAGTTTCAGTAACAACCATAGTAGCACATCAGCTCAACTATTAAAATAGCCTAGTCTACCCTGGGTACATAGGCCACGGCACTGGAAACTAGGGTATGAATGTAAGACCCCTAACCTTCTTAGCAAAAATACAATTTTTTCTCCTAATTGGATGTTTAGTTTCAAAAACAAACTTTGTTTTAGGGTTTTACATCAATTAATAAATCGATGTCTAAACTTTGGTTCAATATCGATTTTGTTTGCTCTAGTTATACAATTTCATGTATCTTTTGGACCTTTATGTAAATTAACCTTTTCTAGGGGAGTAAATGTAAATTTTAATGCTTTCTGAATAACTTGGTGGCCAAGATTTTATGTGGCTTCATAGAATTCTGGTCACCAAGATTTTATGTGGTCGCATGGAATTTTGGTCGCCAAGATTTTCAGTGGTAGGTAAGATTTTTTTAGTGGTCGATCAGATTTTCAGTGGTCGGTAAGATTTTGAATGGTCGGTAAGATTTTCAACGGTCGGTAAGACTTTTAGTGATCGTCAAGATTTTCAGTGATCGGTAAGATTTTCAATGGTTGGAAATATTTTCAATGCTCGGTAAGATTTTTAGTGGTCGGTAAGATTTTCAGTGGTCGGCAAGATTTTTAATGGTCGTCATGATTTTAAATGTTCAGTAATATTTTTAGTAGTCGATAAGATTTTTAGTGGTTGGTAACATTTTTTGGACAACAGCAAACTTACACCCACCTACAAATACCCCCTCTTTCTCTCTGTTTTCTCTTCTCACCTTTGGCAATCTTAGTGCTATTTTTCTGGAGATTGAAGAGAACCCATTGAGGTTGGTCATCATAGATTTTTTGTGGATGCATGTGCAAGATCGAGGCTCCATGGGTTGATCTAGAGTGGTTGATTATCCTCCTTGCTTCTTTCATTTAACATCTCTACTCTTTCACTCATTTTCTTGTTGTTCATCACCCTCCTTCCTCCTATGACAAATTTCTTGGTGCTCTTGCTAGGACTTGATAACTCTCTTTCTCTCTATTCTTTCTCTAGGTCCCCTCTAATCATGGAAGGAGGAGGTGTTCTTGGAGTTTTGGTGGACCAAGACTGACATTTTGTTGCTAATTCAAAGTCTTCCATCTTAGATTTTTTGGATTTCTTCTTCTCACTCTCTTCATTTCCCTCTCTAACCAGGCTAGTTATATAACCTTGAATGCATTTGTTGCCTATCTTCTAAGTGCATGTCTTTAATCTTACTCTAAAAACTCGTAATATGAGAAAGATGCCCTTTTGTGTACTCTTTAAGATGAAATGATGGTGAACTGTGTCCTTAGGCCTCCCTTAGACCTAATGAACGTTAACCTACTGTAATATGAGCTTTTCTTTAAACAAGAAAGATCTAAAATTCTGAAATATGATTATAATGTCTCCTATAAAGTTCACATATGTGTTTCTTTGATACCCAATGCGCAGGAATCCGACCCACACTTTAAATATTACTATATGGTGGTTAACAAATGGTGGTTTTAATGCTTTCATTTACTAGTTTGATGTTTAAATGATAGTTAGACAAAACTATATTGTTGAAGGTAGCTCAGCCAAGCTAGGTGTTAAATACATAAATGCTTAGTTTTTGGCAATATCATAACTCTTACATTTGATGGATATTTATACTGAAAATTGGGGTGATATCTTTTTGTTGACTTGTTAAATTCTAGGTAAAATTTGGGATGCAATTCCTACCCCTAAAAGAGTTATTTCTATTTTGGTAATAACTATTTTTGGGTTGTTTTGGACCTTAGATAGAGATTTAGTCCAATTTATGGATCTCAATGGACAAGTATACCATGAGGGAATAACATGGAACTAATTTCATATGATTTGCATCTTTGGCACTTGTATCATACGAATTTTTTGTGAGCATACAATAGGATCTTGTATGTAACTTGTTTGATGCAGCCTAAAATCAATAAATTGGCTTAATTAATCAAATAAAATATTAATCATGCAGTGCCCTGAGTCTGTAGAACTATTACAGTATTAGGACTTATTGGATAGTGAAATGAGCATTTCAAAAGGAACTCAGAGTCATATATTGTTGAGTATATGTGGGTACAGGGAGGGTATGTCCTTGACATCATGATCCCGAGGTTTTTGAAGAGCAGTCCAAGCTATGTTTGGATGTAAATGTAACAGAGGATGACTTTAGTCGTGACTCAGATTGGAGAGTTGAACACCTTGGTTTCTAGTGTCATAGCCTGTGTACCTAGGGCGGACTAGGTTGTTTTGTAGTTGGATTGATATGCCACTACGGCAGACTCATACTGACTGAGGGAAAGAGATCTTAGGATTCATGTCATCCTAGATCTTATACGAGGCTGATTGAAACTTCATAATGGTTAACTAGTAGTTTGAGTGGTATGTATCAAACTACCCAGGGCTGAATAAAATATATAATATAGTCGTGTAACATATCTATTAGGGTTATTTTGGAAACTCAGATTGGATGATGGTTCTTGCTTTGTTTTCTTAAATAGTAGATGAACCTTTGTGCAAATATTCTCTGAAATGTTTGGGAATTTATTCGGTTTTATCTTTGCACCTTTTTGATAATTATGATTAATTGATGTATGATCAGAATTTTGATTTTGATTAATCTCATTTAGTGTGGTGGGTTTCCACACTTGGTGGTATCAAAGTTTTAAGGTTTGTTGAGTGTACAGGGGCATATTGACTTAGGCTGTTGTGTCTATTCTTATGTAATCCAATGTATCCGACTGTAGCTTATGGCTATGTAGATATGTCTAGAGAACATGAAGAGTATGCAGAGAGTAGCTTTGTGGAACTGGGAAGTGGCGGTAGGAGACTGGTACCTAAAGGAAGAGTACCTAAGATGGGGCCAGGACAGTCTGTCCTACTTATGTTTGACCTCTCAACTATAGTTACTCTAGTATTTTAGACTATTTTTGGACAGTTGATGGTGACGATTACACATTTGACAGACATGGCGCCTGCACCTTAACCCAGGGTATCTATTCCCAATGTTGAATCTTAAGGTCCATGGAAGACCTTTGAGAGGCTGAATTGTGTGGGAGACACAGAGTATGCAGGTACAGTAGACCCTGCAGATGTTGATATGTGGCTGAGGGAGTTGGAGAAGGTATTCATGATACTTAACATCTTCGAGGAGGACAAGGTGAAGCATGCAATATAAGAATGCAATATACCTTCTAAAGGTTAGTGGTGGCCATTGGTGGGTCATAGAGGAGTAAAAGAGACCATGTGAGGTGGTAGGCTAGGAGGAATTTTGGTAGGAGTTTGTGAGTCTTTACTTCTCTTAGATGTATTTAGAAGAGAAGATGGCTCAGTCTGATCGTCTCTACCAAGGATCATGGTCTATGAATGACTATGAGGAAAATTTCATGGAGTTGTTGAGGTTCTATCCTCATATGGCATCTAGTAAGAAGGAGAGGATCTAAAGGTTTGAGAAAGGCTTGAATGCCAAGTTGTCAACAATTCCATCTGCTTTGGAGATCCATGAGAAGCTTTCCACCTTTGTGGAATCAGTGAGGAGGATAGAGAGGTAAGTTGTGGAGAAATGAGAAGCCAACGTGAGGAAGTGGTTTGCCCAGTTCCAAAGGGCAAACATCAGTTAGCTTCAAGAAGTCGAGGTTTTCCTCACCACCACTCAAGCAATACCAGTCAATTTTTTATAAACCAATGACACATGTGAAGTTACAGTAGTCTCATAGTAAGGGAAGAGGTCATAATTTTCCGGTAACTAGAAGAAATAGTTCATCTTTAGTGTCTATGATAGGGTTGTCTAGGCCGCAGTATGATACAAGGACATGCTTCAAGTGTGTTTAGGTTGGGCATGTGAGATGGTCTTTCCCCATGTAGAATGAGGAAGTGACACAATAGTCAAGGCAGAGCCATCATGCTCATAATAGTAGCAACAGTTCAATAGTGGTGGTAGCATAGGTCATGGACATTAATCACAAGTAGGGTCTTTAGGACCACCTAGTAGAGGTCAAGGGCAACAACAGGCAATGGTTAGGTTCTATGCTATGAGTCAGTCGGAAGGAGTGGTCAACCCATGGTTTTCAACATGTCATATGGAACTTTTTCATTCTGACTTATCTACATCTACATATGTATCTATTTTAGTTAACCTGGGTGTGACACACTCATTTATCACCATAGAGGTGATAAATAGTTGTAACTTACATGTATGGAGCAGAGATGATAGCCTCTTGTTAGAAACCCCTTTGGTTGGTTCAGTTGTGTTGTAGGAAGTGTGTCCAACTTGCGTTCTTTCTTTCTCAAGGTGCAATATTCAAGTGGATCTTATGCTACTTGATATGAATGGCTTCAATGTGATCATGGGGATGTTAACCTTGGATAAGTATAAGGTTATTTTGGATTGTAGTTCCAAAGTTGAGACATTTTGTGATGGGTTTGTCTCTTGGACTTTCTAAGGAGACAAGAAGATTCTTCTTACCTATTTGGTGTCAACTACGATAGCAGAGAAGTTGATGAGACAAGCATGTGAATCTTTCTTAGCTCATGAAGTGGATACTAAGGTGAGGAATCCTAGTATCCAGGAGGTACCTATGGTGCGTGAGTTTGAGGATGTTTTCCCAGATGAGTTTCTTGGTGTTCCACCACCTAGAGAGATCAATTTTGAAATCAATCTAGTTCCTGAATGCATCCCATAGCTCAGACACCCTATAGGATGGCATCAATTGAGATTAAAGAGTTGAAGAAAAGGTTATAGGAGTTGGTGGATAAGGGTTTCATATGGCTAAGCACTTCCCCTTGGGGTGCTCTACTTTTGTTCGTAAAGAAGAAGGATGGTTCTATGAGTCTTTGCATAGATGACTAACAGTTGAACAAGGTTACAGTGAAGAAAAAGTAACCATTGCCAAGGATAGATGATCAATTTGATCTGTTGAGAGGGGCTATAATGTTTTCTAAGATAGATTTGAGGTTAGGATATCATCAGTTGACGATCAAGGCAGATGACATACCTAAGACTTCTTTTAGGACTAGGTATGGTCATTATGAGTTTGTTGTTATGTCATTTGGGTTAACAAATGCACCAATAGCTTTCATGAATATGATGAATAGAGTGTTCAGAACATACTTGGACCAGTTTTTGGCAGTGTTCATAGATGACATCTTGATATAGTCTAGAGACAATCAGTAGCATGACAAGCATCTTCATCAGACTTTGGAGTTGTTGAGGTAGCATAAGCTTTATGCCAAGTTTATTAAGTGCAAGTTTGGCTGACTGTGGTGTCTTTTATTGGTCATATTATATCTACAAAGGGTGTATGTATAGACCCTAAGAAGTTGAAATTAGTGTTGGGGTGGGAGAATCCCAAGACACCAACTGAGGTTTGAAGTTTCCTAGGTTTGGTTGGATACTACAGGAGGTTCATTAAGAACTTCAATGTAGTAGATTTACCTTTTACCAAGCTAACTAGGAAGGGTATTTCTTTTGTTTGGGATGACAAGTGTTAGTGTTCTTTTCAGTTGTTGAAGGAAAATTTGATGAGTGCTCCAATGTTGGTGTTGCCATAGCCTAGGAAAGGCTACATTATTTTTTTTATGCTTCAAAGAATGGGTTGAAATGTGTGTTGATGTAGGACAAGAACATTATTTCTTTTGCTTCTTAATAGCTTCAGAAACATGAGGAGAACTACCCAACTCGTGACCTAGAGATAGCGGTTCTGGTTCTCGATTTAAAGATTTGGAGGCACTATTTTTATGGAGAGAAGGGTCAAATCTTCATAGATCACAAAAATCTACAATACATCTTTTCAAAGTAAGAGTTGAACATGAGGTAGAGGAGATGGATGGAGTTGATCAAGGACAATGACTGTATGATAAATTATCATCTTGGGAAAGAGAATGTAGTGATTGATGTAATAGAAAGTCATCTTCGACTTCACCGCCTATAGATAAAGCACAATTGCACTCCATGGCATGTGCCAAGTGGAACATGCTAGTATACCTTTGACATATGAATGAACAGTTTGAGGTTTTCTTAATAGCAAGATTGTTGGCACTATTATAGGTCAAGTTGATTAGTAGATCAGAGATGCACATAGGGATGATATTGTGATACATAATATCAAATCAGGGTTTTGCAGCAGGAAGCATGATGGGTTTTGCGAGTCAAAGGTTTTTTGAGTTTAGTAGAAGTCCTAGAGTCATCCTTGTACTCTTCGGTCCCGGCAGGGGATTTTTTGCAGTATGTATATCAACTTGAGTTTTTGGTTGTAAGTATTGGTTTATGTTTTATGTAAATGTTGTAATTATGTGAACATCTTTTGTATCCATGTTGTGGTTGAGGCCACATGACTCGTGTAAAGATATCTGGAATGAATATGTATATATATGGCAGTTGGACCTTTGTGCAAATATTTTCTGAATTTTTTTGAAATTTATTCTGTTTTAATTTTGTATCTTTTTTGTAATTATGATTAATAGATGTATGATCGTCATTTTTATTTTGAGTAATCTCATTTAGCGTGGCAGGTTGCCACATTTGGTGGTATTAGAGCTTTAAGGTTTGTTCAGTCTACAGGGACATATGACTTAGGTTGTTGTGTTTGTTCTTACGTAACATAACATATCGAATCATATCTTATGGTTATGCAGATATGTTCAGAAAACATGAAGATCATGTGGAGAGTAACTTTGTGGAACCAGGAGGTGGTGGTAGGAGAGTGGTACTCGAAGAAAGAGTACCTGAGATGGGTCCAGAATAGCTCATTCTCCCTCCGTTCAACCCCTAAATTGTAGTTGATCCAACCTTTCAGGATGTTTTTGGATAGATGATCGCGAGGATCATACATCTAGCATATAGGGCGCCTACACCTCAAACCACGGTACATGTTCCCAATTCATAATCTCAAATTCCATGGAAGACCTTCGAGAGGTTGAAGTGTGTGGGAGCCACAGGGTACGCAAGTACAGCAGACCCTGCAAACGTTGCTATGTGGCTAATGGAACTGAAGAAGGCATTCAGGATACTTAACATCTCCTAGGAGGACAAGGTGAAGCATGTTATCTACCTTCTGAAGGGTAGTATTGGTCATTGATGGGTCATAGGGGAGGAAAAGAGACCAAGTGAGGTGGTAGGATGGGAGGAGTTTTGGCGGCATTTTGTGAGTCGTTACATCCCTAAGACATATATGGAAGAGAAGATGGCTCAGTTTGAGTGTCTGCACCAAGGATCGTGGTCTTTGAATGACTATGAGGTGAAGTTCAAAGAGTTGTTAAGGTTATGTCTTCATATGGAAGCTACAGGAAAGGAGAGGATCCGTAAGTTTGGGAAAGGCTTGAACGCTGAGTTGTCAACAACAAAATCTGCTTTGAAGAACCATGAGAAGTTTTCCACCTTTATGGAATTAGTGAGGAGGTTAGAGAGGTCTATTGTGGAGAAGAGAGAAGCCAACATGAGGAAGTGGTATTCCCAATTCCAAGGGAAATCATCAGGTAGCTTCAAGAAGTCAATCTTTTCCTCACAGTAGCATCAGAAATACCAGCCAATGTTGACTTTTTCTAAACCAAGGACACAAGTGTAGTCACAGTAGTCTCCTAGCAAGGGAAGAGGTCATACTTTTCCTCCAGCTAGGGGAAATAGTTTAGTTTCAGTGTCTGTGGCAAAGTTGTCTAGGTCATAGTATGATACAAGGACATGCTTCAAGTGTGGTTAGGTTGGGCATGTGAGATGGTCTTTCCCCATGAAGAACGAGGAGGAGACACAGTAGCCAAGGCAGAGCCAGTAGGGCTCATAGTAATAGCAACAATTCACTAGTGGTGGTAGCAGAGGTTGTGGATAGGCATCACAGGTAGGGCCTTTAGGATTGACTAGTAGAGGTCGAGGGTGACAATAGGAAATGTCTAGGTTCTATGCTATGAGCCAGCCAGAAGAAGTGGTCAACCCACGGGTTGTAACACGTTAGATTGAACTTTTTCATTTTTACTTATCTACATCTACATAGGTATTTGATCCGGGAGCGATGCACTCATTTATCACCATAGAGGTAATAAATAGTTGTAACTTGCATGTATGTAGTAGAGATGATAGCCTCTTATTAGAAACCCCTTGTATTGGTTCCATTGTTTTGTGGGAAGTGTGTCCATCTTGTGTTCTTTCTTTTCAGGGTGCAACATTCAAATGGATCTTATGCAACTGATATGCATGGGTTCAGTTTGATCATGGGGATGGAT
The DNA here is from genome assembly GCA_963693085.1 of Alisma plantago-aquatica. NCBI lineage: Eukaryota > Viridiplantae > Streptophyta > Magnoliopsida > Alismatales > Alismataceae > Alisma > Alisma plantago-aquatica. The sequence goes on from OY856411.1 coordinate 476,647,682, forward strand.
ACCTTGGAGAAGTACAAGGTTATTTTGGATTTTAGTTATAAAGTTGCAACATTTTGTGATGGAGTTGTCTATTAGACTTCCCAGGGAGGTAGGAAGATTCTTTCTACCTATCTGGTGTCATATGTGATAGCATACAAGATTATGAGATAAGGATGTGAAGCTTTCTTATATCATGTAGTGGATACCAAGGTGAGGATTCCTAGTATCTAGAAGGTACCTATGGTGAGTGAGTTTGAGGACGTCTTCCCGGATGAGTTTCCTGATGTTCCACTACCTAGAGAGATTGATTTTGAAATCAATGTACTTCCTGGAACACAACCCATAGCTCAGACACCCTACAAGATGTTGAGATGAAGGAGTTGAAGAAACAATTCTAGGAGTTGATGGATAAGAGTTTCATACGGCTGAGAACTTCCCCTTGGGGTGCTACAGTTTTGTTTGTGAAGAAGAAGGATTGTTCTATGAGGTTTTGCATAGATTATCGATAGTTGAACAAGGTTACAATGAAGAACAAGTACATGTTCCAGAGGATAGATGATCTATTAGATCAGTTGATAGGGGCTATAGTGTTTTCTAAGATAGACCTGAGGTTAGGATATCATCAACTGAAGATCAAGGTGTATGACATATTTAAGACTACTTTTAGGACTAGGCATGGTCATTAAGAGTTTGTGGTTATGTTGTTTGGGTTAACAAATGCACTAGCAGCTTTCATGGATCTGATAAATAGTGTCCATATTGTACTTGGACCAATTTGTGGTAGTGTTCATAGACAACATCTTGATATACTCCAAAGAAAATCATCATCATGAGCAACATCATTGTCAGGCGCTGGAGTTGTTGAGGTAGCATAAGCTTTATGCCATTTCAATAAGTGTGAATTTTGGTTGATTGAGATGTCTTTCTTGGTCATGTTATCTCTACAAAGGGTGTATGCGTAGACCCTAAGAAGGTGGAATCAATGTTGGATTGGGAGCAGCCCAAGACACCAACTGAGGTTTGAAGTTTCTTAGGTTTGGCTGGATACTACAGGAGGTTCATTAAGAACTTCATTGTGGTAGTTTTACCTTTAATCAAGCTAACTAAGAAGGGTATTCCTTTTGTTTGGGATGACAAGTGTCTGCATTGTTTTTAGATGTTGAAGGGAAAGTTGATGAGTGCTCCAGCATTGGTGTTTCCAGATCCTGGGAAAGGTGACATCATTTTCTGTGATGCTTTGAAGAATGGGTTGGGATATGTGTTGATGTAGGATAAGAATGTTATTCCTTTTGCTTCTCAATAGCTTAAGAAACATGAGGAGAACTACCCAACTCATGACCTAGAGCTAGAAGTTGTGGTTCTCACTTTAAAGATATGGAGGCACTATCTTTATGGAGAGAAGTGTCAAAACTTTATATATTACAAAAGCCTACACTACATCTTTTCAAAGAAAGAGTTGAACATGAGGCAGAGGAGATGGATGGGGTTAATCAAGGACAATGACTGTACAATAGATTATCATCCTGGGAAAGAGAATGCAGTGGCTGATGCATTGAGTAGAAAGTCATCTTTGACTTCACCACCTACTGATAAAGCACATTTCCACTCCATGGTGTGTCACAAGCTAGACATGCTAGTGTTGCTTTGATAGATGAATGTATAGTTGGAGGTTTCATTGTTAACAGTTTTTTTGACACAATTACAGGTCAAGCCAACATTGGGACAGTAGATAGGAGATGCATAGAGGGATTATAATGTGATACATAATATCATATCAGAGTTTGGAAATGGGAAGCATGATTGGTTTCACAAGTCAAAAGGTTTTTTGGGTTAGTAGAAGTCCTAGAGTCATTCTTGTACTCTCAGGTTGGAGTAGGGGTTTCATAGTATGTATATCGACTCAATTTTTTAGTTGTAAGCCTTGATTTGTTCTTTATGTAAATGTTGTAATCATGGGTACAACATCTTTTGTATCCAAGTTATGTCTAAGGCCACAGAACTCATGTAAGTTACCTGGAATGGATATATATATATATGTATGTCACTTGGACCTTTTTGCAAATTTTCTCTAAAATGTTTAGAAACTTATTCAGTTTTAATTATATACTTTTCTGGTAATTATGATTAATTGATGTATGATCAGTTTTTTTGAGTAATCTCATTTAGTGTGGTGGATTGCCACAATGAACCCAAAAAAATCGAAGTTATGATCGTAATCCCTCTCGACATATATCAACTTCGAGACACGGCCTCGACCTCTCTCTAAAACTTTGGGATCTGGATGCAAGAGATATAACCTCCCTACACTTAAATATACTCAACAATATATGACTTCGAGATCCTCTTAGGATTACTTGTTTTACTATCCAACAAGTTATGACACTAGGATAGTTCTATGGTCATAGGGTGCTACATGATTAAGGTTACACTTAGACCTGTCAAATGGGTGGGTGGGTTGGGTTATTGTGGGTTTGGGTGTCATGGGTGCAGGTTGAAAAGACCCAATCTTAAACATGTGGACAAATAACATACCAAAACCTGACCCAATGGGTTGTGAGTCTCATGTGGGTGCCCATATAATATATGCACAGTGAAAATATATTGCTAGTTTCTTCTCTACGATAAAAAGTAGAATGATTCCTTGATAATTTTTTGTGTCAATATAAAAAATGTGGGCAACCTTCCACTACTTTTTGTGTCAAGCATAATGTAATATCTATTTTAATGTTTTGAAATAAATTATAAGAGACAAAAGGAAACAACTATTACTGCAATGTAAAATCTAAAAAATAAATGATTTAGAGGTTACAAATAGCATAATATATCACCATAACAACACTATATTTTATCATATTATTTTAAAGCTTCTTGGTATATCATGTTCTTATGATTGTCTACTGTAAAAACTGAACAAAAAGAAAATATAATTGTTGTGATTGAATGTAAAACATGTATTACACTATATGTTCATTAACATAAACAACAACATAGAAGATAACTACTTTGTTTCCACTAGTATGACAATTAACAAAGGATATCAATCAAGAAAGTTAAACTTTAACTCTTTACATTGTATGCATTACACATCATCAATTTAGTTTCTTGATAAACATATGGGTGTAACATGTTTTAAGAGTTGTATAGGTAGTATATTTATATTAATATACTATTGAGTTAAATGGACGCCCGCATGTGCCAGCGGGTCACCCATGAAACCCACAATAAAAGGGTGGGCATGGGTTTGAGTTATTTCTAGCGGGTGACAAATTTTATCACCCAAACCCAACATGAATGGGTCAACCCATGGGTGCACATGGATTTAGACCCAGTTTGACAGGTCTAGTTGCACTTGATTAATTACATTATTTAAGTATTTTGACTGCATCAACCAAGTTACATGTAAACTCCTAAAGTATGCCTATAAAATAAGTTGTAGAGTACAGTTTCCAAAGATATAACACACATGAAATCTTCTCCATGTTACTCCATCATGGTATATCCATCCATTTCCATCCATAAAAAGGACTAGATCTCAACTACGGTGCATAATGACACCAAAATGTTAAATTCCTACATGAACATCATTATCATACAAAATTTGGTAGAAATTTTAATAAGTCAAGTACAAGATATCACCCCAAATGTCAGTATAAAAATGTGTTGGATGTAAAAGTTATGCCATTTCCCAGAACTAAGAATTATATGAGAAAAACCTAGTGTTGATAAGCTAAGAATTATATGAGAAAAACCTAGTGTGGATAAGCTACTTTCAGCATTATGATTTCGACCAACTATTATTTCATCACTAAAATAGTAAATAAAAGCATTAAAACCACAATATCTTGACCACTATATAGTAAGGTATAAAGTTTGGGTGGGACTTATATGTACATTGGGTACCAAAAAAACACCTATGTGAGATTTTAAGAAGCCATAACACTAATATTTCATATTTCAGACCTTGCATGTTCAAGAAAGGCTCATTTATAGAAGAAGCAATAATAGGGACTAAGGAAACTTTAACAAAATGTATCATCTTCATTCTCATCTCAAACAATTCACAAAAAGGCCATATTTCCTCATATTACATGTTTTCTAGAATAAAAGTTTACATAAAATAAGTTATGAGTAGGCAAAAAACGTATTAGAGGATATATATCTCGTCTCAAGGTGAAGAATAACGTCCAAAAAGAAAGGTATCATGAAGGAGAGAAGATAAAATCCAATCTTTGCACTTCAAAGACCACAAGGTAGCTCCTTTCTTCAAGAACGAGGTAGATCTGGAGCAAAAGAAAGAAGAAAAGTGGGTTCTTCATCCATTTGCATGAGTTTCCAGCAAGGAGCCCCATTGATCCTGACCATGATGAAGGGAAGATGAAGGAGAACAACAAGAAAATGAAGTTAAGAGGGAAGATCTTACATGTGAGAGGCAAGGAACTAGGTAGGAAGGCTTTGATCTGTCCTAGAGTAGCTAGATTCAAGTCCTATAGCAATGTTGCAACCACAATCTAGCAAGGTTTTGTCCTCAAGAATCTTTTCCTTCGCCAAATGATGATTTTGGATGATCTCCAGCAGTAAGAATATGTTTCGAGTGGAAAGGCTCGTTTGAGGAAAGAGGGGAGGGTATATGTAGGTAGGATGAGAGAGAAAGGAGGTCAAAGGTCAAAAACTTTTTTACTATCGATCAAAGGTCAAGTTTTCCATCTACTTGTACCACCAGAACAACCTTCATATTGTGAACCAGTGTAAACATTGAATTGCAACTCCTCAAGGAAAACCATCTAGTGTTTGAGTGCAAAACAACCATCTAGTGTTTATGCAGAACAACTACCGGATTGTGGACCAGTGCAACCATCGGATTGCAACTCCTCAAGGGAAACCATTTAGTGTTTGGGTACTTGCTAGATGTCACTAAAGAGCATTAATAGATACCCTACCCAATGGCGGATTCTGATACCCTACCCAACGGCGGATTCTGCCAGGAATTCCCCCCCCCCTTTTTTTATTAAGCGGACTCGTTCGTTGAATATGACCTTCGTCCCGATCTTATAGTTCTTCCAACATCAATCTTGAGCTTTTTGCACTACCTCAGCAAGGAGAACAACCATCTAGTGTTTTAGTGCAAAAAAACCATATAGTATTTCAGTGTTGAACAATCATCGGATTGTAAACCCAAACAACATCAGAAGGTGTAAATGCCTTCACCTCCACATAAAACGATCATCAGGGGTCAACACCTTTATGCATCAAGGTTTAAAGCATTCAAATAAGGCAAACTTTATCATATTATGAATAATACCATGAACCAAAATATGCATGTGTTAAAATTGTAGTTAGATCCCTAGAATAGGGAAAATTGCATAAAGGTCCACACAACTACATTTATTTACAAAATTTAAGCAAACAAAGTCAGATTTGGACCAAACATGAAACATAGCTTTTTCAGCTGATAACATCTTAAATAAGGTTTAAATAAGAAACTAATCACATAGTTAAATCAAACAAGTTTGTTTAACCATTAAACTAGGTCAGGGGTTTTACAGTGGTGTTGATTATAGTTATAATCAAAATTCTTGTCTTGTGAAAAATATCTCAATTACTTTCCTCCAATCACCCCGAGAAGAGTGATCCCATATGTTTTTCTCTCCCAAGCACAATAACCCCTATAAAAACTCCAACCACCTCTTTAATTAAGAAATCATCTCCAAAATTTTGTACTCTTTAGCCATAGAGAGACCATGATGCATTGAGGGAGGGGTCTAGAACAAAGGACACTTTTATTTCTATAAAGGGTACTCCAATACGAATGAAGAAGGAAAATTCAAAAGTTAGTCTCATCTATGAATATATTATGTGGTAATATTTAGTCTTTTTATCTACCTTACATGTGGTTATATCATTAGTAACAATAAAATCCAACCACTTCCTCTAACTCCATTGTTTACATGTGTGTAGTTGGGGACGCATTTCCCCTATAAGAAGAATCATACCAAAACGATCCATATAAGGATGAGAAATGCCAAGAAGATCATCCTAAGGAGAATCTTAATACAAAATACATTATTGAGTAAGACCTCGTGTGTAAAGACCTAAATTATCTCAAAATCATATATTAGTCATGTTGTTTAGTCTAATATTATCTCATCCAGGATAACAAAGATTATAATGTAATGATTTAGTCTTGTAATGTGGATAACTAATTACATCACTATACTAAGCATATAACTAAGCAGTCAATCACATATTCATATATCAAAACATAATCTTGAGGGTGAATCTAGGTTAGGGGCCTTATAGTACAGGTGGATGTGAGACCCCAACTCTCATATTGAGGTGTGATATGATGATTAGTAGATGAGAGCCTAATCTAGGTTATGTCACATGATGATAAGAATTATGAAATGAAATGAGTTGTGTGGTGTGACGCCCAATGCCATGCCTAAGGAGATAACTCAAAGCAAAACACACAATCAACTAGTAATCAACCATACACCAATAAATAGGGAAAAATAAATCCAATTTCAACATTACTTATCATCTGTGGAAATTCCAAATAAAAGTCCAGCATCTTACATATCAACACATACCATATCAGGTATTTACACATGTGACCAGTGGCATCAGCTACACCTATATTCAAAGGAGAGATGTTCCACATGTACATGTCATATACAAACTATGACATACTCCCAAAACCACATGTCAAAATACATGTCATCTACAAAACATCCCCTGCTCATACCTGAGAGTACAGGGATGAAACTAGGACTCTACTACAACAACTATATCTATCCCACCTTCTACGTCTACTGATCTTCAAGCTGCTCTTCCTCAAAAACATGATCTTGACCAGGCCATTGAGGACCACCTAAAAAGGTGTGGTGACTCACAAGGTGAGACCCACGTCACAGTGTGATATATTACTTCAAACCAACAACTATTTATTACAACAAAAATATACTATTAAGTATGATGAGAAGATTCAGCTAAATAAGCAGGTTAAGTAGATTAAGCAGTTACAACATATTAAACTATTCCCACGGGTTAGGCAGATTATGTAAACTAATCGGATAAGCATGACTAGAAGGAATATAAAGAACATGTAAAAATATCCCTTACCAAACAAGTTAATTTCTCTTACCGCATTATATATCAACTAACCAACATAAGAAATAAGGCAAGGGTTAGCATCTAATGTGAAGTGTGTTAAATCCAAAACAAATATACTACACAGTTGTATTATGTCTTTTATTAATGCCCTGAGGAATTGAGGTATACCACTCAATTCCAACTAACCACTACTATGTCAAAATTAGTGCCATACAAGATCTGTAGGAGAGCCAGAACCTTAAGATCTCATCCTCCCTTGGCCAGTATGAGCCTGCCACAATGACACATAAGGTCAAGTTGCAAGTTAACCTAGTACACCCTTGGTATATAGGTCATAACACTAGTGAAGAGCCTAGTCTGGCCTTAAAAGGTCACAGTACTAGTGAAACCAAAGTATACAACCCAAACATCTGAGGTACAACCACAGTTGTCCTCAATCACATCATATACATGGAATCATCATAATATGAGATATGGCCTCGAGCATTCTCCTACCAAGGTATTACCGCAACCATCCTTGTGAACATGCATATATTCAACAGTATATGACTCCGAGCTTCCACTAAGGGAGAACTTATTTCACCATCTAGCAAGTCCTAACACTGGAATGGATCTATGGCACATGGAAACTACATGGTTAGGGTTTTACTTGATTAGTTAATCATAATGGGTGATTTAAGGATGCATCAACCAAGTTACATACAAACCCTAAAAAAGTTATACAAAGATAAGGGTGGATTACAGCTTCAAAAGATATAAAACTTGTAAAGTATAAACTTGTCACATCATCACATGGTATTGTACTATCATCACATCATCATGAGATACCAATCCCTTATCACATCATCAAGATAATATCACCACAATTAGGGTAACCAACCCTGTACAAGGTTATAAGACCATTCACATTATTTCCTGCAAGAACATCATTATATTTCCTTGCCTCGTCAAGGACTATAATCATCATCATACATGTGACACATAAGTGATGCAAAAGTCATTCATTAGCTATGATATTTGTTTAACAACAAATCAGGGTTACAACATTTGGAGAGGAAGGTACTCCATCATCATGCTAGTTACTCAAGAAAGCTAGCAACATCTTCATGTAATTTAATTAGTATTAAGTTCAACAAGGTATCCCAATTAGGGTTTCAAATCAGCAATTTAAGATAAACCCTAAATACCATCATCTCCAACAATCATGGAATCAAGTAGGTCAAGCATTATCAATTTAGATTCAACAAAACATAATGACAAAATAGACTAAAACTCTTCATCTACCACTTATGATTAGTGGTGTCATTGACCGCTAAAAATGGAACAAGGTTGGTGGTCATTGAGACTAAGGTCCACCACCTTCATTGAATGATGAGTTTGACCTCCTTGGTGACCACTAATGGTTGACCACTTCAATGACCTCTAGGGTTAACCAACATCATCGACCGCTGAAGTTAGGTGACACTAGAGATCACTAAGGATAGGGTTCAACAACCACTCAAGATCAAACACATTGGCGATCGAAGAGAAACCATTAATCATACATAATGACCAATCATGGAGAAAAAGTCTCATCGACTGCATAGAGAGACCATACTTAGTGACCACATGACTCAACACTTGGCGACCATAATCATCAACATTCTTGGCGACCCCATGTAGAAGAGAGAGAGAAAACCTAAGCAACCATCAATTGGAACTAAAACTGCATAAACCACATATCCCCAAACAGGTTGATCATCACCATGAAACCAAAAGTCATCATGGTGTAAACCCTGAGAAGAAAATCAACTCCAAAATGCTAATTACAACCTTCATAAGAGAAAGCAAAAATCATAATTTGAGAGAGAAAAACCAATGTTTCCACAAGCATGCAAGGACCAAAAACCATCATCATACAAGAATATTTTGTGCACAAAGATTAGGGTTCATCTAAGGAGGTATATTAATCAAGAATCACCATGCCAGCATAAGCCCTATATCAAAGATATTATCTTTCTATTAGGAATGACATTTTTAGGGTAGATTAAATACATGCAAGATGGAAGTAAGCAATAGAAGTGGAGAAAGCTATATAACCCACCTTAGAGTTTATGTAGAAAACTATAAATAGCAAGGTAGATCCAAGAAAAGAGAGAGAAAAACCCTAGATTGAGCACTACTCTTAGACAAGCTAGCTCCACCTCCAAGAAAACAAACCCTAGGTTTATATATCATGAGGTTTATATATCATGCAGAAAGAGAAAGAAGGTTAGATGTCATGATAACACATTCCATGTGTGCATAAGATCTCATCCATGCAATAACTATACTCACACATGTAACTAGAGCACTAAAACCAAGAGAATCAAACGACCAACTTGGTCCAGGAAAAATCATCGACTAGGGCATCCATGCAAACCCTAATTCTCAATATATGATGTCATCACTCAAACCAAGGTGTGACAATACGCCCCAAGGCACTACTCCCTCCAAAATGATGTAAAAACATGTGCGGCACATCAAGCATGTGACAAATTACAAGAAAAAAACCCTAAATATAGGTAAAATGCAATTAGGTCCAAAACAAGCACATATATGCATAACTAGCTCAAACATCATCCAAACTGGACCAAACTTAAAACATGGACATGTCACATGATATCAAAGCACATCATAAGTTTGATTAAGATTTTAAGCATCTAATTATGATAATCAATCAAGATCAACCAAAAACCAAGGTTAAGGGTCTTACATGTGGCATGATGGCAATATGATATGTTATGTTGAGCCCAATCTTGTATGAAGGTTGTAATGAAAGGTAGAGAGGCCATAGGCCCATACCTCTATAGTGGCGAACCTAGAATTTGTTATTTTCTTAGGGTGGCTGACTAAATCCTAAGGCATGGATGGTGAGTTGCAGATGAGCATATCATGATGACAATCTACTTGACTAGGTACAAGTCAAATAGATTCAAGGCATAAAATAAAATTTTGTAAATTGGTTGTATGATAATAGATGTCATTGTTGTACAAATATTCATTTATGGTCATTTGACATATAGATATTTCCTAGGTTATGGCCATGTACTTTTTCTATTTAACCAGGTCGTTGTTCATGTTATCATATTCTTATTATTTAGATATTTTTGTATGATGATACATGATTGTTCTATTAGGAGAAATGATACTTATTAATTATTGATTGGATTAATGTTCAAACCATTTAAATATTTATCGAAAGAGAATATAAAGAATGAAATAGTATCTACTCACTTTTATGATTCTCTACTTAGTCATTGTCTAAGAATGTACGATTAACACAAGATAAATATAATTTGGTCAACATGTTATGTCACATAGGTAAGTCATACCCTTTTCTGTCAGACATGGGGTCGATCCTAGGACAATAAACTCACATCATGTCATGGTTGAGGCAAAACAAAGGGGAGAAAGGACAATATGGTTCTTACCTCAAAATGCCTTGTCCAGGTAGGGAGGTAAACTCTCTTCAGCAATCCTTCTCCCTCATTGAGCTTCATCACATAGACCATAGCAGACAACTAGTGAGTTGAATTCAATCAAATGACTCTGGCAATAGACTTTGGTGCCACAAAACCCTTCTTCTGGCTCAATCAAACTCAACAATTCCTTCAGAGCTTCCTGAGATGGTTGGATCTTCCATTGATGCCAACAACATACTAGTTACATAGAAAGCTAGGGGAAGAAGATAGAGGGGATAACGATGGTAGATAAAGTGGAATTAGTAACTACATTGAGTTTCATTGGTGAGATTTTAATCAGCTTGTATAGGCATAGGGTTGAGGGTTGTGAAGTATGCAACCTACATTTGAACCCTGGTATTTCCAATTATTAGACGATATCTTGTTCGTATATGATAATGGTAATCTCAGGGTTTGTTGGACTCATCATTATCTTCCAACATTTGATGGCATTTTTATCCATTGGTGATGAGGGCTAAGAGTGGTTGTAAGAGTCTAAGGAGATCAAGTCTATTATCCTCACAACATGACTAGTAACCAAACGAGAGAGATGATCTCTTCCAGTACCCTCTTGTCTGGATCTGCAAGTCCACCACTACTAGGACTATGGGTGTGACCATCTGATCAACTATATGTGGATGAGAACAAAATGCATATCTTGCATCACACTATATTCTTGGCTTGTTTATACTTTAGGCATAACAGTGATAATTATGGTCAAAATGAAATCGATCCTCCATTCTATTATAAATGTCACAAACTTCTAAAATTCCCATAGGTCGGTAGGATTATCCAAATAACTTCAAAATCTAGGATCATCTTCCTATTAGGTTCACCTCATATTATACCAAGTTTGAGATAAAAATACTATGGATAAATACCTTTTCGTTGCTATTAAAATATATACCTAATTTAATCCCCTAGGTCTCTGGTAATCCAAACCTTGGATTTATCTACATTGGGTCATTATCTCATATCGAACCAAGTATTAGGTCATATTATGTTTACTTAATATATGAATACTTGGAATCTAGGTAAAGACTAGATAAATGATCTCTTAATTATATAGGCCATTTATTCCCTTAAAATTTTCTATAAACTTGCTAACTATCTCATAATGAGTTTATCAGTCAACTCATAATACTATTGAAATCTAATTTCTGCACAAGTTCCCATTTCCTTAATATGTATCCAAGGAGACATTTGAAAATCCTAGTTGACCAAATGGGCTTGAATTGTGTACTAGGACCCATGGCCCATATCTTGGCCTCCCAAAGGGTCCATGTGCTTTGTTTTCTTCATGAACTTAGATCTCAAGGTGTCTTAAGGGTCTCATATAGAGTTTCATATTAGCACATTAGCTCAATATTACTTTATTTACATAATTCGAAGACTCAAACTAGGTCTAAGGCTTATATCATCATTCCAATGAAATCAAAGTCATATTATTGATAACATCATTCTAATGTTACTTTGATTATCTTAAAGTGAATCTCAATACATTATTATCAAAATTTACAAAAATTTGAGGATCTTGCACCGATCTACTAAGTAATTGTTTAAATGTGAATTCACATATCATGGTATGTCCTAGGTACACATTCCACAATACCACATCGTACGGTGTCAAACCCATCAACATTAAGAGATGACCACAACCATTTTCTATGACATTTCATATATTATCAGACCATTAGTCTCAACTGAGTCCCATCAAGATTTAAATACATAAGGTTATACCAATCTCAATCGGACCCTACATTCCCTAATATTATGGCTCAGAGCATTTTCTTAGAATTCTTATATTGTTAAAAGATTAACTCATTTAACTATTCCCCCAATGACCCAAGGAAATAGTTCTACAAACTCATGGTGCTACATGATTATGGTTAAAGTTGATTAATTAGATAAATTACTTGTTTCAAGACTAAATCAATTAAGGTACATACAATCAGTAAAAGTATAATTAAAAGATTAATCAAGCCTTTGCAACTTCAAATGATACAAACCATAATTTTGATCAATTTCAAATACCCCTAACTGGATGTACTACAACATTTCTTGTCCACATCAAAGCCATGTATTAATATTTGGGTACCTTAAGTCCTATTATTACTTGTAGACCATACCAAGGTCCAATCCTTTCAAGGATATCATAGACAGTGTCAAAAGGTTATGTTCACGCAAAAACATCATAGAAATATTAAGTCTAGCAAATAACTTGGAAAATTATTTACAAGAGAGTTATGTTTATTCTCCTGATTTAGGTAAAAGCTAACCTTATATGTGCTATTTCAACATAAGACTACAATTTGTAGTGTCATAATGGCTAATATAAAAGACTTACCAACATTTTTGAAAGGCTCTCCAACAATAGGGATTATTATGTCTTTCATTTACATCTTATGGACCTTTAGTTCGTTTAGCATTAAAAGTTCAAATACAAGTATATTTGTCAAGAAAATCATATCTTTATCATAAAGGAAGGCATTCAGGAGATAAAGATCAACGTGCAATATGTATTCCCCTTTTTTTCTTAAATATACATAAATTTTAATCTTTTAACATATTAAGGGGTTAGAAACAAGACTAAGGATTGCATGTATCATGTAGATACTAAAAATGCATCAGATGTTGAACACTCTCCTTTCAAATAGTGGAAAATATTTTGTTAGTCGATGAAGATGGAAAGCCTCAAGATTTATTCTTAAAGCTCCAACAAGCTTCAAAACTCAAGCAAGATACAATCTCTCCCAAGATCCGAGCTTCCCTTCCTTAAAGCTTACAACACCCTTAACTCCATGATATAGGAGAAACCAGGTTAAAGAAAAGAAGGGAAATAAGGTATAAGACCCTCGATGTCAAAATCCTAGAAAGACATCCGTAAAGAACAAAGCTCAAGGAATAACATGATGCAATATCATCATGATAATGTGTATAAAAGGAGATCATTTATAGTGGTGTAGCTCCATAAGATGTAAGGAGAAACGTCAATCCTCAAAGGAGAAGATGAAGAAGAAGAAGAAGAAGAAGAAGAAGAGAAGAGCAACTAGCTATTTCATCAATGGTTGATGGAGTTAGATATATTGTTGTTTATTGTCAACCAACAACAACTTGTTGATGCTCTGGCTCTTTACGAGAAACTCGCACAACTAAGATTAAAGAGGATGATCAAGGGGGGATTTATAACCCCAAGGGAAAGAGAAAAGGAGAGATAAGAAACAATCATAGTTGTTGAGCCATCAGTCTTTCCATAAGTGGCTTCATTGGATAGAAAAGCCATTGTAACCCCAAACTCTCATTTGTAGACGGTTGTAAGAGTTTTATTAAATAGAAATCAACTAGAGATCCATCACTCCTCATCATTGGTTCACACATAGGAATTTCACCTATATATGTTGGGTAGGTTCTTCATTTTTTGACATCGGTCCGAGGTATCCACCGGTCAAAAGCCGCTAGGTTTTTCATCGAATAGATGGAAATCCTCTTCCCAAAAGTTTTTGTAGAGCCAACCATCAGTTGAACTTTAGACAACAAGGAGATCCATATTCATCAGTTTGGTCTTATTCTCTATTTCCATCAATAAACTGGCAGTAGTTGTGTGCAATGATGACTTTGTCATCGTCCGACTAATATTCATAATCGATGCAAATGCTAGAAAGTTTCTAAAGAAACCAAGGTCCACCCAAATAAGCATGAGAAGGAGAGAGAGGACATAATACCAAAGTATGCTATGTGAAAATTATGAAAAGGACATCCAAGTATGAAGAGTTTTCACATAGGACCACAAGAGCGAAACATCGACCAACTGATTACATACTAAAGCACTCAAGCACATATTAAGATACCAAAACATAATTTTGAGGGTTAAGCTAGGTCAGGGGTCTTATAGTAGAGGTGGAAGATAGACCCCTATGCTCTTATTGAGTTGTGATATGATGATTAGTAAATGAGACTCAAATCTAAGTAATGTGACATTATGATAAGAATTGTGACATGAAATGCCATGATGGCAATATGATATGTTATGTTGAGCCCAATCATGTAACGAGATGGTAATGAAGGTATAGAGGCCATAGGCCCATACCTCTTTAGAGGTGGACTTGGACTTTGTTATTTGTCTTAGGGTGACTAACTAAATCCTAAGGCATGGAAGGGGACGTGTGCACTTGAGAATACCATGATGACGATCTACTTGACTAGGTATAAGTCAATTAGATTTAGAGCATAAAATAAAAGTTTGCAAATTGGTTTTATGATAATGGAATTTGTTGTTGTACAAATCTTCATCGATGGTTGTTTGATATATAAATATTTGGTCATTTATGACCATGTACTCTTTCTATGTAACATGTTGTTGTTAATGTTATCATGTTCTTGTTATTTAGATATATTTTATATGATGATTCATGCTTCTTCTATTAATTAAAATGATACTTAATAATTATTGATCTGATCAATGTAAAAATCATTTAAATTTATCTAAAGAGAAGATAAAGAATGAAATAGCATTTGTTCACTTTTATTCTTCTCTATTTACTTGGTCATTGACTAACCAACTAGATGAATAATTTTTAAGTTTGGAGGTGAATGAGGATTCATCATCTTGGTTTATATACTCAGCATCAAAGTAGGTGATGTTCAAATTTTAGTAGTTTGTGTAGTGGGTTTCTTGGGAGTGTTTTCTGTGCAAATGTTTGTATGAAATCATTTAGAGGGAGGGGGTCATCTAGCTAGCTAAGTGTTTAAAAGAGGGAAAATATGTTTCTCCAACACGTTGTAACTGGGTAGGGGGTAGTAAGATAGATTAACCCAAGTTTGTTTCAGGATTGGGATTTTGTAGCCATAATTGTGTTAGACGGGGTTAGTTAGTAGATTTGGATTGTTTAGTTTGGATCCAGTCTGATTATGTTTGGAAACCCAGTCTGATTCTATTCTACTGGTCAAGGTTGAGTCAGGATTCAGTCTGATTGTGTTTGGCAACCAGTCAGGATTTAGTTTGATCTTGTTTGGCAACCAAGTCATGATTTGGGTGATTATATTAGTATAGAACAATTTTAAAAATACAAAACCATGACGACGCTGCAATACAGAATAAAAATTTACAATAAATGTGTAAATTTATTATTTTTATGTTATGAATATGAGTTCAGTATGATTACTTTTATATGTACGACTTAAAATAAGTATTACTTTACCCACTATTGTGATAATACATGGCATATGCCTTGTTGTATGTATGTATACTTGTACATTTTTGTATAAGTCGGTAACTAACAAAATAATTGAAATTGTCATAATACATTGTTATTGAAGTAGTGGGAATAATAAAAATATAAGTTAAACACATATACCATCACAATTTGTAATATAAAAAGTTCATATGACGTTAGGTACCAGTTTGTAAACTTACTATGTGTGTTACACAATACTCGATCACGCACAAACAACTAAAATGTGTCGACTACAAACTGAATACTTCAATATAAAAGTTTTCAAAAAGGCACTAACATGCACTCACTTCACTGATTGTCTGCATCATTATTCGATCCATCAACATTATTTTGTTTGTTTGTCTCCCTCATTATTGGTTGTTGTACATGGTTGAGAGTTTATCACTTGATCAGGATGTTGTTGTATTGTTGGTGGGTAAGTATGAGGACTGGTCTAGAATGTGTGGAACTGCATCTACAATTTTTAACACTTTCCGCCTTGTCTTAGACATATCCATGTATAGGTCAGTCCTCCCAGTTAATGTATGGAATTCTGCAAGGACATCATGCCAACCTAGACATACATGAGAGTTGTAACATACCAGATCTCAGTCCCTACCCTAGAAGTTGACATATTGGACTTAGCCAAACAAGGTTGAAGGTTAGACCTAAATAGATGTTTATTACAACCCCAATGAGCTAAACCATGTATATATCACCTTAAATTAACCTAATGTTCTAACATTAATCTTAGGTTTATAATGGATACATAAAATATGCCACATAACTCATTTTGGTGGTAATATGAAGATAAGAAACTTCATTGGATGAATAATTTAGATAATGGGTTGTTAATGGGCCATATGACATATCTCATAAAATAAGTCTCAAAAGTGGAAACAAACTTTAAATTTGAAATCTACATATCCAAAGTATCCTACATGTCAAATTTCATCTAATTTGGACAACCTTGAAATATTAGGATAAGTTTAGGAGAGAGAAAATGAGTAAAAGGCATAAGTAATGAATAATGTAATTATATAATTTAAAATATGTAAATAATGGAAAATTCATATACAACACATCAAAGATAACTTTTGGATGAAGTTTAGTCCAATTTGGATGTTGTTTGTGCAAGTTATGCAATTTTAGGTACATTCTGGACTTTTCTGCAATTTACCCAATTGGGGGGGTTTTCTTTGCAAATTGTCACATGTATTATATCCTTATATATTACCTTACCATTCTCAAGTTTTTGAACCATGGGGCACCTAGTTGCACATTGGTTTGAAGGTGTTTCTTTCCAAAGGCATTTTAGGGATTACTCTCTTTATAAATGAGCTTATTTTTAGAAGTTATCAATCAATGGGGTTATTTCTTTGATTGGAGGTCGCTTTAGATGGCCTATAAGTGTCCATAAACTGAAATTTTATACTAAAGAAGCCTCTATGATCTTCCTCTTGCATGGCCATGAAATCCCTAGGCTAAGGACACATGGAAAGCCCCATGGACACCTCATGCTTGACTTCTTCCTTATCCATAAATGTTTGCATGTCCATGGGCACCCTTAGCATTGGACACATGGAAAGTAACTTGAAACCTCATGCTTTACTTATTCCTTATCCATAAAGGCTTGAATTTCCATGGACACCCTTATACATGACACATGGAAAGTCTCATAGACACCTCATACTTGACATCTTTCTTTATATCACCATATCTACCCCTTCCCAACTCCCAATTTAAAAACTCTTACTCTCCTTTATTCCATCTAGCTTAGAGCTTCATTCCAACTCTGCTTTTCCATGGAAGTGATGTCCTAAGGTAAAAGGAGGTGCCTACCTTAGTGGAGAAGGCTCCTAGGGTTCTCTATTTAGGATTTCTTAAACTCCTCCTTGGATATTTCGACCAAAACTAGTAAGTTTTCTCCTTTCCTTCCCTATTTTCATGTTGTTAGTCTTCCTTCCACATTCCACCTTCTTGTGGACATTAGCCTATACACAATGTCTTTTCTTCTGAAAATCATGGTTCATGTGAACTACCTTATTTGATATTGATCATGTGATCTCATGGATATTATTTGAACTCTTATCTTATGCTTTGTTCGTGACGGAACTCTAAAAGATGACATGTGATGTTTTTTGCCCACTTATGATGTGGATGTATATGTTGGTCACTTATGAGATGACTAGTTTATATATTATGACTATACTTTCTACTTGCCTCTACATTTAACATGCTATCTGATTCAGTAGCACTAGAGTAGTGCAATTTCATTGATTTTTATGGCAGATGTGTTATTTCCTACCGAGCAGATGTTGTATTTTGTGCTCTTTTGGGATGGAAAGGAACCTCATATCCAGGGTAAGATGTGTGATTCTTGGCCCATGTTTTATATATTTGGGAGATTGGCAGTATTCCTTTCTCTATCAGGTTTCAAGTTTATGAGACTTGGCCACCTTTGTGTTTATATTGTTCTAGAGCTATGTTTATCTCACAATCATGCAGGTTTATGATATGGGGTGTGTGCCCTAATTCTTTACATGTTCTTGTGTGGCACAATCTTTATATTGTATTAATGTCAAGTATTCTTTTGTTACCATATGATTTCAATTCCTTTTCTCTTGATACCCATTTGGATGGTCCTTATCCTTTCTATGGGAAGCCTTTTATATTTGTTGTCCTTTATTCTATATATAGCTCAATTTTCCTATTTAGTATGCACGTACCAGCCTTTGTTGATGTCATCTATTTTCTCTTCTTGTTGGGGTATGCCTCCAACCCTAGATGAAGGACTTGGATTATAAGGCATGAAGTTTTGGACTATCTTAATGAGTTAAAGCTTGGAGACAAAGTTGTTATGGATTAGATTTCCCTCTACTTAGATCCTTATGTTGTATCATACATGTAAACCCTTATGGCATATTATGATGTATTTTTGTAATCATATACGAAAGGTGAATATAGTCAGTTATTTCCGCTACTACACTTTAGTCTTTTATATACCATTATAATAAATTTGGAAAGTTTATACCTATTCCAATATATCTTTGAGTGTGTTTGGAATGTATGTTTTATTCTTCAAATTTTTTTTATTAGGGAGTGGATCCCACTCCTTACAGCATGGTATCAGAGCCCATGGTAGTCAAAATCTGACTATTTCAATTTTGTCTCCCTAGTTAGAATACTTGCTTTACCTTTAAGTGATATGTTTTCCCTAGAATTGATCAATAGATGATGAAGAGTTGATTTAGTATCTTATAGTTTCACATTAGAATAATGATGAATAGATCCTTAAAATACTTACAAGTAAAAGATGCATAAGTAACCATAGTAACTTGAGGTTGTTTAGCTTGGCTTTTAGGCAGCTGCTAAGACATAAAGTTGAAAGAAAAGTTGTCTAGAAAGGATCAGGGTTCAGGGGTTGGTAAGATTTTCCTCCGCACCACTAGCTTGGTTTATGATGACTCCTGAATCCATATGATACCGACCCGGCCTGAGCTGATATGAATTGTCTAAAATAGCATGCTTTTAGGCAATAGTAGCCTTAGACATCTATATGATTTATCTTTAGGGACCCTAATATCTTGAACTAGTCTCCCAGATGTAAAGACTTGTTTGAGGATGAACAAGAGCAAGTTAACTCATACTTCATAGTTAGTCTTTACAAGTTATGTTTCTTTTTTTTACATGATTCTTATGTAGTTGGATGTAAGGAAATGTAGTTGAACCTTTTATACTCAAAGAATAGCTTTTACTTAATAATATGAATCCTTTAAAGGGTGGTGAATGAGTTGTTTTCTTATATGTGGATGTTTTGATTTCTAGGATGAAATCTCTTTAAGGGGTGGTGTGTTGTAACATACTAGATCTCAGACTCTACCCTGGAAGTTGACATTTTGGACTTAGCCAAACAAGATTGAAGGTTAGACCTAAATAGATGTTTAGTATAACCCCAATGAGCTAAAGCATGTATAGATCACCTTAATGTAACCTAATGTTCTAACATTAATCTTAGGTTTATAATGGATACATAAAATATGTCACATAACTCAATTTGGTGGTAATATGAAGATATGAAACTTAATTGGATGAATAATTTAGATAATGGGTCGTTAATGGGCCATATGACATATCTCATAAAAAGAAGTCTCAAAAAAACTTCAAATTTGAAATCTACATATCAAAATTAGCCTACATGTCAAATTTCATCCAATTTGGATAACCGTGAAATATTAGGATAAGTTTAGGAGAGAGAAAATGAGTAAAAGGCATAAGTAATGAATAATTTGGTTATATAACCTCAAAATATGTAACTAATGGCAAATTCATATTCAACACATCAAAGATAACTTGTGGATGAAGTTTGGTCCAATCTGGATGTTGTATGTGCAAGTTATGTAATTTTAGGTACATTCTGGACTTTTCTACAATTTACCCAATTGGGAGGTTTGCTTAGAAAATTGTCACATGTATTATAATCCTTATATATTACCTTACCATTCTTGAGTTTTTGAACCATGGGTCACCTAGTTGCACCTTGGTTTGAAGGTGTTTCTTTCCGAGGGCATTTTAGGGATTACTCTCTTTATAAATTAGCTTATCTTTAGAAGCTATCAACCAATGGGGTTATTTCTTTGATTGGAGGTCGTTTGGGATGGCCTATAAGTGTCTATAAACAGACATTTGATATTCAATAAGCCTCTATGAGCTTTCCTCTTGCATGGCCATGAAATCCCTAGGCTAAGGACACATGGAAAGCCCCATGGACACCTCATGCTTGACTTCTTCCTTATCCATAAAGGTTTGGATGTCCATGGGCACCCTTAGCATTGGACACATGGAACTAAACTTTAAAAATCGTGCTTGACTTATTCCTTATCCTTAAAGGCTTACATGTCCATGGACACCCTTATACATTACACATGGAAAGTCTCATAGACACCTCATACTTGACATCTTTCTTTATATAGCCATATCTACCCCTTCCCAACTCCCAATTCAAAAACTCTTGATCTCCTTTATTCCCTATAGCTTAGAGCATAATTATTACTCAATTTTTCCATGAAGGTGTTGTCCCAAGGTAAAAGGAGGCGCCTACCTTGGTGAAGAAGGCTCTTAGGGTTCCAAATTTCTCTATTTAGGATTTCTTAAGCTCCTCCTTGGATGTTTCGACCAAAACTAGTAAGTTTTCTCCTTTCCTTCCCTATTTTCATGTTTTTGGTTTTCCTTCCACCTTGCTCTAGGTCAGAACCCTAGTCTTCCATGGTGAAACCCCACCTAGAGCCCTTAAACACCCCATCTCCATGTTCTTTTGTTAGGGTTTTTCACCTCTAAAGTGGAGAAGGTGCTTCTTGCTCGAGATAGGAGCTTTGTTGGAGAAATCAGCCTCTCTAAGCTTTGGAACCTTACTTATTAGATCTATCCACCTTCCCTAGAGGTTCTTTGGAAGCCTAGTCTTGACTTGGACTGTTTAGACTCTAAAGTTGAGGTATGATGTATCCCCTATTCTTCTATGTTGAGCAATTCACCTATGCTTATTCATTCTCTTTATCCTATGGACATTAGCCTATACACAACATCTTTTCTTTTGAAAATCATGGTTCATGTGAACTACCTTATTTGATATTGATCATGTGATCATGGACATGCTTTTGAACTTTTATCGTATGCTTTGTTCATGATGGAACTCTAAAAGATGACATGTGCTGTCTTTTTCCCACTTATGAGGTGGATGTATGTGTTGGTCACTTATGTACAGTGTTCTGAAAAGCGGTAATCGGTGTATGGGTGAAGAGGGTACCGAATAGAGTATATACGGTATGTGGGAGTATAAGCGGGAGAATATTCAATTTTAATCGGTTTTGATTTTTTTTTTAAATATTAATCATAAAGATATGTAAATTATATATTGACCATATAATAATACCAATGATAAGTAATTAGAAACATTTATAAGTACTAGACTAATATTGCATTCATAAGTAGTTATAATCATTTATGAAATTAGAGAAGAAACTTGATAAGTAATTACAAACATTGATAAGTCATAGATTAATATCACATTAATAAGTAATTAGAAACATTGAAAAGTAATAGACTAATATTGCATTAATAAGTAATTAGAAACATTGATAAGTCATAGACTAATATTGCATTAATAAGTAATTAGAAACATTGATAAGTAATAAACTAATATTGCATTTATAAGTAACTAGAAACATTAATGAAATTAGAGAAGAAACATTGATAAGTAATTAGAAACATTGATAAGTCATAGACTAATATTGCATTAACAAGTAATTAGAAACATTGATGAAATTAAAGAAGAAAACATCAACAATAAAGATCAGTTCAATAAACATTAACTATAAACTTATTGAGAAAACATGGGGAGAAGACCAAATATGTAAAGTGGAAGAAGAGAATGTAATTGTAATGACCAATAGTAGTATTATAAATAATTAATGTAAAAAAAATTATTACTAGCATTTGATTTTGAAAATCACTGATTAATTGGCTGATTATACCCCCGAATGGCCGATTAATCGGTCCTGGACCGATTATAGGCCGATTATTCATATGTAGAGTGCTAGACCTCCAAAACCGATTATTCGGCCGATTAGACCGATTTTCTGAACACTACTTATGTGATGACTAGTTTATATATTCTGACTATGCTTTCTACTTGCCTCTACATTTAACATGCTATGTGATTCAGTAGCACTAGAGTAGTGTAATTTCATTGATTTTTATGGCATATGTGTTATTTCCTTCCAATCAGATGTGATATTTCTTGCTCTATTGGGATGGAAAAGAACCTCATACCCAGGGTAAGATGTGTGATTCTTGGCCCATGTTTTATATATTTGGGAGATTGGCAGTATTCCTTTCTCTATCAGGTTTCAGTTTTATGAGACTTGGCCTCCTTTGTGTTTATATTTTTCTAGGGCTATGTTTATCTGACATGCATGCAGGTTGGTGATATGGGGTGTGTGCCCTAATTCTTTACATGTGATTGTGTGGCACAATCTTTATGTTTTATTAATGGCAAGTATTCTTTTGTTATCATATGATTTCAATTCCTTTTCTCTTGATACCCATTTGGGTGGTCCTTATCCTTTATATGGGAAGCCTTTTATATTTGTTGTCCTTTATTCCATATATAGCTCAATTTTCCTATTTAGTATGCACATACCAGCCTTTGCTGATGTCATATATTTTCTCTTCTTGATGGGTTATGCTTCCAACCCTAGGTGAAGGACTTGGATGATAAGGCATGAAGTTTTGGACTAGCTTAAGGAGTTAAATCTTGGAGACAAAGTTGTTATGGTTTATATTTCCCTCTACTTAGATCCTTATGTTGTATCATACATGTAAACTCTTATGGGATATTATGATATACTTTTGTAATCTTTTATGAAAGTTGAATATAGTTAGTTGTTTTTATTCTGCTGCTACACTTTGGTCTTTTTCATACCATTATAATAAATTTGGAAAATTTATACCTATTCCAACATACCTTTGAGTGTGTTTGGAATGGATGTTTTATTCTTCAAAATTTTTTAGTAGGGAGTGGATCCCACTCCTTACAACATGGTATTAGAGCCCATGGTGGTTGGAATCTGACTATTTCAATTTTGTCTCCCTAGTTAAAATACTTGCCTTACCTTTAAGTGAAATGTTTTCCCTAGAGTTGACCAATAGATGATGAAGGGTTGAATTAGGATCCTATAGTTTCACATTAGAATAATGATGAATAGATCCTTAAAATACTTACAAGTAAAAGATGCATAAGTAACCATAGTAACTTGAGGTTGTTTAGCTTGGCCTTTAGGAAGCTACTGGGACATGAAGTTGAAAGCAAAGGTGTCTAGAAAGGATCAGGGTTCGGGGTATGGCAATATTTTCCTCCGCACCACTAGCTTGGTTTATGAGGACTCCCAAATCCATATGATACCGGCCTGGCCTGAGCTGATATGAATTGTTCAAAATAGCATGCTTTTAAGCAATAGTAGCCTTAGACATCTATATGATTTATCTTTAGGGACCCTAATATCTTGAACTAGTCTCCCAGTTGTAAAGACTTGTTTGAGGATGGACAAGAGAAAGTTAACCTATAGTTAATAGTTAGTTTTTACAAGTTATGTTTCTTTTTTTTTCATGATGCTTATGTAGTTTGATGTAAGGAAGTGTAGTTGAACCTTTTGTACCTAGAGAATAGTTTTGACTTAATAAGATGAATCCTTTAAGGGGTGGTGAATAAGTTGTTTCCTTATATGTGGATGTTTTGATTTCGAGGATGAAATCTCTTTAAGGGGTGGTGTGTTGTAACATACTAGATCTCGGACCCCACCCTGGAAGTTGACATTTTGGACCTAACCAAACAAGGTTGAAGGTTAGACCTAAATATATGTTTAGTATAACCCCAATGAGATAAAGCACGTATAGATCACCTTAATGTAACCTAATGTTCTAACATTAATCTTAGGTTTTTAATGGATACATAAAATATGTCACATAACTCATTTTGGTGGTAATATGAAGATAAGAAACTTAATTGGATGAATAATTTAGATAATCGGTTGTTAATGGAGATATGACATATCTCATAAAAAGAAGTCTCAAAAGTGGAAAAAAACTTCAAATTCAAAATCTACATATCAAAATTATCCTACATGTCAAATCTCATCTAATATGGACAACCTTGAAATATTATGATAAGTTTAGGAGAGAGAAAATGGGTAAAAGGCATAAGTAATGAATAATTTGATTATATAACTTACAAATATGTAAATAATGGAAAATTCATATTCAACACATCAAAGATAACTTTTGAATGAAGTTTGGTCCAATTTGGATGTTGTTTGTGCAAGTTATGTAATTTTAGGTACATTCTGGACTTTTCTGCAATTTACCCAATTAGGAGGATTTCTTTGAAAATTGTCACATGTATTATAATCCTAATATATTACCTTACTATTATCGAGTTTTTTAACCATGGGGCACCTAGTTGCATCTTGGTTTGAAGGTGCTTCTTTCCAAGGCATTTTAGGTATTACTCTCTTTATAAATGAGCTTATCTTTGGAATCTATCAACCAATGGGGTTATTTCTTTGATTGGAGGTATTTGGTATGGCCTATAAGTGTTTATAAATTTATATTTGATATTCAAGAAGCCTATATGAGCTTTCTTCTTGCATGGCCATGAAATTCCTAGGCTAAGGACACATGGAAAGCCCCATGGACACCTCATGCTTGACTTCTTCCTTATCCATAAAGGTTTGCATGTCCATGGGTACCCTTAGCATTGGACACATGGAAAGAAATTTTACACCGCGGGCTTGAATTCTTCCTTATCCATAAAGGCTTGCATGTCCATGGAAACCCTTATACATGACACATGGAAAGTCTCATAGACACCTCATACTTGACATCTTTTTTTATATAGCCATATCTACCCCTTCCCAACTCCCAATTCAAAAACTCTTGCTCTCCTTTATTCCCTCTATCTTAGAGCATCATTCCTACTCTATTTTTCCATGAAGGTTCTATCCGAAGGTAAAAGGAGGTGCCTACCTTGGTGAAGAAGGCTCCTAGGGTTCCAAATTTCTCTATTTAGGATTTCTTAAGCTCCTCCTTGGATATTTCGACCAAAAAATGTATGTTTTCTCCTTTCCTTCCCTATTTTCTTGTTTTAGTCTTCCTTCCACCTCCCTCCAGGTCAGAACCCTGGTCTTTCATGGTGAAACCCCACCTAGAGCTCTTAAACACCCCATCTCCATGTTCTTTTGTTAGGGTTTTTCACCTCTAAAGTGGAGAAGGTACTTCTTGCTCGAGATAGGAGCTTTATTGGAGAAACCAGCATCACTAAGCTTGGGAACCTTACTTATTGGACATGTCCACCTTCCCTAGAGGTTCTTTGGAGGCCTAGTCTTGACTTGGAATGTTTAGAATCTGAAGTTGAGGTATGATGTATCCCCTATTCTTCTATGTTGAGCAATTCACCTATGCTTATTCATTCTCTTTGTCCTATGGACATTAGCCTATACACAATGTCTTTTCTTTTGAAAATCATGGTTCATGTGAACTACCTTATTTGATATTGATCATGTGATAATGAATATTTTTTTTAACTCTTATCTTATGCTTTGTTCATGATGGAACTCTAAAAGATGACATGTGATGTATTTTTCCCACTTATGAGGTGGATGTATATGTTGGTCACTTATGTGATGACTAGTTTATATATTCTGACTATAATTTCTACTTGCCTCTACATTTAACATGCTATCTGATTCAATAGCACTAGAGTAGTATAATTTTATTGATTTTTATGGCAGATGTGTTATTTCTTGCCGAGCAGATGTGATATTTCCTGCTCTTTTGGGATGGAAAGGAACCTCATACCCAGGGCAAGATGTGTGATTCTTTGCCCATGTTTTATATATTTGGGAGATTGGCAGTATTCTTTTCTCCATCAGGTTTCAAGTTTATGAGACTTGGCTTCCTTTGTGTTTATATTATTCTAGGGCTATGTTTATCTCACATGCATGTAGGTTGATGATATGGAGTGTGTGCCCTAATTCTTTAAATGTGCTTGTGTGGCACAATCTTTATGTTTTATTAATGGCAAGTATTCTTTTGTTATCATATGATTTCAATTCATTTTCTCTTAATACCCATTTGGGTGGTTCTTATCCTTTCTATGGGAAGCCATTTATATTTGTTGTCCTTTATTCCATATATAGCTCAATTTTCATATTTAGTATGCACATACCAGCCTTTGCTTATGTCATCTATTTTCTCTTCTTGTTGGGGTATGCTTCCAACCCTAGGTGAAGGACTTGGATGATAAAGCATGAAGTTTTGGACTATCTTAAGTAGTTAAAGCTTGGAGAAAAATTTGTTATGGTTTAGATTTCCCTCTACTTGGATCCTTATGTTGTATCATACTTGTAAACCCTTATGGGATATTATGATGTACTTTTGTAATCTTTTATGAAAGTTGAATATAGTCAATTATTTTTATTCCGCTGCTACACTTTGGTCTTTTGGATACCATTATAATAAATTTGGAAAATTTATACCTATTCCAGAATTCCTTTGAGTGTGTTTGGAATAGATGTTTTATTCTTCAAATTTTTTTAGTAGGGAGTGGATCCCACTCCTTATAGCATGGTATCAGAGCTCATGGTAGTCAGAATCTGACTATTTCAATTTTTTCTCCCTAGTTAGAATACTTGCCTTGCCTTTAAGTGACATATTTTCCCTAGAGTTGATCAATAAATGATGAAGGGTTGATTTAGGATCCTATAGTTTCACATTAGAATAATGATGAATAGATCCTTAAAATACTTATAAGTAAAAGATGCATAAGTAACCATAGTAACTTAAGGTTGTTTAACTTGGCCTTTAGGCAGCTACTAGAACATGAAGTTGAAAGTAAAGGTGTCTAGAAAGGATCAGGTTTCGGGGGCTGGAAAGATTTTCCTCCGCGCCACTAGCTTGGTTTACGAGGACTCCCGAATCCATATGATACCGGCCTGGCCTAAGCTGATATGAATTGTCTAAAATAGCATGCTTTTAGGCAATAGTAGCCTTAGACATCTATATGATTTATCTTTAGGGACCCTAATATGTTGAACTAGTCTCCTAAGTGTAAAGACTTGTTTGAGGATGGACAAGAGGAAGTTAACCCATAGTTCATAGTTAGTCTTTACAAGTTATGTTTCTTTGTTTTGCATGATGCTTATGTAGTTGGATGTAAGGAAGTGTAGTTGAACCTTTTGTACCTAAAGAATAGTTTTGGCTTAATAAGATGAATCCTTTAAGGGGTGGTGAATAAGTTGTTTTCTTATATGTGGATGTTTTGATTTCAAGGATGAAATCTCTTTAAGGGGTGGTGTGCTGTAACATACTAGATCTCGGACCCTACCCTAGAAGTTGACATTTTGGACTTAGCCAAACAAGGTTGAAGGTAAGACCTAAATAGATGTTTAGTATAACCCCGATTAGCTAAAGCATGTATAGATCACCTTAATGTAACCTAATGTTCTAACATTAATCTTAGGTTTATAATGGATTCGTAAAATATGCATCATAACTCATTTTGGTGGTAATATGAAGATAAAAAACTTAATTGGATGAATAATTTAGATAATGGGCCGTTAATGGGCCATATGACATGTCTCATAAAAAGAAGTCTCAAAAGTGGAAACAAACTTCAAATTCAAAATCTACATATCAAAATTAGCCTACATGTCAAATTTCATCTAATTTGGACAACCTTGAAATATTAGGATAAGTTTAGGAGAGAGGAAATGAGTAAAAGGCATAACTCATGAATAATGTGATTATATAACTTCAAAATATGTAACTAATGGCAAATTCATATTCAACACATCAAAGATAACTTGTGGATGAAGTTTGGTCCAACTTGGATGTTGTTTGTGCAAGTTATGTAATTTTAGGTACGTTCTGGACTTTTCTACAATTTACCCAATTGGGAGGTTTTCTTTGCAAATTGTCACATATTTTATAATTCTTATATATTACCTGACCATTCTCAGGTTTTTTAAACATGGGTCACCTAGTTACGCCTTGGTTTGAAGGTGTTTCTTTCCAAGGGCATTTTAGGTATTACTCTCTTTGCAAATGAGCTTATCTTTAGAAGCTATCAACCAATGGGGTTATTTCTTTGATTGTAGGTCATATGGGATGGCCTATAAGTGTCTATAAACTAACATTTGATATTCAAGAAGCCTCTATGAGTTGTCTTCTTGCATTGCCATGAAATCCCTAGGCTAAGGACACAAGGAAATCCCCATGGACACCTCGTGCTTGACTTCTTCCTTATCCATAAAGGCTTGCATGTCCATGGGTACCCTTAGCATTGGACACATGGAAAGAAACTTGACACCTCGTGCTTGACTTCTTCCTTATCCATAAAGGCTTGCATGTCCATGGACACCCTTATACATGACACATGGAAAGTCTCATAGACACCTCATACTTGACATCTTTCTTTATATAGCCATATCTACCCCTTCCCAACTCCCAATTCAAAAACTCTTGCTCTCATTTATTCCCTCTAGCTAAGAGCATCATTCCTACTCTATTTTTCCATGAAGGTTTTGTCCCAAGGTAAAAGGAGGTTCCTACCTTGGTGAAGAAGGCTCCTAGGGTTCCAAATTTCTCTATTTAGGATTTCTTAAGCTCAACCTTGGATATTTCGACCAAAAATAGTAAGTTTTCTCCTTTATTTACCTATTTTCATGTTGTTAGTCTTCCTTCCACCTTCCTCCAGATCAAAACCCTGGTCTTCTATGGTGAAACCCCACCTAGATCCCTTAAACACCCCATCTCCATGTTCTTTTGTTAGGGTTTTTCACCTCTAAAGTGGAGAAGGTGCTTCTTGCTAGAGATAGGAGCTTTGTTGGAGAAACCGGCCTCTCTAAGCTTGGGAACCTTACTTATTGAACATGTCCACCTTCCCTAGAGGTTCATTGGAGGCCTAGTCTTGACTTGGACTATTTAGACTCTGAAGTTGAGGTATAATGTATCCCCTATTCTTCTATATATGTTGAGCAATTCACCTATGCATATTCATTCTCTTTGTCTTATGGACATTAGCCTATACATAATGTCTTTTCTTTTGAAAATCATGGTTCATATGAACTACCTTATTTGATATTGATCATGTGATCATGGATATTATTTTTAACTCTTATCTTATTCTTTGTTCATGATGGAACACTAAAAGATGACATGTGATGTCTTTTGCCCACTTATGAGGTGGATGTATATGTTGGTCACTTATGTGATGACTAGTTTATATATTCTGACTATACTTTCTACTTGCCTCTACATTTAACATGATATATGATTCAGTAGCACTAGAGTAGTGTAATTTCATTGATTTTTATGGCAGATGTTTTATTTCCTGCCGAGGAGATGTGATATTTTTTGCTCTTTCAGAATGGAAAGGAACCTCATACCCAGGGCAATATGTATGATTCTTGGCCCATGTGTTATATATTTGGGAGATTGGCAGTATTCCTTTCTCTATAAGGTTTCAAGTTTATGAGACTTGTCTGCCTTTGTGTTTATATTGTTCTAGGGCTATGTTGATCTCACATGCATGCAGGTTCACGATATGGGGTGTGTGCCCTAATTCTTTACATGTGCTTGTGTGGCACAATCTTTATGTTTTATTAATGACAAGTATTCTTTTGTTATCATATGATTTCAATTCCTTTTCTCTTGATACCCATTTGGGTGGTCCTTATCCTTTCTATGGGAAGCCTTTTATATTTGTTGTCATTTATTCCTTATATAGCTCAATTTTCCTATTTAGTATGCACATACCAGTCTTTGTTGATGTCATCTATTTTCTCTTCTTGTTGGGGTATGCTTCCAACCTTAGGTGAAGGACTTGGATGATAAGGCATGAAGTTTTGGACTAGCTTAAGGAGTTAAAGCTTGGAGACAAAGTTGTTATGGTTTAGATTTCCCTCTACTTAGATCCTTATGTTGTATCATACGTGTAAACCCTTATGGGATATTATGATGTACTTTTGTAATCTTTTATAAAAATTTAATATAGTCATTATTTTAATTCCGTTGCTATACTTTGGTTGCTTTGAATACCATTTATTAAAGTTTGAAAATTTTGCACCTATTCTAGCATACCTTTGAGTGTGCTTGGAATGGATGTTTTATTCTTCAATTTTTTTTAGTAGGGAGTGGATCCCACTCCTTACAAGAGCCACACATGAAAAGCAAGTATTATTAATGGCCCAAGACTATGCCAAGTGTGGCATCTGACTGGTCATCCCATTGAAAATAATTCATCGTGTGCGAGAGCATCTGTAGAATCGTTAATAACTATCAAAATCAATGTATTTGATAATAAAGTAGGTGATAGAAATGGTCTTAACAAAATATAGATAGTTGATACATGTGAAGCAAAGGATACAACAAAGTTTAACAATACATGTCCAACTAAGGACGGCAACCAATTTTAATTAGATGTAAGGTACAAGAAACTTGTTCCACAAACATAGATTAAAAACTACAAAACTAACATAGCCCGACAATATTTTGGACAATTACAAGATGACCCCTAATAGAAAGCACTGAAGCTAGACATTCTCCACGAGTTGTTATACAGAAACAAAGGTGTCAAAGGATTCTTCGGGTAGACAAGTATGTCTTTATCCAGCAACAAAGATAAGGCAAACTTCAAGAGATAGAATTCATACGATTCACCAGGGGTTGATAATGAAGAACTAGTACCAGTTTCTAAATTTAACTCATACAGTAATAGGATGCACTCTAATTATGTTTAGAAATATCAATTATGGATGGATTGTCAAACTAAATCAGAATGCATCTTGTGACCATCCCAGCTAAATTTAGAAATATGTAAAGTTTCTTCCTCATCAGTCTAAGGTGAACCATATGACCCCTATCAGTTGAAGTTTGCCTCTGTTGGATCCTAGATGGGTGATTATATGCTCTAGAGAGGGGGTGAATAGAGCTGAAAGCACTTAAACAAAACTCATTAAACCTTCAAGATATATGATAAGATAAGGTTGCTAAATAGGTAATTTGAGTGCAACTAAAGCATGCATAGCAAGGATGAGAGAGATTGAACATACACCAATATACAAGCTATTTAGAGTGGTTCCACACTTCAAACTAGAAGTGTGTCAGTCCACTTGCCTAGAGAGGTCAACCTCTAGGACTTCCAAACTATTGCACTCTTATATTCATTCATAAGACATACAATGCATGACCAACCAAAGGACTTACCTATCCAATACAAAGAGTCTTCAACCTTACCAAGGACTTACCCACTTTGCAAGAGTCTTCGGCCTTCTCCAAGGACTTACCCACTCTTGCACAAGTCTTCGGCCTTGTAGGAATTACCCACTCTTTTTGGATCTTCCGCCTTTGACTTCACCTTCACTCGGAGAAGCTTCTTTCACCAAGGTCTTACCCACTTGAGCTTGAGTCTTCTGCCTTCTCCAAGGGCTTACCCACTCTAGCTCCAAGTCTTAAACCTTGATCTTCACCAAGGGACTCCTTCCCTTGTTCTTCTTCACCTCTCTTGGAAAAGAGAGAGAACCTTCATCTTCATGATTGCAAATGAGAGATGGGGAGGTGGTGGAAGTGAGAGCCTCACAAGATATACATATAGGAGTAGCTCTCTTACATATTTCCTACTCACTCTAATGGATGTAGCAAGTGATTAAGCTTAGAGAGAGAGAGGAGGTTGTAGGAAGCACTCAACTATAGAATAGGAGCCTCACATAGAGTTTGCATTGAATGCTCAACCTTGGAATGAAGCCCAAGGGGTCCTATTTATAGCTGGGGATGCCTCTTAGCCTTTGGGAACACTTGTGAACGAAAACTAGCCATTTTGTGGCTTGCAACGGATCTATTTTCACTTGTTGCAACTCCACAATAGCTAGAAGCACTTTTCTGCACTTTTCTGTACACTGTAATCGGTCGAGTTTCTATAGGGGTAACTCGATCGATAGAGTAAAAGACAAAGCCGATATTCAGACCATCGGTCGAGTTTGTCCTGAGGAAACTCGACCGACCAATGAAAATTGATTTGGTCAGTTACTCCATCGGTCGAGTTCTGTGTAAACACAACTCAACCGATGCAATCTCCAGAAAATTGATCAAGGATGATCGTTCGAGTTTTCAGGTTGGGAAACTCGACCGACAAAGTGCATGTAATCAATTTTCAAAGTTGCATCTAAAGTGCTCTAATATTCAATCTAAGTGTTCCTGATATTTTTCTAAGCTTAATTACAAGTCATACAATCATTACAAGTGATTTACAACATGATTCTAATGGATATACATCATATTACAAAAACTTGCACTTGTATTGACTTTGACTTGTCTTTTCTCCAATTTGATATGCGCAAGTTAGGGCATTTGGAGTGTGTCTATACCTAATCTGAAATCACTCAAGTAGAGACATTAGACACCAATATGTGGAATGGTTAGTCATCATCAAAATATGGGTTTAGTCAATTTAGACATGAGTCAACATTGACCTAATTGACCTTGAGTCAACAATCTCCCCCTTTTTGAAGATGATAAACCATTCCATAAATGTATTGAAAGCTTTTAAGTAAAGTCATACCTTTGGAGAAACCTAGGGGTTTCAATAGAATTGAGTTCATATGCTCCCTCTCAATTGATGCGCATGGAGTTTTCATACTCCCCCTCAATTGATGTTATTTCTCCTGCATGGTTAGCTTTCACAACATTTTTAGAATACTATGTCTTCTACTCATATATGTTCTATACATATATGTCTTCTCCCATTTACCTTCTCCCTTTACATGAACATGCTTCTCCTCTTAATGTAAGGCATGCCTTCTTCCTCTTTTAAAAGAAGACATACCTTTCTCCCCCTTTGTCATTTCAAAAAGTGGGGTTATGAAGAAAATAAGAAACATCACTTGTTAAAGAGAAAGGAGATAACACAAATATATATAAGGAGAGTAGAAGAGCACAGATAAGGGCTTGTCCAAGCATAGAAAGAAAAACAAGTTAAATCATATACTTGAACGACCCAAGATGCAAGATAAAGTGTTGCAGAAAAACAATAAAACATAATTTTGACCCTCAAGATGACGGATTTTGACCAAAAACCATCAGAGCTCATCATGAAGCATGAGTCTTGATCAGAAGGTCATTTCTGCATGAAAAACACTAGCCTTGCACCAAAAGCTAAAACTGGAGCAAAATCTGCATAAAATCCAAAAATACTCTAATTTCTACATATAATGTAGATCTATGTACCCTGCATCACAATGTTATGAAAGCAACTCAAGATAGTAGATATGCAATTCAAGGAACAATCTTGAGCATGTATGAGACAATATACAAGCATAGCATATAGATGAGCAAGGATGCCAATCATAAATAAGGTTAGACCTACATGTATATGAACTACTAGTACATGATATCACAAGTTAGGACTACTAGTAGGATCTAGATCATAGCAAGAGATACCAAAAGATACACAAGATAGATCAAGCTATGAGTATATGTAGAGATATATCCAAACAAAGAGATATGCAATTTTAGAAGCATGAAAGGATATAACTCACATACAAATATGCATCCTTACCATAAGATGATTACCCCTAAGAACCTCAAGGTTGTATCAAAACAAGATATACACCTAGATAGATGTAGCAAGTTATAGCACAAAGAAAGCAATTTTTAGACACAACCAAGAGATCCAAAGAGATCATCATCAAAACCTGCAAAACAACTCAAAGCAAGTAATTTAGAGAAATTAGAGAGATAGAGTTGTAAGCAAGATAGGCAATTTAGAACATGGCAATATGCATATATAAAGGTACCAAATGTGAGTGCCAAAGAATAAGGCTATTGGTTGAGAAAATCTAGTTGAGAGGGAAATTCTCATTCAATAAGCCAAAAGTATATTCTGTGCACAGTGTTATCGGTCGAGTTCTGTGCATGGACAACTCGACCGATGACAGCTGTTGGCAACACTCATTGGTGCTTGTCGGTCGAGTTTCAATAGGGAAAACTCGACCGACAGATCAGCTGTCAAGAAGCACATATATATCATAAAAACATATTTAAAGGCATGCTAAAATTACAAACCATATCCAAACATGTCTAAGCAAGTTAGTAATGCACTATAGAAGCATTAGAAACAGTTTTTGAGCAAGAGTGTGAAGAAAAACACAAAATACCACTTTTGACTCAAAAACCATATGTATAGTCCACACTAACTTGACAAAAACAAGTTTGAACTGGTTATAAGCAAGAAAAACATTACCTTTGTTCTTACCATTCCTTTTCCACTAGTTGTCACCCTCTACACATCTCACCTTTCTTCTTTCATGTGGATTGAGAAGTCAATTTGCAATTCAATAGCTCAAGTCAATCCATTTGCAAGTACCTACAAGAAGAAAGATGAAATGGTCCCCAATCATGTTTTTGGGTCCGGAGGGGTTAGTTTAGCAACCCAAGTCCAATTTCTCTTGGGTGCTTTCCTAAAAGGACAACAATTAGAATAATGACCAAGATCGTTGCAATAGTTGCAAGTGTCCGTAGCCTTGGAACTGGAGGATTCTTCATTGAAAATTGAAGGTCCTTTGTCTTTGTTGTTCCTTTGGCTACAGTCAAGTCCAATGCCATCTCTACCCATTTTTTTGGTAGTATGGTCTAGGATTTGATTAAGATTCTTTTTATCACCAAAGAATCTTTGCAAAGAAGATCTCAAACTATGATTGTCATGCATAAGAGAAGTAAAGGTAAAACACAATAGATTCATATCATCTCTAGCATGCACAAGATAGATTTCTAAGCAAACATCTTTAGTCATATAAGAATCTTTATCACAAGATAGAGCATCAAAAACTTTCTCTCTATAAGAAAAGATAGTATGAGGGTCAAGAGAAATTACACTACTATGCAAGGAAGCAAGTTCATATACAAGACAAGTAATCTTTGAAGGATAAACTTTATCTACACATTATATTCCTTGCAAAGTAAGCTCTTGACTCTCATAAGCACATTTAAGAGCATAAAAAACAATAGAGAGAGAAACAATAGTAGTACCAAGCTCTATATATGAAATAGTCATAGAAGGTTGAGATTCTAAAAACTTAATCTTATCAAGCAAGCTAGAATTCACAAATTTAAGAGCATTTAGTTGACTAATATAAGCATTTGTTTGAATCTCAACACTTGAATTTACCTCATTTAAATCTTCAATTGAGCTTGTCATGAGGGCACAATGGCATATTCCCTCCACATTCACTAGATCTTCCACTAGTACTTTCATTTGTTGATGGAGCCTTTGTGATCCCTTTTTCTCTCTTGTTTCCTTCTATTGCTCTCTTTTAAGGTTTCCCATCTTCATAATCACCCATATTCTCCTACTAGTGGAAGTATGCTTGGAGAAGACCCGGTCTAATACCAATTGTTGGATCCTAGATGGGTGATTAGATGCTCTAGAGGGGGGTGAATAGAGCTGAAAGCACTTAAACAAAACTCATTAAACCTTCAAGATATATGACAAGATAAGGTTGCTAAATAAGTAATTTGAGTGCAACTAAAGCATGCATAGCAAGGATGAGAGAGATTGAACATACACCAATAGACAAGCTATTTAGAGTGGTTCCACACTTCAAACTAGAAGTGTGTCAGTCCACTTGCCTAGAGAGGTCAACCTCTAGGACTTCCAAACTATTGCACTCTTGTATTCATTCATAAGACATACAATGCATGACCAACCAAAGTACTTACCTATCCAATACAAAGAGTCTTCAACCTTACCAAGGACTTACCCACTTTGCAAGAGTCTTCGGCCTTCTCCAAGGACTTACCCACTCTTGCACAAGTCTTCGGCCTTGCAAGAATTACCCACTCTTCTTGGATCTTCCGCCTTTGACTTCACCTTCACTCGGAGAAGCTTCTTTCACCAAGGTCTTACCCACTTGAGCTTGAGTCTTCTGCCTTCTCCAAGGGCTTACCCACTCTAGCTCCAAGTCTTCAGCCTTGATCTTCACCAAGGGACTCCTTCCCTTGTTCTTCTTCACCTCTCTTGGACAAGAGAGAGAACCTTCATCTTCATGATTGCAAATGAGATATGGGGATGTGGTGGAAGTGAGAGCCTCACAAGATATACATATAGGACTAGCTCTCTTACAGATTTCCTACTCACTCTAATGGATGTAGCAAGTGATTAAGCTTAGAGAGAGAGAGGAGGCTGTAGGAAGCACTCAACTATAGAATAGGAGCCTCACATAGAGTTTGCATTGAATGCTAAACCTTAGAATGAAGCCCAAGGGGTCCTATTTATAGTTGGGGATGCCTCTTAGTCTTTGGGAACACTTGTGAACGAAAACTAGCCATTTTGTGGCTTGCAACAGATCTATTTTCACTTGTTGCAACTCCACAACAGCTAGAAGCACTTTTTTGCACTTTTCCGTACAGTGTAATCGGTCGAGTTTCTATAGGGGTAACTCGATCGATAGAGTAAAAGACAAAGCCGATATTCAGACCATCAGTCGAGTTTTTCCTGAGGAAACTCGACCGACCAATGAAAATCGATTTGGTCAGTTACTCCATCGGTCGAGTTCTGTGTAAACACAACTCGACTGATGCAATCTTATACAGAAACAAAGGTGTCAAAGGATTCTTCGGGTAGACAAGTATGTCTTTATCCAGCAACAAAGATAAGGCAAACTTCAAGAGATAGAATTCATACGATTCACCAGGGGTTGATAATGAAGAACTAGTACCAGTTTCTAAATTTAGCTCATACAGTAATAAGATGCACTCTAATTATGTTTAGAAATATCAATTATGGATGGATTGTCAAACTAAATTAGAATGCATCGTGTGACCATCCCAGCTAAATTTAGAAATATGTAAAGTTTCTTCCTCATCAGTCCAAGGTGAACCATATGACCCCTATCAGTTGAAGTTTGCCTCCTCTTCATTGTGGAAGAAAGGCTAGACTCCTCTACTAAAAGCATCTTTTTACACCTTTTGCACCATGCAACAGGTCATGGTGGATGCCTAGATCCATATATCGACATCCACCCTACTTTAGGGACCAAGCATTGTGCTTCCCATTCTATTTTTTGGTTAAGGCTTGTGTTGATCCCAAGTTGGGCCATCCCAACTGTCCCACTTGAGGGCCATTTTGTAGTTGGCCCACATTTACCGAGCAACCTCTTTATGTGCTTTCTTGGCCTCTTCCTTTGGCCAGTCAAACAATAGGGGTGTGATCAACAATGCTATGTTTATTTTGAGCAGATGAAGAGGAACTAGTGGAGACAAGGGGGATCCCATCGCCATCGCATTCAATTTTAGATCATTCGACTACTTCCTCTATCAACTTGTCCAACCACTTGTTGTACTGTGACATCTACAACATGATGAAAATTATAGAACAATGAAAACAAGTTTGTCGATATAACATTATTATACTAATTCAAGTTGGAGTAGAAGTATTTTTTCAACCAACGGTACTAAAAATAATCCAAACATTATTCGATTGAAATTTTCATTCAAATCGGCGAAGTAATTGTTCCATACAAAAAGAGATTACATAGTTTAGATCAAAAGTTAAACTGTACACAAAAAAAAGTTATATATTGTCTATATATTGGGCAGATGTGGCATGGTCTAAGGGAGAGTAGGCAAAAAAGGAGCAGTGTGCCCTGGGCAAAAGGCCATGGTGGATGCCTAAATCTAGACTCCCTAAATAGTCTAAGATGGTGATCAACCACTATGGTGCCCATTCTTCAGTGTCGAGGAAGGTTTATGTGGATCCTAGGTAGTATCATCCCAATCGTCTCACTTTAGGGCCTCATCATACTCGTCCCATGACAGACACAGTCGTCCTGTACTGCTGCCTTGCCCTCTTACTTGTTGTCATCTTTCAGCCAATCAAACAACAGTGAAATATGAAGAATAGGGTGAGTAACCTTGTCATTGCTCTTTTTTAGGGCACACATGTGTGGCATCTTGATGAGAAGATGGAGAATGGGATTGTGAAGGCTTGCAAAACTTGTACACAAGTTCTTCCGTTACATATTTTTCAATATTTGAACTTGACATCAACATCTATACATCACTCATAAATATAAGTTTCAGCATATAATGATAATATAAAACTAACAATGAAAATAGTTAACACAAATTAGGCAAATAGTTAAGAGAAAACTAAATGCATAGGCAGTATATTTGACATCAACTTCAACATGTACTATTTCATAATCACTGGACCAAGTATAGTATGAAATGCATTAAAAACATAAAAAATATGCCTCAAAGTTGGATAGAAATTTCTTGCAACTTCATTCATTGTCTTGACCACCTACTCTTGCAACCGCATCATCGATTTAATCAGCATTGTTAAGGTATTCTACAAGTCCTAGGGGATAAGTGTGATGCGTCATCACAAAGTTGTATGGAATCACCTATTGCACGCCTAAGGGTGGGTAGGTCTCCCAAAAGGAAACAATTTTGTCTAATAAACTCTCTGTTGAGGTTCTTTCATTGGGTTTTCACCTTGTTCAAAGATATGTAAGGCACCCCAATACTATTTTGAACGTCACACAATGTCTCAATCCAAGCCTCTACAGTATATACTCCATGGACACCTCTCCCCACGTCATATTGGTTTCTCTTTGCATAAAGTAGGATCTGATCGCTCTCCCTACACCATATTCCACATGGCCTCATGTCTTGCTCAGCCATATTACAAATTTTGTATGTAATATATAGTAATTGTAATAGTGCATTTAACAATTATGTGGATATTTTATAATTCTAATGTAACGATATAATGTACAATTAATGTACGGCCTCCAATCTAGACCATCATAAGCATTCAACAACATTACACTGAAATACAACAACCTTAAAATGTAATTGTAACAACAATCAAACTCAGGGTCTGGGTGCAGGAGGTAAATATGATCCATCTATATCTAACTCTTCCATTCAAGCTTTAGGAGTCATCAAAGGTGAAGGAATATCCAAAAGAAGACTACAAGTTTTCTCCAACATGTTAATAGTGGTTTCTAGAACTTCAAACTCATAATTTTTTGAGGTGTAAACATCTTCAACATTGTGATGGATTTCAACAAAGTCCTTCATGTTCATCACTTGTCCCCACACCAACTTACACTCATAAGTAACTTGTAATGATCGGGCCAACTGCCATAGGCTCTAGTAGAGTTTTAGGAATTATGACTGGCCCCATAGATCACCACTAGCCTTAACTGTGTGCTTTGTCCTCACTCACGAGCAAGTCGGGGTCAACTTCTCGACTGGTTATCCATCCTAGTACTATTCCAAGCTGATCACGTGTAACTATGGAGTTCTTTAGTGATGGGCTCCCAGAAAAGGAGGTGCACCTTGGTGATATGGGTAGTCCAATCATTCCTTTTAAGATGATTATGTCTGAGGCCTCAAATCCTGGGACGTTACAATCTCACCCACTAGACTCTTGACATCCTCGCCAAGGCTCAACTATGGGGCCTCATAACATTTCCCCATTTTAGTGCAGACCCAACATGGCCATGTACACCCAGCTCCCGACCACGGCTACCAGCGCAATGGTGGCTCCATCACCATGGATAGCCCTTTCCAACATTCCTAGACCGCATGGCTCAAAGACCAGTATGCCACTAGACCATGTGGGCCCCACCTACTGGAGGGGCCCCACAGATCACCACTAGCCTTAACTGCACATTTTGTCCTCACTCACGTGCAATTCGGGGTCAACTTCCCCATTGGTCATCCATCCTATTACTATTCCAAGATGAGCACACTTAACTATGGAGTTCTTTAGTGATGGGCTCCCAAAAAATGAGGTGCACCTTGGTGATATGGGTAGTCCAATCATTCCTTTTAAGATGATTATATTTGAGGCCTCAAATCTGGGGGCATTACATAACTTAATATCAGCCTATAGAGTCGTAGTTGTTGGGGGTGGGGAGATTGACTGCCCAGTGGAAGATTTGCACTTGTCTTTTCCCTAATTGTATCCCAAGTTCAGGTTAATGACAACAAATGTGCAATCTACTTAGTGGTGCAACCTATTGTTTATGGTTTTACTATCTCACCTTTCTAGTAGAACATGTGTTATACATTTCACCCGACCTGTCATTGAGAATTCCAAAGTTATATAACCCCACATCTTCTGTGTTAATCCGCAATGTTGCATGTAGACCAAAGAGACACCTCTGAACTTCATATGCATCCATTTACATCTAAAAATTAATTTGTTCATTAGAAACATAATGTGGGTTTCAAACCATAGATTGAAAATCAAAACTAAAGTCTATTTCAATAGGACAAAGGACATATATGACATATAACTGAAGCCTATTTCAATAGGACAAAGTATATTAAAGCTATGATGTATTGTAACCCTTATCCTCTATTGAAGAGCCACTATCTATCGGTAGGTTAAGTCGTTCATGAAGATATTGGTGCCTCCTTCTGAGAGTCGTAATTTTGTTTGGTAACCAATAAGTATTTGCTCTCATGGAACATACAAAGTCACAACGTTCAGACCGGTGCTTGCATTTATTAAGTGTATAAGTAAGTTGTGTTACCAATACATCCCTAATTGCATAAGGGTAGCCACAGTATGTTCTACTTACTAAGCGGGCAACATCATACAGAATCTGCTTTGAACAAGACCCCTACCACATGCAAAATGTGTCATGTGGGGGTTTTGTCTTTGAACCGTCCATTATCCACATATGTGGCATCCATGTAGACTTGTATCGTGCAATAGAGGTCACATGGACACGATGGCATTTCATTCTCCATTGTAAGAAAACCTTAGGCAGCATAATGTGACACTTTTAATCATGAGGCATGTAAAGAGACTAAGTTGAAAACATTGTATAACATGTGATGTGTGGGATGAGTTTATATGTCACAAATAATAAATTCCAATTACAAAGGTAGGTCTACGAGTTTCACAAATAAAAATAGAAATTCTTTCACACAATACATCACCTTCCCTTGTATCGGCCTGACATGTTTGTTGTAGGGAGATCAGGTCAATACACCTTCCTAGGTTATACTACCTCCTCAATGTTGAAACTAGAGCCTCATCAAACTCCCTTGACCATACAATACGGAGCTTGGAGTCTGCAGCAGACATACTAGCAATGTTGTTGCAATATATCTTGATAGTGGGTGTTTTTAAATGATTTTTTGGGCAACCTAGGTGTTAAAATTGTGACACAAGAATTTGCATAAACAAAAGAAATCGGATCATGTTCCAGTAATATACAAAAAAGAATGTGTCAACAAGACATGGACCAAAAAGTCCCCAGCTAAACAACCAACAGTTGAAGCAAATACTTCACAACCAAACCCATATGCAAGACAACTTTTAATCAAGGTCAACAGCAGTATGTAGAGAAGTATGCAATCAACTCAGTAAAGATTCAGTAGGAATATACGAAGATTCTGTACAAATTAAGCAAAGAAATTCAGATGATCATGACGATTCTTATTCTGTGATTCAGTAGTAATATATACTGAGATTCAATACAAATATATACTTAATGTTTTTTTTGGTCGGTAAAAATTCATGTTACTAAAAAAATTTGATGCCCAAAACTTTGGGTACAAAGAAGATTGCGCCCCAATACAGACCTGGATGAAGCATCCAAGCAACTAAACAACACATTCTCACACTAAGATACTAACTAGTAATCAACTACCTAAATAACTGGAGGAACATTATAGCAATACAGACTCAAGAGAGACCAGAGATACAAAAAAATGACACTCCCGAACAACTCAAGTTGACAATAGCATTAGATCCAATCTTCTGAAAGTATGACAACAAGGGTAGCCAGAATTGTCAGTTTAGGATCAAGGAACTCGCAGAAGTAGCACCATAATAAGGCCCGCTACTATCATCTGGGTCATCAGAATTCTGGCAAACAAATAGAAAAATCATAAAAACCTACGAACCATTAATCCTTTTGCACAGATTGGGTCAGTCAACTGAGCAATCGCACAACTGGCATTAACCTCATCTTCCTGAATGTGAGTGGACTAAACAGCCAACAGAAAGCCAAACTAAAGCCAAAGAATAAAGGTACAAAGATCATCCGATCAATTCATATGTGAAGCCAGAAAAAATCGGCTGCTTACTCCGACAGATAAGACACTCATCAAGGACACAGAACTGGATTCAAAGCCATAGAGTCCCTGTTAAACTGAACATTCACACACTAGAAATAAGCTCACCACTGAAATTGTGAGGATTGGTCAGCTAGACAGAGAACAGTGTAACCTTGAAAAATCAACACCAAGCCCATTGATCAGTCCTTATGCACATCCTGATACCTGCAGCATAAAAAGAAGAGGGCCAAAGCAGAAACACAACCCCCCATCTCTCTTCATCTTTTCGGATTTATTTTTCCTGTTGTCCCATGATTCCTCGAACTCTAGGGATTCAACCACCAAACGGTCAGATTCAATACTTGAACAAGAGTCATCCATGGAGCCATCATCTTCCTCGAAAAGTTGTTCTTTTCTAAGTTGGTAGTCAGCAGAGAAGCTGCCACTTTCCCAGATTTTATTAACCTTTCAAGATTCATAGAAGCTACGAGCAAACTCCAGTTCCCATTCTAGATTGAAACTATCAAGATTGCATATCAGGGAAGACCCAAACATGTTCGGTTCCATAATCCCATCTCTAATAGCTTTGGGTATATGATCGTAGGTCGATGTACTACAAGTAATGACAATGTCTTAAACCTGCTGAGCAATGAGATTCTGTAAGCAATCGTCGTCTTCAATAGTATCACCCATCAACGATGACGAACCCCTTAGCTCTGTAGAAGCAATATCCGCCTTCTCTGAAGAGGCATTTAAACAAACACCTTTCTTCTTCCCGTACCTAACCTGCAGATCGTTGTCCGGAGGAGGTTTCCTGGCCTTTGACGGGCAGGAAGAAGCTCTGTGACCGAACAGCTTGCAATTAGGGCACGAAGCAGGTTTCGAAACTATCTTGGTTTTCAGTTGCTTGACGATGGAGTCCACTTCAACCTTAGTCGACTTGGGCAAGGCGGAGCCACTACACACTTCAACGCAGGCTGCTGCAGCGCCAAGGCATCCAGTAGTCATGGAGATATCATCATAGTCCACTGGCCTCCCTATTGTACTCACAACTTTTGCAATGTTGTCACGCGTCCAAGGAACACTGGCATTCTCGATTTTAACCCAGATCGGAACCTAAGAGAAGGGCAGAGGGGGAAGAGGAGTGACAGGCTTCCACTTATGGGCAATAAGCAGTGACCCGTCCATGAACCATGGTGCCTCATCCAACACTCGATCACTCTTAGTTTTGGATGGCAACTTGATTATGAACCCCTTCCTCTCTTCAGCGAAGATCTCAACAGACCCGCTGGGATGCCATTGCCTTCTAATCCACCCTGCCAGTTGCTCCTGATAGGGTTTCTTTCCTACAAACCGAACGGAGACAAATTCTCCACAATCCGGTACAGGGCACTCCAGACTAGAGATCGAAGCATACTTTGCTCCGTCCCTGAGAACTGGTTCAACCTAGTCGATGGCAGCAACCCCTTCAACCTCTCGATCTTGTCTACTAGAGATCAACCAGTCAGCGATCTGAGGAGCAGTGGTTGCTTCGTTTTCAGGGTGGGATGGCGGGGAGGAATAGGAAGAAGTTGTTGTTGCCTCCTTTCCTTTAGGTTTTGCGGGCGAATAAGAATGACCAGGATAGATCTGCTTGCCTCCATCTCCAGATTCTACTAATGAACGATCTGGAGGATTCGTCGAAGACGGCTCAACAGCAGCATGGATCTTCTCCCCACGACCGCTAGGGATTTGCCCCCTACCTCACCCACGCCCTCCGCGTCCCCGAGCCATCCCAATATATACTTAATGTTGCCTGGACAACAGTACTA
Source organism: Alisma plantago-aquatica (assembly GCA_963693085.1). Taxonomy (NCBI): domain Eukaryota; kingdom Viridiplantae; phylum Streptophyta; class Magnoliopsida; order Alismatales; family Alismataceae; genus Alisma; species Alisma plantago-aquatica. The sequence continues at coordinate 476,691,974 of OY856411.1, forward strand.
AACTAACTTAGAATAAGTAATATTTGGTCTGAATGTCAAAGCCATGAATTAGTTTGGTAAAAATTAAGTAGACCATGATGACCTTTAGGACACAAGTGAGTTCCATCAACCAATCAAAATGCCATAATAAGGGCCAGGGACAATATGTTCAGGAAAAGGTGTACCAAATGGAAATCATACCTTGTTTAGGGATAAGCTAATTAAATAGTTTGGCCACACCATATTGTAATGAAATAGTTGGTGTGGGCAATAAAATTTCTACAAACCTAGTGGGTTGTGTGGAGCCAACCAATCAGGTTGACAAAAAGTGCATGAACTGAACATGGACAAAGTTAACCGATTAGGTCAGTGTGTAAGTATCATCCACAAGTATGCTAACAATGCCAGGACAACCATATGAAACTAGCTAAACATCAAATCCATGAATTAAATTGTGGAAAAATGAGTAAACCATAATGACATGCCCTAAGGTGGATAATATGTTTCGATAAAGTCATAGGGAATGTGAAACATACCCTATTTAGGGATAGGTAAAATTAAACAGTAAGGTGGCACCACATTGTTAATGAAACATTTGGTGTGGGAACACAATATCCAGTCACAACATCAAAGTGGTGAATTAATTTGGAAAGAATTGAGTAAAAATAATGACATGTCCTATCAAAACACCATGACAAGGAATTTATACATGTCCTGAACATGGATAGTGTGTTTAGGATAAGGCATACTAAATGGAAATAATACCCTATTTAGGGATCACAACCCTAATTATTTAGAAAATGAACCAAAAACCTAACTCTGGTCAAAAACATGTTCTTCTAAACTATTTTAGAATACCACATGACGTAGAGACACTCCAAAAAAAACTCTAATTCACAAATAAAAATATAGTTTATGTTCGGTCTTATGGTTTCAGTATGTTGAGACAAATAAAAAACTAAAACTAAAACACACAATGATAATATGAAAATATGTAATAGATAAATACAAGTATTAAATAAGTAGGGTTACTAATTAATTAATGTTACTAAATAAATAGAGTTACTAAATAAGTTAGGGTTACATAACAAGATAAGTCAATTGGATGTACTAAGTTAGGATTACTAAACAAATAGACTTACTAAGTAAATAGGGTAAGTATATAATTATGGTTACTACATATTTATGATTACAAACAAGTTATTAAACATACATGGGTACTATATAATTATGGTTACTGAATAATTTCATTTTCTAAATAATAAGGGTTATAAGATGGTTTTTTTTGGAGTACCAAGTTAGGGATACTAAAAAACAGAGTTACTAAACAATTTAGGGTTACTAAATAATTAGGGTTACTAAAAAAATTAGTGTTTATCAATAATTATGATTTATAATTAGTTATGGTTACTAAATAATTTTGGAATGCTAAATAAATCCAAGCTACCAACTAGTTAGGGTAACTATATAATTTTGGTTACTACATAATCAGGGTAACAAATAGGGATATGAAATATGATTGGTTACTATAATATTAGGGTTACTGGATAATTTATTTTTTAAATAATTAAGGTTAAAAAATACATTGTTTGGAGTTACTAAATAAATTAGGGTTACTAAATAAATCAGGATCACATAACAAACTAGGGTTAATAAAGAATTATTATTTGTAATTAGTTATGGTTACCAGATAATTTTCGGATGCTAAATCAATTTGAGGTACCAACTAATTAGGGTAACTACATAATCAAAGGTTACAAATAGGGTTCCTAAATATGACCAGTTACTCTATAATTTGGATTATTGAATCTAAATAATTAGGAATACAAAATAATTGGGTTTGGAGTACTAAGTTAGGGTCACTAAATAAATAGAGTTACTAAACAAATTAGGGTTGCTAAATAAATCAGGGTTACATAACTGCATGTAGTAAAATAGAAATGCAAACATTTTTCGACCAGTCTCAGATACTCAAGTTAATTGTTTCTTTCTATATGTTACTTTCTATAATATAGAATAGATGTTCCATATGAATAAGACATTGTCAAACTCAAGGATGGGTCAGAGATTGCTAGGGAGAATCGGCCTTCATCATAGGATTGGGCATTTTGGCTCTGGAGGAATAACATTCCTTCATATGATTTGGGCAATTGGGCTATGGAGAATGTTGGATGTAGTCTTGTAAATTTTTGACATGTCCAATGGATGTATTGACAATCAACTCTTACCTTGAAAATTTGAGAAACTGGAAAATAGAGATATAAATGCATACTAAAAAAAGAATGACAGTTTATGAATGTAGAATATTACTGAACTAAAATTAATGACTTTTTTGAATTTGTAAAACATCTTAATGAGGGATCTATCAAGATTATGGAAATTAGAGACAATATAAATTTTTGAAAATCTGACAAAACCAGAGTCTAGAAATCATAATAAATCAAATGAATTGCCACTGACAATCACTTGTTTGGGAAGTAGGGTAAACCAATTGACTGAATGGTGTTGTGTTCAGGTCAAAAAATATCACCAATGGTGTTCACAATAAATATGTGGAAAACAAAACAATGACAAATGTACATCAGCACACGTTCACAACCAAAGTTTTGGAAAGTAGGCAAGCTGGCACCAGAAAATAACAACTACATCAATGTCATAGTGGGCAAGATGATGAGGGCAAACAACTACAAAAACAATATGATCAAAATTCAGGAAAATGTGGCATAAAACAAAGTGGTGGCTATACTGAAATCCAATATAGTATAATCCAAAAATTGATATTATGTGAAATTTAGACACATGTTGATTATGTAGAACATAGTAACCATGCTTTTGGTGGATGTATAGAATAATAAAATTGGTGGATGTATCTATGGTTATGTTTTGCTATTGAAACGCACTTGTAGGACTCATGAGTAGTATTTGCAATGAAAAAATTTAAATATAACCCAATAAGAGAGAGAAAATTGATTAAAAATCAGGTGATTCCCTGGTGTTCGATGAGAAATATTGCATCCTAGTACGTCAAAGAATGTTGTTATTATTTGTATACAACCAACAACCACAAATATATGATTATTTCATAGGAGTATTCAAAAATAGTCCAGGCATTTCAAAATGATTCAAGCATATCAGAATTAGGTTGATGAAAAAGTTTTATGTTGAAATTAGGCACATCATATTTCAATAACATTGAAGACTCAAAAAAAAAATTGTTATTACTCATACGACATTTACTCTAAATTACAACCAATAATCTCGCAAATACGTGAATCTAGATTGGAGAGAAGAGACTACATTAAGAATGGCCCTGAATCAAGCAGCACAAGCCAAAAAGGAAATAAATAATAAAGCATGAGTATAATTGTCAGATCAAAATAAGAATGAAATGAAGATTTAAAATGGGAATGAAGGTCACTCACCTCTTCACAAAGGAACACAATTCGGATTAGTAAGGAACAGCAGCAAAAGCTTCAGAGAAGACCTGGTAGAGGATGCAGAGATGTATGGAAAGCAACTCAATGATTTGAAGTACAGCAATATAGTCGTCGGGAAGCCATTTCCCTGACTAGGGTTTCTACTGAACATGTTCGTTGACACGATAGGTCGATGCTAAGATGAGAGAAGAGGGTGTCCGAAAGTGACAGGACATGAGCGCATCAGGCTTACCTTACTTTTGCATGCATAGCCCGCCCTTGTAGCCCGGTGGTGGAAGACCTAATAGGTTCTCTCTGTGACCTGGGAGAAGTAGCCGCCATTGATACACTCCACAACATGGGAGAGGTAGCTGGCATTGATTCGTGCAACGACTCCCTCAGGAGGAGAAGACAACATCAGAGGTAGAGGGAGAGGGGCAAGGGAGAGGGAGTTGTGATTTTGCATCATAACCCCGATCGAGAAATAAAATCATGCATCCAGCGTGATCGACTTGGTCCGGATAACGGAACACCAAAACAGAGGAGAATTGGAGTTGAGAAACAAACACCTTTCTTAACCAATCGGACCAGATTTCACAGATGTGGTACTAAAAAGACAGCATGGAAATCTAGACTATATCACATGCCAAACATAGACTTAGCCCCTATTTGGGACCAGACTGGGATTTTGTAGTCTGGACTGGATTAGACAGGGTTAGTCAGGATTCAGTCTGATTCTGTTTGGCAACCCAGTCTGATTCTGTTTGGCATCCCAGTCTGATTATGGTCAACTGGTCTGATTTGAGTCTGATTGCAGTCTGATTATGTTTGGCTACTAGGCTGGATTCAATCTGATTTTGTTTGGCAACTTAGTCAGTATCTGCTGATTCTGTCCTAATGTTGTAGAATTGTTTTAATAAGAGTAAGGAATTTGTAGTTGTGCTGCCGCTTAAGCAGAAGGGCAATTTTTTTAAAATAATCAATGTAGATTTTGTGAATTTTGTGAATGTCATTTTTGTACTTAGGAAAACTAAACATAATATATGAGTATGGTCATAAGTACATGATGATTTAAAATAAACCAACTGTATTGTTATCTTCGATTGTTGTGTATATTGTAAATAGGTAGCATTTTACATATTTGATCCAAGAAATGTAAAATGAAAAGATTATTGAAATTGTCCTGTTATCTTGTTATATACCTATAAATAAGTGAGGAGTGCGACTTAGAAAATATATCCTATCTGTAGCCTCTAACTCAAAATCATATATTGTTTAATCTTTGTGGACATGCTCTAATTTTCTAAATTTTAATCAGTTCGTTCTCTTTTAATTGTACATTAAATTAACATGAATATTAATACGGATGCAAAGAAAATTGCGATATGCCAAGTAATGTGTGTAACACCTTGATATTATTGTTGTTTTAATGAAAGATAACATTCAAATATAATTGCATAAAGAATGTATTATATACTAAATAATAAATAAATAATATATAAAATGCATAATTTATGCATTTAAATTCAATGGTAGAAAACGTGTGTAGCATGTCTATAGCAGAACTTAATACCACATAAAAATACAGATTATAACTTATTAGTTTCCGGGAAAATACATCTCTAACATACAAACTGAGGGACACAAAGGAGAGGTATGCCCTAGACCTAGACATAGACACCACTACACAATCTAAGATGGTGAGCAAGCAGCCACTGTGGGGGATAAGCTTTGATCCCAGGTAGGAACATCCTAGTCAGCCAACTTCATGGCCTCGTCATACTCATCCCATGACACAGGACAGGCTTCGTTCAACAACTGATTGGTTTCCTGTTTGATGGTGTCTTTTGGCCACTTGAACAGCAATGACAGATGGTGAATAGGAAGAGTAACACCCTTGGCTTGTTCGTGGCTCCCATTTGTGCCCTCATCACGTGTAGGCTCACAAAATTTTTCTTGCAAACAAGGTTTTCTTCTACATATTTTTGAATCTTTGACGGAGACATCAATAATTTTTCAAACTTTGTCCTTGCCTTTGACTGTGACTGCGATGACGACATCTATAGTTAATAAATAAATATAAGTATTAGCAAATATCAATAATAGTAAGATCATTGTGACAATATTGAATACAAATTAATGCTTCAAACAAACTTAGCTACAAACAAGTAAGAACGTGATGTATGCCTTCAATACATAACAATAAAGTAGAAGTCTTTCAAGTGATGGTCCAAACAAAACAATGCAACACATAAGTTTTGCAACTAAATGTTGCAAAGTAAACACAAACAACTACAATATTGTGGAAATATATTGCAAGTTCATGTGTTACTTTCGCCGTCTAACGTGGTTGTTTGATTCACTCATCGGTGTTAATAAGGTATTCAACAACCCCAGGTGGGTAAATGCGACGAGTCGTCACAAAGTTGCGTTGCATGGCCAATGGCAGGGGAGGCAATAAATCTCCCAAAATAAAAATATTGTCTCTTATGAACTCTCTCCTTATGTGTTGCCATCTTATCTACAACTCAGTCAAATATATGTAAGGCCCCCCAGTTATGTTTCGGAAGTCACATCATGCCTCCATCCAAGCATGTGTAGTATATACTCTATTAACACATCTCCCCAACTCATATTGGTTTCTCATCATACCTCTGAGAACCATATCAAGCTCCGTACACCACATAAAATAAGGCGTCGTTGGAGGCCCAGCCATATTACAGATTATGTAAGTAATATATTTTAGACGTAAGGGTGTATCGCACAATTAAGGGAATATAATATGCATATTCAGTACTAACTAACATTCAGCAACATCACGATGAAAAAACATACACCCTCCATAAAACATACACCAACATTACGATAAATAACAAAAGCTTGTTAATGTAGTACAACAGATGAATTAAGAAAGATTTAATGTTAAAAACATCAAATGGTAGACAATGTCAATCGAGAAGACAAACTAAATGTAGCTCTTCTATTCAACATTATGGCATCACCGTGGGTGAAGGAATGTCCAAAAGAAGACTACAATCTTCCTCCAGACTGGCAACATAGCGTTCGAGAACCTCATGCTCATATTTTTTTGGGTGTATATATCTTCGTAGTTGTGATGAATTTCAACAAAGTCCTTCATGTTCATTGCCTCACCCCACAATGACTTGCATTCGATAGTTAGTAACATAATCTCAGCTTTCAAATAATCAATTGTTGGGGGGAGATCAACTGCCCAACGGAAGTATCTGCACCGAACTTTTCCCTATAATGTATTATAAAGTTTAAGTGAATGACAAAGAATGTGCAGTGTACACAAGGGCAACCTATTATGTATGTTACTAGCGCACCTTATGAGAGGGACATATGTAATACATTTCGCCTTGCCTTTCACTCAGAATGCCAAAATCATACAACCATGCATCCTATGTGTTAAGCCGCAAGGCTGCATCTAACACACAATCACACCTCAGAACTTCAGATGGATTCATAGACATCTAAAACATGATTGGTGATTAGTCAAATAATGTCGAGTTCGGAACATAGATTTCAAATAAAAATTTCTGAACATAAAATAAGCCTAACTACTTGTTCAAACATAAAAGAGAATTCAGTACGAAAGGTTGTTCTACATCTATCATGTATTGTATCCATCCTCATTTGAAGAGTCATTATTTCTCGTGATGTGATGTCGTTGGTGAAGATATTGGCACCTCTCCCGTAGAGAAGAAATATCTTGTTGGAGCCTATCGGTGTCTTCTCTTGTCGAACTGACAAAGTCACATTGTTCAGATAATATCTTGCGTTTGTTGCGTGCATATGCAAGTTGTGTTAGCATAGCATCCCTAACTGTAGTAAGTGTGACAACTTTGGGTGGCACACGCTGCGTGGGCAATCTCATCTGACATCTGTTCGAAACAAGACCCCTACCACATGTAAAATACGGTCTGTGGGGGTTGTTATTTTCAAAATGTCCATTTCATGCGTATGCGGCATCCATTTACACGCGTACAGTGCATTGAAGGCCACATGTACAGCAAGGCATTCCATTCTCCATTTCAAGACAACCTACCGAAACATTATGTCATGTATATTATTAGGATCTAGTAAAAAGTTTATAAAATAAACAACTAAAGGCTACAAAGTTATGTGGTGGGTGATTTATCAAATAATGTCAAAGACTATTACAAATACAACTGTAGGTCTATGGGCATCCCATAGAAAATTAGAAATGGGTTCACGTAAACGATCGCACTCCCTTGAATCAGCCTGACTTGTTTGTTGGAGGGAACTCAGGTCAACCCCAGAAGGGGGGACGGCATATGTTGAAATGTCATCTGGGAGTTCGTCCATGATACTATCGCCATCATGTTGGCGGCGTATGAAATTGTGGAGGATACAACAAGCCATTACGAGGCGACACTCTGAATGTATGGGATATGTCGCCCCCTTTTTAAGGTAGGCAAACCACCGCTTCAGCACCCCAAATGCTCTTTCTACAACATTACGTAATTGTGCGTGGTGGTGGTTGAACATCTCCTTCTTGTTGGTGTAGGCATGTCTATTTCCTCGGTACTCAGAAATATGGTAAGCTGTGTTGCGATACGGTACAAGGAATTGTCGAGTGTTGGCATACCCTGCATCAACTAGGTAAAACTTTTCTGGCAGAACTTTAAACCTGCCCATGGTCTTCGCTGATTGTAGGACCCATTGGTCAGCAGCCGATCCCTCCCACCCAGTTAGGACATATGTAAACTCCATGGAGAAGTCACCTACAGCCAAGACATTAAGAGAGACATTCCCTATTCTGTCTCAGTAGCGATTTTGCTTGTCTCGTTTAACCAAGACCGGGATGTGTGTTCCGTCGATTGCCCCGATGACATTCTATAACACCAAAATATGTCATAAACATACTAAATATTTCCAAATGATTAAAGATTGTAGGGGCTAACTATTACCTTGAAGTACGGGTAGAACCTTGGGGTCTCCAATATATGAGAATGTGTTGTCATGCATGTCATTGCAGTTTGCATGACAATATAGTCATTGGAAAACAAACACACAGCGTCCAAGACTTTGTTGAACTTTCTACTGATGGTCTCACCAGATTGAATGTAGTCCTCAGCCAAAGCACAATTTGTATGTCCATGTCCAACCATCTGTAGGAAGTAGCATACAGCCTCAACTGAAGTGACGCATCTAGTACTTCGTAACAAGGCCCGACTCTCAAGCTTGACCACAAGGGCTAATATAGTATGTGGTCTCATTTGGTATAGGTCATAAGCCCTTTTTCATGACAGTTTAATTTTCTAAGACCTTCTGGTGGCCACTCCTAATGCTAACTGACCTAGGTATTGTAGGTGGTATGTCGGAAATGTCATTGATGATGGAGTTTGCTATGGACTCAGCTATTGTATCAGCAATGAGATTAGTTGGACCAAAAGATTTATGTAGAATGTACGTGAGGAGGTCAGGTGTTTCTGTTTGGTCAGTGGTTGACATGATTCCTACAAGTGGAATCGTAGCAAGGTTGTCATGGCAATGACAAGGAAAAAATAACTACTCGACAATCATATGTAACCGTGGACATGTAAAATAATGGCTTGCAGGATACATAGTGAATTAGATTGAATGCAAAATAAAAGCATGGCAGTGAAATAAAATATTAAAATAATTAATCAATTTAGTTTGTATGGTAAAATAATGTCTGGATGGGAATAAAAATATTACAACAATTCAGCAAATTAGATTCAGCGGAAAGAAAATGTTTGGATGGGAAATAGATTATTACAACAATGAAAGAACTTTCTACTTATTTGTTGAGTTAAATGTCTGGCCATTAATCAAACGGATGTTCCCCCTTATGATCTGGAAGGGCCAACATCATTGGACGGAGTAAAAAATGCATGGTGAGATGACATAAATGACGATGGCATACTTGGTATGTTGTTGAAGTTGGGTGTTGGGGATTGTAGGAAAAATGCAAGGTGAGATGGCATAAATGAGGATGGCATTGAAGGTGTCGGTGTTGCATTGGCAGCTTGGGACCTTTCCCAAAGGTCTTGCAACCATATTGTTATCTTTTGAGGTGTGTCTATAAGGCTGAGGTAGATGTTGCGGTTTGTTGAGTCCTTGATGGTGTTCACAAGTGTTGTAAACACAGCAGTGGGGGCATCGGGGTAAGTGTCATGGAAATGTTGTAAGATGGTTGCAAACTCTTTCTTTTCAAAGGCTCTAGTTGCCAAACTAGTGTCTAACTCGTGAACCTTTGCATAAACTTGTGTGAATTCAGATAACACTTCATTTGAAAGCCCACATCGGTCTTGAGCCATTGATGGCCGCTTCTTGTGCCTAACGACATGAGGCCTCCCACCAACACTCAGTGTATCTGTTCCACCTCCCCCGATGTCTCCCTCACTTTGCATCCCATATGCAGCCATATTCGGTTCCCCTGATTGGCTTCCAGTATTCATGGGTGTCTCTGACCCATCTAAGTCGACATTGACATCATCCTCGGAGGCAACGTTAGAAGGGATTTGTGTGTCCATTGAAGACATTGCATGATGTCCTCTAGAAATGTTCCTCCCCTCCATCATCTCGATGTCATAGTAGTGGGGAAACAGCCGCTTAAGCAACCTAGCAAGGTGCTTGTTTGCCTAAGTATATGAAAAAAAATTACGAAATTTAAGTGTAAATATATGACATTACTTTTTTTGATTAAGGGACTGGTTATTGGGCATACCGCAAGGCTCTCCCTCCACTCAGGGCTTTCAGGCAGCGTGGGGATATGCTTAGTGTCATCCCATCCAATGCCACTCTTATTCGTCACAAGCTTCAAAGCGGCATAGTCCCTCCTCAAGTTCTTCCACCGAGTTTTGAGCTGGTCTATATTGCAGGCCATCTTCCCCATCCTATTTTGCATTTCCACAGTTGCCTCCCTAGTGAAATGACCGTTGACACACCTGCCTAGGTCATATTGTCTGTGCAATGTTGATACTAGAGCGGCATCAGACTCTCTTGCCCAAACAATACGAAACTTGGGGTCAGCGGAAGACATACCCCCACAGGTGCTACAATATATTATGACAATTACTATATAACATGTTTGATTTGTAGGGGCACATCCCATCACAATACACAAATCGTTATGCTAACAAGAAAATATTGTATTGTAGTACAGACAATAAACAGCCATCATACTGTAGAGACTAGGTTGATATATATATGGTGAAGTTGACATAACACTAGCAGAGCTAGGTCTTGATGAACAAATGTGCATGTGGTAAATTTCATATATATATATATATATATATATATATATATATATATATATATATATATATATATATATATATAATTACACTATGGAGAGTTTTTTTACTTATCTCAGCCTTGCATTATATCTTTTATCTTTTCAGAGAAAGTATGTACTTAGATAGTGGCGTCTAAGCTGCAATTACACTATGAAATAACCTTGTGCATCAGTTGCATATATTTTCTCTGTATATAGTAAAATCAATGTATGTATGTGAATATAAGTATAGTAGAAATAATAGAAAAGTAGTGACAACACATTATTTTCAACACATGTGGTGCATTTTACAATAAACAGATGAGTTCCCACTCAGTATATTTACTACAGTGGAATTTGATTCATGTCATCTGATTCATCTCAAATTGTACACGATAGCTATATTTAAAGATGTGTTTTGTTTGCTGATAAGATCTCTGTCTTGCATTACTTGCTATTCCAACGAAAGCATGTACTTGAATGGTGATGGATGAGCTGCAATTACACCAAAATTGCTCTATACACCAGCTACTACTATGTTGGTGTGTCCTGGAAGTATTATGTAACCAAACTTACTCTATACACCAAAATTGATTCCATTTTTTATAGAACTAGGTATTATGTAACAGAATCACTGCTAAATTGCACATGTCTATAAAAAATTGTTCTATTTCAGTGTAATGTATAGGTTCAGTGCATGGAAAGTCAACAACAAGCCATGATAGGATAATCCAAGCATATTTGTTTGATGACTTTCAAGCAAAAGAAATATTATCATATCATTTCAATGTTATAAATCATGACACATGGTAGGTATACCAAGAATACTACAAGTAATGTATAAATAAAGGTAGTTATTAGTACTCATTTTCGACCTATAATACTGCAATACTCATCAGTAGATTAAATTGATTCTTTTTTTACAGAGCTAGTTATTATGTAATAGAAACACTGCTAAATTGCACATGTATCTAAAAAAGTTGTTCTATTTCAGTGTAATCTACAGGTTCAGTGCATGGAAACTCAACAAGAACCCATGAAAGGATAATCCAAACAAAAACCCATGTATCTAAATTGCACATGTGTTGGGCTCTCTATTATGGCTAGGTCAAACTAGGGATGTGCAGGTGTATGTTCTTCTCTGCTCCAATCCCTTGCACCCCTTCTTGATGTATCATTGCTGCTTTTTGTAGCAAACTCCTCACGAGACCGAGTCATCTTCAAGTTCTTTTCCTCCTATATGAACAGAAGACACTATTAGATACACTGGAAGACACTAGAACATACTCTACTACCTTAGACCTATGTCTCTGTAGACTCAGTGAACCTAGAGCTCTGATACCACTAAATTGTGGCATCAAACTTATAGAAAACAGAATTTACTTAAGCGGAAGTGAATCATTTGTAGTGGATTACTGAAAATCACCAAAAATTAAAACTTTTTGCAACAAGATCCAAACACAGGAAACTCTTACAACAAGAACCATAGTATTACATATACATCCCTATTTGCAGTTACATTCCATGTAACATCTCTACTCGAGGATTACATACAACTATTGCTTTACCAAACTATACATAAGCAACATAACTTCGAGGCATTCAAGCCAAAATCTCAAGTCGATGATAAAAGCACTAACTACTAACTCTGATGACCTGAGAGTACAGAGACGACACATAGGACTCTCTAATTATACAAAACTTGGCAGCCAGTGCCTCCACCTGAGTTATCATTGTTGTCCCTGATACTGTTGCTACTTTTCTCTTGCTATTGGGTTCCTGCTTCTTCTTTTGTGTTTACCTAAAAACATTGGATCCCACGGGGGTGAGATAAGTGTAAATTGCCCCAACGGGAGATATAACTCTCTGCCAAAACATTGTTATAGTAATTTATTATAATAAAACTAAGTAAGAGTTCTTTCATATTAACAGTAGTATTACTCATTATATGAACAGAGTAAATTAATCTCCTTCTATGAGGAGAGCATTGTATCTACTCATGGTAGATTCATAATTCACACCTCTACTTGCATTGATTGTGAAGAAATATAAATAACATTTTTCAATAAGAGATGCATAAAAGAAATGTAACATCAGCCAATGAATTTCCGTACTCAATCCTTAAGAAAACATGCTATACGACTGATTACATTTTACAATCACACTTATGCCCTGAGGAGATGAGGTATACCTCTCATACTCCAACCGACCATTGTGAAGTCGAAATCAGTGCCATACAAGGTCAATGGTAGAGCCGGCTACCAAGACCTCCCTTATCTCGGTCAGTACGAGAATAAATGCAGGACATCTTGTGTCTCTGCTAAATAGCTTTCTAGGGTATATTAGCAACTTCGCTATTAGAGTTACAGTGGCGTGCTGCACTCTCTTCGCAATCGTGAGATTTCTTGTTTATCTCCATCGATCCGACATTAATATTATTGGGACATGTGTACTGCATTTGTCCCAATCATCGGGAGATTTGTAGTACATCTATCCCGGTACAAATAATGAAGGATTGAGAGGTTTAATGTTTACCTTTCCTCAATTCCCTCATTAGGACGTCAGGATACATTCGCCCATTGCCCCCACATATTCAAAATATGCATTATGGGTTTTGCCGCAGAGCACCCGTTTCACCAACTAGCAATTTCTTACACTGATGGTTATATGGCCATGGCTCTACATGATATGATTTCACTTGATTAATTAAGTACATTAGCATATTCTTTTAGCATCAGTCAAGTTCTCAAACATAACTTATTCAGACAAGTGCTATAAAGAAATATGTACTATTTCATCCATCACTTCTCAGTCTTTATAAGACATTGGGATCTCAGTCCCTCATTTCATTTCTTTGAAAGTTCACATCTCTCAATAACATCATTATCATACTTATCAAGTTTGGGTATTCATAACCACAATTCATCACTATCATTGTTACCACTTGTTAGGTAACTATTACCTTCAAGTCCTCAGACCGAGGTGTACATAGTACTTGTTACACAAGTATCTCACATGGCTCACAAGGCCTTAAGTATTTTATCACCTTTTATTAGGCAACAGTTTATTCATGGAATTCATAAGGTCCATACACATTTCGTTACTTTTACTAAGCAACAACAACATTAGCCACATAAGGCCATTCAACATAGTTATTATATGAATGTCATAGCCCAAATCTGGCTATGTTCATCATCTCATGATGTCTACATGATTAATAGACATGATAATAATCATGTAAGTCATTTGTCACATCATATGAAACATCAGTAACACCACCATCCTTTATCAGGATTAGGGTTATCTGTCAATTAGGGCTTTCCATTCCCTTTTCCCAAAATTAGGGTTAGTGTTTCCCATCTTACATTAATTAGGGTTTCATGCTCACCTTATTAGTTCAACCCTAATATATTGTTCCACACCTCTGGAAGTATTTAAAGATATCATAAGTATTTGCTTATGATCACTATTCTCATCATATATCATTAATGATCATCAATTCAAGGCATGAGTTCATTTCTCATCCTTGTCATGGTATGATTACATCATACTCATTGATTTGGCTTAGCCCATTCTCAAGGTATATTAGTCAACATTTATCAAAGTACATTGAGTTCATTACATCCTTATTGTAACAATTACATATCACACACTCCATGTGTTTCTTATTCAAGAATATTGGATTAGTGGTTCATCAAGGAATGTCTATCCTGAAATGTTGAATGTGATATCTATCATATCATGATGTATCACTTTCTTCTCATATCCTTCTTACTTAAATAATTCAGCTATCTTTGTATTAAGGTATTTCCCTTCTTAATACTTTACCCACTAACTTGTCACTTTCATCATATAGTACATAGGTCACATATTAGAATTGTCCAACCATCTTTAGTGATATGGACTTATCCCATGATTAGGCATTGTTTATATAGAATAAATCATTATCAACTATGTTAGGTATTTCAACTCTTAGGATGTTATCCACATCATTATTTAGTATAGCATGCATCATTGCTAAGAGTTTCATGTTCTAATCATTGTAAGGTGTATAGGTTGTTACACATGTATAGAGTTGATTGTATAAAGATCTAGGCATCATCTTGTCTCTTAGCCCCTTATTCACTAAAATATCCACATTACCATTCATATGGTTCATCAACCTTACCCTTCATGTTTATAACATTTTCATCTTATTTAATTATATTAGCTACACCCCTCTTTGGTGTACTGGCTATTAAACCATCACTAGGGTTTCACATATCATAGTATCATTACATGACATCATCCTAGATTGAGTCTTACATCACCTCATTGCATCAGGGTTTCATATAGCATCATTCTAATTTAGGGTTTCATATAGCATTACCCTAGATCAGGGTTTCTCATTCCATAACCCACAATTAGGATTTACTATTCACATCACATTACCCTAGATTAGGGTTTCTCATAATATCAACCTTAATTAGGGGTTCTCATAACATTACCCTCAATTAGGATTTATCATGGATTCACCCTCAATTAGGGTTTTACATGGAATCATCCTCAATTAGGGTTTAACATGGAATCACCCTCAATTAGGGTTTTAGATTCAATAACCCACAATTAGGGTTAGGATTCATTGGCCTTCATAATTAGGGTTTCATGATCTCACTATAAAGGATCATACCCTAATTAGACATCCATTCATATTGGAAGTTCACTACTTGATTATCAATCATGTAGGAAATCTTCTCTTTCATCTTATATAAGATGATGTTTGCTTTAGTCTTAATTAGGTTAAGTCAACTCACTCTTGAAGAAGAATTGACATCATGGGTTATGTCATTATCACCATGATCATTAAGGCTTAATTATTCAAAGGGTATTGTTATAACCCCAATTTTTTTGGGTTCAAGTGCTGAGAAATATATTTTCTCATATTAAAGATGTTTGAACAAATAATCATATATTTGGTTGAGAATAATTGGATTTCGTTTAAAATAGCCTTGTTATTTGATTTGTGGGCTTTATTGGCTATTGGGCCCAATAAAAAGGAAAATAACAAAGGAAATTCAATTAGTAAATGGATAATTGAATATTCGAGAAAAGAAATATGTGGAAACCTCTAGAAGGAAAATCCAAAGAGGATTTCGTGCCTATTGGGTTCCTTGGGTTTCAAGGAGTACAAAGTGGCATAAAGAAAGCAATAAGAAAAGAAAAGATTAATTAAGTATTTCTTTATGAAGGAAGAAATTAGAAAATAATGATAAAATGTGGAAAATAAGTTGAAAGAGGCATAAATGATATTTCTTGGGGCAATTTCGTATCCCAAGGATTTCTATTGATAAAAGGAATACCAATGAGGGAAATAAAAGAGAAATAAAGAGAAATTCTCAAAAAGAGATATCTTAATAAGAAATGAACATGATAATGTAAAATAATGCATATAGATGCATTAAGAAAGATAATGAGTATTCCAATAAAATGAATTTCGAAATAATGGAGTATCTTGGGGTCTAAGGAGTCCCAATGAAGAGGAAAGAAAGAGAAAATACTAAAAAGGCAAAATAATAGGATAATGTGTTGCTTCTTTAATGAATTATAGGGAATTGTTTAAAAATATGATATTTTCTATAAAGGAAAATAGGAATTTGTGCCAAAACATTAAAAAGCAACTATAAAGTAAATAAGAGAGGAGGAATTTTGAAGTCCTAATATCCAAGTAATAGGATATATCAAAGGAGAGAGAGAGAGAGAGAAGAATGGCTTCTGTTTGAAGGAAAACGAATCCTATTAGAAGAGGGACTACGTTTCTTTAAGGAAAGTATTCCTAGGGCTTTGTTGACTTCCCCTATATAAAGGGTAAGACTTTGGGATGAGTTCCAGCGAGTTTCCACCCCTCCCACTGTCTTCCCTATCTTCTTCTTGTTTCTCTTCACCGAAACCCTAACCATAAGGGTATGGTTTTAACCCTACAGCCACGAGGGGCCATGGTGTCGTTCTAATGGAAGCATGAAGTCCCACCGTTGACCTGTGGACGTTTGAGCAGCGTTCTGTTGCTCCTGATCTGCGTGAGTTTGCCAGAGGGCTGCAGCATGGTTGCAGGTTGTAGGCCCAAGCGCCGCACCCTCCCCTGACCATCTGGACTCTGACTGCAGCATGGGCGGGTGTGGAGGAGGCCGTCGGAGGTGGGGAGGTCCTCCGTGATGTCCGATAAGGACCGGATGAGGGGGGGCGAGCTCCACCTTTGGCCGCTAGGGCGTCCGTGGCTGGAAGACGCGAGGAAGACGATGACAGGGTCTCGTGGATGAGAATGCCCCTTCGCGGGCTACAGAACCCTACACTTAACGGAGGGCAGAATCGTAATTGGGTTATATTTCCCAAAGGGGCGCGTTGCATGGCTATGTTGACGTGTCAGCATGCTATTGGCCAAGTAAGTATTTTTCTTGCAAAATTCGTAACTTAAGATTCGTAGCCCGGATGACAAAAAGTTATATATGAAAGTTGATCCTCAGAATGAGAGGAATCCAAATAAATTATGTTTGAAGTCTGATTCTATTTTCTATCCGAAAATTAATGGAAGTAATCATCTTTAGTACTTTAAAGATTAAAGAACCCTAATCTGATATGATTAATGTGTTTAATAGGGTTTAATGGATCTTTAGAGTTGATATTAATCTGTTAAATGTAAAAAGGAACATTGAGTTTAAAAAAAAAAAGAACTTTTCACGTGATTAGTCTAATTTAGAGTTTATATGCTTGAAATTGGAAAAGTACATAAAGTTATCATCTTTAATGATTTAACTAAGGAAAAACCCTTAGATTTGATGATAGATGGATAATTCTAGCTGATATTAACATGTTGTTAATAAAAGTGAAAATAGGATTTAAAAAGATGATCTTTTTATATAGTTGGTTTAATTTAGGGTTCTATGTACGTGAATATGCTTTAATGGGATTAGAAACCCTAATTTATGTTGACATGAATTCTAATGGTTTTAATTGTACAAATCAAAGAATAAAATAGAGATGTGATGATTTGAAGATAAATTGAGTATCAAAGATCTTTAATGTGAATTATTTGGATAATTAGTGTTTTCTAGTGTATAAAAGTGGAAATAGTAATAAATAAGGTTCATATATGTGAGTTGAACTATAATGAAATATGATTTGTCAATTTGAAAGGAACCGAAGGTAATAATTAGCATTAATGTTTTGGATATGACCTAAAAGGATAAAGATAATAGTTTTAGTGTAAAAGAAACATATTAGACTCATTTGACATTCAATTGTGCCTATGATGCAGAAATTAGGGTTTGTGAACTAAAAGAACATTAAAAGTGATAAATGCATAATGAAGGCTAAAACTCTAATAAAACCCTAAAGTTGGCCTAGAAATCATAAGGTGGAATCCAAGTTGATCTTGAGGATGTTTTGAATAAAACAATGACACTTGGATGTTATGCATTATTTTCAGGATATTGTTGATTGCTTGTTAATTGTGTTGAATGTTGATGCATGGACATCAAGTTACTATGGATCAGGTATGTGGTTACGATTATGAATAATCGCTATAGTCTTCCGATGGATTCCCGGGTGTTTAATCATATTGAATGCAACTAAACTGTTGGATGTTTATTTATTTCATGCCACTATAAAGTGACTATGATTATCACCATAAATGTACATATATAACTGGCTAGATCTGGGTCCACCCCTGTTACTTTGAAAAGGCTAAAAAAGGGGTAATCCTAGAGCAAGGTCTAGGTTACCGTGAGTTAGAGACTCTTTAGCAAATCCCGAGTTAAGGAGTGGTCTACTTACGAGTAGTGCCATGTGACTCAACCCTAGAAATTGGTTCACTTATAGGTGGATCATGAGGGGTTTAATGGGGACAATACAGAGAATAGGGTACCCTTGGATCGCAGAGTTATATTTAAAATGTAATCTTGATTGTTAAATGATTAATTGAATGATTACATGGTTATCATAGTTGCATGATTATCTGTTTCCCCCATATACCAGCTTCGGCTGACCGACGTTTTGTTTGTCGGCGTTTTAGGTACAATGAAAAGAACAAACAGTAAAGTGGCACATGTGATACTAAAAGAGAATTAAAGTACAAAGGAGGATTAGATATATTAGTATCGGTGTGGATAGAAGTTTAGAGATCCAAGTTTTCAAAAGGTATGTATAGAAAAATTTTATTACCATTTTCAGTATAGTCTGTTAGAATTTAATAATTGTTTATGGTTATATGTCGAACCTTTGATCCGGGATTAATGGGTGCGGCTCAACCTCTTGGTCTCCCTTAATTGGGGGTTATCGGGAGGTGGGGTCGTAACAGGTACTAATTACCATACCCCATTAAGATGTAATTACTATAATCATCTTTGATTACATCATGTATTAATCAACTAATCACTTTGTCCTTTAACCACTTTAAGTACCCATGCAGTTTTGGTTAATTATCCACCAAATGTTCTTGGTCACATAGACCCCAAATGGTCTTGACCAAATCAGACCTCAAACGGTCTTGCACAAAAACATCCAAACAGTCTAAGACTGTTTAGACCTCCAAACGGTCTTGAACAACCAATGAAACTGTTTGCTAAAGTACCACGTTGAAACTATTTAGTAAAGTAGGTGGTGGAGACCGTTTGCCAAAGTTGGATCTTTGAAACTGTTTACTAAAGTTGACCCTCAAGATTGTTTGCTAAAGGTGGTCTTCAAGATTGTTTGCGAAAGGTGACCTTCAAGATCGTTTGTTAAAGTGAAACTTTAAAACCACATGACCTCAACCGGTTTGGGATCGTTTGGTCCCAAACGGTCTTGAGACCGTTTGGTCCAAACCTCCTCAAAACCGCATAGACCAATAATGGTCTCAACCAATCAAATAAGATTAAGGTTTCCAATGTTGATTCCTTCAACCATTGAATTCATGTAACCAATCATCAATTGGACCTATCACCATACTTCAATTGAGTTAATTAGGTCATCTTTCAACTGATTTGACCCTTAGTTGACCCTCAATTGGTCATCAATTAGGGTTTAAATCAATTGGATTAGGGTTTGGAATCGACGATCCTTCAACATTAATCAATGTGTAACTAGTTACTTTGAAACCATTGAACCATCAACCAAATTGAACATGACCTGACCCCAAACGGTCTTCAGGTCGTTTGGATGACCTCCAAATGGTCTTGAGACCGTTTTCCCATGTCAACATCAAAATCCAAGTCAACCAATTAGGGTTTGGTTCATTGGATTGCTCACCAAAATCGGCAAGTGATTACTCTTCAACCAAGTACCACTAGATCTTCAATTGCTCAACCATACCTAATCCTAGTCCTTCAAATGGTCTTGGGAGATCACAAAACGGTCTTGAGACCGTTTGGGTGATCCCCAAACATTTTTGAAACCGTTTGGGTGAATCAACCCAAGTTTCAAACTCAACCACTTATGAAATCAGCATTCAACCCGATTAGGGTTTAGGTAATTGATGGACCTTCAATTCATGAACCAATTGGAGTTAATCAATAATAATTTATGGGTCATTAACCTACATTATTTTCAATAGATCTCCAAATGGTCAACCCTTGGTCAATGCCATCAAATGGTTTGAAACTGTTTCCCTCCATGCGGTTTGATGAAACTGTTTCATTCCAAACAGTTTAAAACTGTTTGCTCCCAAACGGTTTGGGAAACCGTTTGAGCAACAAAAAGGAAACCATTTGGTAAAGTAGTTCTTTGGATAATCATCTAGGATGATGTCATCATCGTCCTCCTTCATTCAACCAAGAATTGTTGTTGTTCTTCATGGGAGTTTAAGCAAGAACTCAAAAGAGTATTAAAAGAAGAAAAGTAACCAACGATTATTATAGAAAAGAGTGAAATAGCAATGGTTAAGGGTTTGAGTTATAAAACCCACCTCTAGAACTGATCCCAAGCTCCAAGCTACATGGTTTAATGGTGGATGGAGTTCCAACAACTGTCCAAGGTCCGTCCTTGAGCCTTTGGATGTGCAAGATGGCTAAGATTGGAAATCGGGTGAAGAAAACCAATAATCAAGCATTGCTTTAGGGTTTTCACCATGAATCTGAAGTAGAAGATGATCAAAACTTACCAACAGGTTATGGTCATCTTCTCCTGCTCCTGAAATCTTCTTTGGTCGGCTAAAGCAAAGATGGGAAGAGGTAACTAAGGAAATGATCCTTATGTGTATTGGAAAAAGATATACATAAGGGATTTTTCAAGGAAAGAGAAAAAGAGAATTATGTTCTTTAATTTCAAAAATAATTTCCACCATACTCCCCTCCATTTCTTGTCCACGAATACATCTTATTTATCTTGCAAAACCTCTCCATTATCCAAAGATTAATGGAAAAGGAATTAAGCACCTTAAGGAGTTTTATATTAATATCCAACCTTTTAGTGGATATTACTTTATATTATGTTAATGTGAGTGGCTTCCACTCAACCAAGATATTTTGTGCCCAAACAAAGCACAAGCTCTTCCAACACTATAGCAAACACATCCTTCAACTTTTGGTTAAAGGGCTCCTCAATTACTTTATTTCTTTTTGCATTAAATTAAATTGAAGTTCCATATATGCTTAAATCTTGATTATTTTAATATCAAGATTCTCTCTCCTCCAAGATAATTCAAATGAGGTGCCCCTCTCATTTTCTTTTCTCTACTTGATGCCAAGAAACATGAGAGACCCTCTAGAGGTGGTATTTTACATATTGAACCCTAGATTTTGGGTAAATTACACATTACACCAAAACTAGGTTTTAATGCACAAGGATTGCTCTACAAGCTTTATCTTGATGCCCGAGCTTGTGTAAACCATACCATTACATCATATTCATTCTTATGATGTCTCAACATCATAGGAACATCTTAGCATGTGCAATTTGCAAGTTAACCCCTCAACTTGGGTAATTTGCACTTTAGTCCAATTTTAACAAAACAATGTTTCAAGATTATTCAAAAAGGACTGAAATTGAAATATAAGTTCCTAAAAAGCCTTAATTACTTTTCACAAGATAAAATTAAGGATCTAATTAACTTGATTAAGCAAAAACTCTCAGGTTTAAGGCATAACCTAAGTCAGGGATGTTACAAATTATAAACCCCTAACAAGGATTTCGTCCCCGAAATCCCAGATAAATGGAGACAGATATTATTCATTCTTCATACTATCTAGTCTCCATATAACATTTCATTGTTATGGAGACACCATAAAACTTTGATCAACATAAGGTTATTCCACACAAGATTATCATAGAATGGCTCACATGGAACACATACTCCCATGCTCCTTAGTTGATTCAACATTTCTCTTTCAAGGTCACAATTATGTTCTGCCATCTTCTCGGGACTATAAGTCCTTTCATACCCTGATTGTGCCATCTCACCTGATGACACCATACTATATTTCCTTATTACTTGCACTAACTATCTCATTCGTGGTACATTCTTTTACCATAAGGAAAGGTTACTTATCAACCAAGAACTTATCTTAAAGATATCTTCAATTGTTATGTTTATGCAAAGCATAAACCCCTAACATGTGATGTTCATACTATTTTGCATGCTTAATATGATTTCATGGTTGACCATTCTAGATAGTCAACATAAATCATATGATATTTCTTTAGATACCAGGATTTCGTACCTTGATACCTCTCACATGAGTCGAAAACACATCACATCTTTATCTTCCTTTCATCTAGGGATATTGCTTGTTACATATATCATCACCTTGGAACCAGAGTCCAAGATAGAATGATACTTTTCTAAGTATCCATCACAGGAACATTTTTATCTTATGTATATCAAGTGTCCTAAGACCCACTTGATTGCCATATCCCTGAAAGGAAAGAAAACAAGGAATCACATTCCTCTTATTATTTCATATATTTTCAACTATTTTTGAACCATTTACTTTTTATCTCATCCTAGGTTCCTTGCCTTCAGCATAGGAACTTATAAGGATGATTACATGACATTATTCCTTTCTTTATAATTATCTAACATATTCATGAGTATCCTATGATCTCATCACATTTCCCATTTCTACATTATGGGAAGGATCTTTATTATACCTACAACTTTATTGGATGAGATTCATCTCCCTTATTCTTATTCTTATCTTATGAGGATTATACTTTTAATTCCTCATACAAACATGCTCATCTGAGGTTATCTCATATTTCTCTTTCTTATTCTTAGGATATGACACATTTATTCATTCCACATTTTTGATTTCATGATACTCATTAGATTGTCTCAGAATGACTACTTGATCAGAGCAATCAAAAAGACAACACTCTAAGAGTTTCCATACTCACTTTATCATCAATAGTTGTATACCTGGCCAGGGTATATAATTACTGAGATTAAGTGGTACGCACTTTGTATACTATCATATTCTTCTTTTTCATATTATCATAAGCATAATATTTAACATTCCTGGCTTTTATCCAGGCATCTCTTTTGTACCTCATCTTTTCTTATAGAGGTAAGAACAACATAAACATTTGTGATGTTTATTATGCAAAATATAAGTCCTCATAGGACTAATCAAAGAAAACTCAATCAATTACCTTCTCATTTAACTCAGGGAACCATAAAAAGACATATAAGAATGACATTATTTTGTCTAACTTGTCATGATTCGTGGATTGTTCATTGCCTCATGCTGACTCTGCCTTAGAGGTTGATTCATCATAACATTTCTGGCTGAGAAATCTCTTGCCAGATGTCCTACTTGTCTACATAAGTAACAAGTTCTAATCTATTGATGTGGTCTAAAAGGTTCTTTACCTTTTCTAGATAACCATTGCCTTAGTGCATTAGGCCCTAATTCTACTGGTGATACCATAAACTTCTTCTTTTTGGAACTACCAGGCCTCTGTTCCTGGATTTGGATAGGCCTTTTCTCAATTCTTCCTTTATATTCCTTTTCTAGACAATTAGGTCTGATATGTCTAGGCTTCCTACACCTATGCCAAATCATGGTTTCAGATTGTATCCTATTCTTTTTATCATTAATCATTACTCCAACAGGATGATGTTGAGCAGGAAACCTATTGGAGTTCAAAACTTCATCATTGGGGACTGGCAATCTTGGTTGCATTGCTAATGCACGATCTACTATAAGCATCATAGCTGTCCTAAATTGCTCAAAAAGAGCAGGGAAAGTTGGGCTCTCTATTATGTCTAGGTCAAACTGGGGATGTACAGGTGTATGTTCTTCTCTGCTCCAATCCCCTGCACCCCTTCTTGATGTATCATTGCTACTTTTTGCAGCAAACTCCTCATGAGACCCAATCATCTTCAAGTTCTTTTCCTTCTATATGAGCAGAAGACACTATCAGATACACTGGAAGACACTAGAACATACTCTACTACCTTAGTCATATGTCTCTGTAGACTCAGCGAACCTAGAGCTCTGATACCACTAAATTGTGGCATCCAACTTATAAAAATAGAATTTACTTAAGCGGAAGCGAATCATTTGCAGCGGATTATTGAAAATCACTAAAAATTAAAACTTTTTGTAATGAGATCCAAACACAGGAAACTCTTACAAAAAGAACCATAGTATTACATATACATCCCTATTTGCAGTTACATTCCATGTAACATCTCTTCTCGAGGATTACAGACAACTGTTGCTTTACCAAACTATACATAAGCAACATAACTTTGAGGCATTCAAGCCAAAATCTCAAGTCAATGATAAAATCACTAACTACTGACTCTGAGGACCTGAGAGTACAGATACAACACATAGGACTCTCTAATTATACAAAACTTGGCAGCCAGTGCCTCCACCTGAGTTATCACTGTTGTCCCTGGTACTGTTGCTACTTTTCTCTTGCTATTGGGTTCCTGCTTCTTCTTCTGCATTTACCTAAAAACATTGAATCTCACGGGGGTGAGACAATTGTAAATTGCCCCAGCGGGAGATATAACTCTCCGCCAAAACATTGTTATAGCAATTTATTATAATAAAACTGAGTAAGAGTTCTTTCATATTAACAGCAGTATTACTCATTATATGAACAGAGTAAAGTAATCTCCTTCCCTGAGGAGAGCATTGTATCTACTCATGGTAGATTCATAATTCACACCTCTACTTGCATTGATTGTGAAGAAATATAAATAAAATTTATCAACAAGAGATGCATAAAAGAAATGTAACATCAGCCAATGAACTTATGTATTCAATCCTTAAGCAAACATGTTATACGGCTGATTACATTTTACAATCACACTTATGCCCTGAGGAGATGAGCTATACCTCTCATACTCCAACTGACCATTGCGAAGTCGAAATCAGTGTCATACAAGGTCAATGGTAGAGCCGGCTACCAAGACCTCCATTATCTCAGTCAGCACGAGATTAAATGCAGGACATCTTGTGTCTCTTCTAAATAGCTTTCCAGGGTATACTGCCAACTTCGTTGTTAGAGTTACAGTGGCGTGTTGCACTCTCTTCGCAATCGTGAGATTTCTTGTTTATCTCCATCGATCCGGCATTAATATTATTGGGAGATGTGTACTGCATCTATCCCAATCATCGGGAGATTCGTAGTACATCTATCACGGTACAAATAATGAAGGATTGAGAGGTTTAATGTTTACCTTTCCTCAATTCCCTCATTAGGACGTCAGGAAATATTCGTCCATTTCCCCCACATTCAAAATATGTGTTCCAGGTTTTTCCGCGGAGCACCTGTTTCACCATCCAGCAAGTTCTGAAACTGATTATTATATGGCCAGGGCTCTACATGATATGATTTCACTTGATTAATTAAGTACATTAGCATATTCTTTTAGCATCAGTCAAGTTCTCAAACATAACTTATTCAGACAAGTGTTATAAAGAAATATGTACTATTTCATCCATCACTTCTCAGTCTTTATAAGACATTGGGATCTCAGTCCCTCATTTCATTTCTTTGAAAGTTCACATCTCTCAATAACATCATTATCATACTTATCAAGTCTGGGTATTCATACCCTCAATTCATCACTATCACTGTTACCACTTGTTAGGTAACTATTACCTTCAGGTCCTCAGACTAAGGTGTACACAGTACTTGTTACACAAGTATCTCACATGGCTCACAAGGCCTTAAGTATTTTATAACCTTTTATTAGGCAACATTTTATTCATGGAATTCATAAGGTCCATATACATTTCGTTACTTTTACTAAGCAACAACAACATTAGGCACATAAGGCCATTCAACATATTTATTATATGAATGTCATAGCCCAAATCTGGCTATGTTCATCATCTCATGATGTCTACATGATTAATAGACATGATAACAATCATGTAAGCCATTTGTCACATCATATGAAACATCAGTAGCACCACCATCCTTTATCAGGATTAGAGTTATCTGTCAATTAGGCTTTCCCTTTACCTAAAATTAGGGTTAGTGTTTCCCATCTTACATTAATTAGGGTTTCATGCTCACCTTATTAGTTCAACCCTAATATATTTCTCCACACCTCTGGGAGTATTTAAAGATATCATAAGTATTTGCTTATGATCATTATTCTCATCATATATCATTAATGATCATCAATTCAAGGCATGAGTTCATTTCTCATCCTTGTCATGGTATGATTACATCATACTCATTGATTTGGCTTACCCCATTCTCAAGGTATATTAGTCAACATTTATCAAAGTACATTTAGTTCATTACATCCTTATTATAACAATTACATATCACACACTCCATGTGTTTCTTATTCAAGAATATTGGATTAGGGGTTCATTAAGGAATGTCTATCCTGAAATGCTGAATGTGATATCTATCATGTCATGATGTATCACTTTCTTCTCATATCCTTCTTACTTAAATAATTCAGCTACCTTTGTATTAAGGTATTTCCCTTCTTAATACTTTATCCACTAACTTGTCACTTTCATCATATAGTACATAGGTCACATATTAGAATTGTCCAACCATCTTTAGTGATATGGACTTATCCCATGATTAGGCATTGTTGATATAGAATAAATCATTATCAACTATGTTAGGTATTTCAACTCTTAGGATGTTATCCACATCATTATTTAGTATAGCATACACCATTCCTAAGAGTTTCATGTTCTAATCATTGTAAGGTGTATAGGTTGTTACACATGTATAGAGTTGATTTTATAAAGATCTAGGCATCATCTTGTCTCTTAGCCCCTTTTCACTAAAATATCCACATTACCATTCATATGGTTCATCAACCTTACCCTTCATGTTTATAACATTTTCATCTTATTTAATTATATTAGCTACACCCCTCTTTGATGTACTGGCTATTAAACCATCACTAGGGTTTCACATATCATAGTATCATTACATGACATCATCCTAGATTGAGTCTTACATCACCTCATTGCATCAGGGTTTCATATAGCATCATTCTAATTTAGGGTTTCATATAGCATTACCCTAGATCAGGGTTTCTCATTCCATAACCCACAATTAGGATTTACTATTCACATCACATTACCCTAGATTAGGGTTTCTCATAATATCAACCTTAATTAGGGGTTCTCATAACATTACCCTCAATTAGGATTTATCATGGATTCACCCTCAATTAGGGTTTTACATGGAATCATCCTCAATTAGGGTTTAACATGGAATCACCCTCAATTAGGGTTTTACATTCAATAACCCACAATTAGGGTTAGGATTAATTAGCCTTCATAATTAGGGTTTCATGATCTCACTATAAAGGATCATACCCTAATTAGACATTCATTCATATTGGAAGTTCACTACTTGATTATCAATCATGTAGGAAATCTTATGTGCTTTCAAAAAAAATGTAGGAAATCTTCTCTTTCATCTTCTATAAGATGATGTTTGCTTCAGTCTTGATTAGGTTAAGTCAACTCACTCTTGAAGAAGAATTGACATCATGGGTTATGTCATTATCACCATGATCATTAAGGCTTAATTATTCAAAGGCTACTAATTACCTTACCCCATTAAAATGTAATTACTATAATCATCTTTGATTACATCATGTATTAATCAACTAATCACTTTGTCCTTTAACCACTTTAAGTACCCATGCGGTTTTGGTTAATTATCCACCAAACGGTCTTGGCCACATAGACCCCAAATGGTCTTGACCAATTCAGACCTCAAACGATCTTGCACAAAAACATCCAAACGGTCTAAGAACGTTTAGACCTCCAAACGGTCTTGAACAACTAATGAAACTGTTTGCTAAAGTACCACCTTGAAACTGTTTAGTAAAGTAGGTGGTGGAGACCATTTTCCAAAGTTGGATCTTTGAAACCGTTTACTAAAGTTGACCCTCAAGATCGTTTGCTAAAGGTGGTCTTCAAGATCGTTTGCTAAAGGTGACCTTCAAGATCATTTGCTAAAGTGCAACTTTGAAACCGCATGACCTCAACCGGTTTGGGATCGTTTGGTCCCAAATGGTCTTGAGACCGTTTGGGACCAAATGGTCTTGAGACTGTTTGGTCCAAACCTCCTCAAAACCGCATAAACCAATAATGGTCTCAACCAATCAAATAAAATTAAGGTTTCCAATGTTGATTCCTTCAAACATCGAATTCATGTAACCAATCATCAATTGGAACTATCACTATACTTTAATTGAGTTAATTAGGTCATCCTTCAACTGATTTGACCCTCAGTTGACCCTAAATTGGTCATCAATTAGGGTTTAAATCAATTGGATTAGGGTTTGGAATCGATGATCCTTCAACATTAATCAATGTGTAACTGGTTACTTTGAAACCATTGAACCATCAACCAAATTGAACATGACCTGACCCCAAACGGTCTTGAGGTCGTTTGGATGACCTCCAAATGGTCTTGAGACCGTTTTCCCATGTAAACATCAAAATCCAAGTCAACCAATTAGAGTTTGGTTCATTGGATTGCTCACCAAAATCGGCAATTGATTACTCTTCAACCTAGTACCATTAGATCTTCAATTGCTCAACCATACCTAACCCTAGTCCTTCAAACAGTCTTAGGTGATCACCAAACGGTCTTGAGACCATTTGGGTGATCCTTAAATGGTTTTGAAACCGTTTGGGTGAATCAACACAAGTTTCAAACTCAACCACTTATGAAATCAGCATTCAACCCAATTAGGGTTTAGGTAATTGATGGACCTTCAATTCATGAACCAACTGGAGTTAATCAATAATAATTGATGGGTCATTAACCTACATTATTTTCAACAGATATCCAAACGGTCAACCCTTGGTCAACGCCCCCAAATGGTTTGAAATTGTTTCCCTCCATGCGGTTTGATGAAACTGTTTCATTCCAAACGGTTTGAAACTGTTTGCTCCCAAACAGTTTGGGAAACCGTTTGAGCAACAAAAAGGAAACCGTTTGGTAAAGTAGTTCTTTGGATAATCATCTAGGATGATGTCATCATCATCCTCCTTCGTTCAACCAAAAATTGTTGCTGTTCTTCATGGGATTTTAAGCAAGAACTCAAAAGAGTATCAAAAGAAGAAAAGTAACCAACGATTATTATAGAAAAGAGTGCAATAGCAATGGTTAAGGGTTTGAGTTATAAAACCTGCCTCTAGAACTGATCCCAAGATCCAACCTCCATAGCTTTAATGGTGGATGGAGTTCCAGCAACTGTCCAAGGTCCGTCCTTGAGCCTTTGGATGTGCAAGATGGCTAAGATTGGAAATCGGGTGAAGAAAACCAATAATCAAGCATTGCTTTAGGGTTTTCATCATGAATCTGAAGTAGAAGATGATCAAAACTTACCAACAGGTTATGGTCGTCTTCTCCTGCTCTTGATCTCTTCCTTGGTCGGCCAAAGCAAAGATGGGAAGAGGTAACTAAGGAAACGATCCTTATGTGTATTGGAAAAAGATATACATAAGGGATTTTTCAGAGAAAAAGAGAATTATTTTCTTTAATTTCCAAAATAATTTCCACCATATTCCCCTCCATTTCTTGGCCACGGATCCATCTTCTTTATCTTGAAAAACCTCTCCATTATTCAAAGATTAATGGAAAAGGAATTAAGCACCTTAAGGAGTTTTATATTAATATCCAACCTTTTAGTGGATATTACTTTATATTATGTTAATGTGAGTGGCTTCCACTCAACCAAGATCTTTTGTACCCAAACAAAGCACAAGCTCGTCCAACACTATAGCAAACACATCCTTCAACTTTTGGTTAAAAGGCTCCTCAATTAATTTATTTCTTTTTGCATTAAACTAAATTGAAGTTCCATATATGCTTAAATCTTGATTATTTTAATATCAAGATTTTCTCTCCTCCAAGATAATTCAAATGAGGTGCCCCTCTCATTTTCTTTGCTCTACTTTATGCCAAGTAATATGAGAGACCCTCTAGAGGTGGTATTTTATATATTGAACCCTAGATTTTGGGTAAATTACACATTACATCAAAACTAGGTTTTAATGCACAAAGATTGCTCTACAAACTTTATCTTGATGCCCAAGCTTGTGGAAACCATACCACCACATAATATTCATTCTTATGATGTCTCAACATCAGAGGAACATCTTATCATGTGCAATTTGCAAGTAAACCCCTCAACTTAGGTAATTTGTACTGTAGTCCAATTTTAACAAAACAATGTTTCAACATTATTCAAAAAGGACTGAAATTGAAATATAAGTTCCTCAAAAGCCTTAATTACTTTTCACAAGATAAAATTAAGGATCTAATTAACTTACTTAAGTAAAAACTCTCAGGGTTAAGGCATAACCCAGGCCAGGGATGTTACAGACACGGACACTTGGTAGGGTTTCTTCTTGACTTGGCCGACCTAGTGCATTTGTTGTGCATCGACAAGACAAATCAAGGTCGCGACAGGTAATACAAAATAGCAGAGTAGACCAGGGCATGGGTACCTTACTTTTGAGGGAGGTAGCCGCCCAGGTAGACCGGCGGTGGAGGACGGGAGCATTGATTCTCCATCTCCACGTGGACGCTTCGCTTGACGACGCATGCCATCCATCCATCCGCGACCTGTTCGAGGTAGCAACCTTCGCCTTTACTTCTCTCACGGATCAATAGTAGGGAAGATGTGCGACTATACCGCAGCATCGCGAGGGAGAGGAAGGTTAGGGCGAGAGGGAGAGAGAGGGGCACGCGAGAGAACGGGGTCGGGGGGAGGCTGGTGTCGGGGCCAAATCGGACTGAGATCCCTAATCCTGCCTCGAGCGGGACTGGCTTAAACTGGATAATGGGATTCCATAATTCCAAAACGAGGTTCAGAGTTCACTTGCTTGTCAAACGCCTTTCACGCCCAATCCGGTCCGGGTTTTGCAGACCTGGCGCAAAACGACAACGCCTAATCCGGACCCGGTCCGTTCTCAAACTGGGGCTTAGTGATTCCATTTTGTTGGCGTTGACGGAAAAGTTTTATAGGCAATGCCACTAGCTAAGAGTTGAATAAAGGGTGAGGTTGTTGAGATTGACAGCTTGCGTCACTTCCCATCTCCTTTAAACCGCATCAATGATTTGATGTAATGATGTAAGAGTTGAAGGGAGTTGGGGGTATGTTCCCCCCTAAGCCCGTGCATATGAGTGTCAAACCTTTCTTTTACTTTTAATTCCACTAGTTTGGGGGCGGGGGATCATTTTTTTTTCTGAGATTCTTTTAAATTTGGAATTTGACAAACTCCACTTGGGGTTAGTTTTTAGATCTGCGAACATGCAGGTAACATCTGTGGGTCACTGTCATGTAATACCTACCTAGCTTTCACTCTCACAACTGACCAAAGATTATCCTCACCAAAAATCGGGGTTCCCTTCCAATTATTGCGATGAAAGGAGCAGGTGACCGGTGCAGCACAGAAGCGAAGGACAAAACCGAAGGGGCCAAGCATCATCAGATAAAATGCTTTCTTCTCCTCCTAATGAACTCTGAAACACCCCAGGCATCACACGTACTCCCGCGTCGCTATCTTAGCCGTCGAGTAGCAGATGGCCCCTTCCGTGTAACCACAGCTAAACAACCAACAATTGAAGCAAATACTTCACAACCAAACCCATATGCAAGACAACTTTCAATCAAGCTCAACAGTATGTAGAGCATAATGCAATCAACTCATTATTATATAATCAGCATTTAGTGTCGGCTATTAAAGGCCTTTAGTGTCGGCTTTTAAACGACACATATGTGGGCGCAGCTAAAAACCTAACTGTTACGTGTCGGTTCTCAAACCGACGTCACAACCTTCGCGCGCCACCGAAAATGCACCAGCAGGGGGTATAGGCGTCGGTTATCAGCTTAGAAATCGACGTCATCTCACCCGCTTCCACGGCCGTGCTGGCCAGCACGGCTGTGGTGTCTGGCCTCATTAGGGAAATCGACGTCAGTTACTAGTATGGCAACCGACACTGTAATCATATATCGTCAGTTTTATACAGATATCTGACACTTATTTTATGTATGGTCCGCTGCCACGGCCGTGGTGTCTGGCCTCATTAGGAAAATTGATGTCGGTTAATACTATGGCAACCGACAATGTAACTGTATGTCGTCGGTTTTATAAAAATAACTGACGCATATGTTTTGATTTTTTTTCTTCTGATCAGTCTGCAGACCTGCTGTGGCTGGTCGCAGGATGAGAAACCTGCAGTTCAGTTATGAACTGTAGGTTTTACGACATTCATTGATATCAGCCAACAACAGGCAACAAACCTGCAAAATTAACACGATGGACAATATTATATATGTGATTCACACTCATGTATAAGAACATTTAATTCATATTATTTTTTCATCACACGCATGTAGAAACCAGTAGCAACCTGCAGTTCCATTTATCTCATCTTTTTTCACATTCAGACACATGTAGAAACATTCATGTATTGATGATTTTCACACACATATGACAATTCATAAAAATTCATTCACATTTACACAAAATTAATTATGAAAACAAAGTTATTCTTTATTCATCATTGTCATCATTGTCATCAAAATCATATTGATAAATTCCCACTCTTTGCAGGGCTTTTGCCCAATCTTCTCTTACAGCATCTAATTCATCTCTCGTATAGGGAGCATGTACATCGAAACGCTTTGCACCTGTGTTGAAGTCCTCAGTTTTAAAGACCTACAAAGAGAATGACGTACATACATAATTATAATAATATATAATAAGATTCATATATTTTATATTATCTAACGAGACTATGTATAATACCTGTTGTATGTTATCGATTTCCAATACAACATGTTTGATGATTAGGTCTATAAATCGCATCACATAGTAGGCACATGCCCAACCGTTGTCTTGTGTAGCACAATATAAATTGAAACATACAAAATATTTAAAAATACAAATAAGCACAGTTCACATAAATAATATATACATTGGAGTCGGAAAATTACTTTCACATTCTCCCAAATGAGTGTCAGATTTTTTTCTTGGGGACCTTTCCTCCAGCTTTTTTGTACTCTTGTAAAGCCTTATATATGTTAATGTAACACATTAAATTACATAATTAAATAGTAATGCAGTAACATATGTTAACAGATATAAAAATATAAAATATTTCTCACGAGAATAATGACATTTTAATTGCATGTCCATATAATACATCCAACTCACTCCCCGCAGGATCTAGATAATAGACGGTGAATGTCTTGGGGACAATAACTATTAACTCCCAATGCTTAGAACTACAGGTAAGAAAGTAGAAAATTAATAACTCAATATCTGCAATAAAAATGTAATTTGCTTAAGTCCAAATTACAAGCAAAGTAAACTTACTCGACATTGAATGGAGCTATTATCACCGTCTTATTATTTTTACCAAAATATTCAAAAGCATCACAGCAGTAATAAGTAACTGAAGAAGGGTATGTAACTACAAGACTAATCAAAGATGGAACCAAAAATCCCACATGGGAAAACTCAAAATATGTACATGTCTTGTATAAGTGGTTACACAACATGTATTACGTATGCATTAATATATAAGAAACCAGATTGCCGTATATAAAACAAGGTATATGGATGTATAAACCAGATTGTCGTATGCATTAATCTCACCATATCCACAGCTCTATCATAGATGTGTTCAGCCATTCATAACTAAACAACTCCAAAATATCTTGTATAAATATGTTATTTCCGAATGTTTGACCTGTATAAATACGTATCCAAAACTTCTATTACGTATGCATTAATACGTATGCTAAACTTGTATAAATAGATTGTTATCGTATGATTTACCTGCAGCATTCTCCGGAATAGTAACATTTATAGGGCAATTTGGATTATGTTCGCCGATCCATACTGTCACACTCCTACAATTAGGACCTATCAAGGCGTGTAGGTTTCCTGGAAGCCAACTTGGTAGTCGAGGAGGTGGAATCCGAGATGTAGCGGGTTTCGTTTTTTTGACATGTATATATAATTTCATATCAATTGACTCATATATATATACACACTAACAAATTAAAGTAATGAAAATTTATCATACAATATCAGTATAGAGGACATCCACTTCGGGCCACAGTATCACTCCGCCTACTGCCTCACCAAGTGTTTCAACATCTGGGTGTGCATGAGGCAGTGCAAGATTCGTCCAGCCAGCGAGTATATGTATGGGGCTCACACGTACCATGTCATCTGGTACTGGACTCCCATGAAACATGCACCCTTTAAGGGGTGGGTAACCTGATGCATCTGCAACGATATATCCTTCCCTTTGTAGTCGGCATGGCTTCAACCCCTACAAATTTACGTAAAGAATGTTATATGAATATATACACAAACATATCATCTTAAACAGACTAGCTATTATATATGCCATAAAAATACTTACAGAGGACGTGCTAGGTGGGTCTATAGGATCACTCCCAACCTCTGCAGTACGAGGAGTAGGATAAGAGAGGTTCGTCATAGGTACTGTCTGAGCGGCAGTCTGAGACGCATGCCACTTGTTAAATGCTTCCTGGAGTCTTTTATCAACTACTTCCTCGACTCTCCTATCAATTAAGGAATCTACCTATACATGGATAAAAGAAATGCTAGTTTCTGATTATTGAATTCTCTTTCGCAATAACGTTTTAAAATAAGAATAAGTTACCTCAGCTTGTGAAAGTCCCACTTTTGGGATAGGTTTACGCTGGGATGGCCCAAAGAACGCTTTGATGCTCACACCAGTGCCTGCACCCCTTACACATCCAGGATGCTCTGGGTTACCCAGAGTAACTGTCAGTTCATCCCTTGTGCCCTGAGGGATGAACTTGCCTTCCTTCCTCAGCTTGTGCAGCTCTCGCTAAGCACCATCAACAAAAGTTCGTAAGTAAACATAACAATAATCAATATCGATAGATTGCTCTAAGAGTTTGATTTTTACCATTTTTGCAGTCGCCTCAGCGGTTGTGGGCTTCAGTATCTCTCCCTTCTTGTTTTGCCTCCCAGCTATCCACATAACATGACGAGGTAGAGCTGCGGGAGCAGCAGTAGAGGACTATGCAGTCTCCTGAGTAGCAGTAGGCTGAGTAGACTCAGCCTGTAGTCTTTGGCGAACGCCTGCATATCCTCTTAGACCCATTGTGTGGTCGTGCACATTCAGTGCACGCCTTGCTCGTTGAGCATCACTAATAGCCTAGTTAGTTAGCACATTGATTTGGTTAGTAACACTAAAGGTTAATCTTGAATAGGTGAATACATAAAAATATATATTAATTAAATTGGGAGTGGTGCTTAATACCTTGAATTCATCTATTTTTCTTTGGGTAACAAACTCCTCCCATTCTTTGGGGTCCAAGTAGTTCCATTGCTGTGTGGCCTCCTTCTTCCTATATTTATTTTTCAAAGAGAATACAAACAAAAATTATTAGTGTAGAGTTAGTGAAATAATACTAATCAATGTCTAGAATTGGAATCAATCAAGAACCTATTCTCAGCATCGCGTATGTAATCTCGGGTGAGATTGGTCCTATAGTTCCTTAGGACCCTCCCACAATGTTGCATCACACATTTACGATGCAACTTTTCATCCAGATCAAATATGCTCTGCAAATTATTAACTAGTATCTTAAAAATTAGTAATCTACACAAATAGAATTATAAATAATAATAACTCACGCATAGTTCCTTCCATATGTGGTCTTTTTTCCCCTTAGGAACTTTATGCCATGATTCTAGGATAAGATTGCAATGGTTGCGAGTAAGAACCCCAAGATATGAAACAAATGAGTTGTGGTTCACTCCATATGGATTTCCTGCCTGATTGAAATCTACAGCCAATTTGGGTCCATTGCCCCTTTGCTGTATTAACTTGTTCATCATTGTGATGCCCCTCACTTTCTCAATTTTCTTTTGTTGTTCATCAAGTGTTGTAATTTCTTCAGGGGGTACATCACCAACCTAAAATTTGATAAAAAAACACACTTACATAATATAATTATAAATGAACATATAGATAGAAACCTCATGGATATATTCTTAAAACTTACATTGTCATACGGTGCAAGCACGTCCTCACCCTCATGGTGATCATCAGCACGGTCCTGATCAGCCATCTGAAAGTTCACATTCAAATTATAAATTTGACATTGTAAAGTAACACTAATTGTAAAGTACACATTCACAGGGGTGCAGCGATTGCGAATGGACATCCCATGTGCTGTCATTCTTATATATCATAAATGTATACCACCTATCCCATTCTTGAACACCTAATCTCACTAGTAAGTGTATAATGTGTATTGGGTTTTCAAGAAAATTTCGGCAACATTTCCCCGATGTTCTCTAAGTACATATGTACTTAGAGAACAAACAGATATGTACTTAGAGAACAGCGGGGAAATGCTATCGAAATTTTCTTGAAAATCCAATACACATTATACACTTACATCCTAAGTGAGATTAGGTGTTCAAGAACAGTCCCAAACTGGGGACTATCCAAGATTTACTCCTAATGAGTAAATCTTGGACGGGTTTCTAGGCCAACAAATTCATGTGTTGTCATTCTTATATATAATAAATGTGTATAAACTACAGGCAACATGGTTAATCCTAATCTATAGAGCATTATTAAATAATAAATCAAGAAATCAATAGTTTCAAACATGCAATAATTCACAATGCAATGTTATAAACTACATGCAACATGGTTAATCCCCACACTCTAGTAGACAGACTAACTATTGGTTTAATAACCCTATTTTTGCATGTACGTACATGATTATCATCTTTAAAACCCTATAATTCATTGAAATCATTCTAATTCAATTTAAGATGTTGGTATTGCATAATTATATACTGGAGTGATCTGAACAAGACAATCATGAATAAGTTAAAGAGACAGGTTTGCAAACTGGAGAGCCACAATAAGATTGGGTGTCTAATAAACAAGAAGGCAGTGCACCTCAAATAATGTTGTTCAAATAAATAAATCGCATAGCAACTCTGCACCACAATAACATTGAAGAAAAATTGCACACAGGCACAACCATAGGATTCTTCAACCGTTCTACTCTTCCGAGCGTCATCAATCATGTCCTCTGATTGATTTTGGATTGGAGGGGATACAGAAAAACAAAGAATAGGAGGGAAGGTTAGAGGAAAACCTGATAATGGCAGCCAGAGGAGGGGAGCGACGGCTGATCAAGCTGCTTCCTACTTGTGCTGGTCCAACGACAGGGGCGGGAGTGGCAACGGCACCTGAGAAGAGGAGCGACAGTAGGTGGCCAAGTATTGCAAATGTGGTGCCTGTGAGAAGAGGGAAGCGTCCAAGCAGTGGGCGGAGGGCTGGTCATCGAGCAGAAGGGCTCCGGGCAGAGAGATGGTCACCGGCGTCGGGCAGAAGGTCGTCGGGCGTCTGGTCTCCAGTGCGCGGTGTGGTCGTCGGCAGGCACGGTCGTCGACAGGAGGGGCAGCAGGCGGGAGCTGTGGTCGGAGCAGAGTAGTGATGGAGAGCAGAGCTAGCAGTAGAGGTGCGGCGGCAGATCAGCGACGACGAGTGGTGGCGGTTTCGAAGACCAAAGAACGGCCAACAAATGGCGGCGGAGGCAGAGGCAGAGCAGCAACGAGCGGCGGTGGAGCAGAGGAATCGCCGGAGACCAGCAAAGCCTCAACGGAAATGAATGAAACAGAAGGGGAAGAGTCTGCCTCGCGCTGTTAAGTTAACAATATGTGTCGGTTATTAACAACAACCGACAATAAACACTATAAGTGTCGGTTTGCAACAACACACCGACACTAAAGGGAGGTAAAAAAATTTGCGGTTAAGCGCGTGAAAACACAATGGCGTCAGTTATTGTCACAAAACCGATGATAAAAATTGGTCAAATTTCTGTCTCGCAAAAAACCTTTAGTCGTCGGTTTCTGTTTTAAAAACCGACGATGTATGTTAATTTTTAGAGGTAATTTTTTTACTGGAAATTTTGGTTTTGGCGGTTACTTTTAGGCGTCGGTTTCTTATTAAGGAACTGACACTGAATAAAAGTAATACACGTGTCTGGTCGCCCTTCACAGATTGATGTCGGTTTATTTTATAAACCGACGCTGTATTTTTTAGATGTCGGTGTATTATTACAACTGACACTGTTAAAAGTGACGTTATAAGCCATTTCTGTAGTAGTAAAGATTCAGTAGGAATATACTAAGATTCAGTACAAATTAAGCAAAGAAATTCAGATGAGCATGACGATTCTTATTATGTGATTCAGTAGGAATATATACTGAGATTCAATACAAATATATACTTAATGTTGCCTGGACAACAGTACTAAACTAACTCAGAATAAGTAATATTTGGTCTGAACATCAAAGCCATGAATTAGTTTGGTAAAAATTAAGTAGACCATGATGACCTTTAGGACACAAGTGAGTTCCATCAACCAATTAAAATGCCATAATAAGGACCAGGGATAATATGTTCAGGAAAAGGTGTACCAAATGGAAATCATACCTTGTTTAGGGATAAGCTAATTAAATAGTTTGGCCACACCATATTGTAATGAAATAGTTGGTGTGGGCACTAAAATTTATACAAACCTAGTGGGTGGTGTGGAACCAACCAATCAGTTTGACAAAAAGTGCATGAACTGAACATGGACAAAGTTAGCCGATTAGGTCAATGTGTAAGTATCATCCACAAGTATGCTAACAATGCCAGGACAACCATATGAAACTAGCTGAACATCAAATCCATGAATTAAATTGTGGAAAAATGAGTAAACCATAATGACATGCCCTAAGGTGGATAATATGTTTCGATAAAGTCATAGGGAATGTGAAACATACCCTGTTTAGGGATAGGTAAAATTAAACAGTAAGGTGGCACCACATCGTTAATGAAACATTTGGTGTGGGAACACAATATTTGGTCACAACATCAAAGTGGTGCATTAATTTGGAAAGAAATGAATAAAAACAATGACATGTCCTATCACAACACCATGATAAGGAATTTATACATGTCCTGAACATGGATAGTGTGTTTAGCATAAGGCATACTAAATGGAAATCATACCCTATTTAGGGACCACAACCCTAATTATTTAGAAAATGAACCAAGACTCTGGTCACAAACATGTTCTTCTAAACCATTTTAGAATACCACATGATGTAGAGACACTCCAAAAAATACTTTGATTCACAAATAAAAATATAGTTTATGTTCGGACTTATGGTTTCAATATGTTGAGACAAATAAAAAACTAAAACTAAAAGACATAATGATAATATGAAAAGATGTAATGGATAAATACAAGTATTAAATAAGTAGGGTTACTAATTAATTAGTGTTACTAAATAAATAGAGTTACTAAATAAGTTAGGGTTACATAACAAGACAGGTTAATTGGATGTACTAAGTTAGGATTACTAAATAAACAGAGTTACTAAGTAAATAGGGTAAGTATATAATTATGGTTACTACATATTTGTGATTACAAACAAGTTATTAAACATACATGGGTACTATATAATTATGGTTACTGGATAATTTCATTTTCTATATAATAAGGGTTATAAGATGGTTTTGTTTGGAGTACCAAGTTAGGGATACTAAAAAAAATAGAGTTACTAAACAATTTAGGGTTACTAAATAATTAGGGTTACTAAACAAATTAGTGTTTATAAATAATTATGATTTATAATTAGTTATGGTTACTAAATAATTTTGGAATGCTAAATAAATCCAAGCTACCAACTAGTTAGGGTAACTATATAATTTCGGTTACTACATAATTAGGGTAACAAATAGGGATATGAAATATGACTGGTTACTATAATATTAGGGTTACTGGATAATTTTATTTTTTTAATAATTAAGGTTAAAAAATACATTGTTTGGAGTTACTAAATAAATTAGGGTTACTAAATAAATCAGGATCACATAACAAACTAGGGTTAATAAATAATTATGATTTGTAATTAGTTATGGTTACTAGATAATTTTGGGATGCTAAATCAATTCGAGGTACCAACTAATTTGGGTAACTACATAATCAAGGTTACAAATAGGGTTCCTAAATATGACCAGTTACTCTATAATTTGGATTATTGAATCTAATTAATTAGGAATACAAAATAATTGGGTTTGGAGTACTAAGTTAGGGTTACTAAACAAATAGAGTTACTAAAAAAATTAGGGTTACTAAATAAATCAGGGTTACATAACTGCATGCAGTAAAATAGAAATGCAAACATTTTTCGACCGGTCTCAGATACTCAAGTTAATTGTTGATTTCTATATGTTACTTTCTGTAATATAGAATATATGTTCCCTATGAACAAGACAGTTAAACTCAAGGATGGGTCAGAGATTGCTAGGGAGAATCGACCTTCATCATAGGATTGGGCATTTTGGCTCTGGAGGAATAACATTCCTTCATATGATTTGGGCAATTGGGCTCTGGAGAATGTTGGATGTAGTCTTGTAAATTTTTGACATGTCCAATGGATGTATTGACAATCAAATCTTACCTAGAAATTTGAGAAACTGGAAAATAGAGATATAAATGCATACTAAAAAAGAATGACAGATTATGAATGTAGAATATTACTGAACTAAAATTAATGACTTTTTTGAATTTGTAAAACATATTAATGAGGGATCTATCAAGATTATGGAAATCAGAGACAATATAAATTTTTGAAAATCTGACAAAACCAGAGTTTAGAAATCATAATAAATCAAATGAACTGTCAATGACAATCACTTGTTTGGGAAGTAGGGTAAACCAATTGACTTAATGGTGTTGTGTTCAGGTCGAAACATATCACCAATGGTGTTCACAACAAATATGTGGAAAACAAATCAATGCCAAATGTACATCAGACCCTGCTAGGATCAGCAGACGTTCACAACCAAAGTTTTGGAAAGTAGACAAGCTGGCGCCAGAAAATAACAACTACATCAATGTCATAGTGGGCAAGATGATGAGGGCAAACAACTACAAAAACAATATGACCAAAATTCAGGAAAATGTGGCATAAAACAAAGTGGTGGCTATACTGAAATCCAATATAGTATAATCCAAAAATTGACATTATGTGAAATTTAGAGACATGTTGATTATGTAGAACATAGTAACCATGCTTTTGGTGGATGTATAGAATAATAAAATTGGTGGATGTATCTATCGTTATGTTTTGCTGTCGAAATGCACTTGTAGGACTCATGAGTAGTATTTGCTATGAAATTTTTTAAATATAACCCAATAAGAGAGAGAAAATTGATTAAAAATTAGGTGATTCCCTAGTGTTCGATGAGAAAGATTGCATCCTAGAACGTCAAAGAATGTTATTATTATTTGTACACAACCAACAACCACAAATATATGATTATTTCATAGGAGTATTCAAAAATAGTCCAGGCATTTCAAGATGATTCAAGCATATCAGAATTAGGTTGATGAAAAAGTTTCATGTTGAAATTAGACACATCATATTTTAATAACATTGAAGTCTCAATAAAAAAACAACTTTGTTATTACTCATACGACATTTACTCTAAATTACAACCAATAATCTCACAAATACGTGAATCTAAATTGGAGAGAAGATATTGGAGAGAAGAGACTACATCAAGAATGGCCCTGAATCAAGCAGCACAAGCCAAAAAGGAAATAAATAATAAAGCATGAGTATAATTGTCAGATCAAAATAAGAATGAAATGAAGATTTAAAATGGGAATGAAGGTCACTCACCTCTTCACAAAGGAACACAGTTCGGATTAGTAAGGACCAGCAGCAACATCTTCAGAGAAGACCTGGTGGAGGATGCAGAGATGTATGGAAAGCAACTCAATAATTTGAAGTGCAACAATATAGTCGTCGGGCAGCCATTTCCCTGACTAGGGTTTCTACTGAACATGTTCGTTGACACGATAGGTCGATGCTAAGATGAGAGAAGAGGGTGTTCAGAAGGGATAGGACATGTGCGCATCGGGCTTACCTTGCTTTTGCACGCATAACCCGCTCTTGTAGCCTGGTGGTGGCAGACCTAATCGGTTCTCTCCGCGACCTGGGAGAAGTAGCCGCCATTGATACACTCCACGACATGGGAGAGGTAGCTGGCATTGATTCGCGCCTCATGAATGGCACAACAACTCACTTGGGAGGAGAAGACAACAAGATGTAGAGGGAGAGGGGCGAGGGAGAGGGAGTTGTGGTTTTGCATCATAACCCGGATCGAGAAATGAAATCATGCATCCACCGTGACCGACTTGGTCTGAATAACGGAATACCAAAACGGAGGAGAATTGGAGTTGAGAAACAAACATAGACTTAGTGATTCCATTTTGTTGGCGTTGACGGAAAAGTTTTATAGGCAATGCCACTAGCTAAGAGTTGAATAAAGGGTGAGGTTATTGAGACTGACATCTTGCGTCACTTCCCATCTCCTTTAAACCGCACCAATGATTTGATGTAATGATGTAAGAGTTGAAGGGAGTTGGGGGTATGTTCCCCCCTAAGCCCATGCATATGAGTGTCAAACCTTTCTTTTACTTTTAATTCCACTAGTTTGGGGGCGGGGGTCTTTTTTTTCTGAGATTCTTTTAAATTTGGAATTTGACAAACTCCACTTGGGGTTAGTTTTTAGATCTGCGAGCATGCAGGTAACATCTGTGGGTCCCTGTCATGTAATACCTACCTAGCTTTCACTCTCACAACTAACCAAAGATTATCCTCACCAAAAATCTTATTGCGATGAAAAGAGCAGGTGACCGGTGCAGCACAGAAGCGAAGGACAAAACCGAAGGGGCC
Organism: Alisma plantago-aquatica; assembly: GCA_963693085.1. NCBI lineage: Eukaryota > Viridiplantae > Streptophyta > Magnoliopsida > Alismatales > Alismataceae > Alisma > Alisma plantago-aquatica. The sequence goes on from OY856411.1 coordinate 476,734,927, forward strand.
AAGCATCATCAGAATCAGATAAAATGCTTTCTTCTCCTACTAATGAACTCTGAAACACCTCCCGCGTCGCTATCTTAGCCGTCGAGTAGCAGAGGGCCCCTTCCGTGTAACCGCAGGATGAGCTGGTAGTGGAAACTGGAGAGAGACGAGAAGAACCCACCCACATAACATGTTCCGAATCTCGGCTGGCATGTAAAACTGCGTGTTAAAGGCGTTCATTGATTCCGCTGGCTGGTTTCACAGAATTCGTAAAGTTGCGAGGCTAAGCCCGCGTCACGATCGGGCGTCGCTGGGTCCTGATTCCCAACACCCCCACCACGTGAAAAATCCAGAGTGCCGGGGTCACCACGGTAAATGCCCACAAAGACCGAGAAGGAAAGGGGAGAGACCGATAGATAGACAGAGAGAAGAGTGATGATGGCCAGGGCTGGGCTGGCGTTTGGAGAGAGACTGCAGTAGAGCGACCGACGACCGACCTGCCTAAGGAGACCTCCGTCCGCTTAAAGAGCTCACTCCTTATCACTCATTCCCAGTAAACACTGCCCTGCGTGAGTCACACTTCTCTTCAACCTCAGTCTTGGGCTTGACTGACCCGTCCCCTTCCCTTCTCACGCAGTCGCACACGCTTCCCGTCCTCTTCCACCTGCTCCACCCACTCCAACTGCCCTCAAACCCCCGTCCCCTTGCCCCCGCCTTCAATTTGTAAGCACTAGTGGCGGCGGCGGTTCCGAGAGAAGAAGAGGCAGCGCATCACTCGTGCTGCTCCGCCACCGAGATCCGGCTCACATCTAGCCTCCCAATCATCCACCCCAGCCGCCGCTTCTTTAGCGAGGTCTAAGTTGCAGCGAAGCCTCGGGCCGTGCCGGCCGTGCTGGGGCAGGTGCAGGTGAGGGCGGAACGTTCCCTCCTCCAAATGGCGTACTCGGAACTCCCTAGCTGTAGGTGTCCCGTCAGAAGCGGTCTCAGGATTTCACCCGGATCTTGACCCATTGCCCTTCTTCCTCCCTTACTTTCTCCGGGCTCGGTGCGCGGCAGGGGAACACAGCTGGCGGAGAGGGGAAGCGGGGCGTTTCCCTTGCTACGATCCACGCCGCCGCCGCCGCCCCCTCTCAACACACATTGTTATTCTCTCGGCCGGCCAACGCGTGGCGCGGCGGCAACTAACCTAACTCGTGGTTGGATTCCTCTCTCTTATCTCTCTCCACCCACATTTCGAAATAAAAAGAGGATAGCAGCAGCATCCAGCTGGTTCTTGTGCAAAACAGCCAGGCGGAACACAGGTAAAACTCTTCACTGACGTTCGCACCCTCTATTACGAATTGAATTGATTGCCACTTCCAGCTGTCAAGCTTTCCAGTCAAGATTCGGGGTCTTAGCTCGTCAACAGGAAGATTACATACGAGTCTCAATGCGTTTTGGCTCCTTGTTTATAATTGAACAATTGTAGTGGTGAGTGTGAGCTATGAGGGGTTTAGGCGCTGCGTCGCTTGCTCTTGTTCTTGCTGCCGACAGTTGTTATCAACCTTGTTCCTTTTTTGCTCAGCTTGAGGGTAGAGGTACGAAATCTACAACAACTCCAGACATTATCACCCCCAAATAGAAAGATAAAAAGTGTACTGGAATTTGTGTGGTATCTCTTGTATGTGGCGTGGAATTTCACATTTATCCCCTATCTTTTGCTTTTCCATGCTTTCGCATTCTACAAAAGCTGATTCCTCTCTTTGCTCATTTGTTTTCCTCTCTCTCTCTCTCTCTCTCTCTCTCTCTTGTTATCCCGGAAGGAGCTTTTTGTAACATGGGGTATGCTCGTCTACTTCCGTTTGCCTCTGTTTTTCCTTCGTTCAGTAGCGCCGGCCGTTGATGTCTTCTACTTTCCAGCATACGTGTAGAACAAGAGGGTTTCAAACAGGCCGTTAAAGCAGTAAGAAAATTCCCTTTGGATCCTCAGGAAAGCCACTCCCTCTGTAGTTTTATTTCCGTTGGAAGAAACCTCCCTCTTTTCTATGTCACCAGCTGCTGAATTCCAATTTCGTCTACAAACTTACATCACCACCTTTCACTCATTCACCCACCGGATCTCAACTTGCAAGGGCAGATGCGTAAGCAAATCCGGCGTCTTGTTTCTCATGAACAAAGATAACTTCAGTTGATTCCCACCGCTGGTCTGTCCGCAGCTGCTGATCCCCACCGCAGCTTACTGTTGGAGTGACTTCATGTCATCGTTTTGCTTGCTTAATTATATGCACAGTTAGTTGGCTAGACCACCTTGCTTTTCCCGTTTGACGCTACGATTTTGCTACTAGCGACATTGTTTTCTTTCTCGTTTTCTATTATGTGCAACGATGCAAACATGGCTGTCCGTGTCTCATCAACCTCTTTTGTTCTTTTTCCATGGCGACAGCCTAGCAAGCCGGTCTGCATCAACTCTCCAGAAGAATTCCAAGTTCTCGGCCACAATTTCAACCACCCATGGACGAACCTCCTCCTGCTGCTGATGACATCCGGCCAATGCGCTCCTCTCCCTCACCGGCGCCGCCTCTGACTCTCTTCTTTCTCCTACTACTCCCCGCCCTCCTCACCTCCACCATAGTCACCGCCGACCTCAACTCCGATAGGCAAGCACTCCTCGCCTTCTCGTCCTCCGTCCCTCACGTCCGTAACCTAAACTGGTCCACATCCACCTCAGTCTGCTCCAACTGGACCGGCGTGAAATGCTCCTCGGACAACTCCCGAGTCGTCGAGCTCCGGCTCCCAGGGATCGGACTCATCGGGCCAATCCCACCAAACACGCTCGGCAAGCTCGACGCGCTCCGCGTCCTAAGCCTCAGGTTGAACCGCTTATCAAGCCCAATACCTCCCGACATCACTTCCCTCCGATCACTCCGCTTTCTCTTCCTTCAAAGCAACCAGCTCTCCGGCCCTCTCCCTGCTTCCCTCCCACCAAACCTCTCCGTGCTCGACCTCTCCCTCAATGCCTTCTCTGGAGTCATCCCGCAGCAGGCGTTCAGGAACCTCAGCCAGCTCACGGGGATTAACCTAGCAAACAACTCCCTGACAGGGACCATCCCCGACTTCGGGAACGCCACTCTGTTCTCGGCGAAGCTCAGGCACCTCAATGTCAGCTATAACAATTTCAACGGGTCCATACCGCCGTCGCTCCAAAAGTTCGGCAACACATCGTTCTTGGGCAACCCGGGCCTCTGTGGCCCGCCACTGTTCGCTGTATGTCCTGGGACAATCGTGCCTTCTTCGCCGGCACCACCGGCGGTGCATCCTCCTACGACATCACCCTCCAGCAACAACCGGCTTTCCCTCAAGGTCATCATCGGCATTGCTGCGGGAGGGTTAGCGTTGCTCCTCCTGGTAGTAATCATCCTCTTACTCTTGGTGCTCAAGAAGAGACGCGGCGAAGGAGCAGCAGCTGGAGCTGGAACCCGTTCTGTGGGAACAACCAGAGTCATCAAAGGCAAAGGTCCTGCCGCCTCTAGCAGCGACGACAAGCCCTCGGCAGAGCAGTTCAGCAGTGGCGCCCAAGAAGCAGAGAAGAACAAGCTCGTGTTCTTCGAAGGATGTGCGTTTAACTTCGATCTCGAGGACCTGCTCAGGGCTTCTGCCGAGGTGCTGGGGAAAGGGAGCTATGGGACGGCGTACAAGGCTGTGTTGGAGGATGGGACGACTGTGGTGGTTAAGAGGCTTAAAGATGTTGTTGTGGGGAAAAAGGAGTTTGAGCAGCAGATGGAGGTTATTGGGAGAGTCGGGCAGAACCCAGAGCATGTGGTGCCGCTCAGGGCGTATTATTATTCCAAAGATGAGAAGCTGCTTGTGTATGATTACATGCCGGAAGGGAGCTTTGGTACTCTATTACACGGTAAAAAGACTGGTTTTTTCTCATGCCCATCTTATTACATCTCTCTATTATGATTATGTGATCAATTCGTTCCTTTCATATGTATTCCCTGAATGCTGCCGCAAAAACTCAACTAACCCCAACTGAATTGCAGGTAACAGGAACAACGGCGGTGCCCCGATCGACTGGGAGACCCGCGTAAAGATAACCCTGGGCGCAGCCCGCGGCGTCGCACGAATCCACGCAGAAGGCGGCGGGAAGTTCGTCCATGGCAACATCCGATCCTCCAACGTCCTCCTCACACAGGAACTCGACGGCTGCGTCTCCGACTTCGGCCTAGCTCCACTCATGAACGTACCCGCAACTCCCAGAAACATGGTCGGGTACCGCGCACCAGAGCTCATCGAGCACCGCAAGTTCTCCCAGAAATCCGACGTCTACAGCTTCGGCGTACTCATTCTGGAGATGCTCACAGGGAAGGCTCCCTTGAAGTCTCCAGGTGGGAACGATGACATTGTTGATTTGCCTAGGTGGGTGCAGTCCGTGGTTAGGGAAGAGTGGACTGCGGAGGTGTTTGATGTGGAGCTCATGAAGTATCCGAATATTGAAGAGGAGATGGTGCAGATGCTGCAGATTGCCATGACGTGTGTGATGAAGAACCCTGATCAGAGGCCGAGGATGGAAGATGTTATTTCTTTGATTGAGAGGATTAGGCAGCCGGATTCAGGGAATAGGCCGTCGTCGGAAGATAGGTCCAAGGACTCCAATGTTACGCCACCGCAGGAGGAATCGTAAATAAGAAGAAGAAGAAGAAGACGAGGACTTTCAGTTTAGTAGTTTAATTATGATGATTCTCTCATTCAAATTTCTCGCGATTGCCCACATTTTCTGTGGCAAGGGATGGACGACTCTAACAAATTTTCAAGCAACTTTTGTGTCATTGTATCTGTGTGTGCATGTCAATTGTAACTCTTGTTGTTCACATAATTTCATTCTTGGTCTCTCTCACCACCCCGTGTTTGTGTTTCCTTCTTTACAATTGTAGTATCTGCTTATTTACCGTTAAATCCATAGGGAATGCAACTGATAACACCGAGAAGCCCACATTGAACTCGAAGAACTACTTAGATGGAAAGAATCATATTGGAGAGAGAAGGCTGGTATGATGGCTCCAGGAACGTGATAAAAAAAAAACACAAATTTTTTCCACACCCATGTCAAAGCATGTAGAAAAATCTCTAGAGTGGACTGGCTCGTTGGGGATGATGGCACAAGGGCGGAGGGCGAGTAGGAGGTAGGTCAGAAGGCAGTTAGATATTATAATAATATCTTCTTAAGCTAAAGAGAGCATGGTATGAAACAATTTGTCAATATCATGACTAGGGCAGTTAGTGAAGGAGATAACCAAAACATCCTTAAAGAGGTGACAAAGGAAGAAGTACACGAGGTTTTATTTGACATGGATGAGGATAATGTACCTGATCCATATGGTTTCACTACGGTTTTTTAACAAAGCAGCTGGGGGCATGTCAAAGAAGATGTGACTGAATTCATTCGTTATAGCATGGAGGGTAAGGAAATCCTTAGAAGCGTGAAATGCCAATGCTTGGTACTCACCATACCTAAGGTAGATATACATGAGGGTAACTAAAGATGTGGCACCTGAGTGGTTAAAAATAGTGGATTAGTAAGAGCAATGTCTTTGGTTCAAATCCTAGTGGGGACGGGATGAATAAATTATCCACTACAAAAAAATGTGAGCATATCTCTGAGTTGAGTTTTGACCCATTAGTGAGTGGCTAAAGAAGTGCTCAGACTAGCCTATAGACTCCTACTTTCTAGGATCACGCCTCTTCTATCAAATCCCATATTCCTAGAACAAGCGTCATCCATTAAAGATAGGAATATAAGTGACAAAATTAGACTCAGAAATGAATTAATGCAATATCTCTTTAAGAGGTGACATTTATGGAAAATATAGCCTTTAAAGTAGACATGCTGAAAGAAGCATTCAATAGAATGGGTGGGCTACTTGGAAAATGTTCTCCACCAAGTAGGGATTGATAATCGAGTGGTCCAAGCATAATGAACATAGTAAAAGGGGCATGGTCTTGGTTTGAATGAATGGTAGGATGTTTGGTTTGTTGACTGCGTCTAAAGGCCTTAGGCATGGTGATCCACTTTCACCTTTCCTATTCATTCTTGCCCATGAAGCTTTAGGTAGGCACATAAAAAGAGAAATCGAGATGGGCCTTATCATGAGATACATTACTAGAGGAGGAACTGCACAATTCTATTTGATTTTGTTGTATCTGATCTCTGCAAATGATCTTCTTTTTGTCAACTTAGCAAGACGTTATGATGTGGGATATATTGGGTTCATATTCCCAAGCATTGGGACAAAAAAATAACAAGAGAAAATCTACTATCATTCTTGGATCCAAATGTGTTGAGAGGTAGAGTGAGATTGAGGTTGAGTGGGCTTGTGAGTGCACCACTAAACCAATAAAGTACCTCAAAGTTCCCTTATTCCCGTGGGGGCTATTGATTAGATATTATGATGGCATGGTGAAAAAAGTTACTAATAGGCTATCTACATGGGTGTGGAAGTTTCTTTCCTTTTTTAGAAGCTTACAGTGATTAGATCAGTTCTCTTCTCCATACCCCTACACGTCTTAGGGGCATGCATGATATAGATAGCGACCATTAGAGCCATTGAAAGAAAGATGGCTAATTTCTTGTGGGAATTGCAGGATGATGCAAAGAGGACGCATTAGGTTAGTTGGGAGAATATATCCAAACCTTTTGAGGAAGGGGTTAGGTATACATAGATTGTGATCTTGATTCAAAACATTCCTCATGAAAGCAACATGGGGTATATTGAAAGGGGAGTCTCTGTGGCCCCATTTTTGTGGAGATAAATACAGAAACCAGTCTACGATCTAGAGGAGGACCACCCATGGTTCCTAAAAAAAGGTAGTCATGCCTCCATATACTCGAAGAGGGTGTGGGATTGTTTCCTTATGGTCATGAGGAACAGTAGATGGAAAACATAGAAAGGTGACCTACCTTTTCTAAGGGAGTGATGGGGCACCATGACCATGAGATCATAGAAACTAGACCATGTTGAGATGGATCCTAACCTTAGACTCCAAGAGACTTTAAATAATGATGGTTCATGGGCAACAATATCTTACAAAACCTCATATCTGAGGAAGGCATATCTAGTCTAGTGAGAGGAGTTGGGTTGGAACCGAAGGTGATGGATTACCCTATTTGGACACTGAGAGAGGATGGTAAGTTTGCAATGGCTTATCTAGGATTTGTGTTAGGAGAACAGGGTAGTACCTTTATGAATCTATTAGGACATAAATGGGTTTGGAATCCAATCCCCACCCATAAAGTAAATAAGTATGCTTGGAAATTGTTATAGGGAGTGGTACCTACTGAAGATATGAAAAAATATACATAGAACCCAAATGTGAATGCTCTATAGATGGACAAGAAGAGACTTTGGACCACCTATTAAGAAATAGTTAGGTTGCTAAACTTCTCTGGGTTAATCTGAATGACATTTTGGTAGGGAACTTATTTACTAGTGATATCCCCACAGATATGGGGTTTAGACTATGTTAAAGTGGGCATCAACATGAACATGGTTTGGGTTGATTGGAGGATCCACCCTGTTAGTAATGCTTTGGTGCTTTTGGTTAGCCACATGTTCGAGTAGATACAATGCAAAGAGGATGATAGATGAGAGAATATGGAAGATGATAAGTTCTATTTGTAGAGTGATGTTCAAAGGAAAGATCCAAGTTGAGGTCAGGGCTCCAAAGAACATAGCCCTAGGATGGGTTGAGGCAGGTCTTATACATGAGATCTGCATTAGAAGTTACAAATGTAAATATGTTAGATGGATTGGCCCTTGACATCGATGGCCAAATTGAATAGTAAGTAAACGTATTGGAAGGCATCACATCTTAACTATGCGGTCAAGCCTTTAGTGGGGTGATCACAGACCACTCAAGCTTGATTATATACAGATTCATGGGACCTTCTTTAGAGTTGGATTTGTTGGGATGCTACATCAAGGCACTAGAGATTGGATTGGAATTTTGCATCAATAGGAGGCTTAATCAAGTATACATTGAGTTTGAGAACCAAAATTTGGTAAGGGTTTTGGCAGATAAAGTAGAACACCTTAGAGATACAAAAATGATTATGCGTGGCTAGATCCCTACTTTGAGATCATGGATGGATGTGTCACCTTACCCACAAGGATGTAAATAGGTTTTCTCGTAAGCTAGCAGAATACGATGATGGTTTAATTGAAACCTATAGTTTTACTTTGTTATCTAGGATGCCTTAGCCGGTTAGAGGGGTCTACCAGATGGAAGGGTTGGGTCTTGCATCATTGAATAGGGTTCGGGTCTGTTCCTATAGTCTATTTAGGTAGTACTTAGATAGAAGTATATAGCCCCCCCTTTTTTGTAGAGATACGCCTTACATATTGTGGAGTTTTATATGTTTTGTAGTTCTCTAATTTATGTATGTTACCATTTTGTTTGGTTTCAAGTTTTAGCTTTGGGCGTAGGTTGTGATAGAGTTAATGTTGGTGTTAGTCTAGTTTTGTGCGTAGGGATGTTGCAGTTTGTAATACCTTTACACTTTGCCCATAAGGAACGAGATGAATAGAAATCCCCAAAATTAATTAGAAAAATGTGCATAAACCAATCAATCAAGGCTATAAATAACCGACGTCATATCCCTGCCAGCACGGCCGTGCTTCCCAACACGGTCATGGTACCTGGCCACAATAGGCATCAGTTCTTACAGATAATTGACGTCAGTAAGGGAAAAGACGTCAGTTTTTGGCTAACAACTGACGTTGTATGTCTTTGTTGTCAGTTTTATATAAATAACTGACGTCTATGTTCTGATTTTTTTTCTTATCAGTTTGCAGACCTACTGTATGGCTGGTCAACAGGATGCAGAACCTGCAGTTTAGTTCTAAACTACAAGTTTACAGCATCCATTGATATCAGCCAACAACAGGCCACACACCTGCAAATCCATTCACATTCAGACACATGTATTGATCAAATACATGTAGAAACTTGCAAATTCATTTACATTCACATTCAGTTCCATTCATTTCATCTCTTTTCACATTCAGACATTCATGTATTGATCAGAAAAAGTCATTCACATTCACACATATGACAATTCAGAAAAAGTCATTCACATTCACACAAAAATAATTATGAGAACAAAGTTTAGAAATATCATTCTTTATTCATCATCGTCATCATTGTCATCGGATACCCAATTATATTTAAAAATTCCCCCTACTTGTAGGTATTTTTTCCATTCTTCTCTACAACATGTAATTCCTCCGTCGTATAGGGAGTATGTACATCTAATAACTTTCCACCTGTACTGAAGTTAGTTTTAAATACCTGCAAAGAGAATGACGTATATATATAATTAATAATATATAATAAGATTGATATATTTCATATTATCTAATGAGACTATATATAATACCTTATGTATAGTATCGATTTCTATTGCGGCATATTTGATAATTAGGTCTATAAATCGCAACACATAGTAGGCACATGCCCAGCCGTTGTCTTGTGTAGCACACTATAAATTGAAACATATAAAATATTCAAAAATACAAATAAGCATAGTTCACATAAATAATATATATATTGGAGTTAGGAAATTACTTCCACATTCTCCAAAATTAGTGATTGATTCTTTTTCCTGGGGACCTTTCCTCTAGCTTTTTTGAACTCTTGTAAAGCCCTACATGTTAATGTAACACATTAAATTACATAATTAAATAGTAATGTAATAATAGATGTTAACGGATATAAAAATATGGAATATTTCTCATGGGAATAATGGCTTTTTCATTGTGTGTCCATATAATATATTCAATTCGTTCCTCACAGGATCTAGATAATAGACAGTGAACGTCTTGAGGACAATAACTAGTAACTCCCAATGCCTACCACTACAGGTAAGAAAGTTAAAAATTAATAACTCAAAATACACAATAAAAATGTAATTTTCTTAAGTCCAAATTATAAGCAAAGTAAACTTACTCGACATTGAATGGAGCTATTATCACCGTCTTCTTATTTTTACCAAAATATTCAAAAGCAGCATAGCAGTATGAAGTAACTAAAGAAGGGTTTGTATCTATAAGACTAATCAAAGATGGAACCAAAAATCTCACATGGGAAAATACAAAATATGTACATATCATGTGTAAGTAGCTGCAAAACATGTATTATGTATGCATTAATATATAACAAACCAGATCATTGTATATAAAATAAGGTATATAGATGTATAAACAAGATCTCACCATATCCACAACTCTATCATAGATGTGTTCAGCCAATCATAACGAAACAACTCCAAAATATCTTGTATAAATAGCTTGTTATCGTATGATTGACCTGCATTAATACGTATGCATTAATGTGTATGCAAAACTTGTATTACGTATGCATTAATACGCATACAAAACTTGTATATATAGAATGTTATCATATGATTGACCTGCAACATCCTCCAGAATAGTATCATTTATAGGGCAATTTGAATCATGTTCGCCCATCCATACTGTCATACCCCTATAATTAGGACCTAACGCGGCATGTAGGTCCCTTGGAAGCCAACTTGGTACTTTAGGAGGTGGAGGTGGAGGTCGAGATGTAGCGGGTGTCTTTCTTTTGACCTGTATATATAATTTCAGATCAATTGACTCATATATACACACTAACAAATTAACGTAATGTAAATTTACCATACAATATTAGTATAGACGACATCTGCTTTGGGCCACATTATCACTCTACCTTCTGCCTCACCAAGTGTTTCAGAATCTGAGTGGGCATATGACAGTGGAGGATCCCTCCAATCGGGGAGTATATGTATCTGGCTCACACGAACTGCACCAGCTGGTACTGGAGTCTCATGAAACATCTCCCCTGGAAGGGTTGTGTAAGCATGTGCCTCTACAATGATATATTCTTGAATTTTTAGACGACATGGCTTCAACCACTACAAATTTACGTAAAGAATGTTATATACATATATACATAAACATATCATCTTGAAAAGACTAGCTACTATATATATCATAAAAATACTTACAGCGGACATGCTAGGTAGTGGGTCTATAGGATTACTCCCAACCTCTGTAGTAGGAGAAGACCGGCCCGCCACAGGTACCGTCTGAGTGGCAGTCTATGATGCCTGCCACTTGCTAATTGCTTCATTGACTCTCTTATCAAGTGTTTCCTCGACTCTCCTATCAAGTGCTTCCTCGACTCTCCTTTCGATTAACTGATCTACCTATACATGGACAAAAGAAACTCTAGCTTCTAATTATTGAATTCTCTTTTGCAATAACATTCTAAAAAAAAAGAATAAGTTACCTCAGCTTATGAAAGTCCCGCTCTTAGGACTGGTTTGTGTTGTGATGGCCCAAAGAATGCTTTGATGCCCACACCAGCGCCTACACCCCTAACACGTCTAGGATGCTCTGGGTCACCTAGAGCAACTGTCAATTCATCCCTTGTACCCTCAGGGATGAACTTGCCTTCCTTCCTCTGCTCGTGCAGCTCCCGCTAATTGACATCAATAGAAATTGGTAAGTAAACATAACAATAATCAATATCGATCGATTGCTCTAAGAGTTGAATTTTACCATTTTTGCAGTCACCTCAGCAGTTGCGGGCTTCGTTATATCTCCCTTCTTGTTTTGCCTCCCAGCTATCCACATAGCATGGCGAGGCAGAGGTTCGGGACCAATAGTAGAGGACTCCTGAGTAGCAGCAGACTGAGCAGTAGACTCGGCCTGTAGTCTTTGGCGAACGCCTGCATAGCCTCTTGGACCCATTGTGTGGTCATGCACATTCAGTGCACGCCTTGCTCTTTGAGTATTGATGATAGCCTTGTTAGTAAGCACATTGATTTGGTTAGTAATGCTAAAGGTTAATCTTGAATAGGTGAATACATAAGAACGTATATTAATTAAATTGGGAGTGGTGCTTAATACCTTGAATTCATCCATTTTTTTGGGTAACAAACTCCTCCCAGTCTTTGGTGTCCAGGTAGTTCCATTGCTCAGTGGTTGCCTTCTGCCTAAATTTATTTTTTAAAGAGAATACAAACAAAAATTATTAGTGTCGAGTTAGTCAAAAAGTGATCAATGTCTAGAATTGGAAATCAATCAAGAACCTCTTCTCAGCATTGCGTATGTAATCTCGGGTGAGATTTGTCCTATAGTTCCTTAGGACCCTCCCACAGTGTTGCATCATGCATTTACAATGTAGCTTTTCATCCATATCAAATGAACTCTGCAAAATAGAATTGCTATTAACTTGTATCCTAAAAATTAGTAATCTACAAAAATAGAATTGCAAATAATAATAACTCATGCATAGTTCCTTCCATACTAAGTCTTTCTTCCCCTTAGGAACTTTATGCCAGGATTCAAAAATAGGACTGCAATGGCTGCGAGTAAGAACCCCAAGATATGAAATAAATGAGTTGTGGTTCACTCCAATTGGATTTCCTGCATGATCAAAATCCACATCCAGTTTGGGTCCATTGCCCCTTTGCTATAATAGCTTGTTTATCATTGTGATGCCCCTCACTTTCTCAATTTCTTTTTGCTGCTCATCAAATGCCCCAATTTCTTCAGGGGGTACATCACCAACCTAAAATTTGACAAAAAAAACACACTTATAGGATATAACTATAAATGAACATATAGATAGAAACTTCAGGGATATATTTTTAAAACTTACGTTGTGAGGTGGCACATTGACATCCTCACCCTCACGGTAATCATTAGCACGGTCATCAGGAGAATGCTCAGCCATCTGAAAGTTCACATTCACGTTGTAAAGTAATTCACATTGTAAAGTTCACATTCACATTATAAAGTTCACATTCAGAAAAATAAAACATATAAAAAATATAAACATGCATGCCTCTAATATTGCGATATTTTATCAATTAACAATCCTTCATTGTGATCTCCACGCACATACAAGTCATCATTAGCTTCAATATTTGGTGGTGTTGGCAACCCAACTGAGAATGGACTGGATTCATCATACTTATCATAGTATTGTTCTTCATCTATAGGATCTTCAATGAACTATCTTTTACCCTGAAGAACAACCGACCAATTATAATTTGCAGGATCATCGATATAAAATACTTGTTTTGCTTGTGATGCCAATATGAATGGTTCACCCTTCTCGCAAATATTTTCAAAGTTCACTAATGTGAAACCCAATTCATCCACTATAACTCCTTTGGACGTCACTCTTATCATCTTGACGCTTTGTGGTTAAACAAGTATATATTAGAACAATATTAGGGTCTAGGGTTAAAAGATTAGGGTTTATGGTTAAAATTTTAGGGTTTAAGGTCTTATATATAATAAATGTGTACCACCTATCCCATTCTTGAAAACCTAATCTCACTAGTAAGTGTATAATATGTATTGGGTTTTTAAGAAAACTTCGGTCACATTTCCCCACTATTCTCCAAGTACATATGTACTTAGAGAACAAACGGGGAAATGCTACTGAAATTTTCTTGAAAAACCAATACACATTATACACTTACATCCTAAGTGAGTTTAGGTGTTCAAGAACAGTCCCAAACTGGGGACTATCCAAGATTTACTCTTGGATGGGTTTCTAGGCCAACAAAATATAACACCATTCCCTTGTTCACAACCCCATTCATAAGACATGTCCTTAATACAACATTATTTAAAAGATATGATGTTCATGTGTGACATCAACTTAGGGTTACAACAACATAGAGAGAGAAAGTACTCTATTATCATAATAATCACAAAAAAGGCTATGTACCATAACCTCTTACTTGCATTAGGGTTAGGTTCAGAATTATAATTGATCTTGTCATATATGGTTAGAAACTCTTGATGAATAATTGAAGTTTTTAGATTAATAATATTATTCATGTTGATTTAGTATTTTGAAACCATGGACATATTACTATGATATTAATGCTTGTAATATGATCAGAAGCAAGGAGGCCTTAGCTTGCTAGCAAGTGCAGCCATGTGGTGATGCTCCCTTTAATTTGAGTTAGCATCACCTCAACCGTGTCCAAAATGATGGAAGAGAAGAAAGCAGTGATGTGTAGTGTGGACTAGTTAAGTTGTATACAGTTGGTTGGTGAGCAGGTGATAGATACAAGATCCACATGGCGCCCATCATTCATCGGACCATCAGTTTGTATGACTAGATGTTTAAGGGAGAAACAAAGCTATGTCATGGGGAGGTGCTTAATTAGATATTTCATGTTTTCAAATTAAGCTAACACGCGATAATTGTTAAGGTGTTTGGCTTGCTGAGCCAGTACCACTCGTCAACGCATCAGTACTGGGTTATGTAAGATATAAAAAATGTGTGAGGAAAATAAACTCAACTTTGTTAATAATGTTGTAAACAGTTGAGTGATAAACATACAATTTATATAGTATAATGCAGAATTAACAGTAGTATTGGTAAACACGCATAAGAACTTCGGTGGTTTGTATCTACACTTGGGTCTCAAGTAAGATGGGTTTAGCTTAGCTAATGTGGGTTTGAGCTGTTACTGAGTGTTTGATTTGGTAGGGAAGAGGTTTGGGCATCGTCGTCCCGAAGTATCCACGATTCGGTGACCATGTGCAAATGGGACAGCTGTCCTTAGGTATAAGAGATTAAGAAGAAGCTTTTCTTAGTTAAGAGTATGATGAAGCTCATTTATAATATAGAAAGGGGGGGCTGACCTTAGGCGGTGGAGGGAAGGGAGCAGGCGGAAGAGGACGAGCAGGTCACAGTTGGGATTTTGGACGGCGGCGAGCAGGAAGTTGACAAGCACAGCGCCAGCGGCGGTGAGCAGGGAGAAGGGCGGCGGCGATGGCGAGCAAGGAGAAGGAGTGGCGCGGCGGCGTCGAGCAGGGAGCGGCGGGTGGCGGTGTGCAAGGAGGAGAAAGAAGGGGCGGAATTTCCAGACCTAAGCTTCAATCGCAATGAAACAGAGAAAGGGGAAGAGTCTGCTTTGCGTAGGTGCTATTAAGTTAACAATCAGTGTCGGTTATTACAAACAGCCGATGCTTATAACAATAGGCATCGATTACCACAAAAAACTTGACTCCTATGCTCAATGATAGTCATCGGTTTCTACTAGAAAAACCGACGTCTATCGACATATGTCGACAAAAAAATGTTCTAGAATTCTGACCATAGTCGTCAGTTGCCGTAGAAAATCGACGCCAAAGGGGGGTGAAAATTTTTGCATGGAAGCACAGGAAAACACATCAGGGTCGGTTATTACAAGACAATCAATGATAAAAATGTGCCCAATTTCTATCTCGCAAAAAACCTTTAGTCATCGATTAATTAGTTAATAACCGACGTTGTATGTTAAATTTTGGAGGTAATTTTTTTCCACTGGAAAATTTGGATTTGGCAGTCAATTTTAGATGTCAGTTGTTTATTAAGGAAGTGACACTACAATAAAAGCGATACCTGTGTCTGGCCGCTCTTCACAGATAGATGTCGGTTTGTATATTCAACTGATGCTTGTAAATGTGATGTTTTCTGTAGTAGTGACTCATGCAGATATTAAAGATGAACCATATATATATATATATATATATATATATATATAGAGAGAGAGAGAGGTTAGGAAGTGTGTATCGGCCGGTAGATGTAACTTACACATATTGGCCATTAAAATGACAAATGTGGAACATGTTAATAAAATCCAACCATATGGATTGATTCAAAACTATATAGATTACATGTGTTTAAAAAATTATCTGCATATCTTATACAGATCATGATATATAGAAATATATCATCCAATGGTTTCTGCAATTTCTACAACTTACCGTTGATTGGATAACATACAAATTCTTTCATTAGATGATCTATGAATATCAAATTTTGTTGTTTTTTGATACACATGATATATAAGTGGTATACATCACATCCATAAGGTTGGTTAGTTGAATTTAATTTCACAATCATCATAAATGAAGGCGGATACATGCAAGCTACATGTACTCGGGTACACAATTCTTTTAGCCATACACACACAGATATATATATATATATAGAGAGAGAGAGAGAGAGTCAGGCTAGAATATACTCGAATGTACAGATCGCACGAATACACTCAAGTGTGTTTGCATATCAAGACTATTTTTTGCAAAATCTAAACCATTGATCTTCACTTTCATACTATAACTAGGCTACATAAAAATTTTGAGCTCATTTGGATGAGTATAAGTCACTCATCTAAGGGCAGCAAAATCGACGCACAAAACTAATTTGAAATGCATAATTTTTGCGGTCTTTATAACATGACCTTTAAATGTCCAAATGTGCTCAAATTTTTTGTATGATCTATTCACAACATGTTTAAGAAGATCAATAGATTAGATTTTTTTAAAAAAATATTGCATCATGAAAAACTACAATGCTCCGAATACACTCGAGTGTATTCTAGCCTGACTATATATATATATATATATATATATATATATATATATATATATATATATGTGTGTGTGTGTGTGTGTGTGTGTGTGTGTGTGTGTGTGTGTGTGTGTGTGTGTGTGTGTGTGTGTGTTGTTCCACTTCTATTTTACAAGCATGTTCTATGCTTAGTCTACAATTTTGAGTTTCTTTAGCATCTGAGTTTTATTGTGAAACTTTAGTCAATAATAAAACATTGAGAGTACTCGATATGGCCAGTGATGATCAAGTGGATTGGGCCATGGATATTAGTCATCAAGTCAAACAGGCAACCTACGTGTTAAAGAACACTTTTTACTAAATGGGCTCACTCTAAGAATGATGTGTTGGTTGTTGTATGGATGTCATAAGCATTCTCAAAATTAGGAAGGGAATTTTGGTCCTCACGATGAAGTCATTATAATGAGTGTGTGATGAGATATCCTTAGACACTACTTGACATGACTCTGATGGATGTTAATTATAAAGGTGGCAATACAATTTTAAAAATCAAGGGGGGCAATTTAGTGATGTAGATGGAATGTCCCTCCTGTATAACATAAGTGATATCCTAGTTCATGTTCATTTTGGATTGACATCAAAATATACTCTCAATTTTTAAGTTGTCTCTCCAACTTAAAAACCTTGAGAAATAAATAATAGTAAAGAGAGAGAAAATGGAGAGAGACACCAGTTGAGATTGCTAGTGGTTATTATGGTACTTCATTTTTGCTCACTAGGCAAAAATTCATGAGAAAACTATTTCTTTGGATAATGATATAGTTCATTCCACATTCCACTTAATTTTATTGTGTGCCATTTTTATCCTTCTATCATATTTTTTACATATTTACCACTTTTTTGTACCTATTTTCATCCAGTTTGAGGCCTTCTGTAAGAAAACTTTCTTCTAATATTGATAGTACAATTTGTGCCCAATTTTACTTTATATAAGCTATTTTCCAATAAATCACCCAACTAAATTTTTCAAAATAAGATATTTCTTCTCTTCAACTATTTTCTAGAAAAATCTGAGAGATAATCTCAAATTATATTTATATGTAAGTTTTCTCTAATTTTCTTCATAACATTCTTGAAATTATTGAGAAATTGAGAAATAATCTTTTCAATCATATGAGACACTCAGCGGATCTGAGACATCCCCCATGTAGCGTGAGGGGTTGTCTCGATCTGCATGCCCACATTGTGATGCATCCCTCCACCTCCTCTAGTGAGTTTTGTCCATAACCAAAAAACTCTAAACACATACTATAATTACTTCCCTACACCCACCTTATTACGGGCCCCTTATAAACCTCATGAATCTAGAGGATTGACTACCTTCCTTTTTACTTTTTTGGAATTACTCATGAGATCCTTCCTCTGACACCTCTTGCAATGTTAGTACATGTAGAACAGTAAACTGCTCTAACTGTTGTGTCTAACTGCTATATCAGCTAACCACTATATCTAATCTATAACTATTACATCTGAAATGTTCGATTGCAAGACATGTCACCAAATATGAGGTACAATTTTATATATTATTACACCCTATTTTTGAATCATGCTAACACTAATACATTTTTGAGATCTGGTGTCACTTTTCTTAATGTCAGTTTTTTATAGAAAATTGACATTATAAGCCTACATCACTGGTTAGTAAATTACAAATGTCACTATTGGTCAACTCTTAACGATTAAAAAAACACGAGAATTCTTTTATTATAATGTTGGTTTCCTTGCGAAGAAACAATGTCTCTGATAGCCCACAAAATTTAACTTTTTAGGAGAAAATTTTAATATATGTCTATTATGTCGGTTGAACTAATACCGATGAAAGAGCCCTTCCCATGAAATAAAACTTCCTCCAAAAAGATTATTTCATCAGTTGCGCTCAATAAAAATCGATGCCATAGGTAACATCCATTGTGAAAGTTTTCACCTCCAAAAAATATGTATCGGTTTTTTGATTGAAAAACTGACAATAAATGGTTCTCACCACGTGCCCCCACCAAAAATATTTTCACCCAAATTGGGTAATGTCATTGGTTTTTAGCTAGAAAAGGACTACATGGGTCTTAGTGAGGTTGGAGTTTTTAAATAGCGATAAGTGTATATGGCCTTGATTTATTTATAGATAATAGAAGACATATATCAAACTATGTCGTCGATTTTATGGGACAATGATGACATATGTCTTAGCAAGGTTGGCGTCTTTCAATAGAGATAAGTACATCTCACGTATGTTTGTTTGTGGATAACCAATGATAGAGATTGAACTATTTTTTGGTCAACCGATGACTAAGTTCCACTTAACAGCTCCTGTGAAATTTATTTTCCCCATTCTCAATTTCATCATGCGTGATCCCTAGTTTTAGCGACGACAATGATGACCTAGCTTCTTTTAGTCATCATCATCACCTCCATTGTAGCCTACATCACCTCGACATTGCTGCCTCTACCTTAGTTGGAGACACTGCCACTGCCTTGTATTGCCTCTATTGCTTATCATTGTTGTTGCCTTTGCCATTGTTGTTGCTAACTGTTGTTGTTGTTATTGTTGCCTCAGCTACTGTTATTGATGTTGTTGTCATCTCCTTCGTTGCTTGCTTGCCACCAATCCTATTGTCACTACTTTTACTCATGCCCTCTCCTTTCTTGCAACCATTTCTCACGTCCTCTGCCACTGCTATGAGCGCATGCTCTACCCCTACCATGAAAGGTCATTCTTCTCCTTCTTTTCTTTGTATACTTCCATTAACTTTTGATTGCATTATTTTATAATTGTTAATTGAGTGTATTGTTGCAAATTGTTTAATTAACTTGATATGAGTTTAACACGAATATGAATTTACCTAAAATGATATCCACTGAATGATGAAATGTAAATAGTATTTTAATTTGGAAATTGGAGAAATCATACTTGTATAGTTGGAATTCATGTATAATTGCTTGTATAATTTGGTGCATTGTTCAATTTGAATGGTGTATGGATAAATAATCACAACTAGGAATTAATTAAATTGAATTGATATGAATTACCTAAATTAGCTTGATTTAGACTAAATTGGTTATATTTACCTAAATTGTAAATTGTAAATCATAATTTAGACATATAACTTGTTGTTCTAGAAACCTATCCAACTCGTGAGGAGTAAATCTTGGATAGTCCTCCATTTGGGACTATTCTTGAACACTTAGTCACACTTAGGATATAAGTGTATAATGTGTTTTTTATTTTCAAGATGTTTTATCAACACTTTCCCATTTTTTCTTTAAGTGCATATGTAGGTGGGTATTTTCCCATCTACATCAGTGTATTTAGAGAACCAACAGAAAATGATGTTGAAATACCCTTGAAAACCAAATAAAAATAATACACTTACTAGTGAGATTAGGTGTTCAAAATGGGATAGGTGGTACGAATTCATCACTAACCCTAAACCCTAATTTGTAAACTCAAAATCTTAAACCGTAATTTTTAAATCCTAAATCTTAAACAATAAATCCTAATATCAAAACAATAATATATAAATCCTAATATCAAATTACTTGATTCAATACTCATTTTCTCTGTGATCATAGAATGGATTGATCATGGATTTCCATTTCAAACTATGGGAGTTTATTACTGTTCTTGATCAGTTTATAAGATTTTCAGGGGGAACATAGGTAACAACCTGGAGATAGGTTATATTGTTCGTATAGAAATTGCAATAAAAACTTGAAAGTTGGCATTGTTAACAAAATCAAAAGTCATATCATGTGCAATGGGATTGTACATGGCTATACATAATGGTAGTAGTATGGAGAGATTCCTACTATGAGATCAGTAGATGTTGATAGCAATATTTATGATGAAGAAGAAATTGTTGACCATGTAGGTGTGAGTGAACCGATTCTCATAGATATTGACGTGATGTTAGATAGTTGTGGGGTAAATCTTACTGATCCACCTTCCTTTATTTAGAAATATTGTGCATTATGTTCAGACATTTTTATGCTTAGGTTTTACTAAGTTTACAAAGTTGAGCATGTATTGATATTGTATATTTTGAAGGCTGACAATAGATGGAGTGCCAAAATCTTCATGTATTTGTTGAAAGAAATTATTCTTGAAGGC
Source organism: Alisma plantago-aquatica (assembly GCA_963693085.1). Lineage (NCBI taxonomy): Eukaryota > Viridiplantae > Streptophyta > Magnoliopsida > Alismatales > Alismataceae > Alisma > Alisma plantago-aquatica. Next base: position 476,755,484 of record OY856411.1, read on the forward strand.
AACAAGTTTCCAATCTCAACATACAAATTAAAGAAAATATTGTGCCCAATGGGAAGGAAGGCTAAGAAGATACACGTATGTCTGTATGACTATGTATTAATTTAAAAGGATTATATCAACTTGAAAGATTTCCCAAATGTGGGGCATCCAGTACAAAATGATTGGGAACATGGGAAGAGAAAGAAGCTCGTACTTCACTAGTCTCGCCAACGATCAGTCCAGATAGCTGTGAACAGATTGTGGATTGCCAATCTGACGATTTCTCCAAGGGAAATACAACCCACAACAAGCAAGACAAATCTAAAGGAGTGAAAAAGCAAAAAAAAAATTGCAGTTGTGCCTGAAATGTCAGCCTCACAGGAAGGTATTCTGCTTGAGAAAATGTCCAACGTTCTCTTCACTCCGCCAATAAGATCTGGATATGTAGGGGGGATGGCACTACCCAAGGTTCACCGATCAGGGATCTACACACACTAAATTAGCAGCACCATTCTTCCCCTATGGCGATTGGGGTTCCTACCCACCTCGACCTAAACTATTCCAAATAGGGCCCTATCAGGTTCAATCATTTGGGAACGTTGTGGGAATCCCACTTGTTTAGGAGGCAGCGACATCTATCTTGAGTTTGGAAAAAGGAGATGAATGAAAAAAAGAAAGAAGAAGAGTTGCATCCACCAAGGGAGATTCCCATGGGATGAATGCCAGAATGGTCACAAATATTCAAGCACAACATCTAAATGTTTTTGGACTCGTCCCTAGCTTGCACTCTTTATATCTACCACCCCACTCTTGGTACAACCTGTATGTAGGATCAAGGTATGGATTCCCACCACATGTGTACTGCCATCAATGAGAATCAGACTGCCAGTGATACCAGTGGTGGTTGCACGCCAGGAAGCTAATGCATAGAAATCCACTACTACATACTCCATGTTGCTTGAGATCTTACAAAGATCAAACAACTACATGGAAAGAAAGATAGTGGAAAGACGTTCATTGACTTTTTCCACTTCCCAGGTGTGAAGTTGTCTGACAACTTCAATATGCCAAAGTTCCATGAGTACTTAAAAAGGAGATCCCATAGATCACATCAAGGTGTATTGCTCAGATATGGTGTAAGCCCAAGATGAAAACAAAGTACTAATATGTTTCTTTGCATAGAACTTGACGGGTCCCGCATTGGCCTGGAAAAATAAGCAGGACACAACTACCATAACTACATGTGCCAATATTTTTGAGAAATTCAATGATAAGTATACCTAGAATTTAGACCAGGTCATGACTAAAGAAAATGTGTAAGCATTGCGAAAAATGCAAACGAAAGCCTCTCTGAGTTTGTTGGCAATGGAGGGAGCTTCTTGTCTAGCCCAAAGATTAGGAGGCCATGTATATGATGATTAGAGATGCCGCTTTGGCCCTTAAGGCCCTCTTATCTCTATAGAGGTACAACACCTTCTCAGAGCTCATACAAGAAAGGGTATGGATCAAAAATTCTATTAAGAGGGGGTCTATTAAAACATAGGCCTTGCTTTTCGGTCAACATCCTCTCCTGCAACAACTATTTAGAAGTCCAAATGGACGAAGGAAAAGGCCACATATGATAGGGGCAGTGCTTGTTGTTACCACGGGTAGTAAGCGACAATAGTCAACCACACATTCTATCGATGCATATGTCAGTAGCTCAGACGGCACATGATCGGGCACCACAACAATAGCAAGCTCATGTGATGCAAGCCAACTATCAGCCTCAATACATTATCCCACAATATGTGTGGCCACTGAGCAACTATTGTGGGTATACACCATAGCCAACAATAACAAACACGTCTCTGACAGTAATCAACATTACACCTCAAGCAAGTCGACAACTACCGCTCCATCAGCACAAGAACCTACTAAGTCGAAAAGGAAGTTCTCCCCCTTGGGATTTTCTCTCAGCACCATCTTTCCAGATATCATGCAATTACTTAAGTTCCCAGTCATAAGGGATGCACCAAATCCCTTGTCAAAAAGCTACAACACCAATGCCTTTTACAACCGAGTAAAAAGGCAAAAAAACTGACTAATGCATCGCACTCAAACATGCCTTACAAGACTTGATATATGTCGATGAGGTCAACATAGTCACAACAGAAGAGATATGGTTGTACTCTAATAGATTGGTTGTAATCTTTCCACAAGAGGACTCACCACACTGTCTCATCCTTCTCCTACAGCAAGCAAGTAAGAACTAGTTTGAAAGTACTTTGGTCATTGCCTCGGTCCAAGAAAAGAAGCCATTGGTCCCAATAAGCACTAAAATGTGGGTTGTCATACCAACATCCATCCAAAGTCTGAAAAAGCTACCAATTAGAGTATCAAAAACTAGCCAAGGGCTAAAAGTAAAAAAGGTATGGGTCTCAAAGGAACCAATCCCAGAAAAGACCCAACAAACTACAATTCCTCAATCTATGGTTGTGGTATCAGTTGGAGTGTCCTTTCCAGTCTCAATAGGGAAAGACCAACATCTTGTTTTACCAGAGGTGTTGTTGCCTCTCGACAAGGGCAAGGAGAGGGTGACTAGTTATGTATGAGTCTCCACCATCACAATAGAAGAGGGGCCGACAAGGTTTCTATTCCATCTATCAATACCAGGGAGGTACCACCAACACCCAATCTTTGCAAGGAAATCAGTCTTGAAGGCTTGGATATGATACAGTTCCCTAGTGAACCAAAAGAGGAAGTATCGTTGGTAGAAGTGAGCAAAAGTCACTGCCACATTGAGAAGCAATCATGAAAACTCTAGAAGGGTCCTATGCATCCAAATGCATGAGGACAGAAGCTATTGCAGCCACCGCATGGTTAATCACAAGCATGCATCTAATTTTATTCTTTGAGGATGAGATACCAATGGGAGTAAGTCACAACAAGCCCTTATAAATCATAAAAATATTCAACGACATCAAGATACCCTCATTCTTTATCAACAATAGTGCATGCCTCAATGTGTGTTCGTTAAAGACCCTAATCATCCCGGGGAAGGATCCCGCTGACCTCCACTCAATGATATAGAAATCAACCTACCTCGATGGAGTAATTAAAGACACTCTAGGATAAGTTACTCTAGAGCTACAATCAGGCTACATATATTCACATTCCCTTTTGTAGTCATGGAATTGAGTCCCTCCTTCAAAATTCTCCTAAGGAGACCATGGATTCATCAAAATTGGGTGGTTCCCTCATTGATACATCAAAATACAAAGTATCAGTTAGTCCATGCTATCGTCATTGTTCAAGTTGACAATCCTAGCACCATATCTTGTGTCGAGGAAGATGGTCTCCTATTCCACTTCGACATGGGAACTGCCACACAGAATAAATTGCCATCTCCCTAACAATGCAACACTGTTCACACAATAGCTATAGGACATGCACATTCATCCAAATCAAGGACTGGGAGCTAGATGACAAGGGTGCACAGAGATCATACATATCCCTCACAGTCAGAATGGTATTAGCCTAGGGTTCTATGTCCCATCCTACACCCAACCTCAGATCACTAGGTAGACATCATATTGGAAGCATGTAGCATTGTTACCCATTAGCCTTAACTGTGTGCTTTGCCCTCAGTCACATGCAAGTCGGGATAAACTTCCCATCTGGTGATCCATCCTAGTATTACTCTAGGCTAAGAACACTTAACTACAGAGTTCTATAGAGATGGTCTCCCTAAAATGGAGGTGCACCTTGGTGATATGGGTAGACCAATCATTCCTTTTAAGATCATTTTGTTATAGGCCTCAAATCCTAGGATGTTACATTCTCCCCCACTTAGAATCTTGGTGTACTCATCAAGACTCAACTATATGGCCTCATATTTTTTCCCCATTTCAATGTAGACCCATAATGGCCCATGGACATCCAACTCCCGATCACAGAATACCAACGCAAGGGTGGCTACATCACCATGGACAACCCTTTACAACATGTATGGAATGCACGGCTCAAGACTGACATGCCACATGCCCATGTGGGCCCCACCTACTAGGGTGGTTATGGTTGTAATACTATTTGTAACGCATGGGCCCATTATGCAAGGTTCTAGTAGAGTTTTAAGAATGATGATTGGCCCAAACATTCACCACTACCCTTAATTGTGAGCTTTGTCCTCACTCACACGCAAGCCATGATAAACTTCTTGATTGGTCACCCACCCTACTACTAATCTAGGATAAGCATGTTTAACTACATAGTTCTTTAGAGATTGGGATCCCTAAAAAGGAGGTGCACCCTAGTGTTATGGGTAGTCCAATCATTCCTTTTAAGATCATTTTATTTGAGGCCTCAAATCTTGGGACGTTACTGTCTTATTCTGTACTAGAGGTCAACGACAACAACTAGGAGGACTATCCTGAGATTGCTTCCAGCATCGCATAGATCACCCTCGTCACCGATAAAATCTAGGCCATCTGGAATGCCCAGCACAACCAACAGTGTGAGAACAAGGTCATACCTCCAAACAAGGAAGCATTAAAATGGATGTTTCACTCATGTTGTTAACAAACTAGGCCATGCATATTTCAACATAAGAAAAAACATAAAACATCATCAAGATGATCATGTTGGTCAGATAAAAATCATTGACCCAACACCCACCCAAAACATCTGGCTATTATCCTCTTTGAATATGACCCAACTGGCCCAGCCAAGACGATGCCAAGACTGCAGACCTTGAGGTCATGGAGGAAAATTGCAGTGTCACTTGGGATGTCTATGACAACATGTACGACATGATCGAGGTATGGGGTTTCAATGCCATCTTCAATATGAAGGTCATGGAAGAACCACATACCCTCATCCATCCTTTCCATAATGGTGAGGAAATCCAGAAATGATGTGTGGATGACTACCACGTCTTGAGGACCAGGTCTCCCCATACACCCAAAAAAGACCCATTAGAGGAACGACACCTGATGTGGTAGATATTTTAGAGTGACTTTTTAGTCACCATGTACCACATCCCCACTTACCCCTACAAAATCTAAAAACATTGCAAATACAAAAAGTTAAAGAACTAAAAGAACCCAAAAAATGAAGATGAGCTAGCTCCCAAGAATTTTCCAATTATTTCATTGAGGTGGCACAGATCTTCATTGATGAAGACGTTGAGTTTAAAAAATTCCCTATCCTAAAGTATATGACAAAGGAGCATCGACCTTTTCATATCAAAAATGAGATAGATATGGTGAATCTCAATTCAGGCCTCGAGCATTGCAAAGTCAAAGTTGGGTCGCATTTACCACAAGATATCAAAGGAAATATATTAGAGCTTGTACACCACTACATAGATATGTTTGCACCAAGTTACACTGACACACCAGGTTTGGATGAGTCAATCATTGTTCAGTGACTATCCATCATCTTTGTCATTCATTCCATCAAGTAGAAGGCCAGAAGGTTACATCCAAAATAGAGCCTTAAGACCATGGAAGAAGTTCAGAAGAAATACGTTGTTGGTTTCTTAGAGGTGGTAATATATCCTACATGGCTCACCAACATTGTACTAGTGACAAAGAAAGACGGAAAAGTACAAATGTGTGTGGATTATCATGACCTCAACAAAGCATCTTCAAAAAATGACTTTCCGCTTCCACATGTAGACGTGCTCATTGACAACATAGTTGGCCATGCGCTACTTAGTTTCATGGATGGATTTTCCAGCTATGACCAGATCAAGATGGCAAAAGAGAATAAATATAATACAACTTTCATCACAGAATGGGGAGTATTCTACTATTGGTCATGCCTTTCGATCTTAAGAACACTAGAGCCACATATCAAAGGAAAATGGTGGCCCTCTTTCATGACATGATGCACAAAGAGGTGGAGGTCTACCTGCACAAAATCCAAAAGTCTAGAGGACCACATCACCAACCTTAAGAAGTTGTTTCAATGACTGTAATGGTTCTCCATGTGCTTAAATTTGACCAAATGCACCTTTGGTGTTACGTCTGGTAGCCTGCTATGATACATTATCACCCAAAGAGGGATCAAAGTAGATCCTGGGAAAGATCAATATATCTAGGAAAATCATTTCCCCAAAACAAATAAGGAGATATGAGGCCTACTCGGGCATCTGCGGTCATTGGCCCCTTCATCGCTAAACTCATACCTATATGTGAGACAATCTTCAAGTAGTTAGAAAAGAACTTCAACAATAGCAGATGGAACAAACGATGTGAGGAAATGCTCAAAAATCTTAAAGACTAGCTTGTCAATACTCTAATATACCCTCTCATACATAGAGCACAACATTTACTATTCCAAGAAGTTCAACGACACATAGGCTCATTACACTACAATCAGAATTATTTCTTGGCTCCAGTCTATGATACAAGGAAGTTATGCCACTACGTAATAATCTATCATTTACATATAATCACCAAGCATGATCCACTCTGTTGTTTGTGTGATTACCCAACCTTGATAGGATGATGAACTAAATAGAAAGTAATGTTTCCAGATTCAATATTACCTACCTCCCAATGAGGGTAGTCAAAGAACAAACCCTTAAGGATCAACTAGCATATTCCCTACTGCTATATGAATCTTGTGAGAACCTATTACACTAAACAAGATTACTCAAAACACAAAACACAATTACACATTAAGTAAACACAAACCCAGAAAACATGGTAAATTAAAACCGATTTCAACATTTCCCAATGGCTTAGAAAACATTTACATAAAGGCCCAACGGCTTGCTTTATTTTATATGATGCTCAATATCCTTTGCAACTACTCTGTAGCCTCAGCTACAACATAAAATTTACAAAGGAAGACTATCCACATATTCCACATATACAAGCATCAACATGCTATCGAAAACTCGATTCAATCGAAACATTGTATATAAACTTCTCACCCAGACCTGAGAGTACAAGGACGACAATAGGACATAATAGAGAACTAAACAACCATCTGTAGGGTTCATCACCTCAGTTTCTCCTAACTGCCATGGTTTTCCTGCCACTATTGCCAATCACCTAAAAATGTGGTAACCCACGAGGTGAGACCCATACCCAGCGAGAGATATAACTCTCCAACATATATTGATTACATCATATTAAATACTAAATAACTGAAAAGTTGGAGTATTTAATAGTCAATTGAGCAGATTAAATAGTTCAATTTTGCTGAATAGGTTAAGCAAATAAGCTTAGCAACAAGTATGATTATCAATGTATATATAGGTAACAGATAAGTTCATTTCTTCTATCATATATCTACTCAAGTTACATAGATTGTATCTAATAACATTCTTCATCATTAGTCTAACTATCATCATCTACCTTACTAACAGCACAAGCAATCTAGTAACATAATCGTTTCCAACATCATAAATATGTCTAGTAGCATAATATGGCTATCAATATTGACATGTCTAATAAAAGGAACAGATCTATATCATAAGTAGATCTATCATCATAAGCACAACTAAATTCATTAGCATTATTAGCAATTTAAGATTTTCTAATTACAAAAGCATGGCTAGAAGTATTAGACATAGCTAGTAGCACAATCTTAACTATCAGTTGTCAATATATTTGACAACATAACCATCTTTCCAACATAATCACATCTACAACATAAGCATATCTATTATCCCTATGTAAGGAAAACAAACAAGGGTTATCATCTAATATGAAGCATTGTGCATAACCCTAAATAGATATGATACACAGTTGTATTACATCTTTTATTACACCCTGAGGAATTTGAGGATACCACTCAAAATCCAACTGACCACTGCTAAGTAAAAATTAGTGCCATACAAGATCTAGGAAGATTTGGACTCCTAAGATCTTCTCTACCTCCGGTCAGTATGGGTCCGCCACAGTGACACATAAGGTCAAGTTGCTAACAGCCTAGTCTGTCCTTGGTACATGTCACAACACTAGTGAAAGGAGCTAGGTATGCATACCCTACCGTCCGAGGTACAACCACAGTTATCCTACAATCTCATCACATATGTAATCACTAAGACACGACTGCAACCATTCTCAAACTAAAGACTAGGTATGACCGCAGTCATTCTCCCTAAATAGTTGGATTCAGGATGACAAGTACCCTGCATACTCAACCGTATGCGCTCTGAGTTTCCCTTAGGAATACTCATTTCTCCATCTTGTAAATTCTGACACTAAGATGGATCTATGGCATAGGGCACTGCATTATTAGAATTTCACTTGATTAATTATTTCAAATTGGGTGAATTAAGGCTGCATCATACAAGTGGACATACAAACCCTAATTCATCTCTAAGAAACATTGTTATATAATAGTTTCAGAAGATATAAAATGAGTGAGACATATTGTTCCTCATCTCATCATCACATGATGGTATTCACTTTCCATTCATGAGACTGCACTTGTCATCATATTAATACAGGATATAAATCCTTAGCACAATATCATAAGATATCAACCCTTGTCAACATAAGAGGATTATACCTCATTCAGGGCTTAAACATGCCCAAAGGTCATTAAGACCATCATATCATTCCCTTCAAGTTCATTAGTATCTTTCCATGCCTTATAACAAGGCTCAACAAACATCACCACTCATGTGATGCACATGCTCAGCATGATGTTGCAATAAATAACTAAAAGATGTTTACAAGATAATATTGTAGGGTTATCTTAGCATTAAGAGCATTCCTTTATTATATCAACATATAAGAAAGATATATGATTGGTCATCATCACACTAGTAGTGTACAAGTTTAGCATAAAAAGCATAAATCATAAAGCTATGATGACCACTAGTTACACATTAGAGTTGAAATCAATCATTAGGAAGGATATTTCGTCATTATATTAACCATTCAAGGAAGGGTAGCATATCTAACTACCATCATCTATTATAATTAGGGTTAGGATCAATGAGATAGGTTACTTTGATGTTAAAAATTAGCACTCATACCCAAACCCTAACTCATGGCATCCCCATTGGATCATGGATGCATGGGGTGAAGAATCACCATAACATTCCATATCATCCTCAAGTATGGATGTACACATAACTCAAGATGTAACCATCAGTTTATACCATTCTAGGGTTCAACCACAAAAGAGAGTACTCCATGATTGTATTCGTCATTCAAGGACTATTCATAACCACTTACCATCATTTGGTTATATTAAAACTAGGTATAACAAGATATACCTCATTAGGGTTACATATCAATACAATATGGTCATTATCCCTTCTATTCATATGAGTAAAAAGGTAAGACTACCTTATTAAGGGTATCCCTCCATTGGTTTCATCATCATTCAACCCATATCACCATGCCATAACATCACCCAGAACCATTGGATGTTCAAAAGGTAATACCATTGGTTATTTACATAAGTAAACTCCTTAAAAAACCATATGTAAAGCCATTGAGTTGTGACCTAGAAAGAGTCACCATTAAACCCTAAAAATCCCTTATTTAAAAACATAAAAGGGCACCATAGGTTGTGGGGTTAAATCTCATCATTGGTTGTACGTTTGAAGCAAGCTATCATATCAACCATCAAGCTCCTTAAATTGATCACATGAAGGAAACCATCAAATTCAGATTGTTAGAAATCACATGCAATACTATAGGTTTCAATCCAAACCATTGGATGTTGAAGCATCTAATATCAACCATTGGATCAAGTCCATTAATTGAAACTATTAGATGAAGAAGTGTTAGATCCTAACCATTGGATCAGGTTCATATCTCAAAACCATTAATTGGAGTATAGGTCTAACCATTAGATTAATTTAACCAAGAAACCATTAGTTTAGGGTTTAATTGATGCTAAAATTACATCCTTAAATAACCATTGGTGGTGATGACCTGATCCACCATTGTTTGTGATCATTAAGTCACCATAGGTTGTTAGAAAAACACTATATTCATTTAACACCATCAGATGTTAAGCTAATGTCATCATTGATTGATAGTATCATTAGGATACTTAGGGTTGATCATTAAGATTCTAATTGAGCCAAAACCTAACCTAAGGGGTTACCATAAGTTGAAACCCTTGGTCACTACCATTGGTTGTCACAATAGCAACACCATTGGTTGTTGCATGATATCACCATCGGGTCATGTACTAGTGAAGGAAATAGCTTGAAAATCCTAATTTGGACCATCAATTGTTTTGTGCTTAGTACCATCGATTGTGTTACCAACCTGACCTAGTTCATCTTCTACCTTAGGAAGGACATACACCTATTCACATGCTCATTTAGAACTGGAAAATCATACGAGACACCATAAAAATTCGATATCCTAAACAAGCATGGTTTCTTTATGCTTAGATCATCACTTTTAAGCATAAACATGAACTAACAAGCTTTTAGTAAGCAATATAAGTGAAGAAGGTTATAAAACTTGCCTCTACAGAGAAGAACAGACTTATTGCAGAAAGAAACTCAAGCAAAGAATCCAAGAAAACCCAAGTTTCAGATCTGAACTCGGCCAAGTAGGCACTTTTCTCCATAAAGAAGCAGAACCCTAGAAGAAGAAGCAAGAAAGGTAGATTCTCGAGTTTTAGAGCAACTTCTACCATGGAACAGTAAGGTTCAGACCTGGACCAAGGTACAAGGATGAAGAAAAGAGAAGTAAACAGAGTAAATAAGGGGATACTTACTTGTTTAGGTCAAGATCACCAAGTAGGAGCTTTAGAAACCCTAAAGGTAGGCAAAATAAAACCCTAGGTGCTTCCACCAAGTAGATCATCACCTTCTTCTTCCTTGGGCAGCTCCTCTGCATACCAGAAGGGGAAAGACGAGATTTGGAGAGATAAGAACAGATAGGGGACCAAAGGTTTCGTTTGGCTGCTTAAGGATAGGTATATAAAACTTTAGGATAAAGAGAGAGAAAAAACTTGAGGTCTCCTAGTATCTCTCCATGTGTCCATGGCCTTAAAATATTAAAGATATACAATAAGCCACACAAGAAACTTCCCCACCGTTCATAGAGACCTAATTTTCCACCGTGTGTTGGTTTTCCAAGCCAAACAAATAAACCCTTGGTTGCTAGCTCCTAAAGGTAGCTCATCCATAAAGGGGTAATCCCTAAAATACCCTTGAAGAGAACACCTCCAAAACAAGGTTCAACTAGGAACCCCATGGCTCAAAAAGCTCAAGAATGATAAGATAACATTAAAGGGACATAATGACAGTGGAAATTTTCAAGTAAACCACAGATTTGGGTAAATTGCATAAAAGTCCAAAATGTGTGTAAAATTGCATAACTTGCACAAACAGTGTCCAAATTGGACCAAATTTGAAACATAATCTTGTCACATGATACCAAAACATATAACAAGGCTATATTATGGTTATAAGCATTAAACTATGGTAATTAAGAATGTTCAACAATTTAAGCAAGGTTAGGGATCTCACAACCATAAGCCCCTAACAGGGATTTTGCCCCTGAAATCCAAGGTAGACAAAGATAAATAGTTATCATGCACCTCATTATAAATCTTCCACATGTTTACTTTCATCTCATTATGACATCACATCATTCTCATACAAGACATATTCTTCTCCCTCAACTCTTGCATGTGTCACCTTGGTTCAACATAAGAACTGTTGTGCCACCTGTACAGGTCTGGTAGTACCTTTCAACTTGGGACTCTAACTATCATCTTGGACTATACTATTTGTTGTACCACACATCATAGGCCATACTTTTTGGCTCTTACTAAACATAGAACATCATGTATCTCTTATCATATGTAACTTTACAAGGTTTAATCTCTATGGTCCTTTAATGATTGTTGTAATTAGCAACTCAATCAATCAAGTGGGTATCCCCTAATTGTCAAGAACTATAAGGCATATCTTCTTAGAAGATTCTTCAATCATCTAAATGATGGACTGGCCATTAGTCTAGTTGAAGAATCACACACTTGTCTACAACCATTAACAAATATAACTTCCTGGTTGACCTTGTTAGGGGTAGGGTAACGACATTATCTTCATCTTCCCAAGATTCACACAACACACTTATTATATGTATCATAAATTCCATGAGGATACTCTCGTTAATCCCCAAATCACCCTTATTGAACTTGTCACACACATGTATAGTTGCTTCAACATTCTTAAGGTTTAGCACACCGTGCTACTGACCATCTCTGAAATAATTTGAGATGTCATAATTCAAAGCTTCTCACACTTATGATACATGACCTAACCAATCTATTCCTCTTATTCATGAATTCTACTAATACATTGGTTAGTCTATTCGACATAACCCTAATGTCATCCACTCTAACTCTTATCCATTGATATTTTGATGCTAGGTTTATCTTAAAGGATCACAGTAACACATGTATAATGATCAATAAACCATCTATCCTTGATAGTGGTCTCACCCAACTATCAGTAGACCATACACAACATCATAGAATCAATCTTATTTTCCCAAACAACACTTGGAGGATCAACATCAACTCTCTCTCTAATGGAGAGGAACACTAGACATAGCATCTAATAGATATCTTTAACTCGGATATAATCGTTACACTCTGGATACTAGGATTCATTACCTTGATATCCATCACATGTGTTATAAAGAACTCATACCCTAGTTTCATCCACTTCCTCAACATCATAACCGGCTAATAATATATAGGAGGAATCCCCCAAACTCTAGGAAGGCTCAAAAAGCATGCTCATTACAAAACATAAATATTTTCAGACTATAGTCCAAGGCAATCACACATTATATCAAGATATCCATCCCAGGACTATAGTGAATCCATGTGTACCAAGTGGCATGAGATCCACTTGGAGGCTATGCCTCAAAAAGAAAGAACATAAAGGGAAACACACTTCCCACATCAAAGCAGCATTGTCCAGTGGTCACTAGCAAAAGGGTAACCAATTCTATTTTTCCATCAAGGTTACAATTTTTATGTATCATTCTACCTCTTACATCTTGGGTTCCTTGCCATTAGCAAAGGAAATTATTAATATTATCACATCTCATATCTCTTTTCTCATTAACTCTTAATCATTCAAATGTATGATATTTCATGCTATCATGTTTCTCAACCACTTATCAAGGAATAGATCATCATATTCCACATTTTCTTCATTAGACAGGGATCATCTCCCTTAATTTCTTCCATATGTCATGAAGAGTGTACATTAGCACTTCTTACACACACAGGTTGGTCTGAGATTAACTCAGGTTCCACTTTATTCATTTACCATTATTCTCATTCATCTTCTCATATTATAATTATCACAGGGTCCTCTCCATCTTATGTGAATTTCATACCATGAATCACTTTATTAGCACATAATTATCTATCTTTTACTTTATTATCTTCTGAAATTACAGCTTCAATAACTCCTATTTAGCTTATCTATATTCATATTTAGGTTTCATGATGTTGTATCTTTCTCTTATAGTTACCCAATATTCAAGTTTTGATAGGTTATGATGTAATGCTTGTCTTCTTTAGGGTAATATTGAGATATCTACACCATGGTTTCTCATCTGTTATGCTCTTTAGATTTTCTCAAAATAATTACTTGATTATAGTAATCAAAAAGATAACAATCTAAGAGTTCCATACTTACCTTTTCTTAAATACTTGAATAGCTGGATAGGGCATACAAGTACTAAGATTAGGAAGTACCACCATGTTTTTATGTCATATTCCTAAGTTAGACATCATCCTAGTACTAAGTCCTAGTGTCGCTATAGACTCAGCAAACCTAAATCTCTAATACCAACTTGTGAGAACATGTTACACTAAACGAGATTACTCAAAACACAAAACACAATTACACATTAATCAAACACAGATCCAGAAAATGGGGTCAATTAAAACCGATTTCAACATTTCCCAATTGCCCATAAACATTAACATAAAGGCCCAACAACTTGCTTTATTTTATATGATGCTCAATATCCTTTACAATTGCTCTGTAGCCTCAGTTACAACATAAACTTTACAAAGGAACACTATCCACATATTCCACATATACAAGCATCAACATGCTTTTGATAACTTGATTCAATCAAAACATCATATATAAACTTTTCACTCGGACCAGAGAGTACAAGGATGACTGTTACAACCCCAATTTTTTGGGTTTGTATGGTTTGAGATGTAATTTCTCCAAAAAAATGTATTATTATGAGATTGAATTATTTATGTGTAATGAATGGATTTCTTTGATAATATTTCCTTTAAATATATGATTTCGTGGACCCCATTGAGTTAATGAGTCCAAGATGATAAAAGGAGAAAGAAAGTTGAAGGAAAACAAATAATGCATGAATAGGAAAAGAAATTGAGATAATAATGAAAATATGTGGAAAGATGTATGATTGATCATCATGGATGAGATTTCGAATCCATAAGGTTTCTATTAGTAAAAGGAGTCCAAATAAAGAGAATAAAAGAGTAAGAGAGAAAATATGAATAAAATATGCTTTATTATGAAATAACTTGCATATGAATAAAAGTATCTCATACTTTTGAATTTGAGTCCTAAACTTGGCACACAAGTAGTTTACATCATTATGGACTTTCATATAAAATTTGGGATTAAAAGGATAAGCAGATTAGGAGATATGATTTTTGTAAGTTTTCCTAAAGTGAGAAGGATAACATTAAATGTCATGATTCATTTCTGACTTTTGTCTAATATGTGGCATGACAGCCATTGGATCCTTGATCCAACGTGGCTACTTTTCAATTAGGATCAGGAAAGGGAAACATTAAAGGGAGATTTCCCCAACCGATTTCCTCTGCACACAATCCATGTGCGATTCTGGGATTTGCTCCAATAGTTTTGGGAGCCCAATCTGAACTAAAATACCCCATGGTTCTACCGTTTCCATGAGGGATTGGGTTTGGCCCAATGTACAGGTTAGAGTCAAACTCCATCGAAGTTAAGATTGGTCTTGTTGATCCTACGCTGCATAAATTGGGGTAAGAACCCCTCTTAGATATCAGAGTGTATGATAGAGTGCCCAGAACTCTCTCTCGCATGGTACCCAGGTTGGGTCATCGGCCGCAGGCGAGATGCCCTATTTCTGTTCAAGCGTCGGCTAGTGGAACGGCCAACCTCGACCACCAGAGGAGGTGGGAGGGGCCATTGCGGGTTTGTGGAAGGAAGGTGGAGGGTAGGGATCTCTCACCTGGGTGCTTGGACTGCCAGGGGAATTCAACCCTGTGATTGACCACCGGATGATGATGGGTTGTGCACAGGGGCACCGTGTAAGGTAGGGGATGAAATAGGAGGAAAGGACCTCCTTGCCCCCAATGCTTGTGAATAAAGGAAGGGGTAAATCGGTCTTTCAACTATGTTTTATGACTCAAACCTCACTGGAGTGAGCCGCTGAGATGGACGCATGCTATTGGCTATAGAATACACATGTGAAAAAGGAAAAGGAGCCTGGTTGTTGACGTGGTGGCATCTTATTGGCCCAAAGGTAATTATCTTGAGAAATGCATAACTAATGATTGGTAACTTGGATGGAATAATGTTATATATGAAAATTGATCAAAACAATGCAAGGAATTCAATAAAAATAGAATGAAATCCTAAATCTGCTTGCAATCAGAAAAGTATATAAAGGTGTCACATTTAATGCATTTATGTATTAGAAACCCAAATTTTGATGTTAAAGAGATTGAGTAGAGTTATATGGATGATTTAAGTTGATATTAGCCTATTCTTAATAAAAAGGATGTTTAAGATCTAAAATGAGAATCTTTGTGCTCAATTGGCTTAATCTAGGGTTTCATGTATATGATGTGCATTAATGAGATTAGAAACCCTAATGTAGGCGATTATGACTTTTAATGGTTTTATTTTGAAAATCCATGTATAAGATAAAGATATGATGATCCTAAGCCAAAGTGAGAACAAGGAATCCTTAATATGGACAACTTGAATAGGTTTTTATGATATAGAATATGTTTTAGGATTTGTTGACCTATTAAGGTAAAGGTTGAGAAATTGATCTAAGAAACCCTAATGAATCCTAATGAGACTTAGAAACCTTATAAAGCTGTCCCAATTCAATAAGGAGTTGTTTGGGGATATGATGGTAACAGTTAGGCATTATACATGTTTTTAGGATCTGCTTGATTGGTTGCTTAACTTTCTTGATTGGACATCTTGATTTGATTGGATACCTTGTTTATACTTGAGACTTCAAATCAGGTATGTGGTTATTTATGATTACTCACTTTAGTTTCCCGACATTTTTTGACATTTCATCTATTGCATGAAAATAACTATTTGGATGACTTTATTTCTGCAATCTTTAAAGTGGATATGATTATCATGATTTAAGTATACATATGACTTGCCTGAACCTACTTACTATCTATAGATGTAAGATTTGAGAATACCAAGCCCTGGAGGGAAGGTTAGAGGTGGTCACACCCCAGAGGAAAGACAATAGGGCACCTAGAGAGGTGACCCATAAGGTACCAAGCTCAGGATGGAGAAGGTATCTTAAAGTCCTTTGTAAGGACTACACCCTAAGAGAGGGTATCCCAGAGGATGAGTAAAAGTGGTTGGGAAGTGATATTGAAAACATTATCTTGAATTCTTAACAAATATTTGATGTGTTTATGTTATTATGAAATATGTGCAAGATATTGGTTGTCACCACATACCAGTATATTCATTTATATTGACCGACGTTTTGTTTGTTGGCATTTTAGGAATATTTGAAAAAAGACAAACAGTAAAGCGATATTCTTGAAGAATAAAGCTAATAAAAGAAAGGAGGATTTTTTTAGATAGAACTCTACAATGGGTAAAGTTCCAACTCTTGTTTTTGAAAGGTATGCGAAAAGTAAAATTTATCCTATTTTAAGCTTAGTCTTTGGTAGAATTTATTAATTATTTTTTATTATTTGTAAAACCATTGATCCTATTTTGGGATAGTGGATCTGGCTTCTTAGTCTTTCTTAATTGGGGGTAATTGGGAAGTGGGGTTGTTACAACAACTCTAGGACACACTAGACAACTAAACAACCATCTCTAGGGCTCATCACCTCAGTTTCTCCTTGCTGCCATGGTTTTGTTGAAGCTATTGTCGATCACCAAAAAAGATGTAATGACCCATGAGATGAGACTCAATCCCAATGAGAGATGTAACTCTCTCCAACAGATATTGATTACATCAGATTAAATAGTAAATAATTGATAAGTTGGAGTACTTAATAGTCAATTGAGCAGATTGAATAGTTCAAGTTTGCTAAATAGGTTAGGCAAATAAGCTTAGAAATAAGTATTATTATCAATGTATATACTGGTAACAGATAAGTTCTTTTCTTCTATCATATATCTACTCAAGTTTCATAAGATTGCATCTAATAACAATCATCATAATTAGTCTAACTATCATCATCTGCCTTGCTAACAGCATAAGCAATCTAGTAGCATAACCATTTCCAACGTCATAAATATGTCTAGTAGCATAATATGGCTATCAATATTGGCATGTCTAATAAAGGGAATAGATCTACATCATAAGTAGAGCTATCACCATAAGTACAACTAACTGCATCAGCATTATTAATAGTTTAAGCATTTCTAATTACAAAAGCATGGCTAGAAGTATTATACATAGCTAGTACCATAATCTTAACTATTAGTTGTTACTATATTTGACATCAAAAGCATGTTTACAACATAAGCACATTTACAGCACAAGAATATCTATTATCTCTATGTAAGGAAAGCAAACAAGGGTTATCATCCAATATGAAGCATTGTGTATAACTCTAAATAGATATGGTACACGGCTGTATTACATCTTTTATCACGCTCTGAGGAATTTGAGGATACCACTCAAAATCCAACTGACCACTGCTAAGTTGAATTCAGTGCCATACAAGATCTAGGAAGAGCTAGACTCCTAAGATCTTCTCTGCCCCCGGTCATTATGGGTCCGCCACAGTGACACATAAGGTGAAGTTGCTAACAGCCTAGTCTGTCCTTGGTACATGTCATGGTACTAGTGAAAGGAGGTCAGTATGCATACCCTACCATCTGAGGTACAACCAAAGTTGTCCTCCAATCTCATCACATATATAATCATCGAGACATTACCGCAGTCGTTCTCAAACTAAGGGCTAGGTATGACCGCAGTCATCCTTCCTAAACACTTGGATTCAAGATGACAAGCATCGTGCATACTCAATAGTATGCACTCTGAGTTTCCCTTAGGAATACTCATTTCACCATCTCACAAGTTCTGACACTCAGATGGATCTATGGCACAGGGCACTACTTGATTAGAAATTCACTTGATTAATTATTGCCAATTGGGTGAATTAAGGTTGCATCATACAAGTGGACATACAAACCCTAATTCATCTCTAACAAACATTGCTATATAACAGTTTCAGAAAATATAAAATATATGAGACATACTATTCCTCGTCTCATCATCACATGATGTTATTCACTTTCCATTCATGACACTGCACTTGTCATCATACTAACACAGAATATAAATCCTTAGCACAATATCATAAGGTATCAATACTTGTCAACATAAGATAAATATACCTCATTCAGGGATCAACCATGCCCAAAGGTCATTAAGACCATCATATCATTTCCTTCAAGTTCATCAGTATCTTTCCATGCCTTATAACAAGGATCAACAAACATCACCACTCATGTGATGCACATGCTCAGCATGATGTTGCAATAAATAACTAAAAGATGTTTACAGGATAACATTGTAGGGTTATCTTAGCATTAAGAACATTCCTTTATTATATTAACATATAAGGAAGCTATATATTGGTCATCATCACACTAATAGTTTACAAGTTTAGCATAAGAAAGCATAAATCATAAAGCTATGAGGGCTACTAGTTAACACATTAGAGTTGAAATCAATCATTAGGAAGGATATTCCATCATTATATTAACCATTTAAGGAAGGGTATCATAGATAACTACCATCATCTATTATCATTAGGGTTAGGTTCAACAAGATAGGTTGTTTTGATGTTACAAATCAGCACTCATACCCAAACTGTAACTCATGGCATCCCCATTGGATCCTAGATGCATGGGGTGAAGAATCACCATCACATTCCATACCATCCTCAAGTATTGATCTACACTTAACTCAAGATGTAACCATTAGTTTATAGCATACTAGGGTTCAACCAAAAAAAAGAATACTCCATGATTTTATTCGTCATTCGAGGACTATTCATAATCACTTACTATCATTTGGTTATATTAAGACTAGGTATAACAAGCTATACCTCATTAGGGTTACATATAAACACAATATGGTCATTATCCCTTCTATTCATATGAGTGCAAAGGTAATACTACCTTATTAAGGGTAACCCTCCATTGGTTCCATCATCATTCAACCCATATTACCATACCACAACATCACCCAGAACCATTGGATGTTGAACAGGTAAGACCATTGGTTATTTAAATTAGTAAACACCTTAACAAACCATATGTAAAGACATTGATTTGTGACCTAGAAAGAGTCACCATTAAACTCTAAACATCCCTTATTTAACAACATAAAAGGTCACTATAGGTTGTGGGGCTAAATCTCATCATTGGTTGCACATTTTAAGTAAGCCATCATATCAACCATCAAGCTCCTTAAATTGATCACATGAAGGAAACCATCAAATTCAAATTGTTAGAAATCACATGTAATACTATAGGTTTCAATACAAACCATTGGATGTTGAAGCATATAATATCAACCATTAGATCAAGTCCATTAATCGAAACTATTAGATGAATAAGTGTTAGATCCTAATAATTAGATTAGGTTCATATCTCAAAACCATTAATTGGAGTATAGGTCTAACCATTAGATCAATTGAACCAAGAAACCATTAGTTTAGGGTTTAATTGATGCTACAATTACATCCTTAACTCACCATTGGTGGTGATGACCTGATCCACCATTGGTTGTGATAATTAAGTCACCATAGGTTGTTAGAACAACACTATATTCATTTGACACCATCAGATGTTAAGCTAATGTCATCATTGATTGATAGCACATTAGGATACTTAGTGGTTGATAACCTAACCTAAGGGGTGACCATCGGTTGACACCCTTGGCACCACCATTGGTTGTCCTGATAGCAACACCATCTTTTGTTGCATGATATCACCATCGGGTCATGTAGTAGTGAAGGTAATAGCTTGAATACCACTGATTGTTAGGTGCCTAGCACCATCGATTGTGTTACGACCCCATCTGAGCTTAATTGGTAAACTAGGGTTTACCTAGACAATTGCAAAGATTAGTTAGAATAATCATTCTTAAAATCTAATTAATGACGATAATATAATTAGGATGTTTTAACTATGATAAGAAGTCTAAATGTTCTTTTGTCTTGAGAATTAGGGTTTGAGAAGCATAAACCTTAATCGGCCCAAAATAGGGTTTTGATGATACATAAATACAGAATTTGATAAGTAGAATGTCTCACTAAATGATTTTTAGTATTTTATGTGTAACTCTGATTTACTTCAAATTTGGATATGATTTGTATATATAAAATTTAAACAATATTGGTAAATATCAGAATTTTTGAAGAATGCCCTGACCTGTTAATCGGCCGAGTTTCAAACTCGACCGATCACATTTCCAGAATTTTACAGCAGTGTGGTAATTGAATTTTATCTTTTTATTGGTATATCCAATTGATCTCAAATTTTAACTGTGCCTGAAAAACACAGTTTTAGACACTCTGTTAAATTGGCATAATTTTTGGATGACTTTTGAATCCCTACAGTAAGGGTGTCGGTCGAGTTTGTGCAGGACAAACTCGGCCGAATAATTTGCAGACTGCAATATAGCAGTGCACTGTTCTATTTTTAATTATTTATTGGTAACTCCAAATGATCCCAAATTTTAACTAAAGCTTTATAGAACAATTATAAACAACGTGCTAAATTCTCATAATTGTTGGAGAATGTTTGATCTCTGAAATAAACGAATTACAGTAACTTTTGTATAACTGAATATTCAGCCTATATAATTAAAGTTAAGTGTTGGGTCAATATGCAATTGACCCAAGCAGCTCAATTGACTTATATGAACGACCACACACACAAGCATCTCTCATTCTTCGTCATTCATTCCAGAGAAACGAGCTCCTAGAGAGAGAGGGAGAATTAGGGTTTGAGTGAAGAAAGTGGGGGAATTGCTGAATTAGGGTTCTGCGGTCCCAAGAGTGGTGAAATCAAGTAAGTTCGGATCCTTTGCATAGACTTTTATGGTGGATCTTCTCTCTCATGTCAAGATTCCGTCCTTGCTCTGATTTGATCCAAGATGATGTCGAAATTCCCTCTTTTCTCACCCTTTCTTCATAATCCCTCATTTTCAAGGTTTCCGAGTTGAATAGAAGAAGAATTGGGAGATTTGCTAGGGATTTGATAGGAATTCGAGATTCCCTGAGTTGAGCTGCAGTTGTGAGGTGTTTTCACACCTTAGGGTGAGTGGGTTCTTCCTTCAAACATTCTAATGCACGAATTTGATTATAGCATCCAAATCCCTAATTGCTTAGTATGTGATTCTAAAACCTGAAATGTCCGTTTGATTTAAGATTGTTGTAAATTGATATTATATGGATTCTTTCTCTGTTTGAATGACTCCTAAATGGTAGATTCATATCAGATACGTATACAACACTTCCTAGTAAGGATGCTTTTAGATTTATATCGAATGATGTAATTAGGGTTTGACCTAATTGAGATATCGCTAGAGTTTCAACCTTATTGAAAAGGACTAGTAATCCTATAAGTGGTTAGGATGTACCTCGTGGGTTATCTTAATTGAATCTTATTCTGGATACATGATATCGCAGTGATGATATGGAAAACCTAAATTTAGTTAAATTTCCATGGTTTCATGTCTATATTGATTGCATACGATTTGTTGGAAATAATCTTTATTTAGTGAATGCTTATATCCTATGAAATACTTATGAGAGCCAGGTGACAAGTGAATGAGGTAAATGAAAATGTGAATGAGGCAAATGCAACCCTAAGAGTAGGGTGTTGGCATGTGATGAATGAATAAGGCAAATGAAACCCTAAGGATAGAGTGTTCAATGAATCATGCTATGGTAATATGAAAGGTCTCGATATGAGATGTGGTGATACTTAATTGTTAAATTGTATGTTTCTAGTGCATTTAACTTTATATGCTTGTTCTCCTTGAAATGATATTTACCTACTGCAGGGCTTCTTATATTTCAATACATATCTCGTAAATTGCAGGTGATGAGATATGACATGCCCTAGAAAGGGATGTTACTGATACATGGTATATGTTGAATACATGAGCTAAGATATTTACATGTTAATCAAGTATAGACCTAAGTGCCCTAACACCGTAGAACCCCTTAGACGGGTCTACAACTTTGGGGTGAAACTCGTGTTGCAACATCATCCGTGCTTGTGTCGCGGACAAACGAGGAAAGAGAAAAAGGGCAGTGTCTAACAACAATTGTGCTTGTGTCACAATGGCACTGCTATATCACCAGAAAACACGGTTATCTAACACCATTCGTGCTTGTGTCGCGAAGGTAACCCTGTGACTCTCCGCCGGTGTACTCAGGTTTAAGGAGAGTCGAGAGCACACGTGGTTGTGCAGCACACGTGGTTGTGCGAGGAGGCCGAGGAGCCTGTGTCCTGTGCAGACCAGAACGAGTAGTCAGACTTAGCACTCCCCGGGTGTGTCGCTAAGTCTTGTACGGTGGGACCGTAGCATGGACTTGTTGCGGATCTTTATATGCAGAGTACACTGTATATATTTAGGGCATAATCTAAAATATGATCATATAGGTTCACAGAGTTCCTTATAAATGAAAGAGTTAAGAAAGACTAGAGCATAGTTTTCTAGTAGTTATTATTTGGATGCAATATTTATATTCTTTGCTATTCCCATTATATTGTTTTAGAACTGCTCAGTGTAGTATTTATTGTTGTTAAATTTCATATCGTTTACTCAAATTATATCTTTGATCACATTAGTGCATTAGTCTGTTTCCATGAAGTACTTATTCACTGAGCGAGTAGGCTCACCCCTCTACTCAAACATTTTAGGGTTAATCGCGTGGACTTGAAGATGATCAGAGTGTCAGAGTAGATCTGCCACAGGAGTTAAGTATGAGATTAGTTGAGTCAGTCGGTCCTTGTCACTCTAGGTCCTCAGTAAGAGATAAGAGAGAGAGTTGTAATTACAATGTGTAATATTGTTTCTCTTTGATATGTATGCTAAGTAGCAAGTTTCATGTGCATAATGTGTAAAAGACACCGTGAATGCTTATACATGTATCTTTACTATTGAAGGCTGATTAGTAAAAGAAATGTTCAGATTCCATTGTTAATATGTTATGTGATTCAATGCGGGGAAACAAGAAAAGAAAAGAAAAAGTTAAGGGTGTTCTTTGTATTAAATATAAATCCCATCTTACACCCTAATCTCATGATTTGAGGAAATTGTGAGATTGGGGTGTAACAGCTTGTGTTACCAACCTATCCTAGTTCATCTTCTACCTTATAAAGGACATACACCTATTTACATGTTTACTTAAAACTAGAACAGAATAGGAAACACCATAAAAATTCGAAACCCTAATCAAGCATGGTTTCTTTATGCTTATATCATCACTTTTAAGCATAAACATGAACTAACAAGCTTTTAATATGCATGATGGCAAATGTCAGATCACTCATCTTTGTCTAGGTAAGAGTCCAATGTGTCATTCATAATGTCAAATAGGATCTATCCTAAGGAGGAAAGAAGCATAGTATCTTATCGTTCATGCCTCATAGACAATGGTGAACTCAAGTTTAAGCAAGTCTTGTCTACCTCAATTTTTCTCTCAAAGAATCAATAGCTATTGTCTTGATTATGATTATTCAATCTAACCCTTAGGCACGAAAGAGAAATGTCAATATAAGCAAGTTGCCTTAAGGGAGCAGCACCCTACTATGAATAACAGTAGTTCTTAGCATGGGCATCATATCATCACTTTAATAGTAGGTATGCTATTTATTCATATGAATCAGTCATAACACCACAATCCAACATATACCTTCCCCACTAGACTGGAGTAGAGAGAAGAGAAGCCTACCTAGAGCAGAAAAAGCAAAGTCAAAGATAGAAGAAAGGGGCCAAGGAAGAACCTATAAGTGAATAAGGTTATAAAACTCGACTCTACATATCAGAACAGACTTCTTGCAGTAAGAAACTTGAGAAAGGAAGGCAAGAAAGCCCAAGTTTCATATCCGAACTCGGCCAAGTAGGCACTTTGTCCACAAAGAAGTAGAACCCTAGAAGAAGAAGCAAGAAAGGTAGATTCTTGAGTTCTAGAGCAACTTCTACCATTGAGAAGTAAGGTCCCAACCTGGAGAAAGGTATGAGAAAGAATAACAAAGAAGGAATCATAGGAAAAAAGGGCATACTTACTTGTTTAGGTCAAGATCACCAAGAAGGAGCTTTAGAAACCCTAAAGGAAGCAAAACAAAACCCTTGGCGCTTCCACCAAGTATATCAGCACCTTCTTCTTCCTTGGGCAGCTCCTCTTCCTACCAGTAGGGGAAAGATGAGATATAGAGAGATAAGAACATATAGTGGACCAAAGGTTTCATTTTGGTGCTTAAGGAGAGGTATATAAAACTTTAGGATAAAGAAAAAGAAAAACTTGAGGTCTCCTAGTACTCTCTGTGTGTCCATGGCCTTTAACTATTAAGGATATACAAGTAGCCACACAAGTAGCTTCCCCATTGTTCATGGAGACCTTATTTGACACCGTTTGTTGAATTTCCAATCCAAACAAATAAACCATTGGTTGATAGCTCCTATAGGTAGCTCATCCATAAAGGGGTAAACCCTAAAATACCCTTGAAGAGAACACCTCGAAACCAAGGTTCAACTAGGCTCCCCATGGATCAACAAGCTCAAGAATGATAAGAGAACATTCAAGGACCATAATGCAGTGAAAAATTGCAAGTAAAACCTCAAATTTGGGTAAATTGCATAAAATTCCAAAATGTGCATAAAATTGCATAGCTTGCACAAACAGTGTCCAAATTGGACCAAATTTGAAACTTTATCTTGTCACATGATACCAAAACATATAAAAAGTGTAGATTATGGTTCTAATAATTAAATTATGCTAATTAATCATCTTCAACCATTTAATCAAGGTTAGGGATCTCACAAAGCTACATATGAGTATGAGTTCTGAGACAAAGACATAGGTATGATTAGTACACAAGACATAGGGACTCCTCCTAATACCAACAATTGGACCATCTTATTGAACGGAGTTGTAAATAGAGAAGGATCCAAAATAGGTGTAGTCCTTCAGGACCCCTATGGTGAACAACAGTCAGTAGCCAGGTGACTAGAGTTCGACACCACCAAAAGGTGGTTAAGCATGGAGCTTGCATCTTGGGTATCTAATTTTCCAGATAACAAGGAGCATGATGCTTATATGTCTATGGTGACACTGTGCTAGTGATATATTGGGTCCAGAACAACTGGAAAAATGTGCCATCATAACCTAGTACCATTCTAGGAACATATGTGTTCCTTGGCTTGACACTTTGAGCATATATGTTTTCACTTCATTAGAAGAGAGCACAATGCCTTTGATAATGCTCTATCAACCATATCTTCATGGACCAACATCTAGGAAGAATAGACCTTCTCATTTGAAGACCAAGCACTTTTGTCAACATACTTATTGCATGATCATTGACAATGCACATAATAATGAGAAAGGCTTGGTTTTATGATCTCAAGATGTATATCAGACCAAGTCATTCTTGAGAACCTCTCCTAGAGAGAAAAATAGATGCTCAAATGGTGACTCATGTAGTATGTGCTAGAGGCAGAATAGTTGTACCATAGGTCCTACAATCAGACTCTTCTTTTATGCATTGACAATACAATAGCAAAATCTCTCATGAAGGAGGTCCATGCATGATCGTGTGGCACACACATGAACGAATTTATGCTAGCCAAGAAAATACAACTCTTGGGGTACTACTAGAATACCATAGAGATGGGTTGTTGCCACTATTTCTATAAATTTTAAGCCTACCAAATCGATGGTGACTACATTCATCTACAACCAAATTAGCTTTACAGCATGGCCATGCCTTGTCCGTTCTCATATTAGGGAATTGACATGATTGGGAAGATCAAACCTAAGGCATCAAATGGAAATTGTTTCATCCTGGTCACAATGGATTATTTCACAAGTGTGTAGTAGTGTCCATAACTAACATATCATCTCAATAAGTCATCAAGTTCCTCAAGAACAATATCATAACTCCATATGGGATATCATATGAGATTGTCTCAGATAAAAGGACAAACTTCATCACCAAGACCATCAAGGAGTGTCTAAACTCTTTGGTGATCAAAGACCAATGAACATCTCCTTATCGGCCTCAAATGAAAGGAGCCGTAGAAGTTGCCAACAAAAACTTGATCAAGATTCTGAAGAAGACAATTAGCTCACGAGAGCCATGTAAGAAAGTGAAAAGCTCTTGCCCCTCTAAAAATTACCTGAAATCTACTTAAGTACCTAAATGTGTCCCCTCATTCACCCTTAAGCATAAAGGTCAAAGTAGAACCTAGGGCCTAGGATAGAAGAACCACGACTATTATCTTGAGTCCCCAATGGTTTGCCAACCTAAAAGTAACTCCTTAAAATAGACCCACCCTAATAAAATGCACTCAAACATGTTCATGATTACCAACAAAGGTGAGGGGAATTCATTTGATCAAAAACATAATAGGATGGAAGAGGCTATGAGTCCCCATAGGAAGTTTATATCTAATCCTTACAATCAGCATCTTAATGCCTAGATTTCATAGTGCTTACATTTGTTGGGGTTAACCTAAAAAGGAGGGACCATTAGGAGAACATGGATGTTGAAACTTCTTGCACCTATCGTCTCCTCATCTTTTAAAAAAGGTGAGAGAAAACTCTATATGATCCAAATAGGGAGTATGAGATGGGAAACCCTCTCTTGGAAAATCCCACTCATTCCTGACAGAATCCTAGGCTCTCATAATAAGGCCCTAAGCATCAATTCTGAATCAAAGGCTTCAACATAAAATAATCACAGCTAGTTGGGACTTCAAAAAAGAATAAGAATAATAATTATTCAAAAGCCTTTTTAATGGCAAATACATGCTTGTGGTGGATCTCTACACTAAAGCATGTTGGGAGTAAGGCCTATCGGGGTGTCTTCGACATCTAGCGCCTTAGCCCAACTGGGTAGGGAAATTACCACTTGGCATGACTTTAGCCCTTAGTGTGACATCTAGGTCTGGTAGAGATTTTATCCATCTTCTCCCCTAGATTGAGGGATGTCCTTATAACTAAATGAGTCATGAATGTCCAAAGGGAGGAAACATCTATCATCAAATTGGGACTTAGATAGCTTAAAGTGCTTGGGGTTTCAACGTACCAATTTCATGCAAGGAGGTGGATGAGAAGGAGGTGATCTCCACATATGAAAATCTACAACTATCCTTGGAATCCAAAAATGCATATACATGAGCTCTCCATTTCCCCCGATCAGACAATTCACCAAAAAGAAGCTCATAGCAGCATGCACCTCAAGGACTTACATTCAACAAATGTTTCTAAATATCATGGAGGGAGTAACTGTTGGTAAGTTTACACAAACGAGTTTCAATCCAAGCAATGGATAGTTTACTCAACTTAACCAAACTCCGCAAGTATACGGAGGTAGTATAGTCAAGGTCGAACACAAGGAGCTTAGCTAATTTTACTGAACGCAACAATACTAAAGTTCAACAATCTAGACCGATTTTTAAGAGTAGAGAAGGTTTGTTCTAAAAGCATGAAAAAGAATTTAACTATAGGAAATTAAGATCTTAATTAACAAACAAGGATCACAAGAAGAGTTCGATTTCAGAGAATTAAGGGATCTTGGACATTAGGATTTCACCCACATACCATAGCAATCAAGAGAACAAAATAATTTAAACATACATAAGATCATGATTCAAGGAAGAGTTGTGTTACATTTCACCTCGCGGTGTAAATGCAACGATCATAACTCAAAACAACACTCTCGTGCATGAATTTCGTTTATGATCACAACAAAACCTCAACTCCTTCTTCTCTACTCTCGTAGAAGAAGAAGAGTTGCCAAGAGAAGCGTCTCCATACATTCCTACTTGTTTTCTCAAACTAAGCAAGAAAGCAGAAAATATGCATATAAGGTGGCCAACAATACATGCAAATAAAGAAGTAACCAACACTCTCAAGGTAAGGAAACAAGAAGCAAATGTATTTAGTACGAAATTATTTGTTCATTACATGCTATGGCATGGGAGCTACTCTCCCATGCCCAAGAAAAAAGAGATCTACTCGTCCATAACAAGGTACAGCAGAATTTCTATAGAATTCTCAATACTAGCCATGGTTTAGAGAAGAAAAGACAAGAAGAACTGAAGATGTAACCACAAGGAGCAAGAATTATGGATTTAGGACGAAATTCCCTTCCTTTAGCTGCTCCAAGTCGGGCTAACTCCTCTCCCAAGAAGTTGCTCGGAGTTGGGGAAGCTTGGCTGCACCTTGGAGAAGAAAATGGAGAAGTGGAGAAAAAGAAATGATCTCTTTGTGCAAGAAACCACCTTAGTTTCCTCCCAAATCGCCCTCCTCTGCTCTCCTTTGTCTTTGGGATGAGAGAAAACCTCCAAATGGCCGAACGTAACTGTCCCATTACTTCCCTCTTTCTTTTAAAATTGTATTCTGCATTTTCAGAATTCTGAAGCTGCCAGGTGCACGTCGTGCACTTTGGGGTGCACGCCGTGCACCTGCAATGCAGTTGTAAATCGAGCTGCAGTTGACATCAAACTGATACGTGCACGGCGTGTCTTTTGGATGTGCACGTTGTGCATCTTCGTGGCCGAACAGAATGAAATTCCCCTGTAATGTCGCACGCCGTGCATTTTGGAAGTGCACGCCGTGCATTTTACTATTTAAGCAAATAAATCTTCTCTAATACGGTGCACGCCGTGCATCTGAGTTTGCACGCCATGCGCTTCACTATTTCTATAGAAAAACATCTGAAATTAGTCATTTTTGTGACAAACTTGCAATACAAGTTATGGAACACATAGAACAAGAAAAGGATGGCAAAACTAATATGAAAAAGATTGAATTACACTAGAAAGAACCGAATTTGTGTGTGATAATATGTGAAAAGATGATATACAAATCACACAACAAATCCCCCTAAGCTTAAACCATTGCTTGTCCTCAAGCAAAAAGAGCATGGAAAAACAACTGAAGAATTGTGAAGAACATGAATAAATCAAATGAAATGAAAGATGTGTATAAAACCAAACCAACCATGCTAAACATGTTTATGCTCATAGCCATCACTTCAACTCAAACACCCAAGAAAAAAAATTAGTTCAGCAGGGGTGGCATCAATTTCAATGAAACAATCAATTAAACAACACTAGGTAAAATTTGGATGACCAAGCCAAACAATCAGTAGATGTACAACTCCAACTCTCAATTATTAAGGATAACAAAAGATGAAATCTTAGTTAAAAATTTGACAATTTTTGTTGTACTCTCTTTTTCCCAGAAATGATATAACAAATGATTAAGGGCTCCGACACTTGGCTGCTAATGTAGGCTTATGCACACGAGGAGTGTCGGTTGGGGTATTTTACCCTCTTTTAAGGCATACCACCTAACCATCGTGGCCAGATCAGACTTACACTAGGATAGCATGATATGTGGGCAGATTAGCCATCTTTAATGGGGTATAGAGTTATGTAAAATTTTCCAAAACTTTGGAGAGTCAACTGAATTGCAACATTAACTAGATTTCATTCATCTGTTTTGAAAATTTTTCATTGAAAGATTGTTTGCATATGCACTAAGAGTTTGGCAAAGTCATCTCGTATTCTAAATGGTGTTGTACAGTTGAATTTATTCACAAAAATTGAAACCATTACATGTTTTAAACAATCAGGGATGTGAAAGATGAAGGTTCAGGCTAGAAGCATAAACTTGAGTCAAACACATGTTGATGGTCCAAAGGTTTCATTTGATTAAAGCATGATTTTTACAACTTCTTCAATTGAGATTTCTCATCAAAGGAGGACGAACAGTTAAGCATAGGAGTTCTTTCCACATAAAGAGGATAAATCTCATATCATGTTAGATTTGCCATCAGAAAAAGAAGAACTAAAAATAACAACTAAAAAGAGAGAACAAAACAAAAGTACAAAAACAAATGACATGAAGCAAATAACATGGAAAGTAAAAGCTAGCTAGGATACCGATACCATCCAATT
Source organism: Alisma plantago-aquatica (assembly GCA_963693085.1). Classification (NCBI taxonomy): domain Eukaryota; kingdom Viridiplantae; phylum Streptophyta; class Magnoliopsida; order Alismatales; family Alismataceae; genus Alisma; species Alisma plantago-aquatica. Next base: position 476,785,909 of record OY856411.1, read on the forward strand.
GCCCCCCCTAAGCCTGAAATCAGCAGTGACCTCACTGCTTCAATCAAACTTTAGGAGTTCACAATCGGGTACCTGTCATGTATGAGATCAGAAAAATGATCTGCTGCCTCCCTGCTCAGGGAAGAACTGAGTAATGATGTCAGGTATATCCATCGGCGTTGCGGATGCTTCCGGTTGCTGCTGGTGGTCCTGGGGCTGCTGTGGAATGTCTGGAGCTGTGGTCTGCTGGCGAGATGGAGACTGGAAGGACTGTGGTGCTGGGTAGTGGCCTTGCAAGATGTGCCACGCATCCATCCTATTTGCCATGTCGTACACAGTTGAGTATTGTGCACTCAATTGGTCAAACCTGGAGTCATGCTGCGCGCCCATCTGATCAAGGTGGGTCTCCAAATGATCAAAATGCCGCTCCACATAGGTATAGAGGTGCTGAAAATCCAGCGTTGACCAGCTGTACTCGGTCTGAGTACTCGTGGATGGTGGCAGAGGGGTGGCTGCTCCTGGGGTAAGTCCTGGTGTAGAGCTTCTGGCACCCCTGGCGGGTGTTCCATCATCATTCTCTGGCTGATGCTCTACTTTCCAGGTTGCCTTGTCCTTGATATTATTACGGCTCGCATCAGGGATTGTGATGAATTGTGTCTTTGTGATATAAACTTTGAACTTTGACTCGCTGTTGCCATGCTTTGAGATCAGACCACAAGAGATAAGATAGCTTATATCCATGAGATTCTTCCCTGGTGCAGGTTCTAAGCTACCTATGTCCAACCCCAATTGCATAGCAAGGATGCTAATTACCCCGCCACACATGATGTCGCCCGCTTCCCTTTTCTTTTGCTTCTTTGTTTCAAGCAGCTTGTGCACAATGTAATAACCTGAACTGATGCGTTCTTTTTGTACCACACACCACAAAAAGAAAAGATCAATCTTCCCTACAACACCCTATGTTTCATTCTTTGCAAATGGTCCCGTGCTAAGAAGGCGATGGAGGATTTGGAAAACAGGGTTATGGATGCTAGAAGCCCGTGCATTCCGTGCCTTATGCACTGTATCAGAAGTGATTTCGGACCAAAACAGATCGTTGTTGAAAGCCGGAGGGTAATCAGTATAACTGCCAAAATTGCATTTGAGTAAAGAGCTAAACTGCTCGAGATTCATGCAGAACGGTTTATCCAAGAGACGGAAACTGATTTTCTGAAAAGGGATTTGAAAACGATCACCTTCGGCCTTAAAGGTAGTAAGAAACTCGTATACCAGACAGGGGTAGGTTTTAGCAACCCGAGTGCAGAGAAAGTGTTGCCCCAAGAAGTTTAAGTGGTTTACTACCTCATCCTTGAAGCCCAGTTTTGTTACTGCTTTTTCACACATGTATCTTGAAGGGAGAACACGCCTTGTAATGAGAAACTGATAATCGGCATCTTCTTCAGGTTTGACCATGAACTGTGTGGATGGTACAAAGGACTGTGGTTGCGGTGCGGAGGAGCTTGCTTCAGCTGCTACTTGGAAACCTGGACGGCTGTTGGCTTTCCTCTTGATTGGCGCCATCAGATAAGTGCACGAATGGACTGGAAGTCTGTCTCAGGCGGATAAATGCACGGCGTGCGCTTTGCAGTGCACGGCGTGCGCTTTGCAGTGCACGGCGTGCACCTGCGGATTTGAGGAAAATCTGGAAATCTGCAGAAACGGTTCAGATTTTTGGGCAAAGCGGCGTGATTAATGGCGTTGCTGTGGACGACGTTGCTGCTGTGTTCGTGTACGGCTGTTGTGTGGATATGGACGAACGCACGGCTGCTCGACGGTAGCTTGGAGCTGCTGTGCACGGCCGAAGAGCAACGGCAGGCTGGCTGCTTGGCGGAGATGGTGGCGTGAAGGAGCTTGGAGGCGTGGGTCGGAGTCACTGCGCTGCTGTGGACGGCTCACGCCGGTTGCTGATGGCTGGATTTGCGGAGAAGAAGGGGTGAAGAGAACGGCGCAGATCTCCGGCATTGTTGTGTTGTGCACGGCTGGAGGGCAGAGCGCACGGCTGGTAGACGGCAGAGCAGTGCATGGGCGGCTGCTAGGGTTAGAGCTCTTGGGGTCGGGGTGCACGGGCTCTAGGGTTAGAGTGTTGGGCCGTGCACTCCGGCCCTTTTTGTCCACATTTCACTTAAAAGTGCACGGCGTGCATTTCTGGGGTGCACGGCGTGCATGTTTCCAGACCGTTTACAAATTTTCAATCGCCCAGGTGCACGCCGTCCAATTCTACGGTGCACGCCGTGTATGTTCCTGTAAGTTTTTGGACCACCAAATCTCCAGCTGCACGGCGTGCATTCTTGAGGTGCACGGCGTGCATGATTCCAGACGGTTTCCTATAAATCTCGCTTACCAGCTTGCACGGCGTGCAATTTGAACATGCACGCCGTGTCTTCTTCCAGAATATTCTCTGCTGCAATTCGTAATGAAGTGCACGCCGTGCATATGAAATGCACGCCGTGCAATGTGCAATTTCTGCAGAAAATTGCATTTTGTCAGCAGAAAATTATGACGGACCGAATAGAAATCAAGTCTAAATTATTACATTCATCCATGACATGCTTATTGACAAAATTAAAGAGTGTTTTTGAATTGGAAAAACTTAAAAGAAATCTATCCTAATGTGGGGTCAACTCCCACAAGGTCCTCCGTTTAGAGTCCGGAGTAAGACTCTTCAATCATCTCATGCGTCTTGGAGGGGGAAAGAGGCCCCTTTGTCTAACACTTCAGAAGAAAAATAAAGTTTGCATCTCTGTCCATTCACTTTGAAGCTTCCGTCCTTTCCTTGTAGTTCCACAGCTCCATACGGGAAGATCTTCAATACAAGAAATGGGTCGGACCATTTCGACTTTAGCTTTCCTAGAAACAATTTCAACCTTGAGTTAAACAATAACACTTGGTCTCCTTGGAAGTCCTTCCTTCTGATTCTCTTGTCATGCCATGCTTTTGTCCTCTCTTTGTATAGCTTCACATTCTCATAAGCATCAAGACGAAGTTCTTCTAATTCCTGCAATTGTAAAAGACGTTTCTCCCCTGCTTTCTCCATATCAAAGTTCAAGAGTTTGATAGCCCATAAAGCACGGTGCTCTAGCTCCAGCGGAAGATGGCAAGACTTTCCATAGATCAGCTTGAAAGGAGTTGTCCCTATGATAGTCTTGTAGGCTGTGTGGTATGCCCACAATGCATCATCTATCTTCAATGCCCAATCTTTCCTTGAACTAGAAACGGTCTTCTCAAGAATGTTCTTCAATTGCCTGTTGGAAACCTCCACTTGCCCGGATGTTTGAGGATGGTAGGGCGTAGAGATTTTATGAGTGACGCCATATTTGGAGAGAAGATTGTTGAATTGTCTTTCAGCAAAGTGTGTCCCTCCATCAGAAATAATAGCACGTGGGACTCCAAACCGGGGGAAATGATCTTCTGAAAGAGCTTGATTACGGATTTGGCATCCGGTGCTTGGGTTGGAATGGCCTCAACCCATTTGGACACATAGTCAACTGCAACAAGAATATATTGATATCCACATGAAGATGGGAATGGTCCCATATAGTCTACACCCCATATATCAAACACTTCAACCTCTAAGATAGAGTTGAGTGGCATATCGTCACGGAGGGATATGCCTCCAGTTCTTTGACATTTATCACAAGACTTGACAAATAGATTCACGTCTTTGAACAATGTAGGCCAATAGAAACCGGCTTGAAGTATTTTTGCTGCAGTTTTCTCTCCTCCAAAGTGGCCTCCATAAGATGAATCATGGCATTCGGAAATAATAGGAATTTCCTCTTCAATCACACAACGGAAAATTAACCCATCACTCCCATGTTTGAACAAGAAAGGATCATCCCAATAGTAAAATTTGACATCATGAAAGAACTTCTTCTTTTGTTGAAACGTCAAACCCGGTGGAAGCTGTCCTGTAGCAAGGAAATTAGCTATGTCGGCAAACCACGGCGCTTGAACGGATGACAACGCATAGAGTCGTTCAATTGGCAGATGATCATCAATAGGTAATGAATCTTCAGCCTTTGTGGACAGTCTAGAAAGGTGGTCGACAACATTGTTTTTAGTCCCCTTTTTATCACGGATTTCAAGATCATATTCTTGTAGAAGCAATACCCAGCGGATGAGGCGTGGTTTGGCATCTTTTTTACTCAGCAAGTATTTGATTGCAGCATGATCAGTGTACACTATCACCTTAGATCCCACTAAGTATTGTCGGAATTTTTCAAAAGCATACACAATGGCCAGCATCTCCTTCTCCGTAGTTGTATAGTTGATTTGTGCATCATTAAGGGTTTTGCTTGCATAATAGACAGCATGAAGTTTCTTGTCTTCCCGCTGTCCTAGCACTGCTCCTACAGCATAATCACTTGCATCACACATCAACTCAAATGGAGCGTCCCAATTCGGAGGTTGAATGATAGGGGCAGAAATGAGAGCCTCCTTGAGTGTAGAAAAAGCCTTTTGGCATTCATCATCAAACACAAATTCTGTGTCCTTTGCAAGAAGAGAACATAATGGCTTTGCAATTTTTGAGAAGTCCTTAATAAATCTTTTATAAAAACCTACATGTCCAAGGAAACTTTGGATGTCTTTGACTGAAGATGGGGTAGACATTTTCTCAATAGCTTCAACTTTTGCCATGTCAACTTCAATACCCTTATTAGATACCACATGTCCTAGCACTACACCGGATTGTACCATAAAATGGCACTTCTCCCAGTTTAGCACTAGGTTAACCTTTTTGCATCTGGCTAAGACTAAAGACAAATTTGACAAGCATTGTTTAAATGAATCACCATATACACTAAAATCGTCCATGAAAATTTCCATTATGTTTTCAATGAAATCCGAGAAAATCACCATCATACACGGTTGAAAAGTAGCAGGAGCGTTGCAAAGACCGAAAGGCATGCGGCGATAAGCATAGGTACCATAGGTGCAAGTAAAAGTGGTCTTTTCTTGATCGGGCGGATAGAAAGGAATCTGAAAAAATCCGGAATACCCGTCCAAGTAACAAAATTATGAATGCTTTGCAAGGCGTTCTAACACTAAATCAATGAAAGGCAATGGGAAATGGTCCTTGCGGGTTGCCTTGTTTAAACGCCGGTAGTCAATACACATACGCCAGCCTGTGACCATGCGTGTCTGTATTAACTCATCATTATCTCCTTTTATGACAGTTGCACCCCCCCTTCTTAGGTACTAATGAATAGCACTAACCCAGGGGCTGTCACTAATGGGATAAATGATTCCGGCATCCATTAATTTAAAGATTTCTTTCTTAACCACATCAAGCATATTTTGATTTAAATGCCTAGGTGGTTCAACAGTTAGTTTGGCATCATCTTCCATGTTTATTCTATGCATACAGATTTTAGGATGAATGCCTTTCAAATCATCAATAGAATAACCAATGACATCTTTATATAACTGCAGTTCATCAAGAAATTTATTCTCTTGTTCATTGGTTAATTTATCATTTATGATAACAGGAGATGAGGAGTTTGGATCAAGAAAAGCATACCCCAGCCCCGGTGGAAGGGCCTTTAGTTCTACCTTATTCTTTGTTGTTCCTTCATCACCCTTTTCTTCATCATGTAGAGCTTCCACATTATTTGCTTGTGCTTTGAAAATAGGAATAGCTTCAGAATTTTCAGAAACGTGATTTTCAGCAATAACATCATCACAATAGTTTATCATGAATTCAATCATGTCATCAACAAACTCTTCTATGGGATCAACGGTGTCAAACAAACAGATTTCTTTGACTTGTGCGGGTGCTTTCATGGCATCAGAAATAGAGAACTCTATCTCTTCTTCACCCACACGGAGAGTTAGCTTTCCTTCTCTAACGTCTATGAGGCAACCGGTAGTCCGCAAGAAAGGTCTTCCAAAAAGAACTGGATTGCGAGGAGTCTCCACCATATCAAGAACTACAAAATCACATGGTATATAGAACTTGCCAATTTGTACAAGTATATCTTCTAATACACCTTTTGGGTGCTTAAGAGAATGATCAGCTAGCTCTATAACCATCTTGGTTGGCTTTAGATCACCTAGGTCTAATTCCTGCCATAGAGTGGTTGGAATGAGACTAATGCTAGCCCCCAAATCCACTAGACCTTTATCAAATGTGACATTGTTGATCTTGCATGGCAATGTGAAAGGTCCCATATCATCCAGCTTTTCCGGAATAGTTGGAGTGCGGTTTTGAATAATAGAACTCACACGTTCGGAAAGCTTAACTGTTTCTACTTGATCAACCCTTCTCCTTCTAGACAAGATATCTTTAAGGAACTTGGCATAGGAAGGCATTTCAGCAATAACATCAGTGAAAGGAAGATTAACTTGCAACTTGCTAAGAATGTCCATAAATTTCTTGAACTTGATATCATCCTTATTGTTGACAAGCCTATGAGGGAAAGGTGCAGTTACTTTAAAAGATGGTGACTCTTCAATTTTACCTTTCTCCTTGCTGCAATTAGGAATACTAGGCTATTCTTCATCAAGTATCTTCATGTCCTTTTCCTTAGATGGTGAAGGTCTTTCTATCTCAGCCCCACTCCTTAGAATGATAGCATTGGCCTGCTGTCTTGGATTTACTTCCGGCACACTAGGGAGAGAACCGGATTGTTGTCCTTGTTGATAAAGAGCTTGTTGAGCTATTTGGTTTTCTAGCATCTTTGTGTGAGTGGATATGCTGTCCACTTTGGCGGAGAGTTGAAGAATAGCATCTTTAAGTAGATTGTCATTCCCCCTAAACTCTTCAATTTGCTGAGTTTGTGTGTTTATGAATTTCTCCATCATAGCTTCAAGAGAGGAATTTTGAGGTTGTTGTTGCTGCTGCTGATAACTTCTGTTGTTGTAACCCTGCGGATTACCTTGGCGGTTGAACTGTGATTGCTGCGGTGGTTGTTGTTGCCCTTGCTGAAAATTTTGAGCATTGCTAGTATTCTTGTAAGAGAAGTTGGGGTGATCTCTCCACCCTAGATTATATTGATTTGAATAAGGATTATATTGCTTGTTCCTCTGCATCTCAATAGCATTAACCTGTTCAAGATCTCCCCCCATAGTGTTGGGAGAAAAACATTATGAAGAAGTATGCCCTGGATTACCACAAGCTTCACATGTGGCTTCAGCAGATTGAACCGGCAATGTAGTCAGCTTCTCAAACTTTTGAGTAAGAACATCTAGTTTTGCAGCAATGAGATCAACGGCATCAACAGTGTATTTTCCTCCTTGCTTTGGGGTTGAAGAACTTGTAGTAGACGATGATGGTTTAGATCCCTTATTACCTCCCCACTGGCAGTGGTTGAGTGATATGTCTTCAATGAGGTCATAGGCCTCCCTGTAGGACTTAGTCATAAGAGCACCACCGGCTGCGGCATCTAGAGTTAACCGGGTGTTGTAGAATAGTCTGTTATAGAAGGTCTGAAGAAGTAACCAATTTGTAAGACCATGGTGTGGGCAAAGACGTTGAAGGTCTTTAAACCTCTCCCATGTGTCATAGAGAGTCTCACCATCATTTTGAGAAAAATTTGTAAGTTGGTTCCTCAAGTGAGCAGTTTTGCTAGGTGGAAAATACTTTGTAAGAAAGACATTAAGAAGCTGATCTCAGGTTTTAATAGACTTCTTTGGTAAAGACAAAAGCCAAGCTTTGGCTTTATCTCTTAGAGTAAAAGGAAATAGCATAAGTCTTATCACATCAACAGATACACCGTTAATTTTGAAAGTGTTTAAGTACTCCAAAAATTCTGCAATATGAAGACATGGGTCCTCATTGGTGGTACCTCCAAAACGGTTCTGTTGAATCATCTGCATCATAGAAGGAGCAATAGAGAAATTGTTCACTTCTATGGCTGGCAAGTCAATGGCTCCACATATGTTGGTGGCAACCGGCATAGCAAAATCTTTCAATGGACGATCGTCTTCCATGGTTGAAGTGCTTGGTGAAGCTCTTCAACGGATGAAAAAGATGGCGTGGATGATGATGAAGATGGTGATGGTGGTGATGGAGTTCCCTCTAGTAGTAACTGTTCCTTTCTCCTTGATCTCCTCAAGCTTGAAAGACTCCGCTCTATTTCAAGGTCTAACAACAGGGTTGTTTGGAGACCTCGTTGCGAGCGACGCATGCAATCCTGAAAATAGCAAGAAAATTTTGAGAACACAACTAAAAGGTATGTGGAAATTTCGAAAAAATGAAAATGATGATCTAGTCTCGAATACTAATCAGCACTTATTACTCCAATTAATTTACCGTAGCTCCCCGGCAATGGCGCCAAAAACTTGTTGGTAAGTTTACACAAATGAGTTTCAATCCAAGCAATGGATAGTTTACTCAACTTAACCAAACTCCGCAAGTATACGGAGGTAGTATAGTCAAGGTCGAACACAAGGAGCTTAGCTAATTTAACTGAACGCAACAGTACTAAAGTTCAACAATCTAGACCGATTTTTAAGAGTAGAGAAGGTTTGTTCTAAAAGCATGAAAAAGAATTTAACTACAGGAAATTAAGATCTTAATTAACAAACAAGAATCACAAGAAGAGTTCAATTTCAGATAATTAAGGGATCTTGGACATTAGGATTTCACCCACATACCATAGCAATCAAGAGAACAAAATAATTTAAACATACATAAGATCATGATTCAAGGAAGAGTTGTGTTACATTTCACCTCCCGGTGTAAATGCAACGATCATAACTCAAAACAACACTCTCGTGCATGAATTTTGTTTATGATCACAACAAAACCTCAACTCCTTCTTCTCTACTCTCGTAGAAGAAGAAGAGTTTCCAAGAGAAGCGTCTCCATACATTCCTACTTGTTTTCTCAAACTAAGCAAGAAAGCAGAAAATATGCATATAAGGTGGCCAACAATACATGCAAAGAAAGAAGTAACCAAAACTCTCAAGGTAAGGAAACAAGAAGCAAATGTATTTAGTACGAAATTATTTGTTCATTACATGCTATGGCATGGGAGCTACTCTCCCATGCCCAAGAAAAAAGAGATCTACTCGTCCATAACAAGGTACAGCAGAATTTCTACTGAATTCTCAATACTAGCCATGGTTTAGAGAAGAAAAGACAAGAAGAACTGAAGATGTAACCACAAGGAGCAAGAATTCCGGCTTTAGGATGAAATTCCCTTCCTTTAGCTGCTCCAAGTCGGGCTAACTCCTCTCCCAAGAAGTTGCTCGGAGTTGGGGAAGCTTGGCTGCACCTTGGAGGAGAAAATGGAGAAGTGGAGAAGAAGAAATGATCTCTTTGTGCAAAAAACCACCTTAGTTTCCTCCCAAATCGCCCTCCTCTGCTCTCCTCTATCTTTGGGATGAGAGAAAACCTCCAAATGGTCAAACGTAACCGTCCCATTACTTCCCTCTTTCTTTTAAAATCGTATTCTGCCTTTTTTGGAATTCTAAAACTGCCAGGTGCACGTCGTGCACTTTGGGGTGCACGTCGTGCACCTGCAATGCAGTTGTAAATCGAGTTGGAGTTGACATCAAACTGATACGTGCACGGCATGTCTTTTGGATGTGCACGCCGTGCATCTTCGTGGCCGAACAGAACGAAATTCCCCTGTAATGTCGCACGCCGTGCATTTTGGAAGTGCACGTCGTGCATTTTACTGTTTAAGCAAATAAATCTTCTCTAGAACGGTGCACGCCGTGCATCTGAGTTTGCACGCCGTGCACTTTACTGTTTCTGTAGAAAAACATCTGAAATTAGTCATTTTTGTGACAAACTTGCAATACAAGTTATGGAACACATAGAACAAGAAAAGGATGGTAAAACTAATATGAAAAAGATTGAATTACACTAGAAAGAACCGAATTTGTGTGTGATAATATGTGAAAAGATGATATACAAATTACACAATAGTAACCATAGATGGTGTCGCACTTGATGTTAAAAAAATCTTAATAAACTCATTACATAACATTAGCTTCTCATATATAAATCAAAAACAACAAAAAAAGACAAATGAAAAGAAAAAATGTACAACACTAAGGTTCTCTATAAGAATCACAAGTCATTATCAGTGAAAGTGTTGAATCAAGACACTCTAAGTATTTGGGAGATAAGTCCTGACCCTCGAGGAAAGAATCATGAGACATCCTCTTCCAGTTCAACAACATTTGTGCCACCTTTTTATGGACTTTCTGTGAATCTACCATCAGCTTCTTGAAAAAAGAGGGAAAGGTTTCAACTCCAGTACGCGCATTGTCGACGATTGAACTGCCTCAGCATGGATACATGGTGATACACAACACAACCCTCTAGACTTAGAAAGATGATCATCCATTGAAAATCTGACATGGAAAGCCATAGGCCAAGTTATTAAAATGGTATTGCATCCATCTGTAATGCATGTATGTATCCTTCAGACTTACAAGCCATCAAGTCAGATCTTCACACAGTTGAAGAGGCTCTTCGATCTAGATATGCTTTGATAGAAACTTCGTCACCATGTTGTAACAAGGATTTGAAGACTATATAAATCTAGAAGTGTGATACACATTCTCAGAAGAAAAAAAAATTGCATGACCTTGAAGGGTCCCTCATATTTCCAGTCGATTGTGCTTCATCAAAGAATTCATACAACTCAGTCAATATCAAAGGAATGACAATTTCATTCCTCTACAAAGTGGCCACAACTTCAAAATAAGAAACCATCCCTTTTCTGACAGTATGTCTGAAGAACAACTTTGCCATAATGATCAAAGTATATGCTCACAAATTATGCATGTTGGGATTGTTGACACCACGTCACGCGTCACTCTTGAATGACTCCCATAGGGAGGACATCTGAATGAAGTGTCCATCATCACTTATCCATTGAGCATCTTGGGACTTCTTCATGCCAAGTAGACTCCCCAACTCAACAGCCCAACTCGACTTCTTTGGTACCACATGCCATCTATCATGGAAAGGAAGTCGAGTCATCTTAGCCACATCTTCCAAGGTGGGAGTCAGCATGACATCCTCAAATCAAAAGGAGTGACTCATAGGCTTGTAGAAGGGTATCACTACTGACATCAACTCCCTCGCAACATGGACATATTTCAGATGGCAAAGAAGGTGAGTCACACCAAAGTTTGCCAGATTGGCCTCTTCAGTCTCAGAGAGATCAATGATACGGTAATGCACCAAGGAAAGGTTGATGGGAGGACATTACAGAAGTGAGATTTCCTTTATCTCCTTCTCTCTCATGGCTTTGGGTCATGAGAAGAAAGATGTGCATAAAATGTGCGGGATACATCCCAATTTATAGGTTTCAAATAAAGAAAACTTGTCTCCAGGGAATAAGAGGACTTTGTGTCCTTTTTCTATGGCAGAATCATACAAACCACCACATAAATATCAACAGTCAATGTGGACACACATCCCAAGACAAGTAGAACTCTATCTCCCATAAGACCAATTCATTACTAGAATTTGTCACCTTTGTTCTGCATGCGGATCAAGGTAACTGAATAATCTGTCAAACATATTTTGAAGATCAAACTCTAAAAATATGATTCTAATTGAAGATCACAAAACCTCACAATTTTATTTAATTCAAATTCAAACTTCTATTTAAAGTTAAAAGATTCTTAAGAATACCAGTATAGCCAATACATTATTCTATTGGAGAAAGGAAAATACATCTTGAAATGGAAATGCCAAAGATAACTAATACTTCTTCATTCTCTTACTCAATCATGTCATCAAGCGCTTGGTCAAAGGTTTGTGTTCAATTGAAGAAGACTAGGAATAATGACACCCTCCACCCACATCAAAGTGAATACCATTGGTAGACCATCGGTGACTAAAACAGGAGCTATTGTAAGGCACATACACAACCAAGGCAACATCTCTAAGTCGAGAGGAACATGCTCTACTCTGACTATCAGCAAATCTACAGTTTGAACTGGGACGTCCGAAGAGAAGCCACCCACACCAAAAGATCCCCCCAGAATGTTGACTATGGTCGTAGCCCAGTGGGATACTCAAGAAGCATCCAAAGCATCATCTACCTCATGGAGACAAGGTCCAACCAAACTCACCTGAGAAGTGGCACAATCTTCCCACCTTGAAATCTCAATGAGGTCACAACTAGAGGAAGTCGTCAAATCTAAGATCATAAAAAGGAAGAGAAGGTGGAGCCTCAATAGAGAAAACCACCTCATGAGTGGTATATGATGAAACATGTACCCCTAATTAACCTGCTCCTTATACAAGTAATATTCGATCACCTATAAAAAATGCATGTCAAAGATAATGCAAGCAGACAGTGATAGTAGCAAAGTTAGATACTCACCAATAAGGAACATCAAAGCCAATCATAGGCCTCTATGGAAAAGAGAACCGGATGTCCATAAGCATATTACCACTACAAATAATCATCATGTGTCACTTGGACATGCATCAGCTCCTAAGCAGTTTGAAAAATCCCCATACTATGATGAACTAACCCTACCAAAGGGTCAAAAGGGATGTTCCAGCAACTAGTCCACTGATGAGAAGCATGCTCTCTCATATAGTACACTCCCAGACTGAGACTCAAACTAGATCCTGCAAGCGCCCGACAATGATGCCTCAAAAAAGGTTGCACAGGATGTAGTTGCCTCACCACACTAGAACCTAGAAAAGATCATGAATCAAACTTGGAAAAAATAAAGAATTGGATTCAACTAAAGTATATATGCATGAAATATTATAGTGTCAATATACTATGCATACCTCAGTTCAATTCTCCCCTCCATTGCTCATACCTCACCCTGGTACTACAGCCAACACAATATTGACAGGTAGGGAGAGAAGCATGTAGATATCCCTCTAGACTGCTCAGAGTGGTAGGTCTATGAAGTTGGAAGTGTTCATATCCCCACATATACAGAGAAAATGTTAGAGAAGATCATTTAAAATGTGGATATTTCAAGGAAGAAAATATAAACAATGGCAGACATAAGCTTAACATGGTCAAGCTTACGAAGCCTTTGTTACCTTTCATAGCCTGGACCATCTCCCTCTTGAAGTCACCCACAAGACACCATCACGAGTGTGTCATCGTATGGGCATACATGTTGTCACTCGAGTCAAAGGAGGAAACCACATATAGATCCAAAAGAAAGGAGAATCAACTGATATATTCTCTATTCCATGTGTTTTTGCTAGACAAGAAACTAGTGATCAAGACAAATAAGAACACCCTAACCCTAAAGGTTGCATATAAAGGATTACTAGCACCCCACCACTCACCCTCACAGAAGAAGGTGTCTCTCAATTAAGAAAAATTGGCCTCATACTTAGCGGCCATATCAATGTCTCTAGGGTTCACTCTTAGAATCTCAGCCAGGCAATAATGATCCCACACCTATCTATCAGATAGAGAACTGATAGGGATCCCATAAAACCCTGACCTAATAATCCCAACAAACTCACTTGGGGTAATATTTATCTCTTCAAAAGCAAAATGGAGTTTATTAGTCTCTGGGAAACAATCCTCAATTAAAGGAAGGATATAAGGCATATATATAATTGAACATCGGCTAATGCTACCAAAACTGGTATCCTTAAGAAATTCAACCTCCTTAGTGACCAAACTATCATACAATAGTCTCAACTCATTCCAACGAGCCCAGCAGTATACATTTAACAATTTGAGGACCTTGAAGGGAAATAGGTGTAAGACAAAGTCAAGACCAACGCTACATGGCAAAAAGGCCTAATTCAAGCTCAGTAAAGAAAAAAATGGAGTAAAGTTTCCAAATTATACCTCATTGCCATCTCGGTTACCTCAGTGATGCATGTTCATCCATAGCATGCATAAATGTTGCACAAATCTCTCAGCTAGGAAAAGCTCTCTCACAATCTTTCTACCACCACCACGATGCCTCATCAAGGAAAGCTTCCATTAGAATATGCATAAATTAAATATGAACTCAATCAAGGGTGTTATCATACATATCGTGGGTATGACTTAGTTACTACATCATCACATATGTCATGCTCATTTACAAGGATATACTTCACATGTTAGTCATGAGACACCATCTGCACTAGAATGATTGCAACATCATAGCTTTCCACGACACCTAAAATTAGCATGATCAGACAAAGGATGCCTGATAAATAACAAAATGAAAAAATCAGCTCAATCACAAATTGGAATGTGCATCTAGATTGTCTTAAACTTCCAGACCGCAAAGAACATTGGGAAACCAAAAATTAGATTTTTTTTTCCACTGAGGGCCTAAATGGCCAAACCAAAGTGCAGAAATGAGAGCTAAACCTTCCCTAAGAAGAATATGGCGGGACTCCACACAAAACACTACCAAAACAGGTAGTTTGGAAGATCTTCTACTGCTAGGGTGGAACAGCCTACTGTGTTGACAGACCTAGATGGCAAAACAATGCTATGTATTGGGTCGGAGGTGAAAGTTTAGCACGATCTGCTATCCTGATTGCTTCTTCCTTGCCACGATCACCACTCCCGTTTGTTTTGATCTACTCCTTGCACAAGAGTCACAGCTCGAGTAGAGAAGAAATGGAAAGGGTACTCAACCCTCCTCCCATCCTCCTCATTTTTAAAGACCAAAAACTTTTGCAAAAATTACAAATAGGTCTCTAGATTTTTTGTAGGATTTTCATACTCTTATAGAAATCACAAAAAAGTCACAAAATTAGAAAAAATATAAATAATAATTGTAAATCTAAAATGTTTAGAATTGACTAAAAAGTTGAAACTCCGCATTTTTCAGAGAAAATAAGTTATCATCTTTCTAAACCTTTTAAGGTCGCAGACTACAACCTAAAATTGAACCAATCCCAAGCTTCATCATTTCTATACTCTTTATGGTCTTGGACCAAGACCTTAAACTAGATCACAAGCTCTATATAGAATGGGCACCTCACCTCTTGTGATAACCTTTTCATGATCCTATACTATGATCTAAAACTGGACCAATTCTATGATCCATCTTATAATATTTTTGGGTCATGGGTCATGACCTAATATTGAACCAACTCAAAGCATCATTTTCATACACAGGGTCCTGAATTGTGACCTTAAACTAAACCATCAGTT
Organism: Alisma plantago-aquatica; assembly: GCA_963693085.1. NCBI lineage: Eukaryota > Viridiplantae > Streptophyta > Magnoliopsida > Alismatales > Alismataceae > Alisma > Alisma plantago-aquatica. The sequence goes on from OY856411.1 coordinate 476,800,998, forward strand.
TTTTTCAATTTCCAAATCTTTTTGTAGGCCCCTACTCATGATATGTGAGCAGATTAAGATTTCCTTCCCTACATAAGCCTTTATACAATCAAATCGTGATCATGTTATAAGCTCTGCTTTCACGCACATATCCATCGACAATTTTAGAACATGACATGAAAATGAACTGAATTATCAACCTTGCCTCTTCATGACCCTAATTCATGGCTCAAATCTCCATACCCAAACCTAAGGACTAGAGAGTCAAGGATAATTTCTCATTAACACTCTAAAATATGAAAGGTGAACTAGTGGAGGAACACGTTGTGGATACCACCTTTTACTAGATAATGGCCTAAATGCTCATATTGCAGACACCTTAATTAGATACATAACTAATCAATATTATCAATGACCAAAATGGTCACCTTAAATATAAATATCTTGTCTTAATAACTCAATTTTCAATCCTGACAATTCAAGACCTATCCTGGTAGGAAAATCATCATATTGTGCCTTTTAAGAGTTATGGTCCTGACTTTAGATTGGCCCACTCAAATCATATAATACTAACTAAATATGTGTAGGAAGAGGGGTTATTCTCTATTTATTAAAATAACTATTTTTAAGTAGAGAAAGTACTACGATATTTCAATATCACATACTCTTGATCTTACAATCCTTTGACAAACTACAACCGGCATTCTCTTTCTCGCATCCACCTTTTCTCACTAAGGTGTGAGTTAGTGGTAGAATCATACATGTGCTGGTTGAAGAATTGAAGTAATGATAAGAGTCGCTTTTGCGGTCAAAGAACCTCTTAAGGCTCATCAGAACTCCTGTGAACTGAATGATTCATTGGATACAGAAAATTTCCTAAGTCGAAGGTTGTCCTTATTCTGGAGAAATCATTTGTTCTCAATTTTTTTCCTCATTAATTCATCCTTAGAAGGAAAAGACATCACATCTACTCTCCACACTCCATAAGGTTTTTCATAACATACTTGACGAGTCCGACCTTTTTAACTTTTTGTGACCAAAAATGGGGGTTAAACTTGGCTCAAGCATGCGGTTCTCACTCTTATATGGAATCTTTCCTTGAGAGGGGAAAATTGTTGACACCCCATTTTTCTCACTCAGTAGACATTTGTGAGTACTTCAATTTCTCTAGCAATGATGAGTCCATTCCACGTTCCACCCAATTTCTACGTGTCATTTTTCTCCATTTTTACCATATTTAATCCACATGTTGGACCTATTTTCACCTAGTTTGGGACCTTCTATAAGGAAACTTACTTCTCAAACTGAAAGCACAATTTGTGATCCAATTTTGCTTCACGTAAGATATTTTCCAATAATTTACCCAGTTGAATTTTCTAAAATAAAATATTACTTTTTTCTATTGTTTTCCAAAAAAAATCGGAGAGCTAATCCTGAGTTATCTTTCTATGCAAGTTTTCTCTTATTTTCTTCAGAACATTCCTAACATTATTGGGAAATTAAGAAATCACTTTGCAATCACTGGGGACACCCAGCAGATCTGTGCCATCTTCTATATGCCATGTGGCAGATCACCTCAATCTGCACGCCTCACAGTTTGGTGCAACACGTTTATCCACTTCCTCCCTAGAAAGTTCTATCTAGATCCCAGAATTCTTAAAAACATACTATATATACACCCATTGTATTCCAGGCCCCCTTTCAAACCTCCTGAAGCTAGAGGATCGACTAACTCCCTTTTTACTTTTTTTTATTAATCGTGATTGGAGGATCCTTTCTCTGACGCCTCCTATCCTATTGGCACATGTAGAATGGTAAACTACTCTAATTGTTGTGCCTAACTGCTTTATCTAATCTATAACTTTTGTATTTGATTTGTTCTATTGCTACATATGATCTGCTTAAACTACTATAACTACCATGTTGTAGTTATAACTATCATTTCTTGCTACATATGAGGAAATCAGATCTTGTTTTATTATCTTGCATCTTCTAATCACCTCTAATGTTGCACAATGATCCCAATCACCAATGAGTGATCTCTGTAATGGGATCTCCTGAGGTGATTAGGACCACAACCCACCTAAAATTTTAGACTTTCAGGATGACGACGGGAAGGACATGGGCATCTTTAGCCCTAAAAGCCCACCCACCAAAAATCATTTTTTATGTTTTAAATAAATACAACTGTCTTGAATCGCTCTATTTTCCCATAATGAGATGGTGTCTTGATATCAATTTGCATGCAAGATGGGGGGCGCTAATCCATCCCAATTCTTAAGTAGATTGTTGAGTCTAGACTTTGAAATTCTTTTTATATTTCTTATTTCATTTTCTAAATCTGACTCAAATATACATCGTGGCTTCAATGGTTTACTTTGTTTTTCTCCCGTCTTTTCATATAAAATGTTGTGGTGACTCCCAACACCCATGTTTACTTCTGTGTGACATTTCATTACCAAAACGGGTAGAGTATTTTTTGGATATATCTATTTCTTTTCCTTTTTGGGTAGGGTGTGATAGTTATTGGATCAATGTGGTGAGACATGACTTATGTTCACATTTTTTTTGGATACTTGAATATGTCCACATTGCACAAGCATCTTTCACATAAGCTACCTCTTCCATGAGCCAATATTGGTGGGGTCAAAGGATCAACCATGTGAATCAACTATGTGAATCAACTATGTGAATTTATTAAATATGCCATGAAAGTCTTGTGTGGGATTTTCAAAGAGGCTTATGTGGTGAAGTGTATTTTTCTCTCTCGTGTATGTAACGCACTTCTTCGTGTATAAGATGCTTAATTTCACTAAATAACCTCTAATCTTTATCAACTAAATAAATTTGGACCATATGTTACTCAAACTTTGATTTATGATTGATGGATTGTCAACTTGAACTCAAATGTACAATGTTGAAGGCATTAATATATATTGAAATGTATTTGAACTATGAAAATCCTTTAACATCATCACCTTGATCTTAACTTTGTCTTAGAGAAGATGAGGAAAATTTTGAACTAACAATGAAAATTTCACCTCAATCAAAGTTACGATTTGTGATTTATGAATTTTATAAGTTATACATGAAAAACAAATTTTTAAATCCTTGATTTTCTAGTCTTGACATCTCAACAATTTTCCCTTCTTTTTCTTGGACAATTAGAAAGCATGGATCATTGTCAGTGGATTTTGGCCTGATCCAATAGCCATGGAATTTTGTCCTCTCCCATGCCCATGCTCACACAAAGCATGGTGCAAGGCATCCAGGCCACATTGGTCGTGGTTGTGCCTTGCATGCCAAACACACACATATCTCCCTTTGATTCCTCCTCTGAATCCACCTCTATCCAACCATCATCTTCCCTTTTTTTCACTTACTTGTTGTTCCCATATCACTCTCCCCATGTTCTCCCTGTAAATCAAATCTCAGAGAAACTTTGGTGAGGTGTTGTTCCTCCTCCAACCACGATTAGTTGTGTTTAAACCCTCCTTTACCTTTGCAAGGTCAACCCGAGATCACCCATCCTCTTCGTATCTCCCATGGCCCTTGCCCTTCTTTCCCCTCTTTCCCTCTGACCACAGTGTTGTAGTGGTTATATCCATCATGTATGGGTTATGCCAAGGAGGGGAAGGACTTTGATGCCCTTTGATCATGAGGGGTCCATGGTGGATGCAAATTCATTGATCCATGAAGCTCAGCCCCACCCACCCATCTCTCTCTTGGCCTCACCCAATAATGGACATGTGTGCTAGGAGCCCTTGGATCATGCAAGCACACAATGGACCTACTATCTATCTGTCCCTGATTTTTGAAACATTCTCACGCTTGGGTTATCCATATACTACCGTAATTGCATTTAGTTCTTAATATTCTTTCCATTTCTCCCCTTTTGATGATATAGTTTTTCTATTTTTGGTAGTTTCAAGTACCAAATAGAGGAATATATCTCCTCCTCAAGATATAGTTGAAGATGGAGGACTCTTTTTTGTATAATGAGATGCATCATGGAAAACTTTGCTCCGAGACCAACACCCCCCTGGGGGGGTCTTGCCCTAATAGGGTCCCCCAACTCCTTGGTCGGCACGTAAGGGGTATGGAGTTCCTTCAAGTAATTCTTTTTTCCTTCCGCTTTGATTTGAAACATGACCTCCATTTAGGGGCTTGGTCCTTTGCACCAATTGGGTTACGTAGACTAGGACAAGAGGAGGACATGAAGGGAGCATAACCAATATTGGAATGTTGGACCCAAGAAGTTTAAATCTTCTCTCTCACACCAATGTTTCATAAAATATGCTAAATTTCACAAAAATGATAACTATTCAACGCCTTGGAAAAATATAGGCATATTATATAGCATTATGATCAGAAAAATGTGATTTTTGCATTATAAATTGTTTGAAGGCATGGATCTACTCGTGTTTTTATTAATCTCCAAAAATTGCATGTTTAATATTTTTGAAATGATAATACCATTGTATGTTCAAAGATGATCAATAATGCTTCAAACCACTAGTGTGGCCTAGGATAAGTAACTTATGGTATCTTGTTCACCTAACATCAGCCATAGTGTTTCTTGGATGCTAATGTGATTATAAGATATAAAATGTAGCATATATGGACTATGATGCATAACTCTTCAATGTTGTGCAATCTTGACCTAATGATGTCAAATTCTATTAGTATAACATCAAATCAGTAACTTTAATTATTTGTAGCATGAAATACCATGTTGATCACTTTTACACTCCAGTAATGACCTCATAATGTGAAATGGGACATGATCTGCACTCTTGATGCTAGATCCTTAATCATATGCAACCCATGATCCCATGATGCTCTATATTGTTTTGTGACACCAAATCAGAAACTTTTGAGGACTTATAACCCAAAATCAAAGCTTGATCTCTTTTGTTCACTATTAGTGACATTTTTCATGAAATGTGACTTAAATGACTATGTGGATGATTAAGTCACTAGATCTGATTCAAATCTTATGATTTCTCCATTAGTTCATGAAACCCTAATCCTAAAATATTTAATCAAGTTGTGATGTTTCACCTAATTCTTTAATGATCTATGATGTGATAATGGATCTTGATGATGAACTAGCATGTAGATCTGAGATGTTGAAATCAATATGTTGAGATAAATGATACTTAGACTAGGTGAAACATCCAACCCTAATGAAAATGATCACATGACTAGTATGGAACATGTTATGCATTGGTTGAAGATGGTTAATTTCTTATTGGTGTGTGATCTATATATTTCACATATTAATTTGACTAGACACATTGTTTGGGGTTTTACTAATGTACAAGCATCATATGAATTTCCTCACGTAAATTCATCTAACTAAGTTATCAAATTGGGACAAAATATCTCATTTCTGAAGCTCTTCTGTGAATATTCAGCCAATGAATACTTGTATTTCTCAAATAATTATGCAATGAAGCTCGACGAGCCCATTTTCATACGGGTGATTTGTGGTATTTCCTTATGACTGAAGTCTTTTGCTATCCATATGGATCAGTTTATCCAAAAGATGTTGTGTGTTATATCTACTCCACATAACTGGGATGAAAGATACTAAACTTGTTTCTACCCCTATGGATTACCATATCAAGGCTCCCCTTCTGAATCCACAAAAGTATCATAGAATGTTTGAAGAACTGATCTACCTAATAATTACTCCACCTGACGTAACCCACATTGTGAGAGTTGTCAGTCAACATAGTGCACCTCTCTAAAAACATTGGTGTAGCATTCAATGTATCCTTCGTTATGTCAAAAGTGTCCCGGGACGAGGATTATTCTACAAATGACCTCAAGAAAAGATCACTCTGTTTTTGTTATGTTGATACAGATTTGGCAGAGATGCAAAACACCATTGGTCCACCTCTGATTTTTGTGTCATGATTAGAGGTCACCTAATGGCCTGGAGAAGCAAAAAAGTAATATGTTGTTGCTCACTCCAACACTAAAGTTGAATATCAGGCGATAGATCACGCCTATCGATCCATTTGGATTGAAAGGGATTCTTTGTCAAACTCCAATTCGTCTATTTTGTGACAATCAACCTGCTATCCATATTGCTAATCTAGTATTCCATGAACGTAAGAAACACATCAAAATTAATTATCATTTTATATAAGATTTGGTTAAAACTAAGAAAATTGTGACCCCTCAGATATGGATCGATGATAAAATTGTTGATATCTTGACCAAACCACTATATGCATCACTTTTTCAATAAATGGACACCATGATGGGATTATACAATGCTTATCTCCCTCCCAAAGAGTATTAGCATTAGTGGTTTATGTCTTATTTCTTGTTAGTTGGGCTTAGGCCCATTGTAACTATAATCCTCATTATTCTATAATTACACTTAAGTGCATATCCACATACCACATAAGTATACCCATATATCCCTGAACTTCTATATATAGGAAACCAAACCATCTTTATAAACTACTAAACACATGATCATTTCTTTCTACAATTGGTAGTCACAATAATTTACATACAACTAGCTAAAAATAATAACTCGATTAATTGTTAGTTGACTTCCTCATGATGTCTTTATCAAAATTGCATGTACACCCCTTCTTGGGAACGTGTTCACTGACAGCTAATATATAATTAATACTCACAATAATTCACATTCAATCTCTTAAAAGAGAGCAACTCAATTAATACTAGGTTTCTCTTTGTAACGTGGTGATTATCAAAATTACTTCTACTTTTTTTTGTCATGCGCCCGTCCACAACTTATAGTCTAATATGAGTGCTCAAAGTAACTTTCAAATAACCCGCTTAAAAGAACAATTGATTAACTTTCAACTAACTTCCTCTAATTCATGACGTGAGATCACAAATACTACATATACTCCCCTTCTTGCATGTGCCTGTTGACGACTTATATATAACTAATGTTTAAAGTGATCCCTTTTGGACAATTGTTTGTTTTCCAGATGTGCCTATTTCACTCACAATGATTTCTTAATTAAATGTCAGCGAACTCCATCTAACCTGTAAGCGTATGCTTACTAGCACACGGACTCCTAAAAGTAAGATACATATTCTTTTGAAGTTTATCCACAGAAATTGGGCAAATTTAAGTCAAAAATAAATGTACTGTTTTCAAATTTATCTAATCAAGGCCTAACACACAAGTATGGATGACAGAAAAAACAAAAGCTAGCAAATGCACAGCTATGAAAGACAAACATAAGAGCACGAACACTCATTTTACAGGACAGAAAAAAGGGGATAAAACTGGCAAAAACACAACTGCAAAAAGTAGACATTCATAGAGTACAAACGTCCTTTTTCATAGGATAGAAAGGACATTGGGGGTTCACATGTTCTTTACGAAACAAAGTTTAGGTGGCTATCATGGTATGATTAACATCCTTCCTTCAACCTCGTCACCTTCATCATCCACATTTTGATACTAGTAGATTTTATACCGCTATTGTCTTTTTGTTGCGAGACTCAGTTGTGAAATTGAAAATCGTCCCATAACGGAATTGTCTATTAATTCACTTACCTACCACCCCACCCTCAGAAGAAAACATTACATACTCCTTTATAGGATTCATCTTATTTGGCGAGCTCCCAATAGTGTGGTTTCTTCAAATAATCCAAAAACCATCTAGTGCAGCTTATGGCTTGCTATGCTACAATTTGCAATTAGCCAAGTCTAACAATATGCAATGCAATGAAATTACAAGCTTATGGCTTGCCATACCACAGCTCAAAGTTGGTCGAACAAAATCCATAGGTAAGGAGCAGGCTTTGAACTTGGGAAGGGTGAGATTATTAATAGCAATTACATACTAGTGCATATTCAAATCTAGATGTTGTGAATGTCAAACCATTCATAACAAGTACATGACCACGGCCCCATTCATGGTAGCCACAATACAGCAAATTTTGGAAAGGTAACTATCAAATATTCTTGGATGATCTCAATGGATTCCCGGGCATTTCTGTCACTTCTTTGTAAGAGAAACGGGTTTTACTTGTATATGAGAGCATCGCGTCCTGGTCCAACACCAATGTAATGAATGGGAACACCAGAAAGTTCCTCTATCCTCTCCACATATCGACGAGCATTATCAGGAAGATCATTATAGTTCCTTACTTTAGAAATGTCACATTGCCAACCAGGTAAGCTTTCATAGTTAACCTGAACCACAAGGGAATTCATTAGAATTATAATGCACCAAGTATATAAATTCCACCATGCTAAAACTCTATGCACTACAGACAGATTATGTGGTGGCATCTTCTGTTGGATAATATAGGGAAAAAACCAAAATGGCACAGTTTGATATAAATAATTCCGGGAATAGCACCTCCACGAAAATATTTCCCAAAGTAGCCCACTTTTCTGATAAAACGCCATTTGAATTGGCGTTTTCTGATGAAATTTGTGAAAACGCCACTACATTTGGAGCTTTCAATCATAAATGAAAAAAAAAATTAAACAAAAAACAAAAAAAGCAAAAAATAAAGAAAGTTTGCACTTTCACCCAACACTTTTGGGTGAAAACGCCAACTCCTTTGGCATTTTTGCTTTGCTTTTTTTAAAAAAAATATTAAAAGCTCCAATTACATTGGCGTTTTCACAACCTCCATCAGAAAAAACATCAATTCATGTGGCATTTTCTCAGAAAAGTGGGCTAGTTTGAGAATTATTTTTACGAAGGTGTTATTCCCGGAATTATTTTTATCAAACTGTGCCATTTTGATTTTTTTCCGATAATATATCGTAGAATGGTCTTAACAGAAAAATATTCCACCATGCAGATATTATTACAGAAGAGTGACGTTGCATTTGGGCATAAAAAAATAAGATGAGTATAAACAAATATCAAGGTCAAAATGCTAAAATGCCATTTTGCAAATAAAATACTATGATATAGAAGTATGGCATGACTGGGTTTCCACATCAATTAAATATCAGGAAACGTCCAAAATCCTAATTGGACAAAGACCCCAAAATCAGCTGAATAGGTTACATCAGCCTTCTTTCGCTATGGGATTATGATTTGCTGCAACGATAGGTCTTCCAGTACGCAGGGAACTTCAGACCACAAGCTCGCTAGGAAATTGAAACCGTCTTGAACATATGCTGCTCCAATCTGACACTCCATGGCTTACAGTGTAGTACAAAAAGATAGTCACTAAGTTTACCTCTATAGTTCAAGGAAAATAGTGGTAATGATACAGATGAGGTGAGTCACAGTTGTTGTGGGAATTGCTTGGATGATACCAATGATTGCAGAGCTCAGACATTTGATGGAGCAATTGACTATTTTAATAGGATGAGTGCCGAAGTTCCAGCAATAGACGCGGACACCAAAGATGAGGATCAGATGAATAACCAATGCTAACTCCCCGATAGAATAGGAAAAATGTGTAAGTTTTCAAATGCTCACAAATCTCAAGTATAGAGATAATTCCAAACTCTTACAAACTGCGTTTTAAACACTTCAGATTGAAACCATAACTTTAATCGAATACCGTAGGACCATCACCAAACATAATGTGTGGGACTCCAAAATGATTTGATACTTTCAAGGGGGGTGAAGCACCCTTTTCGGCTGTTGTTGCATAGCAATAAGTTGACATTTTGCTAGAACTCAAAGCATGTGGTAAGTGCATCCCCTTGTCGACGTTGTTGTGTGGCATTTGAAGGAAGCAGTGGGCTTCCCATTTGGAAGAACTTGAAACCGTGCAGGTTCCATTCTCTGCTATAGTTGTTTTCAGCATGCAAAATTTCATTTCTTTAGAAAATGGACGGCCTTCATACAGAGTCATGTTTTTCTTATATTGGTGGTGTTTGATTCTCACTGATAAGTGAAGGTACTGACTGCAGTCTGTTTGTCATAACTTCAGTAATAATTAGTTGAACAGAAAGGTAAGGCGCCAATTGTTCACACTCAATGTTTCTTTACTCTTCGCTACAAGAGTGATAAAACAACTGTGTAGTGTAGGTATTTCAAAATCCATCAGTGTACCTACTCCAAAATCGCCCACCAGAGTTCTCAATGGTTTTTATTAGATCATCCCCAACAATTGGACGTCCAGAATTAAAGAAACGGTCATTGCAGCCATTCAGTCCAAGTGTGAATCAAACTTATAACAGGGACCAGAAATAGAAATGACATTGCCGCTTAGTCACTCATTTCACATAAGTTTTCCATAAAACAATAAATTTTCCGGTTTTTGTATGGATTGCAGAATTTCAACAAATTTGATGATATTCACTCATTTATTTCCCAAAAACATAGTATGTAAAGTTGTCAACTATAATGTTCGTCATTAGCTAACCTGGGAGGAGCTACTGCTTCAGGAGGTATTCTACCTAAAAGGCATGCCTGCTAACCCATTGTTAAGGGTGTACAACAACTCTCTACATCTTTCAAATGATATCATTTTGAGTAATAATCTTATAGAATACCTATCTATCTTCATAAATCTGCAAGTATTTGACAAACTTGTTAATAAAGTTAAAACTTACAACTAGATATCACGTTTTTTTCTTTCAGATCAAGGTTGAAAAAGGCGTGAGGCGTAACGAGGCGTTTTTGCCTTGGCGAGGCGAGGCGTAAGCCTCGAGGCGGTCGAGGCGTAAGCCTCAGAATGTACCGAGGCGTTCATATTTTTTATACATATATATGTTATAACTTATATATGTATATATGTATATATATATGTATATATATATATATATATGTATATATATATATATATATATATGTATATATATACACACACATATATATGCATATTAGCATATAGATATATATACATGTAACTCCATCACATATACACATAAACATATGCAAGTACATTCAATATACAAAAGAATACAAAATATCAACATATATACATGTAAATCTGTACACATCTTACAATTATATACATATACACATATACATGCACAAATATATACATGTAAATGTATATGATGTGTGACATTACATGTACATGCGTATACATTATAGATACATACACAAATACATAAATATATAGACACAAATATACATGTTTAGATACATATGTATGTATATATACACACATATATAGATTATACACACAAATATACAAGTTTAGATACATATATATGTATATTTACACATATATATAGATTATACATGTGCATATGAGGCTTAAATTGGGGTCTGGACTGAGGCTTACGCCTCGGAAACGCCTCACCGCCTCAACGCCTTTTTACGCCTCTCAAAAAATGAGGCGCACGCCTCGGGGCGCATTGGGCTACGCCTCGCCTCAAGGCGTACGCCTTTGAAGCCTCGAGGCGCGCCTTTTTTTTCCATGTTTCAGATAATGGATTGCTTGTGACCTGAAGAGTATTCGTTTATATGCTTTTTCCATCTCATCTTGCCAAATACAGCTTTTAAACATCAGATCTAGCATCCTTTTCCAGTATGTTCTGATGAATGGAAGAAAAAATTGGTATTTCTATCACCTTTACACCAAAAATATCTTGACTTTTGTCTCACGATGAACTTCAACCTCTAGTGTCTGGAGTAAGCAGGGTTACCCTCCTCTTTAAGGATGCTTCAGCCTGGAGAAGACATTTGTATGGATGGGAATTACTTTCTACTGAGCCAAAGAGCTTTTTCCTTTCTTTATGACAAGTACAATCTAACAAGTTACCCTCAATCACCCACTCACTGCATTGAAGTTCCCCACAATAAGCCAAGAGACATTATCTGTTTGCTCATGTGGATGATGAACTCCAATAAATTTGGTTTCTAGCCGATATTATCAATATCAGGCCTCAGAAGTTAATATTGCTTTAAATTCTCGTTTGCCACTTAAAAGCATGCAAAGAATCGGTTCAAGCTAATTTTGTAGGCTGCACATTGTTCGGATCACAAACTTACACCATCAGTCCTGAAGGCGGGCATTTGTGGTTGCAAATCCATTAAGCAACTAATAATACATGGAAGGCAAGTGAGTCTTTCAGCCTAACATGTCGTTGTAGAGCCCCTTTACTTTCTTTTGGTGTGCTTCTTTGTAAGGTCCAAACAATCAAGGAGGCAGGGATAAGATCTTCAACCATAGGGACTCTTGTAACCTTTTCAGCAATCGTCCATCTCTCAAAGATCCTAATCAGCATCTACAAGCCTCCTAAACATCTCCCTAGAACAAGTAATTACATTGGGTTTAAAATGGTGGTCCCTAGGAACTTGAGACTTATGACGGGATTGTTGCAAAGAATGGGAACTTGCACACCTTGATTTAGAAGAAAGAATTATCAGAGAATAATTTTCTGCAACATTTTCTCAAAGAGTAGAAGTACTCCCCTATGTTTGTACTAGCACTGCATCATTTGTTTGGTCTTATGGTTCCTATAGTCTAGCAAGTAGTTACATTCTTCACTCAAGCAGGCTTCACCGCTGTAGCAAAAGATGTTGCATTTGAAGTAGCACTCCACTATCCATCTAAAATGAAGTTTGAGTGTGTGGACAGTGTAGTTACTTCTTAACTTGACCTTAGTGGGGAAAAGAACGTGCACCCGTCAAAACACTTAAATGTGTCGATTCCAACTTCAACACACCTTTGCTGAGTGATACGCATTGAAGGGTCATCCCTGGAAGCTTCAGATGCAAGCGAACATTTTCTCCTCTATAGCTGGAGGAATCGCAGAAAGAATCCACATCAAGATGTTAGTGAGACTATCCTTCTTTGCGGGCTCTCCAAGCTCCCACTTCTTCAACAAAAAAAGGCTTTCACTTCAGAAACATACAGCCCTCTTTCAACGACCATTTCCAAATCTACCAGATTCTCAAACTCGACCGCAAAGCTGCTAGGTACCTATGCAAGGACTTTGATGGTTTCAGCGGAAAACCATCTAAGGTATCTAGCATTGGTAACTTCAATCCTATTATTTACATCAACTTCGGGCATTAAACCTAAATTTGTCCCGACACAATGTATTTTAGAGAGGGATTAAGTTGGGTTTCAGTGGGTTTTCTGTTGAGCCCTTGTTTTCCATGTGGCAAATGCAGCCAATAATATCAAAAAGCAACTCATCATATTGTGTTAAGTGTTTTTCTTGAAGTGGTGAAGAATAATCACTAAAAATAAAAGAGAATATTTTCTAAGGTGTTCAACTCATCGTGATAGCAACGGAAGAGGATTAAAGCATAGTAGAAGCATAGCAAATCATGGAGAAAAAATAGTTGGCATATTGGGTTGGAAGAATGCAGTCACAGCATCCTCCAGCAAAAAATACTAGCGAAACCGCCGATTCATAAAAACAGTCAATCCATGGAGGCATCAATGAAAGGAACTTCATATGTCATAGAAGGGGTGAAGAACCAGTAACATGGTTGCTTGTAGCCACAAGTATCGTCCAAAATAAAGAAAATAAAGGTATGTGCTGTCATTAGCATCTAGGAGATGCAAGAAAATGTAGTCATACAGAGAACATTACAATAGGCAAAGGGCAAACAAGACAGGGTGGATAAAGCCCATGCAACATGCGAGCTTAAACCCCCTAAATTTCTTACAAGCCATATACAATACCAGACTGTAGGTTTCTTTTGCTTGGTCCCCGTTTGATCCCAATCCAAATATAAGTTTACTCCAAACAACGACTAGATCTAGAGAAAAACATGTAATATACAAATGAGCATTGTTAATCTATACCTGAGGGTGTAGACAAGGTTGAAAGGTGTTAGGTGCATCGAGGCGTATTTCACCCAATGAGGCTAGGCATAAGCCTTGAGGCGGTCTAGGCATAAGCCCCAAAATAGTATGAGGTTGTCACACACATAATGTGTGTGTGTGTGTGTAAAATATATGCATTATGATGCACATATAGGATTAAGAAAGGCATTCTCTCCCCCTCTCCCATGTCCGTGACGGAGGCCGAACATCCGGGAGGGTGATAAATCAAGGCGACAGCTGGGATTCAAACCTGGGTCCCTTTGTTAGGGGACGCCGTGCTTGACCACATGAGCCGCTCCTTGTCGGCATTAAAATACACAAATATGTACATACCAGTATGTACATTCACATAGGCATACACAAGTATACACATCTAAAAAATTATATACATATCAATATTTATGTACATGTGTGTACTGCGTACATTACATATACACATAGACATTTGCAAGTACACACAGTATACAAAAGAATATACATACAGATATATATACATGCAAATCTTTAGATACACGTACAATTATATGCATACACATAGAAAATGCACAAATATATACATGTAAATGTATACCATGAGTGTCCTTACATGTATATGCATAACCATATTATACATATACATGTTCAGATGCATATATATGTATATTTACACACATATAGATTATACACACAAATATACATATATATGTATACATACACGCATATATTTATAAAAACACGTGCATATGAGGCTCAAATTGAGGTTCGAACTGAGGCTTGCGCCTCGAAAATGCCTCAGCGCCTTTTTTACATCTTGCCATAATGAGGTGCATGTCTCTCATTTGGACCGTGAGGCGCATGGGGCAGCCTCGCCTCGAGGCGTGTCCTCTCTTCCCATGGGTGTAGGGCATTTCTAACATCACTTGCAATTCGGCAATGATTAATAGTTCACCTCATATTCCATCCTTGTAGATTCAAGGAATATGGATTTGACTACATCTACATGCATTCAAATTTTCATGTATTCTCTTTTGTAATTTTATGAGACACCATCATGGAAAAAAAAGGCGCGCCTCGAGGCTTCAAAGGCGTACGCCTTGAGGCGAGGCGTAGCCCAATGCGCCCCGAGGCGTGCGCCTCACTGTCCAGGTGAGAGGCGTGCGCCTCATTTTTTGAGAGGCGTAAAAAGGCGTTGAGGCGGTGAGGCGTTTCCGAGGCGTAAGCCTCAGTCCAGACCCCAATTTAAGCCTCATATGCACATGTATAATCTATATATATGTGTAAATATACATATATATGTATCTAAACTTGTATATTTGTGTGTATAATCTATATATGTGTGTATATATACATACATATGTATCTAAACATGTATATTTGTGTCTATATATTTATGTATTTGTGTATGTATCTATAATGTATACGCATGTACATGTAATGTCACGCATCATATACATTTACATGTATATATTTGTGCATGTATATGTGTATATGTATATAATTGTAAGATGTGTACAGATTTACATGTATATATGTTGATATTTTGTATTCTTTTGTATATTGAATGTACTTGCATATGTTTATGTGTATATGTGATGGAGTTACATGTATATATATCTATATGCTAATATGCATATATATATGTGTGTGTATATATATACATATATATATATACATATATACATATATAAGTTATAACATATATATGTATAAAAAATATGAACGCCTCGGTACATTCTGAGGCTTACGCCTCGCCTCGCCAAGACAAAAACGCCTCGTTACGCCTCACGCCTTTTTCAACCTTGGACACCATAAAGACAATTCAATTGTCAATGTAAAGGTCGATTATTGTTGTTCATTTACATATTGATATAAAAACATGAAGGTGGTGCTACAAACTCCATTTTAAATCAATAGTAAAGCAAAACTTGTCAACAAAACAAACTTCACATCTAAAAGGTTGGATATGGAAATTATGTTTAAAACAAGTGAAGACAATGTATTGGAATATTCTTAATTCCCGGTCTCAGCCTTACTATAGTCAGTGCACGAAAGCCCTTTGAATAAACAGAATGTTAGGGTGTGTTCTAAATCCAATCATATATCATTACCTTTAACTTCACATAAAATTCACTACAATTAGGCATTATTTGCTTGTCCATCTATAGAATTTACAATTTTTATGCAGTTTAATCATGACAACTGACAACTAGAGTCATTCAAATGACTCTCATGCTCTCACCATCATAGATCTCTCATTTGATCACTCAACACGCACACATACAGGATCATACTTGGTTAGAATTGGTTCTGGCAAAACCCAAATACAATTCTACAGCTTTCTATAATATTAGTCAAATGTAAAATATCTAGCAGTACAATTTTAATGTTCTCCTTATGATCTGTAATGCCTAACAAAAATCTCCGTCTATTTTTTTCTATGTGGACATATACAGGAGGAAGAAGACACCTAGAAGTAACAGAAATTTCCTATTGCCACTCTCAATTTCCATCATTCATGAATGTAATTGTGTAACACAAGAACATGGTTCTGAACAAGTTTTAATATCATTAAAATCTCACATGGAGTATGTGAAATATTATTGAAGACAATGAAATGGTAGACACGGTAAGTAGTTTCACCATTCGTTTACATGTGAATGTTTTTTTATGATCAACATGTTATCCATCTCGGATTTTAATGAATTTTGTAGCAATTTATGTAAATGGTTGGCTTCTTACCCATAAGGCTGGATCATATAAAACAGATTTTTATCAGTGGCAGATGAAGATTGGATGTATAAAATTTTCTCCATTTCGGAATCCCTTCTTTCATAGTACACTCTGAAATGAAGTCGTGTTAAAATTGTGTGTCATTAATTTCCTTACTCCAGCCAAGTGATATTGAAAACAGATTTGCTATTAAGCAACATAATAGCTACTTACACGACTGAGGAAGAATTTAAAGTGTATAAGAAGTTGAGATTTGAACAGTACACAAGCTAAATAAAAGTTCTCACTTTTTGATAGCCAAAAATGACCACAAAGTGTAACGAGACAATAAGGAATAACCTGAAGACTGTTTGCTTCAGTGTTTGGTACTCAAAAATTGAATCACAACAAATTATTTAAGCAAGCTACTGTATCATTTATCATCTGACTTACTAACTGGAGTTCAAAGCTTTGAAACTTGTTTCATAGATAACTAACAAAGTGTGTCATCACATGAGACCTTTTAAATTGATACAAGAAGACCAGATATGTCAGTTTAATATTAGAGATATTTCAGGATAAGATATGGCAGGAAATAATGATACTATGAGCTGCTGCAAAACAATGTTTCCTTCATTGGCATTCTTATAAGCAAAAAACAGAAAAATGGGTGACAGTGAAATATTCTGGCATAGAGCTTTTAGGGTTTGATGTTGCAGACCGTCAAAGTTTGACGAAAAATCTTTAGAAAGTTGCACTTGCGTTAAGCAGGATGGACATCTTTGATAGATGTATGCTAAATCAAATCCGAATAAAAGACGAGCTAAATTATACTCCATGAAGCACGGGCTGGTCGGCTGGTCCCTATTGTCTGTTTTCACACCGGTGAGGGTGAATTTGGTGTTCTACTTGTGCAACTCGCTCATATTTGAAAATAAACCGTTGACCTGGGGACAGAATGCTAGAATAGACGACTTTGCCAGAGGCTGAAAAAGGCTGCCTTAAATTATGACCAAATAAACTTAACAAAACTCTAGTTTTTTTAGGAGGAACAATGGATATTTGCACAATCAATACCAACTTACCTGCAGCTGTTCTAAAGTTTGCAAATCTGCTGGAAAAGAATCAATTTTCTCTCCATCTATGCTTCTGTAGGAAACACCCAGTTTCACTTCAGAAAGATCTGACAAGACATCAAGCTTTGTAAGGTTAAGAGATGAGAACCCATTAATCAGACATGAATAGCGTAATGCAACTAGATCAAGCCAGCCACAACGCCGAGGGCGGCCAGTAGTCGTCCCAAACTCCATTCCTGCAACCCTAAGGAGGTCACCATCTTTACCCAAGATCTCAGTTGGAAATGATCCAGAGCCAACTCTTGTGGTGTAAGCTTTCACCTACAAAAAAACATTTGCAAATTAATAATGAAAAAATGTAACTTTAAATTCAGAAGTTTTATATATAAATTTAATTTCTTACCACCCCAATAAGGTCCCCTATGTGTCTTGGTGCAATACCCAGCCCAGTGCAGATTCCACCAGCAGAAGGGCTAGAGGAAGTTACAAATGGATATGTACCAAAATCAATATCCAACATAGTAGCCTGTCCACCTTCAACCAATATTTTCTTCTTTTTAGCAATGGCATTGTTCATGAAAATCACGGTATCAGCAATATATGGTTCCAAGCGTTCTGCAAACTGTTTATACCTGTCCACCTCATCCTTAAGAATTTCCGAGTTATACTTAAATCCTGGAAAACGAGCAGCAGCGTCTTTCAGCAAAATGTCAAGCTTCAGACTAAAGGTGTCCATATTTCTTAAATCACCAACTCTAATTCCATTTCTTATGACTTTGCTTGAATAACAAGGCCCGATTCCCCTCTTTGTTGTTCCAATGAAAGACTTAGCAAGCTCTGCTTCTCTAAGACCATCTACAACTTGATGAAAATCAAAGAGTATGTGTGCCCGATCAGATACCACAATTCTTCCCTTGCAAGGGACTCCATTGGCTTCCAAATTATCAATTTCTTCAAATAACCCAGGCAGATGCACCACAACACCGTTGCCAATCACACACAATGTCTTTTCATTCAGAATCCCAGAAGGAACAAGATGAAGTGCAAATTTTTTCCCCTCGGAGTTGTAAATTGTATGACCAGCATTAGCACCACCCTGTAATTAATAAACATGCAACTTAGCACGAAGTTATTCTGACTAATTAGATGTTCTTTCTAGGACATCGCATGTTAACTCCATTACAGACAACAAGAATGCAGTTAGCAAAGTACACATGCTCAAGGACAGATTATATCATTCATAATTGTCTATCACGATGCAGAATGAAGTGTCAAAGATATTGTAAATAACTAAGACGCCAGAGGCTGCGGTTAAAAATTCTGAAATACTTTAATTTACAAGTGAGTCCAATACTGAATGCTACATGAAGTTACGATCTCGCCACATGCATTGCGATAATGTGAGACGTGTGCATTACATGCAACACCTATTATACAGTATGGACACATTATTGGGCCGTTTCCTGTCAAACTCTCAAAATCCTATAAATCTTTAAGGAAATATGACAGTGGCTTAGGCTCCTTCGGTAGTAATCCAAACTAGCTCCTCTCTTAAAAGTTTCATTTTCACAAGTGTAAGCTAATACCTTGATTTCATTGGGATATGACCAAGCAAGAAGATGCAAAACTAAAGCACGAAAAATTAGAGGTCTTCAAAATGTTCACTAGATTCTTATTCAGAAGTTAAGATCCAAGGTTTGTATAACGTTAAATACAAATCATCATCATCATCCCCATATATGCCTTATTCCCAAAAATGTTGTGATTGCCTAACCATCAGCTGTATGCTAAGTTTTCCGAGTGAGAGTTCTGGTTAAGTGAAGTGTTGTTTGTGAAAGGTATGATTTCAATGGGATACAGTTCTATTAATTTGACAAGGTTGAAGCTGTGTTGAAGTGGCAAGCATCTCGAAACTCATCTAACATAAATAATTTCTTGGGTCTATCTGGTCATTACATGATATTCATTCATGATTTCTCTAATCTTTCACAAATTCTGTGGCTCTTCTGTGGACATAAAATGCTTATGTTTCAGTGGATAAAGAAAGATGCAAGCTCTCCCTCTCGATGCCAAAAAAGGGAAATCGACAGTTTTACTCAACTCCATAACCACTTCTCGTTCACTGGCATTGCATTGACTCCAACCCTGCTATCTCGGTTGCACACCCGTAGTCCTCCAAGTCTTACATCAAGGTTACCAGATCTTCCTCAGTTATGACATATTATCTATACTACCATGGAAAAAAGACAAAGCAAGTCCGTTTCAAAACTATAGTTGAACTTTTTATAAATTATAACTTTTCTTGAAAGAAAAAAATCTAACCCAGAAAATTGTAGCATTTCAAAAATCATGGCATCCTACTTAACTCTATTTTTCCCCTTTTTAAGTCCAGTTTCTCTCTTTTTCCAAAGACACGAATGCGTAAAACCACCTTCCTCAAACTCCCAAACATTTTGAAAATGTATACACTCTTTCCAAAATATTCTTTCCTCATTTTTGATGGAACTATCACTCTTTCTCGCATCCAACAAACTCCTTCCAACGAAATGACATAGCACATTCTCTCTCCCCAACAAACCAATTCAGAAATGTATAAAGAAACATACCGGCATATATTTCTACAAGAAATAAACTATAAAATTAGTATCGTAAAATGAATCCCATTAGGTCACATGTGTGGGGAAATGTATTTTCCTAGTCTACAAGAGAGGCTAGCTCCCTTCTATGAGGAATCATGTCCGCGAGCAACATGCAAATTCCTCAACCTGAGCAACACATTTGCTTCCCACAAGAAAGATACTGCAGGGACAAAAGTAAGCAAAACCAACGACCAGTGCATAAGTTCTACCAAACACAACTGCTATATCCTAATAAAAGCTCTATGAATCCACCTAAAATGACTAGTGGGACCAACACTTCATCTCAACCCAAGATCCCTCAACCCTTTTTCCAATGGAGCACACTCACTGGGAGAATCATCTTGACATTTGAGATTTTCCATCAAAAAAACCTCATGGAAGCCACTGCTTTCTCTTTATAAAAAGGGCAAATACACAAGATCCTACCCTCTTACATACATTGTTGAAGATGCCATAGAACATATAATCATTAGTGGTTGTTTAGGACATCTATGTCACCAATGTCCTAATCTTTGGAAAAACCAATTTTGTTACTGGCTGAGTCGCCATTGTAGAAGACATATACTGCAGCCATCAGATAAATAGATAACTACCTATGTCGCTAAGTGGGCGGCCACTCTTTTGAGAGTGAAGGAAGCCATCAAGGATGGTGGCAATTGTTGATGCCATCACATTGGGCTCAAAACCATCTACTGTTGAGTGGAAGCTACCAACATTACCGTTGTTAAAGCCTTCAAAGGGAGCAATTGGATTGAACGTCTCCTTAGACCATGGTGCCTCATTGTGCTTGCATCTATTTAAGAGAAAAGGAATCATCACCAAGCATCATAGCCAATGATTTGGATTTGACATTCATTGAGATTTGAGACAAAGTTGAATGGTTCATCACCCGAGATTATCCGAGTAATTTGGGGGGGGGGGGGGGGGGGGGGGGATAGTGAAGCAACTATATGATACAAAATTAATCAATTAATCCGGAAATGTTTGCAGAAGAAATAGGTCATCGTAATATTTGTTAATAAATAGACACCAATGAAAGGAAAAACGACCTGAGTGGGCACTTAAGCAGCCCAGCCCACCAGCCGTTTATAACAGCCACTGAGTGGGAAATAAACGGATAAAAAGTAGGCCGCTCTCTGCCCGCAGTTTTTAGCCCATTTAGACCCTTTTTTTTTATATTATTGTAAGCCTGTAACATTAAGTAAATTATATGGTTCAAGTATTATTACTATAAGATATTAAACTTATATACATTCAATGTTCTATGATAAGCCATAGTTATGATTTGTATGTAAGCCTTAAAAATAGGGTACTGCTGTAATGTATCTACGTAAATTATATGTAACTATCAATTAATTTAGAATGCATACTTTGATTAAATGTACTGTTGTAATGTATGACTAATTGATGATATGTAAATGTAACAATAAGTTAGTAAGCAATCTACGATAAGTCTGTTGTTTATTGTTTAGCTATGTAAACATGTGATGCAAAATTATTGTTGTATCATGTATATGCACTGATTGTTTTATAATTGCGTAGGGTGTTTTATCTAGTTACAAGTCTATTGTTTACTACATTATAGCTATCATCATTGATTTATTATTGTGTTATAAACCATCTGGGCGTTTTATATTATTGTGTAGAGTGGCTTTATATGATAAAGTTCCAAAAAAATATACTATTTATATACATGTGTGTGATTTTGCATAAAAGTATATAGGAAATCTGTAAACCTGCTTTTTTTTTTAAATTGCTCGTGTAGTGCTAGTTAATATATGTCTTTATTGAGTGTTTTGTTAATTTACTGTTATATATGGACCTCACTGTAAATGTTCTTTTAGTATAAATACAAGGGTACACACATTGTGTAACCCTAAGCTCTCAATTTCACGTGTTGTTTTACATGGTATCAGAGCAGGACTGATCCAAGTCCTCCCTCACCCGGCGCCGCCGTCCCCTCCCACCCTCTCTCTCTCTCTTCTCCCCCCCCTCTCTCCTTCCCCGGCCAGGCGTCGGGGTTGCACGACGCCGGGGTCGCTTCACCCACCTGGTTCTGGGCTCCGTCTGCCCCGTCGGATCTGTTTTTTGCATGCCTACCTGTGTGACCGGTTGAGTCATCGGGTTCCTTGCTACGCTCCGGTGTAGCCCATATATGAAGAGGTCCTTCCGATCCGTAGCTCTGTGCATGTTGATGCCTACCTGAAGACGTAGGCAGCCTTCTACTGCCTGTTCCTGCCTGCTATTGCCTGTCACTCTGCCAGTTCGTCTGCCTCTACCTCATGGCGTCTACCCATGAAGATCTGCGCCGTCAAATGACAATTGTGAAGCTGGATGGGAGAAACTACCAGCACTGGGTGTGCTCTATGCAGATATATGTCAAATCACAAGGTAAAATGTCCCACTTGACGCGAGATCCACCACTGGTGCCTCCTGCAACAGCCGACTCAAAAGATGTGAAAGCTTATGATGACTGGGTGAAAGACGACTCCACAGTCATGACATAGATTTTGAATAATAGTGAGACCAAGATTAGCGTCACACTCTTATACCTGCAGACGGCGAAGCAGATGTGGGATCAGCTTGCCAGCATAGTAATAAAAGTCTCCGAATTTTACAAAAAATCGGCGATTTTTCACGATGTTATAGGCTCCCAAATATTCACCACGATTAATACGCCAATCGCTGATTTTTCATGACTTTTCACGATTAATCCCGCTTTTTCGCGATTTATACGATTTTTTACGATTCTTCATGACTTTTCACGATTTTTCAAGATTTTTCTCTTTTAAGTCGCTTGCTCTTTTTTTACCAAACCATGTACATAAAATTTCTAATACACATTAAACCTCAAAGCCCCCACTCCTCTGGACAGTTCATGTTATTTCTCAACTATTTTTTACTTCTTTTCCTACATTTTTACTCACTAAGATTGTATGTCTTGTGGCCGTAACAGTTACATGCATCATATACGTATGTACATACATACATTTATATATATATATACACATGCATACATGCATATATATGCATACATATATATATATGTATATACTTATATTGCCGACTTATTCTCGATTATTTCTGAATAGTTGACCGAACTTTGACCGAAATTTATCGATCTTTTCACGCCTTTTCTTGATTTTTTCCGAATTCCGATTTTTTCCAGCGAGCCGAAAAGTTGTCGAATCCCGAACTTGTTACTATGCTTGCCAGCACTTATTCACACAATCAGAATCCCAAGAAGGTGTTTGATATCAACCAGCAGCTCAGCCGCCTGCGGTTCTCTGGATCCGATCTGACGGATTACTTCTCTGCTTTCAAGGGACTGTGGGGGGAATTGGAAGCCTACCATCCCTTGTCTACTGATTTGGCTACTATGCAACGACAGCGACAGGAGTTGCAAGTAGTCCAGTTCCTCTGTGGCCTACCTGATTCTTATGTCGGGGTGGTGGATCAGATTCTCGCCAGTGATCTGCTGCCAACTCTACAGACTGCCTTTCAGAGACTACAGCGCTTGCATGCATCGTCATCTGAGACTCATGTTGATACAGGTGATACTACTGCTTTTGCTGCGATGTCTGGTTGTGGTTGTGGTCGTGGTCGTGGCCGTGGCCGTGGACGCGGTCGCTCACATGACGCTCGTCCTCCTCTTGGTGCTGGCAGGGGGAGGAACTCTTCAAGTCGTGGAGCATCTTCTGAACCTGCTACTGTTGTTGCTCGTCCTCAGACTGGTCAACGCTTCTGCAACTTTTGTGGTCGGTCTAACCATGTTGAAGAAAAGTGCTGGGAGAAATACGGCAAACCAACTTGGGCCAATGCGGCCACTGAGGCTACTACATCTTCTAAGGTGTCTACCCAGCCTGATGTCCCGGGTACTTCTACTGCTGACTTCATTCGTGTTGAGGTCGAGTGCATGTTGCTGGAGCATACTGGCTCGTCATCTACTACTACCACCACCACTGGAGCACATGTTGCGACATACTCTGGTTGTGACACTGCCTTCCTTACTGCATCATCCTCTACTACTAGTAATACGAAATAGGTCATAGATTCGGGCGCGTATTCTCATATTTCTGGGAATCGGTCGTTGTTCAGAAGTTTATCTAGACCAACTACTAATTCGTCTGTTATGCTTGCTGATGGCTCCAAGTCTGCCGTTTCGGGGATTGGAGACATTGTGTCTGATATTGTGCTGAAATCTGCTGTATATGTGCCTCATTTTTCGCTGAATTTATTATCTGTTAGCAAGACTTTGCGTAGCCTGAACTGTAGCCTGACTTTAGTGCCTGGTTAATGTGTTTTTCAGGACCTTCACACAAGGATGAAGATTGGTGGGGGGCTTGAAGGATCTGATAGCTTGTATTACCTGGACAATCTGAAAAGAGTGGACAATGTGGCTCTGGCTTCTACAGTATCTTCTTCAGTATCGGCTTTACAGTGGCACTACAGACTTGGGCACCCATCATCTGAGAAATTGCATCATATTGTATCTGATGTAGGAACAAATGTGTTTCAATGTGAATCGTGCCAGTTAGGCAAACAGACTAGGGTTGTTTATCCTAAACGTTCTCATATTAGTAGTAAAAATGTTTTTGATCTTGTTCATGCTGATGTATGGGGTCCATGTCATGTCCCTAGTCTATTTGGCAACAAATATTTTATTCTGTTCATTGATGATTTTTCTCGGGCCACGTGGTTATTTCTTCTGAAAAGTCGATCTGAAGTTCTGTCCACAATTAAATTCTTTTTTGCTGAGATGAAAACACAATACTCTATGCCTATTAAAAATTTTAGAACGGATAATGCACTTGAATTTGTTCAAAAAGATGTTGGGTTGTTCTGTAAATCCGTTGGCACTATACAGCAGACTTCTTGAGCATACACACCTCAGCAGAATGGCATTGCTGAAAGAAAGAATAGACACTTACTAGAGGTTGCTAGAACTATTATGTTGCATGCTAATGTACCTCGAGGATTCTGGCCAGAAGCCATCTTGACTGCCTGTTTTCTAATAAACTGAATGCCTTCTTTGGTAATTGGAAATAAAATACATGTGCAAATTTTGAATCCTGATAAACCTTTATTTACTGTACCTCCTCACATATTTGGCTCTACATGCTTTGTAAAGTTGCTTGGCCCAACGCATGATAAACTATCTCCACGTGCTGAAAAATGTATTTTTTTGGGGTATTCTCGTACACAGAAAGGATACAGATGCTATAACCCAACTACCAAGAGATGGTTCACAAGCAACAATGTTGTCTTTTTTGAGGGTACACCATACTACTCTACTCAAGGAGATAGTCTTCAGTCTGAGCTTATTGCTTCTCCGCTGCCTATTACTAGTGATTGTGTGTTGTCCTCACACTTGCCGCTTTTTAAAACATTGATAGACACACAGGCACACACCACATGCACAAACTATATAGATGCACCCATACATATACTCATGCACATGATACAGTTTTAAATCTAATGCTTAGATCTTAACAACTGAACTTTAAATGATGTGAGAGCTTGCAATGTGTTTGTGTGTTGGGTGGGGGGGGATTTGCTTGTTTGATTTTTTTCAAAACAAAATAAAGGATAGTATCACTATGCTTATGCAGCAGCATAGTGCAAGAAAATAGATACGGGAACAAGCAGTTTTATCTTCAAAAGAATCTCTTTTACCATTATTCGATCTTTGGAACTGTGAGAAGACTATTTTAGACTCCCGAAAGGGTATGAGCCGCTGCTAGAATGAAATCAATCTATTTTCTCAACCCCAAATTCTATCAACAAGGCCCCAACCGTGTAAAAAAAAATGTCCCACAGACCACTTTTAGACCCTGCTCTCGATTTGTCTTCCTTCTCCTACAATTCCTCATAAACTTAAATTCAGCTACTTGAGGGTTCTAGCTATTCATCTGGTCCGGTATTTAGCTTTAGTTTTGTATACTGGAGCTTAATGGAAAAAGTTATAGTTGAAATTACAGAGTAAAAACATAAAAACAAACGAGACTCGGGTGAAACCTTTTAGATGTTTTGTGCTTATACACATAGATACTAATCATTTGTCCAACATGCTTGAGTGTATGACGGTTAGCATTTGTTAGAGCAGCAACACTGAGTCAACTCGTTTCAGATACGCATAATCAGCTTTGTTGCATTCTTAGGTCTCAGGAGAAAATAACTTTTTAGCTTCCTCATCCAGTTGATTTAGGTTTTGAAATCATTTGTCCAACATGCTTGAGTGTATGACGGTTAGCATTTGTTAGAGCAGCAACACTGAGTCAACTCGTTTCAGATACGCATAATCAGCTTTGTTGCATTCTTAGGTCTCAGGAGAAAATAACTTTTTAGCTTCCTCATCCAGTTGATTTAGGTTTTGAAGGTAATTATAAGTCTTGAAAATAATTTTACTTTGCATAATCAATTTTACTATTGTGCATAATACATATCCATATGTATTTTTATTAAACAGTTAGCAAGTATAAAGTAGATACGACATGTTGAAGTTTGATTGCTTATATCCTTTTTTCCGCCTTCTGTTGATTCTTCACGTTCTTGAAGCAGGAATCTTTATTTGTCTGTCGACAATACAGCATGATCATATTTTTTATGCGTTTTTGTTGCGTGACACCAAATTGATCCACTGTTGTAGACCTTAAGGATGCTGTCAGAATTACCAAGTCTAAAGTACAAACGAAGAACTTCAAGTTGGAATCAGACATTTTAAAAAAAATTGCTAAGAAAAAAAAAATCATTGTGAAACGCTGAGAATTAAAAAAAGGACATAGAGGTGGCATACAAAAATCCTATATATTTCCCCGTTTCCAAATTGTTATCTTATCAGACACCCATAGTAATTTGCAACTATGATGAATGAAGGTGTTATTTGTAACTAATGCTAGCAGTTAAGTGATAAACATGTCGGTCGCAGTCCAATCAGTGAAATAATCATTATTTTTGCATTTCTAATTCTGGACATAGTCCACTAGCACATTCAAGAGGAATGCAAACCTCGTATTTGCTATTGTCAATAATTCAAAACTTCCAACTTTTTTTATCTTAGCGGCTTTGCCTGTCAATCCGGGCCGGTATAAACGCGAGATTGAAGTAAGGATAGTGCATATAATATCAGTAAACAAAGGACTGCAAGAAGAGGGATGTAGGGTATAGAAATACCTGGCATCTAGCAACAACATCGAAATGATTGGCAAGTATATCAACGAGCTTCCCCTTGCCTTCGTCCCCCCACTGACAGCCTAGCACGCCAGAGACCTGGCTCAGGGACCCCACCCGAGCAGCCTCATCCCAGGTGCTACTCTCATCCGAAGTCTCCAGTATAGAGGCGGTTGAAGAGAAGATGGGAGAAGTGCAGCGCAGCTGCAGTGGAGATGCTAGCAGTGGCTTCCCAGACCATCCCGGAATCCTCACGGAGAAGCAGCCCCCACCAGGGAGCAGAGTGGGGCACTTACCGGTGGCGGTGGGCGACCTAAGGACGCGCGAGGTGGGAAAGGTTGGCTCCACATTGATAGAGCAAGAATATAGGCTCATCGCCATGACCTTGGTTGGTGCTTGGATGTGAGAAACCCTGAAACCCTGGTCAGACGGAGCTGTCTATGTTCACTGGAAGATTTTGCTTCGTATATCTTTTTCTAGTTAGTCCCGCAGAAGAAAGACGTCGTCATTTTTTATATAAAAGCTCAAAACTCTGACGAAATTGTACAAAGATACTCAAACTCCGCCGTGGGCCACCGTGAGAGGTGATTTCTTTTGTTTTCTTTTTCTTTCCTTTTTTTACTTTTCGTTTTTTTATTATTCGCTTCCCCTACTCTATTTCCCAACTCTCTTTTTTTTTCCAACCTCTATGGTCGTCCATATTCAATGCAAGTATATAAGGATCCATTTTTCATGAACTCTTTGGATGTGTAAAAAGAATTTCTGAAATATACAACAATCTAAATCAAGTTATGTCAAACTTATATTTTTTTCTCAATGTATGTTGTCCTGCACCAAGTGACTTCTTGTCTTTCCTTCATTGACACTTGGGTCTTCCTTTTTCTATCCCTAGTGTGTGCCATCTAAAGCTTCTATCCACACTCTTGTCTTGTCGTAAATATCTTGCTCTAATAATTTATGGTCCTTAACATCCTGAAAAGTTGGAAGATCATATGTTGATAGTATTCAAAAGGTCCTTTGATTGCGAACAATCAGTTGAAGTCAGAATTTCTCATGACAAATCTAAGGTCAAGGATGAACAATATGTCGTTGCCATTTGAGTTCTCTCTTCTAGTGGTATTGTCCCACCAGCCTCTATTGCTCATTCAAAATTTGAAGCAAAGCCCCCCCCAACTCCCCCACCTTTATTGCAACCTCTTACTGATATCTCTTGCTCTCCATTTATCGTCTGTCTACTAATGGTTGAAGAGGCCATTTTATCCTTCCAAAAATTGATCATTTATATAGGTGATGGCCTCATAGTGCAACACCTTCTTGACGTTATGTGTGGGCCAGTAGCAGCCATTAAAGATGTGTTTTCAAATGTAATCTCAAGTGTAGTCAAATTTTGGATTTTTGGGCATTACCCTATCTCCTCAGCATCTTATGTTGCAAGTGCTGCTTTGACTCCTCTACTGAAGTCAGAAAATGGCATTCATCCTATCATTATGGGTATGATTTGGTGTTATCTTACCTCTAAGGTTGTGATGAAGGGTGTCTTGTCATATGCAATCACTTATATTGAGGACCATCTGTTTAGTGTTGATGTTTTCAGAGGCACTGAAGCCTTTTTATAGGTCATCCCTCGACTTTTCCATTGATGTGGCCCTTATTTAGGCTTCATCTTATGTTATTTTGCACTCTAAATATGTTAGAATGCATAATAGTTTTCTATAGTTTATTGTCAAATGCACTTATCGAGGTTCTTTGCATATTTTTTAGGTACCTTGACCATGCCTTGGATGGAATGGAGAGAAGGAGGATGATCTAAGGGTTTCTCCAACCTTGGAGGAACCTAAAGAGAGCCAAAGAACTGCCCCAACCAACCCCCAGTGGCTAAGGGTCGAGCTAAAGTAAAGAACTTCGTGGATTGTGAAAATGAAGATCAAAGTGCAAGGAAAATATCTCAACATAGTCTTGGTACCATGGAACGGCCATGCCACCAACTTAAAAATCACAGAGCATTCACAGTGAAGAAGCAACTCCATCAATTTTGTCATTACGATCGTGCTAGCTAGTGTGACTGCGCCAAGAAGACCCGAGCACAGTTGTGCTACTAAGCACCCAATCAGCCCGTACCAAGGAAAGCGACCCACGCCCAACTCCCCCACCACGATTGTTGTGGGCTCTGATCTCCAAAACCCGAGATAAACACATAACTTCGAATTAAGGCTTAGCGAAAGCGATTCGAATAGCAACGGAATACCAAAAATCAGCGGAAATTAAAACTTTTTGAGATAAAACATTGAAACCATAAAACTTCCTTCATAAAAGGAGATAAACTGTTTACATCTCTGTCAAATTACTTCTTGAGTAATTATACACATCATGATTCAAAATCTCAAGAATTGTAACAAAATCTCAGACCAACAACTCCAAGACCTGAGAGTACAGAGGACACATAGGACTGATTCTAACTACACCATATAGCAGGCTGAATCTCCACCTGAGATTTACTACTGCTCCTGGTGCTGCTGCTGTTGGGACTGGTCACCTGTAGACCGGTTCCTCTGCCTTCGACGACTACCTAAAAAGTTGAAGTCTACGGGGTGAGACAATTTTAAATAATTGCCCCAGTGAGAGTTATAACTCTCCACTAGAACTTTATATAGCAATCAAAGAACAATAGAAGCATTAGGAGCCTTCTAAGTAATCAACAGCAGGTAGCTAAATCAGTAGAGTACAAAAGTAAGCAATATGAATAACATATCTACTTATGCAGTGCAACATCAATCCAGTATCTCGTAGTTTAATCTAAGCAGATATACTACGCAGCTGATTATGTTTTACAAACATCCCTAAGCCCTGCGGAGATGAGGTATACCACTCATACTCCAACCGACCACTGTTAAGTTGCCTCGGTATCATACTAGGTCATTGAAAGAGTCAGATTCTCATGACCTTCACCTTCCTCAGTCAGTAAGAGGATTGCTTGCAGGACATCTTGTGTCTCTGTTGTTATAGCTCACCAGGGTAATCTGGTCCTTCACTATTTTAGAGTTACAGTGGCGTTCTGTACTCTCTTCGTCATCAGGAGATTTCGTGTTTACCTTCCACTGATGCGGTATTTGTACTCTCTTTGTCATCAAGAGATTTCGTGTTTACCTTCCACTGATGCGGTATGGATTTGTAGTGAAGGGTTGACGGATTACACATCTACATCAATACCTACAATAGGATGTAAGGTTCTACACATCCATATACCCCACATACTCAAAAGTATGTGATCCAGGAGTTCCCTTAGGAAAACCTGTTTCACCATCATTTGATCTCTGACAATGATGGTTCTATGATCAGGGCTCTACATAGTATGATTACACTTGATTAGTTAGGTACATTCAGTATTCTTTTAACATCATACATTGTTCTCAAACAATAACCTTAACATAGCAGCTATGAAGGGAGAATACTAAATGTAACAAGCCTAACTCACATTAGATATCATTTCTCAATTCTCTCATCACAGGTCATTTCTAAAGCATGACCTTGATGGTATTTATGGCTCTCACAGCCCATCAATTTCATAAGATGCCATTGACAAGGCATCAAGATATTTTACTATTCATAAAGCTAACAACATGCTTTCAATGAATGTAGCATCATCATCCATACCTGGATATGATCATTCTCATATAGGAACATGCATGGTTAATTCAACTGATAAAAGTAAACAATTTAATTCAAGAATTATGCCTTCACTCTTGCCATAAGAGCTAAGTTCCCTGATTCTCATCAATTAGGGTTTACTTATCCCATATCATGTCATTACCCTAGAATTAGGGTTTACTATTCACATCATGGTGAATTGATCTCATAACATCACCATGTATGAGAAACATCATCATTAAAGACCTAAGATAAGATTAAGATTCATCAATTATCATAATTAGGGTTTCCATGATTTCACATAGTGAATCATTCCCTATTCATGCACATTCATGTATATTGAAGGTATTTTACTTGAGTTTCCACCATAATTGGTACTTTCTCTCTCCTCTAACTAGTAGATGGTGATTACACCACTCTAGATTAGGTTGGGTTAAGTCCTCATTGAATAATACAAGTCATCACATTACCATCATGTGATTAGGGTTTGATAAAAATAAGGTATCACTCAATTGAACCCATTTGAAACGAGTGTGAACCCATTTGAATTGAAACGGGTGTGGACTCGTTTGAGTTGAAACGGGTGTGAACTCATTTGAGTTGAAACGGGTGTGAACCCATTTGAATTGAAACAGGTGTGAACTCGTTTGAGTTGAAACGGGTGTGAACCCATTTGAATTGAAACGGGTGTGGACTCGTTTGAGTTGAAACGGGTGTGAACCCATTTGAATTGAAACGGGTGTGGACTCGTTTGAGTTGAAACGGGTGTGAACCCATTTGAATTGAAATGGGTGTGGACTCGTTTGAGTTGAAACGGGTGTGAACCCATTTGAATTGAAACGGGTGTCAACCCACAAGGACATAAAAGGTGAAAATAAAGGTTATGTTTGAAAAGGATTTCCCATGTTGAAGCCTTCAATTGGCCATGCCCTTATTAACCACTTACAAATTGAGTCAATTAGGATGAGCCTCAATCAATTGGACACCAATTTGATCTTCAATTGAAAGCCAAATAGAGTTAAGTCTAACTCAATTAAGGTCTCCAATCGGCTAATCATCAATTTTCAACAAAGTGAATCAAATCAAGGTTGAACCTATCAATTGAACTCCAATTGGGCCCAAACTTGGCCCAAACGGTCTTGAGACCGTTTGGATGACCTCCAAACGATCTTGAGACCGTTTGCCCAAAGTTTGACCAAAAACCAAGTTGGTTGGATTAGGGTTGAACTTGAATTAGGTCTAAAATCAGCATTTTTATCAATTCATCAACTTATTACAATTGGACCTTCAACCCATCAAATTACTTCAACTTTAGACCTTCAAACGATCTTGAGTTGTGCCCAAACGGTCTTGAGACCGTTTGGAGGAACCCCCAAACGATCTTGAGACCGTTTGGGTCCTTCAACCCAAAACTCAACAAAATCTATATATGAAAACAGCAATTTCAGCCCGATTAGGGTTAGGATGTTGAAATGCCTTCAACTCTCAATTGGTTAAGAATTTAACTTTGATTCTTTGCAGGAATGAAATTCAACATATTATGATCAGGAATCTCAAACGGTCAATGCTTGGTCAACTCATTCAAACGGGTTGAACCCGTTTGCCCAAAAAGTTCAAGTTAATCAGTTTGGAAAAATCAGCACTTAATTCAATTCGATTGCCTAATTGATTGGCCTTCAACCTACGATTCCTTTGGAGTTAACCCCTCAATTTGGTGGGTCATTAGCCTACATGATTATGAATAGGAATCCCAAACGGTCAATGCCTGGTCAACTCATTCAAACGGGTTGAACCCGTTTGCTCCAACCGACCTTGTGAACCCGTTTGCCCTTCAAACTGTTTGGTCAGAGGGGGGGGGAACAGGACCGTTTGATAAAGTAACTTTGGTAATCACACCCATCTTCTTCAACCTCTGTTAAGGTTGGTTATACCACTATTTTACTTGCAAAAGTGCAAGGAAGAAGGGAGGTAGAAGAAGAACTAAGTACTAGAATTGCAAGAACAAAACATGCATATAAAGTGTAGAGTTTAGAATTATAAAACCCGCCTTAAGGTCGTTCCTTGAGCTCCAAGCTTCCAAGCTTCAAGCCTCTAATGGTATCTTGAGCTCCACAGGTCGGCCAGGGATGTTTCTCCAAGGAAAGGTTGGGAAACGATGGCTAGAACGAGAAAGCTAAGTGAATTAGCCATGAAACCAACCTTATACAAGAATTTTCTCCATTAATTCAAGCTAGAAGGTGGTGTTCTCTTACCTAGAACAGGTTGGTCGCCCTCCTTTTCTCCAGAGCTCTATCCTAATTTGGTCTAAGAAAGGAAATAAGAAAGGAAGTGAAGGAAACGTTCCTTTACAAACAAAGGAAGGGTGTATATATCTTGGGGTCATTTCCAACATAAGGACAACTAGTTTCTCCTTTTCTTAATTAGGTCCCTCCTTTCTTATAGGCACGTCCCTTCTCCTTATTATAAGCCAAGTTTCTACCTTTCATACTTAAGAAAAACTCATCTTAAACCCAAGGTCCAAAGGTGAAGAAGGTCAACTTTCAACTAGGGTTCATACATGAAAGATCTCCATACCCATATATGGTGAATTTCATGCACAAAGATCACTTTTCTTATCTGATTATTAATTGATGTATCTCTTTCATCATTTATACTCTAAATGATGCCAAGAGTAATATAAGATGCTCTAGAAGGTGTACTTTACAAATTTCACCCACAATTTGGGTAAATTACACTTTACTCCAAATTAGGGTTTTTAAGCATTAGGATCACTCCACAAGCTGCATTTGAATGCCCAAGCTTGGAAAATCCATCATGCCTCATCATATTCACTCATATAATGTCTCAACATCAAAAGAACATCTTAACCTGTGAAATTGCAAGTTAAACCCTTAAACTGGGTAACTTGCACATGGGTCCCTGCATTACAAAACAATGCTACAACTTTGTTTATAAAGGAGCAAAATTGAAAGTATATGTTCCTTTAGGAACTTAGTTACATGCCAGAGAATACTCACAAGTATTTAATTACATAATTTAGGCAAAGCTTCCAGGGTTAGGTTATAACCCAGGTCAGGGATGTTACAAATTATCCACCCCTTACAAGGATTTCGTCCCCGAAATTGATAAAACGCATTAAGAGAAAAGAGTAGGGTATTTCCTTCTCATCTCATCCTCTAGTTCCCAAGTGGATTCTTCAACACCACGGTGGTTCCAGAGGACTTTCACAAGACTTATATCTTTCTTCTTTAACTTTTTAATTCTGTTATCAAGAATGGACACTGGTCCCTCCTCATATGTTATATCTTCATTCAATTCTACTTCCATAGGTTGTAGAACTGACTCGGTGTCGGGGTGACATTTCCTCAGCATGGAAATGTGAAAAACAGGATGTAACTTCTGCAACTCCTGAGGTAACTCTAGTCTATAGGCTACCTTTCTAATTCGCTCAACGATTGGATAAGGTCCCATAAATCTAGGAGCTAACTTCCCTTTTCTTCCAAAATGAAGGACTCCTTTCCACGGTGAGACCTTGAGATACACTCTGTCTCTAACTTGGAACTCTAGGGGTCTACGACGTTTATCAGCATACGACTTCTGCCTATCCTGTGCAGTCTTAAACTGTTGCTGTATAACTTTAATCTTCTCTGTAGTTTGCTGCACAAGATCAGGACCTAACAACTGGTGCTCACCAGTCTCATACCAACACAAAGGTGATCTACAACGTCTACCATACAAGGCTTCATATGGTGCCATATCAATACTATGTTGATAGCTATTGTTATAGGCAAACTCTATCAAGCTCAGGTGTAGATCCCAACTCCCGGTAAACTGGAGAACACATGCTCTCAACAGGTCTTCCAAGGTCTGTATAGTCCTTTCAGACTGTCCATCAGTCTGTGGGTGAAAGGTTGTACTAAACCTTAACTTGGTGCCTAAGGCTCTGTGTAACTGCTCCCAAAAACGACTTGTGAACTGGGGACCTCTGTCAGAAACTATAGAGACAGGAACTCCGTGCAACCGCACTATCTCTTGCACATACAATTGGGATAACCTCTCAGCAGAATAGGTTGTTTTGACAGGCAAGAAATGCGCTGTCTTTGTCAACCTATCAACAATTACCCAAATGGAATCATGTCCTTTGCTTGTCCTGGGTAGGCCAACAACAAAGTCCATGGTCGCATGGTCCCACTTCCACTGTGGTATGGGTAAAGGTTGCATTGTTCCTGCAGGCTTCTGGTGCTCAACCTTAACCTGCTGACACACTGGACACCTCATCACAAACTCTACAACATCCTTCTTCATCCCGTGCCACCAATACATATCTTTCAAATTTTGATACATCTTGGTGCTCCCTGGATGCATAACATACATTGAATAATGAGCTTCTTCCAGGACTAGCTTCCTCAGGTTATCCATATCTGGCACTATCATCCTCCCATGATAGCATGCCACATGGTCATCTGAGTCATGGAAACCATCTCGTTTTTCATCACCATACTCAGACCTGTTCTGTTGAACTGCAGCATCCTCTAACTGTGCCTCCTTTATCTGCTCTCTTAGAGTAGGTTTAATATGCATCTCAACTAACAAACTGGCTATCAATGACACCTTCAACTGTACATTGTTTTTCCTTAAAGAGATAAACATATCTCTCCTAGAGCATACTAAAGAACTTAGTTGTGCTCTATTCATGGTTGATGTTGCTGATTTCCTACTCAAGGCATCTGCAACCACATTGGCCTTGCCCGGATGGTAATCAATCGTACAGTCGTAGTCCTTGATTAACTCCATCCAGCGACGTTGCCTCATGTTAAGCTCATGCTGAGAGAAGATATACTAAAGATTCTTGTGGTCTGTGAATATCTGGAATGTTTCTCCGTAGAGATAATGCCTCTAGATTTTCAAGGCATGAACCACAACAGCTAACTCCAGATCGTGTGTCGGATAATTCTCCTCGTGCTTCTTAAGCTGTCGGGAAGCAAAAGAAATCACTTGTTTATCCTGCATCAACACACATCCAAGTCCATTCTTGGAGGCATCACAAAAGACTACATATCCTTTTCCTTGCTCAGGTAGCACAAGCACAGGTGCACTTGTCAACCTCTCCTTCAACAGTTGGAAAGATTGTCGACACTTATCACTCCAAGAAAAAGGAACATCTTTCCGGGTTAACTTGGTCAAAGGTAAGGCTATAGAACTGAAATTCTTAATAAACCTTCGATAATAACCAGCTAACCCCAAGAAACTTCTAATATCCGTCGGTGTTTTCGGTTGTTCCCATTGTAGAACAGATTCTACCTTTTTAGGGTCAACACGAATACCCGAGGCAGATACCACATGTCCAAGAAAAGACACTTCGGGTAACTAGAACTCGCACTTGCTAAACTTAGCATATAGCTTATGTTCTCTTAGCAAGGTCAAAGTTTGGCGAAGATGCTGCTCATGCTGCTGAGCATCCTTACTATAAATCAGAATGCCATCTATGAAGACGACAACATACTGATCAAGGAAAGGTCGGAAGATTCTATTCATGAGTTCCATAAATGCAACTGGTGCATTAGTTAGTCCAAATGACATAACCGTGAACTCATAGTGACCATATCTTGTCCTAAAGGTAGACTTGGATATGTCACTGTCCTTAATGCGGAGTTGATGATATCCAGATCTCAAATCTATCTTTGAGAAGACTGTTGCACCACGCAACTGGTCAAAAATATCATCAATCCTCGGCAAAGGGTACTTGTTCTTTATTGTTACTTTATTGAGTTGTCTGTAGTCAATGCACAACCGCATTGATCCATCTTTCTTTTTAATAAACAAAACCGGAGAACCCCAAGGTGAGGTACTCGGTCGGATGAAACCTTTCTCAAGTAACTCTTGAAGTTGTTTCTTGAGTTCTATCATCTCTTCAGGCGCCATCCTATATGGAGTCTGGGCTATGGGTTTCGTATCTGGGACCAAATTGATCTCAAAATCAATCTCCCGAGGTGGTGGTATACCAGGAAGTTCTTCAGGAAACACATCCTCGAATTCCCTGACTATAGGAACTTCAGCAGGATTGGGACTCTCCTTGGTAACATCTACCACATGGGCCAAGAATGCATAACATCCTTGCCTCATCAGCTTATCAGCAACCATAGCTGATACAAGACAGGTGGGCAGAATCTTTCTTTCTCCTTGAAAGATCCATGTGTTGCTTTCATCAGCAAACACAGCCAACTTGGACTCACAATCCAAGACAACTTTATACCTCTCTAAGGTATCCATTCCTAGGATTATATCAAATCCTTGCATATCAAGTGGTATAAGATCCACTTGAATGCGATGATCAGAAAAGAAGAGGATGCAGGGAGAACATACCTCCTGCAAAACGGCAGACCCTCTCAATGGAGTCTCCAACAACAAACTATCTGCCCTATGACTGACAGTCATATTGCAGTTGCGAATCACTCTTCGAGTGATGAAAGAGTGTGTAGCACCCGGGTCAATCAGAACAGATACTACACAAGATTTAGACATATCAGAATATAAAAGTTCCATCTGACCTGCCACTACTTGTGGATTGACCACTGCCTCTGGTGGGATCATAGCATAGAACCTCGCTGTAGCCTGGTGTTGAGGTGGTGCTGATGATCCAGCTTAAGACGCTTGCCCGCGTCCTCGAGCTGCTCCTTGAGATTGCATTCTCTGTGATCCCTGTTGACCTTGTCTCGGAGACTGTATCACATTGACAGGCTTAGAGCGACAGTCCTTCATCAAATGTCCCATCTTACCACAGTTGTAGCAACTTCTCTCCAGTTGTGGTGGTCTTGGTGGTCCAGTGACTGACATCGATGCAGAACTGTGAGTCCCTTGAGGCGATTGACTCCGTCCTCTACCTCTACTTGGTGACCATTGAGTTTGAGAACTCGATCTGGGTGGTGGAGGGTTAGGTGCAGAGAATCTAGGTTTCTTGGAATCCCTAGATGAAGAACCCTGGAACTGTGGATATCTTTTCTGGGTTTGCCTCTTCTCAACCACAAATCTCTCTATCCTTCGGACTGACTCAACGAAGGTATAGAATCTCTCTCGATTTTCTAAGGCGGACACAGGGGTTGACATATCAGCATTCAAACCCTTCTCGAATCTCCTGATTCTTTCCTCTTATGTGGCAGACATGTGTGGGCAGAACCGCAACAACTCCATGAACTTAGCTTCATACTCGCTAATGTTCATCATGCCCTGCCTCAATCTCTCAAACTGAGAGATCTTCTCATCTAGGAAGGTCTTCGGGAAATATCTATGAACAAATTCTTGGCGAAACTCTTCCCACGAGATCTCTATTCCAGGTCTCTTCTGCTCTTCCATGTTCCACCAGTGACCAACGCTTCCCTTGAGAAGATAGACAATATGTCTAACCTTCTCAGCTTCCGAGATATTAAGAATCCTGAA
This sequence comes from Alisma plantago-aquatica, assembly GCA_963693085.1. Taxonomy (NCBI): domain Eukaryota; kingdom Viridiplantae; phylum Streptophyta; class Magnoliopsida; order Alismatales; family Alismataceae; genus Alisma; species Alisma plantago-aquatica. The sequence continues at coordinate 476,839,354 of OY856411.1, forward strand.
AGCCTTCTCCAACTCTGTCAACCACAGATCAACATCTACGGGGTCGGCAGTCCCAAAGTACTCGGTAGCTCCGACACAACATAGTCGCTCGAACGTCTTCTCGATACCTTGTCCTTCAGGCTGGACAGGTGCCCTAGGTGCAGGCATGGGCATCCTGTCGGTTATGTGTGTCATGGCAGTCATAAACTGCCCAAACATCATCTGAACTGCTAGGTTACCCATATCGGCTGGTTCAAACTGGGGTGGCTCCCGGGGTGGCTCAGGTGCAGGCTGTTCTATTTCTGGAACCCTTGCACCGCCTTGAGGTGCACTAGCACTACTCTCTGCCACGTACTCATCATGTGGTTCTACCATCCTTATGTATCTTCTTCTCCTGAGGAGAAGAAGATTCTATTAGATAAGGAAGGAACACTAAGGATAGACTCGACATCCTAAGTCCTATGCCTCTGTAGACTCAGCGAACCTGGAGCTCTGATACCACTAAATTGTGGGCTATGATCTCCAAAACCCGAGATAAACACATAACTTCGAATTAAGGCTTAGCGGAAGCGATTCGAATAGCAGCGGAATACCAAAAATCAGCGGAAATTAAAACTTTTTGAGATAAAACATTGAAACCATAAAACTTCCTTCATAAAAGGAGATAAACTATTTACATCTCTGTCAAATTACTTCTTGAGTAATTATACACATCATGATTCAAAATCTCAAGAATCGTAACAAAATCTCAGACCAACAACTCCAAGACCTGAGAGTACAGAGGACACATAGGACTGATTCTAACTACACCATATAGCAGGTTGAATCTCCACCTGAGATTTACTGCTGCTCCTGGTGCTGCTGCTGCTGGGACTGGTCACCTGTAGACCGGTTCCTCCGCCTTCGACGACTACCTAAAAAGTTGAATTCTACGGGGTGAGACAATTTTAAATAATTGCCCCAGCGAGAGTTATAACTCTCCACTAGAACTTTATATAGCAATCAAAGAACAATAGAAGCATTAGGAGCCTTCTAAGTAATCAACAGTAGGTAGCTAACTCAGTAGAGTACAAAAGTAAGCAATATGAATAACATATCTACTTATGCAGTGTAACATCAATCCAGTATCTCGTAGTTTAATCTAAGCAGATATACTACGCAGCTGATTATGTTTTACAAACATCCCTAAGCCCTGCGGAGATGAGGTATACCACTCATACTCCAACCGACCACTGTTAAATTGCCTCGGTATCATACTAGGTCATTGAAAGAGCTGGATTCTCATGACCTTCACCTTCCTCAGTCAGTAAGAGGATTGCTTGCAGGACATCTTGTGTCTCTGTTGTTATAGCTCACCAGGGTAATCTGGTCCTTCGCTATTTTAGAGTTACAGTGGCGTTCTGTACTCTCTTCGTCATCAAGAGATTTCGTGTTTACCTTCCACTGATGTGGTATCTGTACTCTCTTTGTCATCAGGAGATTTCGTGTTTACCTTCCACTGATGCGGTATGGATTTGTAGTGAAGGGTTGACGGATTACACATCTACATCAATACCTACACTAGGATGTAAGGTTCTACACATCCATATACCCCACATACTCAAAAGTATGTGATCCAGGAGTTCCCTTAGGAAAACCTGTTTCACCATCATTTGATCTCTGACAATGATGGTTCTATGATCAGGGCTCTACATAGTATGATTACACTTGATTAGTTAGGTACATTCAGTATTATTTTAACATCATACATTGTTCTCAAACAATAACCTTACCATAGCAGCTATGAAGGGAGAATATTAAATGTAACAAGCCTAACTCACATTAGATATCATTTCTCAATGCTCTCATCACAGGTCATTTCTAAAGCATGACCTTGATGGTATTTATGGCTCTCACAGCCCATCAATTTCATAAGATGCCATTGACAAGGCATCAGGATATTTTACTATTCATAAAGCTAACAACATGCTTTCAATGAATGTAGCATCATCATCCATACCTGGATATGATCATTCTCATATAGGAACCTGCATGGTTAATTCAACTGATAAAAGTAAACAATTTAATTCAAGAATTATGCCTTCACTCTTGCCATAAGAGCTAAGTTCCCTGATTCTCATCAATTAGGGTTTACTTATCCCATATCATGTCATTACCCTAGAATTAGGGTTTACTATTCACATCATGGTGAATTGATCTCATAACATCACCATGTATGAGAAATATCATCATTAAAGACCTAAGATAAGATTAAGATTCATCAATTATCATAATTAGGGTTTCTATGATTTCACATAGTGAATCATTCCCTATTCATGCACATTCATGTATATTGAAGGTATTTTACTTGAGTTTCCACCATAATTGGTACTTTCTCTCTCCTCTAACTAGTAGATGGTGATTACACCACTCTAGATTAGGTTGGGTTAAGTCCTCATTGACTAATACAAGTCATCACATTACCATAATGTGATTAGGGTTTGATAAAAACAAGGTATCACTCAATTGAACCCATTTGAAACGAGTGTAAACCCATTTGAATTGAAACGAGTGTGGACTCGTTTGAGTTGAAACAGGTGTGAACTCGTTTGAGTTGAAACGGGTGTGAACCCATTTGAATTGAAACGGGTGTGGACTCGTTTGAGTTGAAACAGGTGTGAACCCATTTGAATTGAAACGGGTGTGGACTCGTTTGAGTTGAAACGGGTGTGAACCCATTTGAATTGAAACGGGTGTGGACTCGTTTGAGTTGAAACGGGTGTGAACCCATTTGAATTGAAATGGGTGTGGACTCATTTGAGTTGAAACGGGTGTGAACCCATTTGAATTGAAATGGGTGTGGACTCGTTTGAGTTGAAACGGGTGTGAACCCATTTGAATTGAAACGGGTGTCAACCCACAAGGACATAAAAGGTGAAAATAAAGGTTATGTTTGAAAAGGATTTCCCATGTTGAAGCCTTCAATTGGCCATGACCTTATTAACCACTTACAAATTGAGTCAATTAGGATGAGCCTCAATCAATTGGACACCAATTTGATCTTCAATTGAAAGCCAAATAGAGTTAAGTCTAACTCAATTAAGGTCTCCAATCGGCTAATCATCAATTTTCAACAAAGTGAATCAAATCAAGGTTGAACCTATCAATTGAACTCCAATTGGGCCCAAACGGTCTTGAGACCATTTGGATGACCTCAAAACGATCTTGAGACTGTTTGCCCAAAGTTTGACCAAAAACCAAGTTGGTTGGATTAGGGTTGAACTTGAATTAGGTCTAAAATCAGCATTTTTATCAATTCATCAACTTATTACAATTGGACCTTCAACCCATCATTACTTCAACTTTAGACCTTCAAATGATCTTGAGTTGTGCCCAAACGGTCTTGAGACCATTTGGAGGAACCCCCAAACGATCTTGAGACCGTTTGGGTCCTTCAACCCAAAACTCAACAAAATCTATATATGAAAACAGCAATTTCAGCCCGATTAGGGTTAGGATGTTGAAATGCCTTCAACTCTCAATTGGTTAAGAATTTAACTTTGATTCTTTGCAGGAATGAAATTCAACATATTATGAGCAGGAATCTCAAACGGTCAACGCTTGGTCAACTCATTTAAACGGGTTGAACCCGTTTGCCCAAAAAGTTCAAGTTAATCAGTTTGGAAAAATCAGCACTTAATTCAATTCGATTGCCTAATTGATTGGCCTTCAACCTACGATTCCTTTGGAGTTAACCCCTCAAATTTGGTGGGTCATTAGACTACATGATTATGAACAGGAATACCAAACAGTCAATGCCTGGTCAACTCATTCAAATGGGTTGAACCCGTTTGCTCCAACCGACCTTGTGAACCCGTTTGCCCTTCAAACGGTTTGGTCAGGGGGGGAAATAGGACCGTTTGATAAAGTAACTTTGGTAATCACGCCCATCTTCTTCAACCTCTGTTAAGGTTGGTTATACCACCATTTTACTTGCAAAAGTGCAAGGAAGAAGGGAGGTAGAAGAAGAACTAAGTACTAGAATTGCAAGAATAAAACATGCATATAAAGTGTAGAGTTTAGAATTATAAAACCCGCCTTAAGGTCATTCCTTGAGCTCCAAGCTTCCAAGATTCAAGCCTATAATGGTAGCTTGAGCTCCACAGGTCGGTCAAGGGTGTTTATCCAAGGAAAGGTTGGGAAAAGATGGCTAGAACGAGAAAGCTAAGTGAATTAGCCATGAAACCAACCTTATACAAGAATTTTCTCCATTAATTCAAGCTAGAAGGTGGTGTTCTCTTACCTAGAACAGGTTGGTCGCCCTCCTTTTCTCCAGAGCTCTGTCCTAATTCGGTCTAAGCAAGGAAATAAGAAAGGAAGTGAAGGAAACGTTCCTTTACAAATAAAGGAAGGGTGTATATATATCTTGGGGTCATTTCCAACATAAGGACAACTAGTTTCTCCTTTTCTTAATTAGGTCCCTCCTTTCTTATAGGCACGTCCCTTCTCCTTATTATAAGCCACGTTTCTCCCTTTCATACGTAAGCAAAACTCATCTTAAACCTAAGGTCCAAAGGTGAAGAAGGTCAACTTTCAACTAGGGTTCATACATGAAAGATCTCCATACCCATATATGGTGAATTTCATGCACAAAGATCACTTTTCTTATCTGATTATTAATTGATGTATCTCTTTCATCACTTCTACTCTAAATGATGCCAAGAGTCATATAAGATTCTCTAGAAGGTGTACTTTACAAATTTCACCCACAATTTGGGTAAATTACACTTTACTCCAAATTAGGGTTTTTAAGCATTAGGATCACTCCACAAGTTGCATTTGAATGCCCAAGCTTGGAAAATCCATCATGCCTCATCATATTCACTCATATGATGTCTCAACATCAAAAGAACATCTTAACCTGTGAAATTGCAAGTTAAACCCTTAAACTGGGTAACTTGCACATGGGTCCCTGCATTACAAAACAATGCTACAACTTTGTTTATAAAGGAGAAAAATTGAAAGTATATGTTCCTTTAGGAACTTAGTTACATGCCAGAGAATACTCACAGATGTTTAATTACATAATTTAGGCAAAACTTCTAGGGTTAGGTTATAACCCAGGTCAGGGATGTTACAATTGTGCTACCCAATACATCGTTCTACCTAGCCATCAACATGGTCGTGCTGCCCCACACAGTCGTGCTATCGACTCTTAAACTTCTGTTTCTACACTGACATTTTCCCTCTTCCACCATGAATGTTCCTCCTCAGCACGCTTGTTCCACATCTCCACCACCATAGTTGTTTTTCCTAGAACAGTCATGCTACCACCCAAACCCTACTACTTCCTATATATCATGGTACTTGAATACCCCACTCAACCATATGCTTCACAAGCCACTATATAACCATTTGTGGTTATTGGGAGCTGAAGGTTAGCCACCTCGAGCACTCAAGGGGCCACCTACTGATTTCCACTTATCTCAATCCCATTTTTACCTTCTTCCACCTGAAAATCCTAGTTTCTAGGGTTTTGACCACTTCCAAGTATCATGCCATGCTATCTGTCCACCATGGAGCAAGGAGGACGTGCATCTACAACTAGAGGTGAAGAAAGAGGAATCCTCACCAAGCATCCATGGCTATCTATTATCATACTTCTTCTTCTTCTTCTCTCTCTCTCTCTTGTGATTTATGAGTGGATGTACCCACTATCCGAGGCTCTAGTAGAGTTTCAGGAATGACAACTGGACCCATAGGCCACCACTGGTCTTAACTATGCACTTTGTCACTCACACACAAGTTGGAATCAACTTCCTAATTGGTCACCCATCCTTGTACTGCTCTGGGATGAGCATACTTAACCACGGAGTTCTAAGTGATGAGCTCCTGGAAAAGGAGGTGCACCTTGGTGATATGGGTAGTCCAATCATTCCTTTCAAGAGAATTTATCTGAGACCTCAAATCTTGGGATGTAATAATCTTCCCTAGCTAGACTCTTGACGTCCGTGTCGAGGCTCGACTATATGGCCTCATAATCACTTCCACATTTCAGTGCAGACCCAGAATGGCTCAAGTACACCCAGCTATCATTCACGACTATTAGTACAAGCGTGGTTCCATCTACTCAAATATCCCTATCTGACATGCTTGGATGCTACCAGTGCAAAGGTGGCTCCATCAACTAAAATAGTCCTTTCCAACATCCTAGTGTGATTCCACTAGAGGTGCAACACACTATCCGATTTGACCCGACTAGATGCGCCCCACGAGGTCGGAACACACGTGATGGGTTTTTGCTTTCGAAATTTATAAGCCTAACTTAACACCTACTCACACTAAAACAACTACACCCGCAAGCACACGGGGTTGTGTCGTAGTATAGGAAGGTGGCAAGTATATGGTCGATCCACAGGGAAAAGAGAGGGCACTAGAGCAAGGTTAGCTTGGTTGGGTTCCTACTGCAGAGACTAGGGTTAAGGGTTTAAAGGTTGATTTGATTGTTAACTAAGGATGAACAAGAAAGCAGTTAAAGGCAGGAATGAAATCTATGTTAACCCTAGACTAGATTAAGGCTAAGCAGGAAAGAAAGGACTAAGCTAGGTATTGTAACGACAGTCCCCAAACCGATAGACAAATCGTAACTAATTAAGCGGAATTTAAAACATTACCAGCGGATTAACAAAAATCACTAAAAATTAAAACCATTTTGCAAAGAGATCCATTTCTAGGAAAACTCTTTAAGGCAGAACCAAAACTTTATATACATCATTGTTCACATTGTACATACACTTTACCATCTCTTCTCGAGGATAACATATAATAGTTGCTTTGTCAAAACATATAATGAAGCAACATAAAACCTCGAGTCTTACAAGCCAAAACCTCATATCGTTCATGAAACCATAACGAACCAACTCCAAGGACCTGAGAGTACATAGACGACACATAGGACTTCTATCTATAAGACATGACAGACAGTACACTCAACCTGAGTTGTCACTGTTGTCCCTGCCACTGTTGTTCTTTTTCTGCAGAAAGGTCTTCACCTCCTCGTGCACATCCACCTAAAAATTTGGATCCCACGGGGGTGAGACAATTGAAAATTGCCCCAGCGAGAGATATAACTCTCCGCCAACAATGTTATTATCACAGTTAAATAGTATTAAACTGAGTAGAGGATAAGCAGTTTAGAACATTCTCATATTTTAAAGCATAGCAGCTGTCTATGATAGAGCAGTAATTCATCTATTCACTTTATAAGGAATATGGAGAACACATATATCATTTACCCATCATACTATCTCAAGCTTATCCTGTGATGCTCATTATCATGGTATATCATCCATGAATCATTCTCATTTCTATCTGTTGGCCTCAGGCAATCTGCTAACCAAATATTGAATTGTACCAGTCATATGAGTATACATCACCATATCATGTTCAAGCATTGGACTATGCCAATCATATGCATTATTCCACACATTGGGATTTAACCAATCATGTGTTATTATTCCAGGCATTGGAATTTAACCAATCCTGTGTTATTATAGGCTTCATGCCTCTGCCAGGTATTGGACTTTAACCAATCCTGATTACACCGCCAGGCAGTGGACTCTAACCACTCCTGATTATAGGCTTCATGCCTCTGCCAGATATTGGTCCGCAACCAATCTTGATTACATGCTTTACGCCTCTGCCAGGTATTAGACTTTAACCAATCCTGATTACACAGCCAGATAGTGGGCTCTAACCACTCCTGATTACAGGCTTCACGCCTCTGCCAGGTATTGGTCCGCAACCAATCCTGATTACAGGCTTTACGCCTCTGCCAGGTATTAGACTTTAACCAATCCTGATTACACAGCCAGACAGTGGACTCTAACCACTCCTGATTACAGGCTTCACACCTCTGCCAGGTATTGGTCCGCAACCAATCCTGATTACAGGCTTTACACCTCTACCAGGTATTGGACTTTAACCAATCTTGATTACACAGCCAGGAAGTGGACTCTAACCCTCCTGATTACAGGCTTCACGACTCTGCCAGGTATTGGTCAGCAACCAATCCTGATTACAGGCTTTACACCTCTGCCAGGTATTGGACTTTAACCAATCCTGATTACACAGCCAGGCAGTGGACTCTAAACACTCCTGATTACAGGCTTCACGCCTCTGCCAGGTATTGGTCTGCAACCAATCCTTATTCTAGGCTTTACGCCTCTGCCAGGTATTGGACTTTAACAAATCCTGATTACACAGCCAGGCAGTGGACTTAACCACTCCTGATTACACATTCGTTATGGGATATCAATCCCTTAAATTCATCATTGGTTATCACATCCTTTTACTAGGCATTATACCCTGGGGCAAGCCATTATATCAATTCACATTCTTTAAGTACTACAAGTGTTCCTCTTATCGCCTTTAAGCATATTCAAAAAACTATAGCCCTTATTTGGCTATTAGCATAAAGCATGTATGATCAAGATTTCATTATTATTATAACCATTTATTATTATTATGAAGTTACTGGTTTCCATTTCCCTTAGTTTATTTTGCACATTACCATTATTTACATTAGATATAAGCATCTTGTCACCTCTCATTAGGCAACAACTATGCACATGGCTCACAAGGACATTAAACATCTTGTCACTCTCACTAGGCAACAACTATTAGGGTTAGGGTTTCCCCTTTATAGCCGAATAGGGTTTCAAGTTCATATTATCAATCCAAGCCCTAATTCATTGCTCCACACATCTAGGAGCATACATTAATATCATAAGTATTCAATCATACTTATTTATTCTTATCATTTATCATTAAATGAATCATCAACACAAGGTATGAGTTCCTCTCTCATCCTTATCAGGGTATGATTACATCATACTTTATTAACTTGGCTTAACCCTTTCTCAAGGTATGTTAGCCCACACTTATCAAAGTGTATTAAACTTATTACATCTCAATGTAACAATTGACATAACACACTTCATGTGTTACTCATCCAAGTATATTGGATTTAAGGTGCATCAAGGTACATAAACCTTGAAATGCTGGATGTGATATATATCATGTCTTGATGTATCACTTCCCTCATCACTTTTAACTTACTTAAACTCATCAACTTATCTTGTATTAGGGTATTTCCCATCCTAATAGTTTTTGCACTAGCCCATCACATTCATTTTGTAGTGTATTGATCATAAGTCATACATTTGAATTGTCCAACCATCATCAATTGATATGGACTTATCTCAGGTTGAGACATTATTGATATAAGGTTCTCCATTATCAACCATTCTAGGTGTTTCACCTATCAAGGTATTAGCCATACCATTACTTGGCGTTTCACTCATCACTCCTAAGGGTATCTTTCCCTCACCTTTACAAGGTGTCTCGGGTTAAAGGTGTGCATATGTTCACCATATCGGATTATAGGTGTATAGGCACCACCATATCGGGCTAGAAGTATATACACACCATTCATATCGGGCTAGAGGGGTTTATATGTATCACCCATGTTGGGCTATACATCAACTAGGTTTTTGTATCGGGCTACCATATCGTTCCACCATGTCGTGCAACTATGTCAAGCAATAGCACTTGTTATACTTCACTTATATCGGGTTACCCAAATTAGGGTTTCATGTCAACTTTTAAGTATTCATTCAACCTTGTATCGTGCATGGAGTCTATACTTGACTCCCTATCGTGCAAGAGGTGTATACTACACCCCCATATCATGCAACAATGTATTCATTCATATCCATATCGTTCAAGTAAAGTAGGTGCATCATCATATCGGGTTAAAGGTGCTTTCTTGTGTGCTTGCACCCGATATCACTTTTATAAAGTGATACCACCATCTTCAAGCTCTAGACCTTAGTTATAACTGTTATAGAACATGTCAACATGTCTAAGAAACTACTATAACTCATAATATCATCAACTATTTCAGGAAATTTCGGAATTAAAAGTATTTCACTATTTATAGCAATTCAGGTGAAGAATAATAACATGGTTGAGTTCAAGTTATATAACCCACCTTAAGAACGGCTACAAAGCTCCAAGCTCCAAAGATCCAAGTTCCTAAGGTTGAATATGAACTTCAAAACTCTTCTATATACAAAGAATCACCATGGATAAGCAATTAGTGAAGAAGAAAAGAAAGGAAGATCAAAACCCTAAATTCATGCTTTAAACCAATGTTGAAGATGATCTTATCCTCACCTTAGGGTTACGTTTTGAGTTCCTTAGCTCCTTGGCCGACACCCCACCACTCTTGGGCGATATGGACTTCCTCTTGGCCGACACAACCTTGCTTGTGGCCGATACCCCCTCACTTGTGGCCAAAATCACTTCAATTGGCCGATATCAACTTGTTATGGACAATATCATCATGGTATGGTCGATACACTTGCTATGGCCGATACCCAAGGCCTATGCACGATACCCTTGTGCCCTTGCACGATATGCCAACCCTCTTGTACGATATGGCACTCACTTGCACGATGTGGTACTCACTTGCACGATATGGCACTCAACTCTTCACCCTATTGGTCGATATCACCTTATATGGCCAATTTCACCTACTTGGCCGATATGCTTTTGCTATGGGCAATATCCAAGGAACTATGCACGATATGCTTGCTCTCCTATACGATACAAGAGCCCCATGCACGATACCATAAGGTAGGAGGGTGGTAAGGGTCGAAAAATTCCATTAAGGGGTCAAACTAGGGGTATATATACTTGCTGATCATGAAGAAAGGCAAAAAATGAGGTGTCAACATTCTGAGCTAGTAGGTGCCACGTGTCATGCATGGGTGACACGTGTCCATGCATGCACCATCATTTATATTGTTTTTCAAAACAGTTGAGGATCATCTAGAGATGCAATTTCGTCCATTACTTATCCATTTGGATAAGTTATCTAGGTTTAATCACTATTTCATGTCAAGCCGATACACTTTTTCTAAGGAAACTTGTTGGCCGACACACCTCACCTCCTTGAGGTGCTTTGCACGATATGGAATTTTCCAAGAGTTCATAAAACGATATGGGACACCTCCTTGGGCTCCATGGCCGATAGGCACTCATATATAAGCTTTTCAACTTGATACAACTCAAGTTAAGCTTCCAAATTCAACCATTTTCTTGGTCATTTCTTCACCAAGATTACCATCATTCATAATGGAATCAAACTTGGTGTCTATCTAATTCTCTCTCCTATAAATGATACATAGAGGAAGTGGTAACACTCTAGAGGTGGTAATTTGCATATCAACCCCATATTTTGGGTAAATTACAATTTGTACCAAAATTGGTGCACAAGGTACCAACATTGTTCAAACAAGTTCAAACTTGGAATTTAGACTTTCCACAAGCCACCACCTTGCATCATTCTCTCAATAATGATGCTACAACACATGAGGCATATTCAACATGTGACATTTTTCATTATAGCCCCTCAATTTGGGTAAATTGCACTTTGGTCCAAAACAAAGGAAAATTGCTCAAACAACATTCAATCGGGACCAAAATTGAAACATAAATGTGTCACATGATAACAAAACACCTTAGAGGATTATATTAAAGTTATAAGCAACTTTATTAGCCAAAACAAATAGGGTTACCTCATAACCCAGGTCAGGGTTGTTACAAGTTATAAACCCCTAACAAGGATTTCGTCCCCGAAATCCCAGGTAAAGGGGAATAGATATTATCCATTCATCACATCATCAAGTCTCCATATAACATCTTAATGTTATGGAGATTCCATAGAAATTTGATAAACGCAAAGTTCTTCCACACAGAGTTATCATTAAATCTGTCACACAAGGCACATATTCCACTGTCTTTTTCATTATCGACTGTGTAGTTAATTCTGGGTCGGGTAACACTTTTCTCACTCAGATAGAGGTTGTTTGTTAATCTCATTCGACAAACTTTTATTGTAATATTTTTACAATTATTCCTTCAAGTAAATCATTCTCATCAATGTTATGTTTATATATGTAGAGCATAAACCCCTAACATATGATGTCCATACTATTTCATGTAACTAGATGGATTTCACAGTTGGCCATCCTAGGCAACCAACATAAATCATCTGATTAGGAGTTTATGTTTTCACTTTCTCATACCACCTGACACTTTTTAGATACCAGGATTCCTTACTTAGATATCTATCACATGTATCAAAAACTCATCACATCCTCATCTTTCTTTCATCTTGGGACATTACTTGTTACACATATCTTTATCTTGGAACCAAAGTCCAAGACAAACTGATACTTTTCTAAGTATCCATAAATTGAACATTTTTGACTTATGCACATCAAGCGTCATAAGACCCACTTGATTTCCATGTCCTTAAAAAGAAATAACACTAAGGAACATATTCCTTTTATCACCCCATCATCATCCAGGGTTGTTTATCAAAGAGAAGAGGTTAACATCTCTTTTGATTATTACATGAACTTTCAACTATTCATGAGTCATTTACTCGTGTTTCATCCTAGGTTCCTTGCCATCAGCATAGGAATTATAAGGATGATTACATGTCATTATTCCTTTCTTTATTATTGTCTAACATGTTCATGAGCATTTTGTGATTTTATCACACTTCCCATTTCCACATCATGGGAAAAGATCTTTACTATTCACACATGCTTTATCTGACAGGGATCATCTCCCTTGTTCTCATTATCTTATCATGAGGATTATACTTTTCATTTCCTCATACATACAGATTGATCTGAGATCATCTCAGATTCCACTTTATTGCACTTAGGATGTGATATACATGTCCATACCATATTTCCAGTTTCATTATACTCACTAGATTGTCTCAGAATGACTACTTGATCGGAGTAATCAGAAAGATAACAATCTAAGAGTTCCATACTCACCTTATCTCCAATAATTATATACCTGGCCAGGGTATACAAGTACTGAGATTAAGTAGTATGCACTTTGTTTACTATCATATTCCTTACTTTTCGTATAATAACCAACACATGATTTAACATTCCTGGATTTTCTCCAGGCATCTCTTCTATACCTCATCCTTTTTTCACACAGATAAGAGCAATTATAGAGCATTTAAAAGAATACTGAACACAATATAAATTCTAGTTCTCATCATTTCTTCCCCATGTCCCCATAGGACAATCAATAGGGAAGTCCAAAACAGCAATCCTTTTTAGGATTATCAGGGAACATCAAAAGAAGGCATATCAAAATGAAAAAGCTCTATCTGATTGTTACCCCTCGCGGTCATCCACCGCTTTAGGTTGACTCAACCCATAGAGTCTAGCTGTTTCATGTTGTTACTTTTGGCTTTTTAGAACCACTAGGCAAAAGTCTCTGGAATTGTAATGACATTTCCTTAATTCTCGGCTTATTGCCCCTTCTTGGGCACTTCCATCACAAATATACTATCTGTCTAAACTTATGGCAGAGTCTACTTTCTCGCCATATGTTAATCTTTCCCACATTTTCCACTGTTTCAACATGACTATGTCATTCAGGAACCCTTTCAAAGCCCAAAGTTTCTGTATTGAGGACTGGTAACCTAGGTTGTAATGCTAGTATCCAGTCTACTATATGCATCATTGTTGTCCTAACCTGCCCAACAAGAGCATAAACATATGATTCTCTATCCTGATCAAGTCATGATGGGAATTCTCAGGCACTCATTATTCTATTGCCTGATCCCTTGCACCTTTTCCTGGTGCAACAACATTGCCCTCAACAATGTATTCCTCGTGTTCCCCAGTCATTTATAAACTTCACCCTTTCTTCTGCACAAGTAGAAGTCACTATGGGGTATACTGGAGGACACTAACACAGACTCAACACCTTAGTCTTATGTCTCTGTAGACTCAGCGAACCTTAAGCCCTGATACCAACTTGTAACGACAGTTGCCAAACCGATAGACAAATCGTTACTAATTAAGCGGAATTTAAAACATTACCAGCGGATTAACAAAAATCACTAAAAATTAAAACCATTTTGCAAAGAGATCCATTTCTAGGAAAACTCTTTAAGGCAGAACCAAAACTTTATATACATCATTGTTCACATTGTACATACACTTTACCATCTCTTCTCGAGGATAACATATAATAGTTGCTTTGTCAAAACATATAATTAAGCAACATAAAACCTCGAGGCTTACAAGCCAAAACCTCATATCGTTCATGAAACCATAACGAACCAACTCCAAAGACCTGAGAGTACAGAGACGACACATAGGACTTCTATCTATAAGACATGACATGCAGTACACTCAACCTGAGTTGTCACTACTGTCCCTGCCACTGTTGTTCTTTTTCTGCAGAAAGGTCTTCACCTCCTCGTGCACATCCACCTAAAAATTTGGATCCCACGGGGGTGAGACAATTGAAAATTGCCCCAGCGAGAGATATAACTCTCCGCCAACAATGTTATTATCACAGTTAAATAGTATTAAACTGAGTAGAGGATAAGCAGTTTAGAACATTCTCATATTTTAAAGAATAGCAGCTGTCTATGATAGAGTAGTAATTCATCTATTTACTTTATAAGGAATATGGAGAACACATATATCATTTACCCATCATACTATCTCAAGCTTATCCTGTGATGCTCATTATCATGGTATGTCATCCATGAATCATTCTCATTTCTATCTGTTGGCCTCAGGCAATCTGCTAACCAAATATTGAATTGTACCAGTCATATGAGTATACATCACCATATCCTGTTCAAGTATTGGACTATGCCAATCATATGCATTATTCTAGGCATTGGGATTTAACCAATCATGTGTTATTATTCCAGGCATTGGAATTTAACCAATCCTGTGTTATTATAGGCTTCATGCCTCTGCCAGGTATTGGACTTTAACCCATCCTGATTACACCGCCAGGCAGTGGACTCTAACCACTCCTGATTATAGGCTTCATGCCTCTGCCAGATATTGGTCCACAACCAATCCTGATTACATGCTTTACGCCTCTGCCAGGTATTGGACTTTAACCAATCCTGATTACACATCCAGGTAGTGGGCTCTAACCACTCCTGATTACAGGCTTCACGCCTCTGCCAGGTATCGGTCCGCAACCAATCCTGATTACATGCTTTACACCTCTACTAGGTATTAGACTTTAACCAATCCTGATTACACAGCCAGGCAGTGGACTCTAACCACTCTTGATTACATGCTTCATGCCTCTGCCAGGTATTGGTCCACAACCAATCCTGATTACAGGCTTTACGCCTCTTCCAGGTATTGGACTTTAACCAATCCTGATTACACAGCCAGGCAGTGGACTCTAACCACTCCTGATTACAGGCTTCACGCCTCTGCCACGTATTGGTCCGCAACCAAACCTGATTACAGGCTTTACGCCTCTGCCAGGTATTGAACTTTAACCAATCTTGATTACACATCCAGGCAGTGGACTCTAACCACTCCTGATTACAGGCTTCACGCCTCTGCCATGTATTGGTCTGCAACCAATCTTGATTACAGGCTTTACGCCTGTGCCAGGTATTGGACTTTAACCAATCCTAATTACACAGCCAGGCAGTGGACTTAACCACTCCTGATTACACATTTGTTATGGGATATCAATCCCTTAAATTCATCATTGGTTATTACATCCTTTTACTAGGCATTATACCCTGGGGCAAGCCATTATATCAATTCACATTCTTTAAGTACTACAAGTGTTCCTCTTATCTCCTTTAAGCATATTCAAAACACTATAGCCCTTATTTGGCTATTAGCATAAAGTATGTATGATCAAGATTTCATTATTATTATAACCATTTATTATTTTTATGAAGTTACTAGTTTCCATTTCCCTTAGTTTATTTTGCACATTACCATTCCTTACATTAGATATAAGCATCTTGTCACCTCTCATTAGGCAACAACTACCCACATGGCTCACAAGGCCATTAAACATCTTGTCACCTCTCACTAGGCAACAACTATTAGGGTTAGGGTTTCCCCTTTATAGTCGAATAGGGTTTCAAGTTCATATTATCAATCCAAACCCTAATTCATTTCTCCACACATCTAGGAGCATACATTAATATCATAAGTATTAAATCATACTTATTTATTCTCATCATTTATCATTAAATGAATCATCAACACAAGGTATGAGTTCCTCTCTCATCCTTATCAGGGTATGATTACATCATACTTTATTAACTTGGCTTAACCCTTTCTCAAGGTATGTTAGCCCACACTTATCAAAGTGTATTAAACTTATTACATCTCAATGTAACAATTGACATAACACACTTCATGTGTTACTCATCCAAGTATATTGGATTTAAGGTGCATCAAGGTACATAAACCTTGAAATGCTGGATGTGATATATATCATGTCTTGATGTATCACTTCCCTCATCACTTTTAACTTACTTAAACTCATCAACTTATCTTGTATTAGGGTATTTCCCATCCTAATACTTTATGCACTATCCCATCACATTCATTTTGTAGTGTATTGATCATAAGTCATACATTTGAATTGTCCAACCATCATCAATTGATATGGACTTATCTCAGGTTGAGACATTATTGATATAAGGTTCTCCATTATCAACCATTCTAGGTGTTTCACCTATCAAGGTATTAGCCATACCATTACTTGGTGTTTCACTCATCACTCCTAAGGGTGTCTTACCCTCACCTTTACAAGGTGTCTCCGGTTAAAGGTGTGCATATGTTCACCATATCGGATTATAGGTGTATAGGCACCACCATATCGGGCTAGAAGTATATACACACCATTCATATCGGGCTAGAGGGGTTTATATGTATCACCCATGTTGGGCTAGACATCAACTAGGGTTTTGTATCGGGCTACCATATCGTTCCACCATGTCGTGCAACTATGTCAAGCAATAGCACTTGTTATACTTCACTTATATCGGGTTACCCAAATTAGGGTTTCATGTCAACTTTTAAGTATTCATTCAACCTTGTATCGTGCATGGAGTCTATACTTGACTCCCTATCGTGCAAGAGGTGTATACTACACCCCCATATCGTGCAACAATGTATTCATTCATATCCATATCGTTCAAGTAAAGTAGGTGCATCATCATATCGGGTTAAAGGTGCTTTCTTGTGTGCTTGCACCTGATATCACTTTTATAAAGTGATACCACCATCTTCAAGCTCTAGACCTTAGTTATAACTGTTATAGCACATGTCAACAGGTCTAAGCAACTACTATAACTCATAATCTCATCAACTATTTCAGGAAATTTCAGAATTAAAAGTATTTCACTAATTATAGCAATTCAGGTGAAGAATAATAACATGGTTGAGTTCAAGTTATATAACCCGCCTTAAGAACGACTACAAAGCTCCAAGCTCCAAAGCTCCAAGTTCCTAAGGTTGAAGATGAACTTCAAAACTCTTCTATATACAAAGAATCACCATGGATAAGCAATTAGTGAAGAAGAAAAGAAAGGAAGATCAAAACCCTAAATTCATGCTTCAAACCAATGTTGAAGATGATCTTATCCTCACCTTAGGGTTAATTTTTGAGTTCCTTAGCTCCTTGGCCGACACCCCACCACTCTTGGGTGATATGGACTTCCTCTTAGCCGACACAACCTTGCTTGTGGCCGATACCCCCTCACTTGTGGCCAAAATCACTTCAATTGTCCGATATCAACTTGCTATGGACAATATCATCATGGTATGGTCGATACACTTGCTATGGCCGATACCCAAGGCCTATGCACGATACACTTGTGCCATTGCATGATATGCCAACCCTCTTATACGATATGGCACTCACTTGCATGATATGGTACTGATGTGGTTTTTGAATGCACTAACAAATTCACCCGGGGCTGAAATCCCCGAGTTTTTACCGAAACTAAGTGCAACAATACCACCCGCAAGCGGACGGGTCTTATCGCAGTATAGTTGAGGATCGAACCCAAAGGACAACGTTTTTAAGAATCTTTGTCAGTTAGATCTAGCTCAAGTAAAACTAATATTTAGAACAATTGGTTGATTTAGGTTTGATTAAACTAATTGCAAGAAAGTAAATGCGGAATTAAAAGATGGGTTTGGATCAATAATATGGAATCGCTGGGATGGTACCGGGTTTAACCACCGCTACACACACAAACACACTCCTCTGCAAACATTCCAGGCAAGATACAACACTTCAAGTAGAGCTGCTGCAGAACCCCCCATACGGGCGTCAGGTCCGCGTAAGCATCACCATAGGCATCAGATGTCTCGTCACCATCCGGATCACATGTCTTACGACTCTGACGATACAACATCCAACTAAGGCTGTGAACCCCCCATACGGGCGTTAGGCGTACAGAAGCGTCACCTAAGGCTAGATGACTCGTCCCCTCACCGATCATACACTTACGACCTCAAGGAATCCCATCGGAAGTTCTCGTCAAGGAGTCAACCGCATCAACCGTTAAGCAAATAAGCGATTATAGTACGTGTAAACATCGATGAAAAGCACGAAGATACAAAATCCAACTAAGGTTGTGAACCCCCCATACGGGCGTCAGGCGCATAGAAGCGTCACCGAAGGCTAGATGGCTCGTCCCCTCGCGGATCATACACTTACGACCTCAAGGAATCCCATCGGAAGTTCTCGTCAAGGAGTCTAACATGCTAAATGACATTCATACCCATGCATTGAAGTTCTCGCAACATAGGGAGCACAAAGATGGAAACAAGCACATAACCAACCTACAAGCTTAACGATAAACGACAAAATGAAGAGTTATATACATTGTCATGGAAAGTTTAACAAAAGAACAAGGTTTGCATGGGCAGCGGGGCTAGTCTCCGCACCCCAGCGAAAGAGGACTACTCGCTCATGATGCGAGATACAAGAAGGATAGGAGAGAGAGATAGATCCGCCATGAGCTCGGTGCAGAGGGTGGACGCAGCCCGGTGAAAAAGATGCGCTCCTTACTCCGTCTTCTTTCTCTTCTTGGCCTCCTTGGACAAAAACCAGCAGTAGATGGAGCGGAACTTGATCGGGGTGGTGCTCTGGCAGCCTATCGGCGTCCGGAACCGATGCTTCAAAAGGGGACCCTGGGGGTCTATTTATAGTTTCAGATTTTACCCCAAACGGTCTAGAGACCGTATGGGTCCATACGGTCTTGAGACCGAATGGGACCATACAGTCCTGGTCTTTGGTTTCTCCGCCCACACGGTTTGGAGCATACGGTCTCGGCGAACGGTCTTCAGCATTCGGTTTGGCAGCGCTCGCGAGCTCATACGGTCTGTGCGCTCGTGCGGTCTTGAAAAGCGGCGCTCCATTCGGTTTGGGCATTCGGTCTTTGATTCCGCGGCAACCGGTCTTGAGACCGAATGGGACCAAACGGTCTTGAGACCGTATGGGACCATACGGTCTTGAGACCGAATGGGACCAAACGGTCTTGAGACCGAATGGGACCAAACGGTCTTGAGACCGTATGGGACCATACGGTCTTGAGACCGAATGGGACCAAACGGTCTTGAGACCGAATGGGACCATACGGTCTTGAGACCGAATGGGACCAAACGGTCTTGAGACCGTATGCGACCAAACGGTCTTGAGACCGAATGGGACCAAACGGTCTTGAGACCGTATGGGACCATACGGTCTTGAGACCGAATGGGACCAAACGGTCTTGAGACCGAATGGGACCAAACGGTCTCGAGACCGTATGGGACCAAACGGTCTTGGGACCGCATGGCTTTCTTTGGCAGCCGGTTTAGTCATTCGTTCTTTGCGTATTTTGCCAAACGGTCTTGGGACCGTATGCATGGAGTTGCTTTGATTTTCCTGCATTAAATGAAAGATATTTAGTTAAAATCTTGATTATTGAATCAACTAAGTAGTTTTGTGTATTATGATTCACATTAGGGTAAAAAGATGTGGAATAGAGATAAAAATATTCCAAAAAGGTAATTGAATTTCATGATGAGTGTGCACTCATCAAAACACCCGAACTTAAATCGTTGCTCGTCCTCGAGTAACATAAAATTTGAAACTGTTGCCTAATGAAATACTTTCGATCCGTGTGATTTCTTCATCTTCACATCACAAATGTTTTCTTTCTGCTCAATATGAATGAGTATCATAACTTACTGGGACCACGAAACACGTCTTTCCATAGCTTCGTTCCTGAGTTCGTTTCCCAACAATGCTTCCTCCCCTCTTTTTCCAACACCAAGCATGTCAAAGAGTTTTGTAGGAGTTCTGAGATACCCGCAAAATCAACAAGTATGCATTCGATCTGACACTGGTGTAGTTCAGGATGGTGGGGCATGTATTGTGCCCTTATGTAGAAAAAGGAGTGAAGGGTGGTATGGAAAGAAGAAGTAAATCTCTCCTCTATTCGACTCGAGATTTTTATTTGTTTTGCAATTTCATTTATTGCATTTTTTTTTGTGTGCGCTGAGGCATCTTTTATTGCAGATCTCTCCTCTATTCGACTCGAGATTGCATTTCTTTTTGGTGGTACGCCCCTATTCATTGCGAGGGGTATGGAAGAAGCGGATAAGGGGAAGTGGCGTGCCACCCCAAACTAAGGGTTTGACACAAGTTTGGCTAATTTGGTGGTATTGATGTATGGAGGGATACGAAGATGATAGAAGAAGTGTAGAAGAGAGTTCAGATCAAAATGCAACTTGATTTACAATTCAAAATTGAGTTATTCTCTTTGTCATACTCTGCTCAAATAATGACTTGATGCGGATCCGGTGGGGATTCTGAGCCATTGTTCTACTAGTCAGTTAGGAAGCGCGACGTGTTTGATCCCTATCAGTTTGACAGATACTTATCATTTTGTAAAAAGTATTATGATGTTAGGAATCATAAGCTTCACAGGATGGTTTCAGGCAAAAGGCAAGTTTCAAAAGTCAGTCCTATTGAGGATTCGCTTCGAATAAGGAGGATGTTATGATAGAAGATGCAAAGCAAAAAAAAGTTAGTTACATTTTTATCGACAAGAGTCAAAATTTCATCAGGTATCGTTCAAAAATTTGAAAAATTTTATGATAAAGAAAACTTATATGAAAGAGTGTTTATGGAAGTGAAGTACGTACCACCCACCCTCCACCCCGAACTTAGAGATTTGCTCGTCCTCGAGCAAACCCTAAATTCAAGATGGAGGGGAAAGGAAACACCAGGTATGACTGTCGAGAATGATTTCGTTCTGGTCAGTGCCACTCCGATCTCGTGTCCTGTAGGAAAAAACTTTCTCATAAGGCAAATTTTATTTAAGGAAAATTTAACTATAAGGTAAAAACAAATCGGGTTGCCTCCCGACAAGCGCCTTTGTTTTATGTCGTTGGCTCGACAGAATCCTTCAGCCTCAAGTTGGGTCCTTTGGATCGGTGAGTTCAAGCATTGATTTGGTTCCCATGTCTATTGTGGTGAAGTATCTCTTTAGGCGGTGCCCATTGGTTATGAATTCTCCTGACTCTTTACTCCATAAAGAGAAGGTACCATGAGGAGAGATGCTTTTGACGATGTATGGTCCATACCAGCGTGAGTGGAGTTTCCCTGGGAATATCCTTAATCTTGAGTTGAAAACCAGAACTTGATCTCCCACTTGTATGTCTTTTCTTTTCAGATGTCCATCGTGCCAGAGTTTCGTACGTTCTTTGTAGATTCGTGCATTCTCATAAGCTGTCATTCTAAGTTCATCCAACTCGTTGAGTTGCAGAATCCTGGCTTGCCCTGCTTCTTTCATATCAAAGTTCAATTGTTTAATTGCCCACCATGCCTTATGTTCTAGTTCGACTGGCAGGTGGCAAGCTTTTCCATATATCAATCTAAAAGGTGTAGTACCGAGGGGAGTTTTATAAGCGGTCCGATAGGCCCATAAGGTGTTGTTGATTTTTGTTGACCAGTCTTTACGATTGCGTCCGACGGTTTTCTCAAGGATAGCCTTTAGTTGTCGGTTAGAGACCTCGACCTGTCCACTGGTTTGTGGATGGTAAGGTGAAGCCACCTTGTGCGAGACACTGTATTTTCGTAGAAGAGCTTCAAAGCTTCGTTCAATGAAGTGGGGTCCTCCATCAGATATCACGGTTCTCGGTACTCCAAACCGTGGGAAGATGATATCTTTGAATAGTTTGATGACTGGTTTTGAATCACTAGTGACGGTTGGTATAGCTTCAACCCATTTGGAGACGTAGTCTACCACCACTAGGATGTAAGAGAATCCATTATAAGAGGGGAATGGCCCCATATAGTCCACTCCCCAGACATCGAATACCTCGACTTCTTGCCATAGATTTAGTGGCATCTCGTCTCTTTTGGTTATATTGCCAGATCTTTGACATCTATCACAGGATAGGACAAAATCGTAAGAGTCCTTGGATAAAGTTGGCCAGAAAAATCCACATTGCAAAACCTTTAAGGCAGTCTTTTTGGAGCTCATGTGTCCACCCACAGGTCCCGAGTGGCATTGTTCCAGAATAGATTGAGTTTCTTCTTCGGCGATACAACGTCTATACAGACCATCAACGCAAAGTTTAAAAAAATATGGTTCATCCCAATGGTAACGCTTCACATCATGCATAAACTTCTTCAAAGTGTTCCCGGTGTACTGGGGATGGATGACTCCCGCGGCAAGGTAGTTTACGAAGTCAGAATACCATGGCACTACTTCTGAGATGCTCATAAGCTGATCATCCAGTAGGGAGTCATTTATCGGGATCCCCTCGGCATCCAAAGTGTGGATGCGACTGAGGTGATCTGCAACAAAATTTTCCGTCCCCTTTTCATCTCTTATTTCCAGGTCAAATTCTTGTAGAAGGAGTATCCATCTGATCAGTCTTGGCTTAGCATCCTTCTTTGCCATAAGGTAATGGATAGCAGCATGGTCTGTGTAAACAATTACCTTCGAACCAGTAAGGTAGGATCTGAGTTTATCGAAGGCATAGATGACTGCTAAAAGTTCTTTTTCAGTAGTAGTGTAATTCCTTTGAGCTTCGTCGAGGGTTTTCGACGCATAATAGATCACATAATGTTTCTTCTCTATGCATTGTCCTAAGACCGCACCCACCGCGTAATCACTGGCATCACACATAATTTCAAAGGGGTGGTCCCAATCGGGAGCTCTAATGATGGGGGTAGTTGTAAGGGCCTTCTTCAGCGTATCAAAACTTTTGATGCATTCTTCATTGAAATTGAAATCAACATCTTTTAGAAGTAGATTGGTCATCGGCTTTGTTATCTTGGAAAAATCTCGTATAAACCTTCTATAAAATCCAGCGTGACCAAGGAAAGCGCGAACTTCTTTTACATTTGTGGGAATTGCCAATTTAGATATGACTTCTATCTTGGCTTTATCAACTTCTATTCCTCTGTTGCTAACCTTGTGGCCCAAGACAATGCCTTCCTTTACCATAAAATGACATTTCTCCCAATTTAGCACCAGATGTGCTTCTTCATAGCGTTTGAGGACCATGGAGAGATGCTTAAGACAGGAATCAAAGGAGTCCCCATATACAGAAAAATCATCCATGAAGACTTCCATAACAGTTTCAGTAAGCCCCGCAAAGATGGCAGTCATGCAACGTTGAAAAGTTGCGGGGGCATTATACAAGCCAAATGGCATCCTTTTAAAAGCATATGTCCCGAAGGGACAAGTGAAAGTCATTTTTTCTTGATCATATGGATGTATGGGAATCTGATAGAATCCGGAGTAACCGTCCAGGTAACATAAATATTCTTGATGGGCCAATCTTTCTAAAACTTGATCGAGGAAGGGCATAGGAAAATGATCCTTTCGAGTGGCCTTGTTCAATTTCCTATAATCAATACACATCCGCCACCCAGTGACTGTTTGAGTGGGGATGAGCTCATTGTTTTCATTTCTTATAACGGTAGTCCCTCCTTTCTTGGGTACCACATGAACTGGGCTCACCCATGGTGAGTCCGATATCGGGTATATTATTCCAGATGTAAGAAGTTTGATGATCTCGCGATGGACCACTTCCTTCATATTTGGATTCAACTTCCGTTGATGCTCGATGGTTGGCTTATGGTTCTCCATCATGGGGATCTTGTGCATGCACAAAGCTTGACTGACCCCTGTGAGGTCACTCATCTTATAGCCAATGGCTTTCTTCCTCTCCCTTAATATCTCCAGAAGTTTCTCTTCTTGCGTGGTTGTTAGATCAGAGTTTATGATCACTGGACAAGCTTTGAGATCGTCTAAAAATATATACTTTAGTCCTTCAGGAAGGGGCTTCATTTCAGGAGGTTCTGGTTTTTCACTAGTTTCTTCTGTAGTTCCGGTAGTCTTTAGTTCTTCGTAAGTAGCTTCAACATTCTCTTTAGTAGAGTTGGGGTATTCATTGCAATCCTTTGCTTGTTGGTCAATAGGTTCGTCATTAAATAAGTCAGATAGAGCAGTTTCCAAGGGATCGTTCGACTCGTAGTATTCTTGGGTCAGTTGTGACATTTGCTCAACACAATCAATCAGATAGACTTCTTCCTGTATACTTGGTCTTCTCATGCTTTCAAAAACTTTGAACTCCAGAGTTTCTTTACCTAATCTGAGCAGTAAGGTTCCTGCTTCAACATCAATAAGGGCTCTAGCAGTGGCGAGGAACGGACGGCCGAAGATAAGAGGGTATCTTGTGTCTTCTTTTATGTCCATGATGACAAAATCACATGGAACATACGCGTCCTTGCCTACCTTGACCGGGATGTCTTCGAGAATTCCTAACGGTCTTTTTATCGAATTGTCCGCAAGTTGAATGGTCATAGCAGTTGGAAGCAGTTCAGCGAACCCTAATCTCTTGCATAGACTGAACGACATAATAGAAATACTAGCGCCAAGATCTGTCAATCCTTTTTTGCATGATGAGTCACCAATGTGACACGAGATTCCGAAGGATCCTGGATCTTTTTGTTTCTTTGGCATCTTACTTAGTATGATATCTTACGTGGTTGTAGCCAGTTTTACAGTTTCACACTCTTCAGTGATGTACTTCTTGGTGAGAAGCGACTTTAGATACTTGGTCCAGGCTGGTATCTCACTAAGAGCATCTAAGAATGGTATATCAACATGGAGTTTCTTCATAGCCTCTTTAAATTTGACGAATCTAGTATCAAGCTTGGTTTGCCTTAGACGGGATGGGAAGGGTATACGAGGCTTATACACAGGAATATCCGTCTCTGGTGTTTCATCTTCTTTATCAATAGATTTTTCAGGCACTTCTTTGTCAGCCTTATCTTCCATTGGTTGTGATTTTGGAGTTGTCGAGTTCTGGACTGTCTCAGGTTCTTCTTCGTCAGCAATAACTACATGTGTCTTTACTGGGGGATTCGAATAATCTTTCCCCGATCTGGTGTTGATGACTTTCAACTATTCAGGATGTTTCAGATTGTTTTCAGGTTGACCCGCAAAGGCTCCAGATGGCGGCTTTATGCTAGCAGCAAGTTGAGCTAGTTGCGTTTCAATAGCCTTTTGTTGGGCTTGTTGGTTGGCTATCATCATTTGTTGCGCTTGCAACAATTTTTCAATGGTAGATAGCTTGTCATCAGAAGGGATGGATCCTGTTTGACCTTGCTGTTGGTTCAGGTTTTGATACTGAGAGTTGTTCTGATAA
The DNA here is from genome assembly GCA_963693085.1 of Alisma plantago-aquatica. Lineage (NCBI taxonomy): Eukaryota > Viridiplantae > Streptophyta > Magnoliopsida > Alismatales > Alismataceae > Alisma > Alisma plantago-aquatica. The sequence goes on from OY856411.1 coordinate 476,864,952, forward strand.
TTATTGTAATTCCTGTTCTGAAAGTTTCCTTTGAAGTTTCCTTGATTCCCAAAGTTCGGTTGCTGGTTAAACTGATACCCAGATGGGCCCCTTGGTTGATTGTTTGGACCAAATTGATGTGTGTTCATAGCTCCTGAAGGGTTTCCGTATTGGAAGCCTGGGTGATTCCTATTTTGATTTGGATTGTAATAGTTCTGCCCAGGGATGGTGTTAATAGCATTAAGATTCTCCATCTGGAAATTATCTCCTTGTCCACAGGCATTGCTTAAAACAACATCGTAGATAACATTGCATGACAGCGTGGAATGATCAGTGCCTTTGCATGCTTCACAAAACAAAGAAGTCGACTTGACCTGTTCTGGTTGCCTGGCGGGAGAATGTCCTCTTCCAATCGCAGCAAGGGATGATTCTATGTGATCTTGCTTTGCAACTAAGACCTTCAAAGTTTCAGCTATAGATTTGTATTGTGGGACTGCTTCAGCCATGGCTACCTTTAAGACTCCTTTACCAACAGATCTGCCCCAGTTGGCTTGATTTTTTGCTCCCAGGGTGACTACTCTCCATGCGCTATCGTAACTTTTCCGCATGAAGTTCCCACCAGACGAGGAGTCAAGGAACATTTTTACGTCATCCTCCACACCCCTGTAGAATATCTCTATCAGCTGGTTCTTAGAAATTCCATGGTGTGGGCATTTGCGTAGGAGCTCCTTGTACCTATCCCAAGCTTCGACAAGGGTTTCTCCTGGGACTTGAGTGAAATTTGTGATTCGTCCCCTGATTTCGTATGTAAGAGATGGGGGGTAGAACTTTTCCAGGAAAGCGTTTTGGAGCTGCTCCCAGGTGGTGATGGGTACTTCACTTTGCAGTGAATTGTACCAACTGATGGCCCTATCGGCAAGAGAGTACTTGAAAAGACGGAGTCGTATGGCGTCATCAGTGACTCCATTTTGCTTCGTCATAGCACAAAGGTCGATGAATCTGAGAAGATGACCTTGGCTGTCTTCAGCTTGTTTGCCATAGAAGGGGTTGTTTTGAAGCAAAGTTATCCAATGTGCTCTAATCTCAAAGTTGGCAGCTTCGATGGGAGGAGGCTGCACCGGATGATAGACATTCGCGGCCTTTGGGATAGAGAACTCTGTAAGATCTTTCTGAAGTTCTGCTGCTTGCGCTGCTGCCTGTGCTGCTAAGATCTCTTGTTGAACCGCAGCTCTAGCTTCTTGCATGAGCCTCTCTCTCTGCGCATTGATGGCTTGAGCCACTCTTCGGGCTACTTCTTCTTCTTGCGCCATTCTTGCCTGATTTTCCCTGATCTGACGATGGAAGGTTCTATCTATTTCAGGATCGAAGCTCGCTGTGAGTCCGAGACTGTCTGTTCGGTGCATGCACTATGCGTCGGGGAGCACCTGAAAATTAGGAGGATCTGAGAATGAGATTCACAAGTAGAATAAGAACAAGTAAATAAGCGATAGTTTCAAAAAGAAAAACAAAATCCTAGATTAGTCTTAAAAGAACTAGATTAGACTGACTGATTCCGTTGTCCCCGGCAACGACGCCAGAATTTGATGTGGTTTTTGAATGCACTAACAAATTCACCCGGGGCTGAAATCCCCGAGTTTTTACCAAAACCAAGTGCAACAATACCACCCGCAAGCGGACGGGTCTTATCGCAGTATAGTTGAGGATCGAACCCAAAGGACAACGTTTTAAAGAATCTTTGTCAGTTAGATCTAGCTCAAGTAAAACTAATATTTAGAACAATTGGTTGATTTAGGTTTGATTCAACTAATTGCAGGAAAGTAAATGCGGAATTAAAAGATGGGTTTGGATCAATAATATGGAATCGCTGGGATGGTACCGGGTTTAACCACCGCTACACACACAAACACACTCCTCTGCAAACATTCCAGGCAAGATACAACACTTCAAGTAGAGCTGCTGCAGAACCCCCCATACGGGCGTCAGGTCCGCGTAAGCATCACCATAGGCATCAGATGTCTCGTCACCATCCGGATCACATGTCTTACGGCTCTGAAGATACAACATCCAACTAAGGCTGTGAACCCCCGATACGGGCGTCAGGCACACAGAAGCGTCACCTAAGGCTAGATGGCTCGTCCCCTCGTGGATCATACACTTACGACCTCAAGGAATCCCATCGGAAGTTCTCGTCAAGGAGTCAACCACGTCAACCGTTAAGCAAATAAGCGATTATAGTACGTGTAAACATCGACGAAAAGCACGAAGATACAAAATCCAACTAAGGCTGTGAACCCCCCATACGGGCGTCAGGCGCACAGAAGCGTCACCGAAGGCTAGATGGCTCGTCCCCTCACGGATCATACACTTACGACCTCAAGGAATCCCATCGGAAGTTCTCGTCAAGGAGTCTAACATGCTAAACAACATTCATACCCATGCATTGAAGTTCTCACAACATAGGGAGCACAAAGATGGAAACAAGCACATAACCAACCTACAAGCTTAACGATAAACGACAAAATGAAGAGTTATATACATTGCCATGGAAAGTTTAACAAAAGAACAAGGTTTGCATGGGCAGCGGGGCTAGTCCCCGCACCCCAGCAAAAGAGGACTACTCGCTCATGATGCGAGATACAAGAAGGATAGGAGAGAGAGATAGATCCGCCATGAGCTCGGTGCAGAGGGTGGACGCAGCCCGGTGAAGAAGATGCGCTCCTTGCTCCGTCTTCTTTCTCTTCCTGGCCTCCTTGGACACAACACCAGCAGTAGATGGAGTGGAACTTGATCGGGGTGGTGCTCTGGCAGCCTATCAGCGTCCGAAACCGATGCTTCAAAAGGGGACCCTGGGGGTCTATTTATAGTTTCAGATTTGACCCCAAACGGTCTGGAGACCGTATGGGTCCATACGGTCTTGAGACCGAATGGGACCATACGGTCCTGGTCTTTGGTTTCTCCACCCACACGGTTTAGAGCATACGGTCTCGGCGAACGGTCTTCGACATTCGGTTTGGCAGCGCTCGCGAGCTCATACGGTCTGTGCGCTCGTGCGGTCTTGAAAAGTGGCGCTCCATTCGGTCTTTGATTCTGCGGCAACCGGTCTTGATACCGAATGGGACCAAACGGTCTTGAGACCGTATGGGACCATACGGTCTTGAGACCGTATGAGACCAAACGGTCTTGAGACCGAATGGGACCAAACGGTCTTGAGACCGTATGGGACCATACGGTCTTGAGACCGAATGGGACCAAACGGTCTTGAGACCGAATGGGACCAAACGGTCTTGAGACCGAATGGGACCAAATGGTCTTGAGACCATATGAGACCAAACGGTCTTGAGACCGAATGGGACCATACGGTCTTGAGACTGAATGGGACCAAACGGTCTTGAGACCGAATGGGACCAAACGGTCATGAGACCGTATGGGACCAAACGGTCTTGGGACTGCATAGCTTTTTTAGGAAACCGGTTTAGTCATTCGTTCTTTGCGTATTTCGCCAAACGGTCTTGGGACCGTATGCATGGAGTTGCTTTGATTTTCCTGCATTAAATGAAAGATATTTAGTTAAAATCTTGATTATTGAATCAACTAAGTAGTTTTGTGCATTATGATTCACATTAGGGTAAAAAGATGTGGAATAGAGATAAAAATATTCCAAAAAGGTAATTGAATTTCATGATGAGTGTGCACTCATCAGGTACTCACTTGCACGATATGGCACTCAACTCTTCACCCTATTGGTCGATATCACCTTATATGGCCAATTTCACCTACTTGGCCGATATGCTTTTGCTATGGGCAATATCCAAGGAACTATGCACGATATGCTTGCTCTACTGTACGATACAAGAGCCCCATGCACGATACCATAAGGTAGGAGGGTGGTAAGGGTCGAAAAATTCCATTAAGGGGTCAAACTAGGGGTATATATACTTGCTGATCATGAAGAAAGGCAAAAAATGAGGTGTCAACATTCTGAGCTAGTAGGTGCCACGTGTCATGCATGGGTGACACGTGTCCATGCATGCACCATCATTTATCTTGTCTTGCAAAACAGTTGAGGATCATCTAGAGATGCAATTTCGTCCATTACTTATCCATTTGGATAAGTTATCTAGGTTTAATCACTATTTCATGTCAAGCCGATACACTTTTTCTAAGGAAACTTGTTGGCCGACACACCTCACCTCCTTGAGGTGCTTTGCACGATATGGACTTTGCCAAGAGTTAATAAAACTATATGGGACACCTCCTTGGGCTCCATGGCCGATATGCACTCATATATAAGCTTTTCAACTTGATACAACTCAAGTTAAGCTTCCATATTCAACCCTTTTCTTGGTCATTTCTTCACCAAGATTACCATCATTCATAATGGAATCAAACTTGGTGTCTAATTCATTCTCTCTCCTATAAATGATACATAGAGGAAGTGGTAACACTCTAGAGGTGGTAATTTGCATATCAACCCCATATTTTGGGTAAATTGCAATTTGTACCAAAATTGGTGCACAAGGTACCAACATTGTTCAAACAAGTTCAAACTTGGAATTTAGACTTTCCACAAGCCACCACCTTGAATCATTCTCTCAATAATGATGCTACAACACATGAGGCATATTCAACATGTGACATTTTTCATTATAGCCCCTCAATTTGGGTAAATTGCACTTTGGTCCAAAACAAAGGAAAATTGCTCAAACAACATTCAATCGGGACCAAAATTGAAACATAAATGTGTCACATGATAACAAAGCACCTTAGAGGATTATATTAAAGTTCTAAGCAACTTTATTAGCCAAAACAAATAGGGTTACCTCATAACCCAGGTCAGGGTTGTTACAAGTTATAAACCCCTAACAAGGATTTCGTCCCCGAAATCCCAGGTAAAGGGAAATAGATATTATCCATTCATCATATCATCAAGTCTCCATATAACATCTTAATGTTATGGAGATTCCATAGAACTTTGATAAACGCAAAGTTCTTCCACACAGAGTTATCATTAAATATGTCACACAAGGCACATATTCCACTGTCTTTTTCATTATCGACTGTGTAGTTAATTCTGGGTCGGGTAACACTTTTCTCACTCAGATAGAGGTTGTTTGTTAATCTCATTCGACAAACTTTTATTGTAATATTTTTACAATTATTCCTTCAAGTAAATCATTCTCATCAATGTTATGTTTATATATGTAGAGCATAAACCCCTAACATATGATGTCCATACTATTTCATGTAACTAGACGGATTTCACAGTTGGCCATCCTAGGCAACCAACATAAATCATCTGATTAGGAGTTTATGTTTTCACTTTCTCATACCACCTGACACTTTTTAGATACCATGATTCCTTACTTAGATATCTATCACATGTATCAAAAACTCATCACATCCTCATCTTTCTTTCATCTTGGGACATTACTTGTTACACATATCTTTATCTTGGAACCAAAGTCCAAGACAAATTGATACTTTTCTAAGTATCCATCAATTGAACATTTTTAACTTATTCACATCAAGCGTCATAAGACCCACTTGATTTCCATGTCCTTAAAAAGAAAGAACACTAAGGAACATATTCCTTTTATCACCCCATCATCATCCAGGGTTGTTTATCATAGAGAAGAGGTTAGCATCTCTTTTGATTATTACATGAACTTTCAACTATTCATGAGTCATTTACTCGTGTTTCATCCTAGGTTCCTTGCCATCAGCATAGGAATTATAAGGATGATTACATGTCATTATTCCTTTCTTTGTTATTGTCTAACATGTTCATGAGCATTTTGTGATTTTATCACACTTCCCATTTCCACATCATGGGAAAAGATCTTTACTATTCACACATGCTTTATCTGACAGGGATCATCTCCCTTGTTCTCATTCTCTTATCATGAGGATTATACTTTTCATTTCCTCATACATACAGATTGATCTGAGATCATCTCAGATTCCACTTTATTGCACTTAGTATGTGATATACATGTCCATACCATATTTCCAGTTTCATTATACTCACTAGATTGTCTCAGAATGACTACTTGATCGGAGTAATCAGAAAGATAACAATCTAAGAGTTCCATACTCACCTTATCTCCAATAATTATATACCTGTCTAGGGTATACAAGTACTGAGATTAAGTAGTATGCACTTTGTTTACTATCATATTCCTTACTTTTCGTATAATAACCAACACATGATTTAACATTCCTGGATTTTCTCCAGGCATCTCTTCTATACCTCATCCTTTTTTCACACAGATAAGAGCAATTATAGAGCATTTAAAAGAATACTGAACAGAATATAAATTCTAGTTCTCATCATTTCTTCCCTATGTCCCCATAGGACAATCAATAGGGAAGTCCAAAACATCAATCCTTTTTAGGATTATCAGGTAACATCAAAAGAAGGCATATCAAAATGAAATAGCTCTATCTGATTGTTACCCCTCGCGGTCATCCACCGCTTTAGGTTGACTCAACCCATAGAGTCTAGCTGTTTCATGTTGTAACTTTTGGCTTTTTAGAACCACTAGGCAAAAGTCTCTGGAATTGTAATGACATTTCCTTAATTCTCGGCTTATTGCCCCTTCTTGGGCACTTCCATCACAGATATACTATATGTCTAAACTTATGGCAGAGTCTACTTTCTCACCATATGTTAATCTTTCCCACATTTTCCACTGTTTCAACATGACTATGTCATTCATGAACCCTTTCAAAGCCCAAAGTTTCTGTATTGAGGACTGGTAACCTAGGTTGTAATGCTAGTATCCAGTCTACTATATGCATCATTGTTGTCCTAACCTGCCCAACAAGAGAATAAACATATGATTCTCTATCCTGATCAAGTCATGATGGGAATTCTCAGGCACTTATTCTTCTATTGACTGATCCCTTGCAACTTTTCCTGGTGCAACAACATTGCCCTCAACAATGTATTCCTCGTGTTCCCCAGTCATTTATAAACTTCACCCTTTCTTCTGCACAAGCAGAAGTCACTATGGGATATACTGGAGGACACTAACACAGACTCAACACCTTAGTCTTATGTCTCTGTAGACTCAGCGAACCTTAAGCTCTGATACCAACTTGTAACGACAGTCGCCAAACCGATAGACAAATCATTACTAATTAAGCGGAATTTAAAACATTACCAGCGGATTAACAAAAATCACTAAAAATTAAAACCATTTTGCAAAGAGATCCATTTCTAGGAAAACTCGTTAAGGCAGAACCAAAACTTTATATACATCATTGTTCATATTGTACATACACTTTACCATCTCTTCTCGAGGATAACATATAATAGTTGCTTTGTCAAAACATATAATGAAGCAACATAAAACCTCGAGGCTTACAAGCCAAAACCTCATATCGTTCATGAAACCATAACGAACCAACTCCAAGGACCTGAGAGTACAGAAACGACACATAGGACTTCTATCTATAAGACATGACAGACAGTACACTCAACCTGAGTTGTCACTGCTGTCCCTGCCACTGTTGTTCTTTTTCAGCAGAAAGGTCTTCACCTCCTCGTGCACATCCACCTAAAATTTTGGATCCCACGGGGGTGAGACAATTGAAAATTGCCCCAGCGAGAGATATAACTCTCCGCCAACAATGTTATTATCACAGTTAAATAGTATTAAACTGAGTAGAGGATAAGCAGTTTAGAACATTCTCATATTTTAAAGCATAGCAGCTGTCTATGATAGAGCAGTAATTCATCTATTCACTTTATAAGGAATATGGAGAACACATATATCATTTACCCATCATACTATCTCAAGCTTATCCTGTGATGCTCATTATCATGGTATGTCATCCATGAATCATTCTCATTTCTATCTGTTGGCCTCAGGCAATCTGCTAACCAAATATTGAATTGCACCAGTCATATGAGTATACATCACCATATCCTGTTCAAGCATTGGACTATGCCAATCATATGCATTATTCCAGGCATTGGGATTTAACCAATCCTGTGTTATTATTCCAGGCATCGGGATTTAACCAATCATGTGTTATTATAGGCTTCATTCCTCTGCCAGGTATTGGACTTTAACCAATCTTGATTACACCGCCAGGCAGTGGACTCTAACCACTCCTGATTATAGGCTTCATGCCTCTGCCAAGTATTGGTCCGCAACCAATCCTGATTACAGGCTTTACGCCTCTGCCAGGTATTGGACTTTAACCAATCCTGATTACACAGCCAGGTAGTGGGCTCTAACCACTCATGATTATAGGCTTCATGCCTCTGCCAGGTATTGGTCCGCAACCAATCCTGATTACAGGCTTTACGCCTCTGCCAGATATTAGACTTTAACCAATCCTGATTACACAGCCAGACAGTGGACTCTAACCACTCCTGATTACAGGCTTCACGCCTCTGCCAGGTATTGGTCCGCAACCAATCCTGATTACAGGCTTTACGCCTCTGCCAGGTATTGGACTTTAACCAATCCTGATTACACAGCCAGGCAGTGGACTCTAACCACTCCTGATTACATGCTTCACGACTCTGCCAGGTATTGGTCAACAACCAATCCTGATTACAGGCTTTACGCCTCTGCCAGGTATTGGACTTTAACCAATCCTGATTACACAGCCAGGTAGTGGACTCTAAACACTCCTGATTACAGGCTTCACGCCTCTGCCAGGTATTGGTCCACAACCAATCCTTATTATAGGCTTTATGCCTCTGCCAGGTATTGGACTTTAACAAATCCTGATTACAAAGCCAGGCAGTGGACTTAACCACTCCTGATTACACATTTGTTATGGGATATCAATCCCTTAAATTCATCATTGGTTATCACATCCTTTTACTAGGCATTATACCCTGGGGCAAGCCATTATATCAATTCACATTCTTTAAGTACTACAAGTGTTCTTCTTATTGCCTTTAAGCATATTCAAAACACTATAGCCCTTATTTGGCTATTAGCATAAAGCATGTATGATCAAGATTTCATTATTATTATAACCATTTATTATTATTATGAAGTTACTGGTTTCCATTTCCCTTAGTTTATTTTACACATTACCATTCTTTACATTAGATATAAGCATCTTGTCACCTCTCATTAGGAAACAACTATCCACATGGCTCACAAGGCCATTAAACATCTTGTCACCTCTCACTAGGCAACAACTATTAGGGTTAGGGTTTCCCCTTTATAGACGAATAGGGTTTCAAGTTCATATTATCAATCCAAACCCTAATTCATTGCTCCACACATCTAGGAGCATACATTAATATCATAAGTATTCAATCATACTTATTTATTCTCATCATTTATCATTAAATGAATCATCAACACAAGGTATGAGTTCCTCTCTCATCCTTATCAAGGTATGATTACATCATACTTTATTAACTTGGCTTAACCCTTTCTCAAGGTATGTTAGCCCACACTTATCAAAGTGTATTAAACTTATTACATCTCAATGTAACAATTGACATAACACACTTCATGTGTTACTTATCCAAGTATATTGGATTTAAGGTGCATCAAGGTACATAAACCTTGAAATGTTGGATGTGATATATATCATGTCTTGATGTATCACTTCCCTCATCACTTTTAACTTACTTAAACTCATCAAATTATCTTGTATTAGGGTATTTCCCATCCTAATACTTTATGCACTAGCCCATCACATTCATTTTGCAGTGTATTGATCATAAGTCATACATTTGAATTGTCCAACCATCATCAATTGATATGGACTTATCTCAGGTTGAGACATTATTGATATAAGGTTCTCCATTATCAACCATTCTAGGTGTTTCACCTATCAAGGTATTAGCCATACCATTACTTGGTGTTTCACTCATCACTCCTAAGGGTATCTTGCCCTCACCTTTACAAGGTGTCTCGGGTTAAAGGTGTGCATATGTTCACCATATCAGATTATAGGTGTATAGGCACCACCATATCGGGCTAGAAGTATATACACACCATTCATATCGGGCTAGAGGGGTTTATATGTATCACCCATGTTGGGCTAGACATCAACTAGGGTTTTGTATCGGGCTACCATATCGTTCCACCATGTCGTGCAAATATGTCAAGCAATAGCACTTGTTATACTTCACTTATATCGGGTTACCCAAATTAGGGTTTCATGTCAAATTTTAAGTATTCATTCAACCTTGTATCGTGCATGGAGTCTATACTTGACTCCCTATCGTGCAATAGGTGTATACTACACCCCCATATTGTGCAACAATGTATTCATTCATATCCATATCGTTCAAGTAAAGTAGGTGCATCATCATATCGGGTTAAAGGTGCTTTCTTGTGTGCTTGCACCCGATATTACTTTTATAAAGTGATACCACCATCTTCAAGCTCTAGACCTTAGTTATAACTGTTATAGCACATGTCAACAGGTCTAAGAAACTACTATAACTCATAATCTCATCAACTATTTCAGGAAATTTCGGAATTAAAAGTATTTCACTAATTATAGCAATTCAGGTGAAGAATAATAACATGGTTGAGTTCAAGTTATATAACCCGCCTTAAGAACGGATTCAAAGATACAAGTTCCTAAGGTTGAATATGAACTTCAAAACTCTACTATATACAAAGAATCACCATGGATAAGCCATTGGTGAAGAAGAAAAGAAAGGAAGATCAAAACCCTAAATTCATGCTTCAAACCAATGTTGAAGATGATCTTATCCTCACCTTAGGGTTAAGTTTTGAGTTCCTTAGCTCCTTTGCCGACACCCCACCACTCTTGGGCGATATGGAATTCCTATTGTCCGACACAACCTTGCTTGTGGCCGATACCCCCTCACTTGTGGCCAAAATCACTTCAATTGGCCGATATCAACTTGCTATGGACAATATCAACATGGTATGGTCGATACACTTGCTATGGCCGATACCCAATGCCTATGCACGATACCCTTGTGCCCTTGCACGATATGCCAACCCTCTTGCACGATATGACACTCACTTGCACGATATGGTACTCACTTGCACGATATGGCACTCAACTCTTCACCCTATTGGCCGATATCACCTTATATGGCCAATTTCACCTACTTGGCCGATATGCTTTTGCTATGGGCAATATCCAAGGAACTATGCACGATATGCTTGCTCTCATGCATGATACAAGAGCCCCATGCACGATACCATAAGGTAGGATGGTGGTAAGGGTCGAAAAATTCCATTAAGGGGTCAAACTAGGGGTATATATACTTGATGATCATGAAGAAAGGCAAAAAATGAGGTGTCAACATTCTGAGCTAGTAGGTGCCACGTGTCATGCATGGGTGACACGTGTCCATGCATGCACCATCATATATATTGTCTTGAAAAAGAGTTGAGGATCATCTAGAGATGCAATTTCGTCCATTACTTATCCATTTGGATAAGTTATCTAGGTTTAATCACTATTTCATGTCAAGCCGATACACTTTTTCTAAGGAAACTTTTTAGCCGACACACCTCACCTCCTTGAGGTGCTTTGCACGATATGGACTTTGCCAAGAGTTCATAAAACGATATGGGACACCTCCTTGGGCTCCATGGCCGATAGGAACTCATATATAAGCTTTTCAACTTGATACAACTCAAGTTAAGCTTCCAAATTCAACCCTTTTCTTGGTCATTTCTTCACCAAGATTACCATCATTCATAATGGAATCAAACTTGGTGTATAATTCATTATATCTCCTCTAAATTATACATATATGAAGTGGTAACACTATAGAGGTGGTAATTTGTATATCAACCCCATATTTTGGGTAAATTACAATTTGTACCAAAATTGGTGCACAAGGTACCAACATTGTTCAAACAAGTTCAAACTTGGAATTTAGACTTTCCACAAGCCACCACCTTGCATCATTCTCTCAATAATGATGCTACAACACATGAGGTATGTTCAACATGTGACATTTTGCATTATAGCCCCTTAATTTGGGTAAATTGCACTTTGGTCCAAAACAAAGGAAAATTGCTCAAACAACATTCAATTGGGACCAAAACTGAAACATAAATGTGTCACATGATAACAAAGCACCTTAGAGGATTATATTAAAGTTCTAAGCAACTTTATTAGCCAAAACAAATAGGGTTACCTCATAACCCAGGTCAGGGTTGTTACAGGTATGAAAAGACAAATTATGCTAAGGCAAGCAAGACAAAAGCAAAAGAGCAATTAAAGAACTAAACTAGCATAAACAAGGCAAGAAGCTAACTAAGAAAGAAAAGAACTAACTAAGCTAAGCAAGCACAAAACTAGGGTTTTAAGTAGTAAAGAAATGTGTGGGCTGTTTAGGGGTATGAACTTATCACTTAAGTTGGGGGGTGACATGTGAACATTATGATTCTATTTAGATTATCCAAACCAAACAACAAGTTAGAGTCTAATGAATTGACTTAAGCTACTAACTGGCCATGGATATGCTAGATTGTGTATAGGGGAACTAGTCCCTAACACCCCCTACTACCCTTACGAGGCTCAATTGAGTTAGGGATTAGGTTTGTAACGACCGTCTCGCAAAAACAAGATTAACTAATGCGGAAGCGTTCATCAAGCAGCGGATTAGAGAAAATCACTAAAAATTAAAACTTTTTGCAAGGAGATCCACACATAGTAAATCTTTTTCTTCAAGAGCCAAAGTATAACACATTTACTTTTTGGATCAAAGGTACATATCATGCATCATCTCTTTCTGAGAATTACAAGCATCAGCTGACCTGTTAAGCTAAACACAGGTAGTATAAAATCTCGAGACACTGATCCAAAATCTCGAAAGCACTAACTACTACTCCGAGGACCTGAGAGTACAAAGACGACACATAGGACTCTATATACAACTATACATGTCATGACAACCAATGTCTCCACCTGAGACTTCACTACTATCCCTGCTGCTACTGCTGTTCTTCACCTACTGAAGGATTCCTGTCTCCTCGTCTACGTCCACCTAAAAATGTGGTTCCCACGGGGGTTAGACAATTATAAAAATTTCCCCAGTGAGAGTTATAACTATCCGCCAGAAACATTATTATTGCATCTTAAGAAGATAAATATGAACAGGGTAATCGTATTTATTTGACAGCAGATATTTTAATATCTAACAGATTAGAACATTATTCTATATCAGAAGCATTGCAACTATAACTTGATAGAATCAACATGCAACTTATTCTTTGATGAGTATGAAGAACATGTATAACATCTAGTCAAACTACAGAATCATTACCACTGCATTAACTCTTTTTAGGCTTAGATTATATATCTAAAACCTGGCATTATCATTGTGGAGTCATGGCCCGTAGCCATACTCTTTTCATAAAGTGTTGGGATCTTAATCCCTCATTTCAACACTGGGAATTCTCATCCCTTCACAATTTCAATACCATAACCATGAAATCCTAGGTATTGAAACCCTTAGCTCATCACCTGAGCATTGTTATCACTTTCTCAGGTAACTAACACCTTTAGGTCATCTAATCAAGGTAAATATGATACTTGCTACACAAGCACCCATCATGGCACTTGAGGCCCATTAACTCTCTTGCCACCTCTTACCAGGAACAAGGTATATTATGGCACATAAGGCCCAATAAACAAATTCAAACTAATAACACATCATAGCCCATACCTGGCTATGCTCATCATCTCATGATACCTGCATGGTTAGAACATATGATAGCAGGACATTAATTATCTATCAATACCATGCAAAACAAATGTATCATTATTTCAAGAGTATCACCCTTATTCCTTTATCAAGATTAGGGTTTTCCATCACATATCTCATGTATCCTTCATCCAATTATATTGGACTTATAACACATCAAGGTATATGACCATATTAGGTCACTATCAATCATCTCCAAGTCCATCATGGTGCACCACGTCCGTGCAACCAGGAACGGCCGTGCAAAGAAAGTCACCACGGCCGTGCTACCTTGCACGGTCGTGCAAAGTGAATCCACCATGACCGTGCTACGTTGCACGGTCGTGCAAAGGGAAGTTACCACGGCCGTGCTACCTTGCATGGTCGTGCTACAGGAGTTCACCTCATGAATCATATTCAAGTATGAATTCTATTCTCTCATTAGGGATTAGGGTTTCACATACCATCTCCCTTCTTTAGAATAGGGATTGCATATAGCATCACCCTTCATTAGGGTTTCATATCACATTGCCCATAATTAGGGTTTACTAATCATTCCCAATTAGAGTTTCTCATGAAATCACCCTCAATTAGGGTTTCACATGGATACACCCTCAACTAGAGTTTCACATGGATACACCCTCAACTAGGGTTTCACTTGGATACACCCTCAACTAGGGTTTCACTTGGATACACCCTCAACTAGGGTTTACTATTCATCCTGAATAGTAATTTCATATGTAGACAACCTCTTATTAGGGTTATACATGGAATCAGCCTCAATTAGGGTTTACATCATGTATTGGATCCATGCATTTGTTATGCATTATTGATTAGTACCATTAAGGGTATCTCTCACCTAATTACATTAGGTTTCCAAAAAGGTTTGATCAATTAGACCTTCAATAACATGAGATATCCAAATAGATTGATCAATGGAACCCTCAATTGCACTAGGTATCCATTTGAATTAGTCAATTGAGTCTTTAATTTCATTGGGTACTCAAGTGGATCAGTCCATTGTTCCTTCAATTACATTAGGTACTCAATTGGATTAACCATTTGATCCTTCAATTGCATTAGGCATCCAATTGAATTAACCAAATTAATCCACAAACAGTTTGAAACCGTTTAAGCAAAAAGCTTTGAAACCGCATGGACTGGAAACCGCATGGGTCTCAAACGGTTTGAGTATGTTTGGTCTCAAATGGTCTTGAGACCGTTTGGTCCAAACCTCTCAAAACCGCATGAACCAAAAAGTCAATCAAGACTTCAACAACACTCAATTCCAATCAATGGAACTTCAATAAATTGGATCATCAATTCAATCATCAATTGAATCATGAACTCACCCCTCAATTGGGACTTCAATTAGGGTCTGATTTCAATGGGATTAGGGTTTATAATCACCAATTAGAGCTTTGAAGTTGATCATCAATCAAACTATTAATTGTGTTTCAATTGATTGCATTGGACCTTCAACCATTGAATTCATGGAACCAATCATCAATGGGACCTATGCTCATACTTCAATCGAGGTTAATAGGTCAACCTTCAACTGATTTGACCCTCAATTGACCCTCAATTGTTCATCAATTAGGGTTTGATTCAATTGAATTAGGGTTTGGAGTCGATGATCATTCAATACTAATCAATGTAAGACTAGTTACTTTGAAATCATAGAACCATCATCCAAATTGGGTATGACCTGACCCCAAACGGTCTTGAGGTCATTTGGATGACCTCCAAACGGTCTTGAGACCGTTTTCCCATCATATCATCAAAATCCAAGTCAACCAATTGAGGTTTGGATCATTGGATTGATCACCAAATCAGCAATTGATTACACTTTAACTTAGTAACATTGGATCATCAATTGCTTAACCATACTCACCCCTAGACCTCCAAACGGTCTTGGGTGACCTCCAAACGATCTTGAGACCGTTTAGATGAGCTCCAAACGGTATTGAGACCGTTTGGCTCATCCAACCCTTGGATTCTAGTGAAATTCCATCAAGGATTGGTCTACCGAGTTGATTCAACAAATCAACACTTAATTGTAATATGATTTGGTACCTTTGGACCTTCAATTGGTCAACTATACTTAAAACTAGACCTCCAAACGGTCTTGGGTGATCCCCAAACGGTTTTGAAACCATTTGGGTGATCCCCAAACGGTTTTGAAACCGTTTGGGCCAATCAACCCAAAACATCATCTCAATCACTTGCAAAATCAGCACTTAGCCGATTAGGGTTCATACCACATCTTTGGATCTTCAAACACATATCCATACTTGACCCTAGACCTCCAAACGGTCTTGGGGTGACCCCCAAATGGTGACCATTTGGGTGATCCCCAAACGGTCTTGAAACCGTTTGGGCTAATCAACCCAAAATCTCAAATCAACTCATTGAAATTTCAGCACTAATTTCAATTGGGGTTTGCCCAATTGATTAGCCTTCAACTCATGATTCCTTGGGAATTAACCCCTCAAATTTGGTGAGTCATTAACCAACATAATTATGAACAGTAATATCAAACGGTAAACCCTTGGTCAACGCACTCAAACGGTTTTGAAACCGTTTGCCCAAAAAGGTCAGTTAATCAGGTTGAAAATCAACACTTAATCCAATTAGGTTTACCTAATTGATTTGCCTTCAACTCACGATTCCTTTGGAGTTAATCCCTCAAATTTGGAGGGTTATCAACCAACATAATTATGAACAGTAATACCAAACGGTCAACCCTTGGTCAACCATCTCAAATGGTTTTGAAACCGTTTGCTCCAAAACGGTTTGCAAACCGTTTGGTCACCAAACGGTTTGGTGAAACCGTTTGGTCCCAACTTCCAAACCGTTTGCCCAAGATATTTGGGGAGGTGTGTGCTTATGATGATGTCATAATCATCAAGCTTCTTCCCTGAAGTTCTAACAACTTCTGATTTCATGAATTAACCATTTTCAACCAACAATTAATCAAGATAATGAAGGAATCATTGAAATTACAAGATTAATGGTTGAATAACAATGTAAAAGGATTCAAGTTATAAAACCCGCCTCCAATTGAGCTCCAAAGCTCCAAGATCACGGAAACAATGGTGAATGAAGCTCCCTTCACTATTCCAAGGGTCGTCCTCAAGATTTGAGTGAAAATAATTGGTTAGGATTGAAGAGGAGATCGAAATAGGAAGGAATCCATAATTTATTTTCGATTTCCACCATGGAATCAAGGAGAAATGAATCAAGAACCTTACCAACAGGTTGGGAGTCGTCCTCCAGATCCTCCCTAGCACCTTGGTCGGTTTTTGCAAGCAAGGGGAATAAGGAAATCCGAAAAGGCCTTGGTTTGGGCTTGGAAATGGCACTTTTATAAGGAAATTGATGAGAGAGAAAATGCCTTATAAAAATTCATTTAATCCCAAAGATGTGGCCGCCTATTCCCCCTTATCTTCCTTAGGGACGAGGCTATCTTGTTTGCCTTTTATCCCTCTCAATTATCCATGATTTAAAGAAAACCAAATCAAGCACCTTAAATCATATTATATTAATATCCATATGTGAGTGGATATTTCTTTCCTTTATAATAAGGTGAGTGGAGTTTCACCTGCTTAAGATATTTTTGTTCCTTATCTTGGCAAAATGACGTCCATCCTTATTCAAAATCAACCAATAACATTTTGGTTGAAGGTCCTTTAATTAATACATTCATTTTTTGCCCTAAATTAAATTAGGGTTTCGCTTAGGATTAAATCTTGATTATTTTAATATCAAGATTCTCTCTCCTCCAACTTAATTAAAATGAGGCGTCCCTCTCATTTTATTTGCTCTATATTATGCCAAGAAACATTAGGGACCTTATTGAATTGGTAATTTGCATATTGAACCCTAGGTTCTGGGTAAATTGCACATTATACCAAAACTAGGTTTTAATGCACAAGGATTGCTTTACAAGCTTAAACTTGATGCCCAAGCTTGTAAAAACCATACCACTACATCATATTCATTCTTATGATGTCTCAACATCAGAGGAATATCTTATCATGCAACATTTGCAATTTAACCCCTCAACTTGGGTAATTTGCACTTTAGTCCAAAATAAGCAAACATTGCTTCAACATTGTTCAAACAGGATAAAAATTGAAACATAAGTTTCTCATGAGCTCTAATTACTCTTCCCAAGATAAGATTAAGAATCTACTCAACCTTATTAAGCAAAACATCTAGGGTTAATTCATAACCCAGGTCAGGGATGTTACAAATTATAAATCCCTAACAAGGATTTCGTCCTCGAAATCCCAGGAAAAGGAGGGACAAATTGTTCATTAATCATGCCATCAAGTCTCCACATCTCATCTTAATGTTATGGAGATACCATGGGTTTGTAGCTCACACAAAGTTCCTTCCATTAATTCAACCTTATCATTGTTTATGTTTATGCATAGCATAAACCCCTAACATATGATATCCATATTATTGAAAGGAAGAAGCATAAAAGAACATACATCTATCATCACCTAAGAACATTTATCAAAGGAAAAAAAAACATATATATCTAACAAAAATAATTTACTCAATAATCCTTTATTCATAACGTTTATTTAGGAAACTCTATGTAATTGGGAATGTTCACATAGTTCTTCCTATTAGTTGGGAATGTCACATAGCTCTTCCCTTTTTGTTGGGGATGTCACATAGCTTTCCCCTTTTGGTTGGGAATGTCACACAGCTCTTCCCTTTTGTTGGGGATGTCACATAGCTTTCCCCTATTGGTTGGGAATGTCACATAGCTCTTCCCTTTTTGTTGGGGATGTCACATAGCTTTCCCCTATTGGTTGGGAATGTCACATAGCTCTTCCCTTTTTGTTGGGGATGTCACATAGCTTTCCCCCATTGGTTGGGAATGTCACATAGCTCTTCCCTTTTTGTTGGGGATGTCACATAGCTTTCCCGTATTGGTTGGGAATGTCACATAGCTCTTCCCTTTTTGTTGGGGATGTCACATAGCTTTCCCCTATTGGTTGGGAATGTCACATAGCTCTTCCCTTTTTGTTGGGGATGTCACATAGCTTTCCCCTATTGGTTGGGAATGTCACATAGCTCTTCCCTTTTTGTTGGGGATGTCACATAGCTTTCCCCTATTGGTTGGGAATGTCACATATCTCTTACCTTTTTGTTGGGGATGTCACATAGCTTTCCCCTATTGGTTGGGAATGTCACATAGCTCTTCCCTTTTTGTTGGGGATGTCACATAGCTTTCCCCTATTGGTTGGGAATGTCACATAGCTCTTCCCTTTTTGTTGGGGATGTCACATAGATTTCCCCTATTGGTTGGGAATGTCACATAGCTCTTCCCTTTTTGTCTCTTTATACTCTCTAGATTGTTTCAAAATGACTACTTGATCAGAGTAATAAAAAAGATAACAATCTAAGAGTTTCATACTTGCCTTATCTTCAATAATCATATACCTGGCCAGGGTATATAAGTATTGAGATTAGGTAGTATGCACTTTATTTACTATCATATTCCTCACTTTTCATATCATTATACACACATGATTTTCCATTCTTGAATTTTTCTTCTTCTTCAGGCATCACTTCTAAATCTCATCTTTCAACACACAGATAAGGGAGATTATAAAACATTTTAAGGAACACTGAGTAAGATATAAGTTCTTATTTCCCTTGTGTCCTTATAGGACTAGTCAAAGGAATTCAAAAATAACTACTTTCATATCTTTAACACATAGAATCATAATATGAAGTATCGGATTGAATATATTTCATTTAAGTATCACCCCTCAAGGTCACCTACCACATTAGGTTAATTTCAACACATAGTGTCCAGTTACCTCATGTTGCTGCTTTTGCCTTTACTGAGTGGCCACTGCCCTGGTGCACTAGGCATTTATTGCACTGGTGACACCAAAAACTTTGGCTTTTCAGAATATCTCGGCAAATATCTCTAAAATTATAGAGATCTTACCTTAATTCTCAGCTTATTGCCCCTCCTTGGGCACTATCATCATATATGTACTTATCTATCTAAACTTATGGCAGAGTCTACTTTCTTGCCATATGTTAATCTTTACATCATTTTCACTGTTCTAACATGACTATGTCACTCAGGAATCCTATCAAAGCCCATAGTTTATGCATTAAAGACTAGTAACTTAGGTTGTAATACTAGTATCCAGTCTTCTATATGCATTACTGTTGTCCTATCCTGCCCTTCAAGAGCATACCATAGGATTCTCTATCCTAATTAGGTCAAGGTGTAAATTCTCAGGCACTTGTTCTCCTCTTTCCTGGTCCCATGCACCCTCTCCTGGTGCAACAACATTGCCCTTAGCAATGTGTTCCTCATGTTCTCCAGTCATTTTCAAGTTCTTCTTCTCCTATGTGAGCAGAAGATACTATCAGATAAACTGGAAGACACTTAGAACAGACTCTACAACCTTAGTCCTATGTATCTGTAGACTCAGCGAACCTAGAGCTCTGATACCACTATTGTAACGACCGTCTCGCGAAAACAAGATTAACTAATGCAGAAGCGTTCATCAAGCAGCGGATTAGCGAAAATCACTAAAAATTAAAACTTTTTGCAAGGAGATCCACACATAGTAAATCTTTTTCTTCAAGAGCCAAAGTATAACACATTTACTTTTTGGATCAAATGTACATATCATGCATCATCTCTTTTTGAGAATTACAAGCATCAGCTGACCTGTTAAGCTAAACACATGTAGTATAAAATCTCAAGACACTGATCCAAAATCTCGAAAGCACTAACTACTACTCCGAGGACCTGAGAGTACAGAGACGACACATAGAACTCTATATACAACTATACATGTCATGACAACCAATGCCTCCACCTGAGACTTCACTACTGTCCCTGCTGCTACTGTTATTCTTCACCTACTGAAGGATTCCTGTCTCCTCGTACGCGTCCACCTAAAAATGTGGTTCCCACGGGGGTGAGACAATTATAAAAATTGCCCCAGTGAGAGTTATAACTCTCCGCCAGAAACATTATTATTGCATCTTAAGAAGATAAATATGAACAAGGTAATCGTATTTATTTGACAGCAAATATTTTAATGTCTAACAGATTAGAACATTATTCTATATCAGAAGCATTGCAACTATAACTTGATAGAATCAACATGTCACTTATTCTTTGATGAGTATGAAGAACATGTATAACATCTAGTCAAACTACATAATCATTACCACTGCATTAACTCTTTTCAGGCTTAGATTATATATCTAAAACCTGGCATTATCATTGTGGAGTCATGGCCCGTAGCCATACTCTTTTCATAAAGTGTTGGGATCTTAATCCCTCATTTCAACACTGGGAATTCTCATCCCTTCACAATTTCAATACCATAACCATGAAATCCTGGGTATTCAAACCCTTAGCTCATCACCTGAGCATTGTTATCACTTTCTCAGGTAACTAACACCTTTAGGTCATCTGATCAAGGTAAATATGATACTTGCTACACAAGCATCCATCATGGCACTTGAGGCCCATTAACTCTCTTGCCACCTCTTACCATGCATAAGGTATATTATGGCACACAAAGCCCAATAAACAAATTCAAACTAATAACACATCATAGCCCAATCCTGGCTATGCTCATCATCTCATGATACCTGCATGGTTAGCACATATGATAGCATTACATTAATTATCTATCAATACCATGCAAAAAAAAATGTATCATTATTTCAAGAGTATCACCCTTATTCCTTTATCAAGATTAGGGTTTTCCATCACATATCTCATGTATCCTTCATCCAATTATATTGGACTTATAACACATCAAGGTATATGACCATATTAGGTCACTATCAATCATCTCCAAGTCCATCATGGAGCACCATGGCCGTGTAACCAGGAACGGTCGTGCAAAGAAAGTCACCACGGCCGTGCTACCTTGCACGGTCGTGCAAAGTGAATCCACCATGACTGTGCTACATTGCACGGTCATGCAAAGGGAAGTTACCACGGCCGTGCTACCTTGCATGGTCGTACTACAGGAGTTCACCTCATGAATCATATTCAAGTATGAATTCTATTCTCTCATCAGGGATTAGGGTTTCACATACCATCTCCCTTCTTTAGAATAGGGATTGCATATAACAGCACCCTTCATTAGGGTTTCATATCACATTGCCCATAATTAGGGTTTACTAATAATTCCCAATTAGAGTTTCTCATGAAATCACCCTCAATTAGGGTTTCACATGGATACACCCTCAACTAGAGTTTCACATGGATACACCCTCAACTAGGGTTTCACTTGGATACACCCTCAACCAGGGTTTCACTTGGATACACCCTCAACTAGGGTTTACTATTCATCCTGAATAGTAATTTCATATGTAGACAACCTCTTATTAGGGTTATACATGGAATCAGCCTCAATTAGGCTTTACATCATGTATTGGATCCATGCATTTGTTATGCATTATTGATTAGTACCATTAAGGGTATCTCTCACCTAATTACATTAGGTTTTCAAAAAGGTTTGATCAATTAGACCTTCAATAACATGAGATATCCAAATAGATTGATCAATGGAACCCTCAATTGCACTAGGTATCCATTTGGATTAGTCAATTGAGTCTTTAATTTCATTGGGTACTCAATTGGATCAATCCATTATTACTTCAATTACATTAGGTACTCAATTGGATTAACCAGTTGATCCTTCAATTGCATTAGGCATCCAATTGAATTAACCAAATTAATCCACAAACAGTTTGAAACCGTTTAAGCAAAAAGCTTTGAAACCGCATGGACTTGAAACCGCATGGGTATCAAACAGTTTGAGACTGTTTGGTCTCAAACGGTCTTGAGACCGTTTATACTCAAACGGTCTTGAGACCGTTTGGTCCAAACCTCTCAAAACCGCATGAACCAAAAAGTCAATCAAGACTTCAACAACACTCAATTCCAATCAATGGAACTTCAATCAATTGGATCATCAATTCAATCATCAATTGAATCATGAACTCACCCCTCAATTGGGACTTCAAAAAGGGTCTGATTTTAATGGGATTAGGGTTTATAATCAACAATTAGAGCTTTGAAGTTGATCATCAATCAAACTATTAATTGTGTTTCAATTGATTGCATTGGACCTTCAACCATTGAATTCATGGAACCAATCATCAATGGGACCTATGCTCATACTTCAATTGAGTTTAATAGGTCAACCTTCAACTGATTTGACCCTCAATTGACCCTCAATTGTTCATCAATTAGGGTTTGATTCAATTGAATTAGGGTTTGGAGTCGATGATCCTTCAATACTAATCAATGTAAGACTAGTTACTTTGAAACCATAGAACCATCATACAAATTGGGTATGACCTGACCCAAAACGGTCTTGAGGTCGTTTGGATGACCTCCAAACGGTCTTGAGACCGTTTGCCCATCATATCATCAAAATCCAAGTCAACCAATTGAGGTTTGGATCATCAGATTGATCACCAAATCAGCAATTGATTACACTTTAACTTAGTAACATTGGATCATCAATTGCTTAACCATACTCACCCCTAGACCTCCAAACGGTCTTGGGTGACCTCCAAACGGTCTTGAGACCGTTTGGATGAGCTCCAAACGGTCTCGAGACCGTTTGGCTCATCCAACCCTTGGATTCTAGTGAAATTCCATCAAGGATTGGTCTATCGAGTTGATTCAACAAATCAACACTTAATTGTAATATGATTTGGTACCTTTGGACCTTCAATTGGTCAACTATACTTAACCCCAGACCTCCAAACTGAACGGTTTTGAAACCGTTTGGGTGATCCCCAAATGGTTTTGAAACCGTTTGGGCCAATCAACCCAAAACATCATCTCAATCACTTGCAAAATCAGCACTTAGCCGATTAGGGTTCATACCACATCTTTGGATCTTCAAACCCATATACATACTTGACCCTAGACCTCCAAACGGTCTTGGGGTAACCCCCAAATGGTCTTGAAACCGTTTGGGTGATCCCAAAACGGTCTTGAAACCGTTTGGGCTAATCAACCCAAAATCTCAAATCAACTCATTGAAATTTCAGCACAAATTTCAATTAGGGTTTGCCCAATTGATTAGCCTTCAACTCATGATTCCTTGGGAATTAACCCCTAAAATTTGGTGAGTCATTAACCAACATAATTAGGAACAGTAATCACAAACGGTAAACCCTTGGTCAACGCAATCAAATGGTTTTGAAACCGTTTGCCCAAACCGGTCAAGTTAATCAGGTTGAAAATCAGCACTTAATCCAATTAGGTTTACCTAATTGATTTGCCTTCAACTCACGATTCCTTTGGAGTTAATCCCTAAAATTTGGAGAGTTATCAAACAACATAATTATGAATAGGAATCCCAAACGGTCAACCCTTGGTAAACCATCTCAAATGGTTTTGAAACCGTTTGCTCCCAAATGGTTTGGTGAAACCGTTTGGTCCCAACTTCCAAACCGTTTGCCCAAGATATTTGGAGAGGTGTGTGCTTATGATGATGTCATCATCATCAATATTCGTCCCTTAAGTTCTAACAACTTCTGATTTCATGAATTAACCATTTTAAACCAGAAATTAATCAAGATAATGAAGGAATCATTGAAATTATAAGATTAATGGTTGAATAACAATGTAAAAGGGTTCAAGTTATAAAACCCGCCTCCAATTGAGCTCCAAAGCTCCAAGATCACGGCAACAATGGTGAATGAAGCTCCCTTCACTATTCCAAGGGTCTTCCTCAAGATTTGAGTGAAAAGAATTGGTTAGGATTGAAGAGGAGATCGAAATAGGAAGGAATCCATAATTTATTTTCGATTTCCACCATGGAATCAAGGAGAAATGAATCAAGAACCTTACCAACAGGTTGGGAGTTGTCCTACAGCTCCTCCCTAGCTCCTTGGTCGGTTTTTGCAAGCAAGGGGAATAAGGAAATCCGAAAAGGCCTTGGTTTGGGCTTGGAAATGGCACTTTTATAAGGAAATTGATGAGAGAGAAAATGCCTTATAAAAATTCATTTAATCCCAAAGATGTGGCCGCCTCTTCCCCCTTATCTTCCTTAGGGACGAGGCTATCTTGTTTGCCTTTTATCCCTCTCAATTATCCATGATTTAAAGAAAAGCAAATCAAGCACCTTAAATCATATTATATTAATATCCATATGTGAGTGGATATTTCTTTCCTTTATAATAAGGTGAGTGGAGTTTCACCTCCTTAAGATATTTTCGTTCCTTATCTTGGAAAAAGAACGTCCATCCTTATTAAAAATCAACCAATAACATTTTGGTTGAAGGCCCTTTAATTAATACATTCATTTTTTGCCCTAAATTAAATTAGGGTTTCACTTAGGATTAAATCTTAATTATTTTAATATTAAGATTCTCTCTCCTCTAACTTAATTAAAATGAGGCATCCCTCTCATTTTATTTGCTCTATATTATGCCAAGAAACATTAGGGACCTTATTGAAGTGGTAATTTGCATATTGAACCCTAGGTTCTGGGTAAATTGCACATTATACCAAAACTAGGTTTTAATGCACAAGGATTGCTTTACAAGCTTAAACTTGATGCCCAAGCTTGTAAAAACCATACCACTACATCATATTCATTCTTATGATGTCTCAACATCAGAGGGATATCTTATCATGCAACATTTGCAATTTAACCCCTCAACTTGGGTAATTTGCACTTTAGTCCAAAATAAGCAAACATTACTTCAACATTGTTCAAACATGACCAAAATTGAAACATAAGTTTCTCATGAGCTCTAATTACTCTTCGCAAGATAAGATTACGAATCTACTCAACCTTATTAAGCAAAACATCTAGGGTTAATTCATAACCCAGGTCAGGGATGTTACAAGGTTCAATTCAATTAGAGTCTAATCAAGTCTAGGTTTCTAGATTAGACATTCCTAGGGAAATTAGGGGCTGAGGGTAGTAATGGGGAGGTGAAATTAGGGTTTTGGACCCCAATTCCCCCACATTCTAGCATTGAGAAGGCTCCATGCCAATTGCACTAGAATTATCTAATCTAGCTACTTAGATCTCTCACTTAGGTTTAGGGAGATTGATTAGGATGTAGGAAGATGGGAGGCAGCCTAGGGATCCAAGAATTGGACCTAGGGGCAAATCCCAAAATTCACACATACATGCAATTTGCCTAATTCCTAGGTGATTTCACACACAAACCAACAAGCAATCCATGGAGAAAGAGATAGAAATAGAATATAATCATTAACAAATGGAATTACAACGTTTACATGTCATTTTCCCCCAACATGGTATCAAAGTAACATAATTTCCCCCAAACAACCCACCCACAGGGGCCTAGCTACTCATAGAAATGGGAAATACAAAAAGAGAGAAGAAAGAGGTAGAAGAAGCCATGGAGCTCGATGTAGATGAAGCAGTCCTCCTCTCCAGCAGCTGCAGGACGTCCTCCTTCTTCTCCTTGGATGGAATGGAGTGGTATGATGGTGGGAAGTGGATGGAAGGCTTAGACATGGGGGGTTATGTGGTGGAAATGGTGAAATAGAGTGGATTTGAGGTGGAGGTGAAGTGGAATGGAGTGGAGGTGACAAGGGAGAGAAAATGGGACTATAAGCAGCCAACCCACTGACCCCCAACCACCACTAGGGCTTATATAGGGATCTAGGGGGTCTAGGGTTAAGTTAGGGGTAAAATGGGGAAAGCACTGGAAAAATTGGTGGATTTTGTGAGTAGCATGACCGTGGTGGGTAGGGTAGGCCACGACCGTGGTGGATGGGCACGGTTGTGGGTTTATAAAATGTGGAGATCACAGGGAGGTGTGCATGGATGGCCACAGCCGTGGGGGGTCACCACGGTCATGGTGGACACCTATGGCCACATGCATGTTGATCACCACGGTCATTTTGGCCATTTTCATCAATTTTTGGGAGTTTTACTGATTTTTTGTACTTGGGGCATGTCCACCACGGCCGTGGGGGCTCACCACGGCCGTGGTGGTGTCTCTCCCATGCATTTGAGCCTTGAACTTGATCATCCATGGAGGGTATTGCTTCAAAACATTCTTTGACCACTTGAGGTAGGTTGGAAGTGGTTTTGGCCTCATTTTGGGCTCCTCCAAGCCTGAGGAAACCCTGTATTTGACCATCCTCTTTCCATGCCATCAAGTAGTGGACATAGTACTTATAAAACATGCAAAAAGCCTCCATAAGTGCATTTGATAGAAATAAGCATATTGGGGGAAATAACATGTAATCTAACAAGTATAGATGTGGCTAAAATGCAAAATGACACAAGATAAAGCCCTAAAATAGGGCTGAATCACCACCCCAAACTTGAAACATACTTGTCCTCAAGTATGCTCTAACTCAATCTCTCTACAAATTTTCCACAAATAAGAAATGACAAATGCAATGTAAAAGATGATTATTGCTGAATGGTATCAAAGATGACTAAGTACATTCATTTCACCTCTCTCCTCTCCTGCTTTCACAATCCAATCATGAAAAGATCACAAAGCACATGAACTTCAAATATAGTGCATAGAATACACAAGTTATCAATACTTCTTCCAAAAAGTTCCGGGTAAACCGTTTCATGATGGTGTTAATCAAGGATGACTAGGAGTGTTGTTTCACATTCATGCATTCAATCTTATATTTCAAATCACACCAAATGACCCACGTGGTTGCGGAAAAAGGCAAAATGAGCTAAGTTTGATGCTTCTTAGCTCAATGGGTATGAAAGTGGAAGAAAGGGTTACAGTAAGATTTTTGGAGTGTTTTTACACACTCATCTTTTCTTTATTTGAATGCTCTTAAACAGGAGCATCTTTTTATTTTGTTTTTGCTTTTTTTTCTTCTTTCCCTTGGTGTAGATAGGGCATATAGTGGATAGAGTGAAGCGAGGGGGTAAAGATATGGCCACCCCAAACTTTTGGAGGTGGCCAAGGCTGATATGTGCACTTTGGCATCCTTACATGAGGCAGAGGGGTAAGAAGATGGTGAGTGAAAAGTCGGGTCAAAGAGGGGTCACATGTATGATTCTCCACATAAGACATCCTGCATGAAAATCAATCCAATACTTCATCCTAGATATCACACCACATGAATGAACAAGATGAAATTGGTATATCAATCAAGTGATTCCACAAACACTAAGCGTTTAAAGCTTGCTCAATTTCACAATTCAACCAAATCATCCACAAACACAAGAGAGGTGATGCACATGTAAAAAGTCAAGAATTGATACCGTTTAGAAACAAACAATGTTAACTCACTTGCATTTGTCAAAGATCATCATTTTTACTCAAAATAGTAGAGATTGGGTCAAAACATACTTTTAAGCAAGAAATATCAAATTTGGGCAAAATTGGCCAAAACAGTACCAAGTTGCCTTCAATCACATCTAAACTCTATATTATTGAACTTAAAGCAGTAAACAAGCAAATACTAGCTATAACATGCAAGAATTACTAAAAATATACATGATATGCAATGTATGGAAAAAAGAGCAAAATTTTTGAAAATTATGCAAAAATGATAAGAAAGTAAATGACATGGCATGCAGGTATGCAAAGCAGTAAAGACGACTAAGGTAGATAGCAAAAGCAAGAAAACAAAAGTGGATGTGGCAGGTGAAATACAAAGTGAAACTAGGGCATACCTTCCCTACCACCCCAAACTTTTGAATCATGCCGTCCTCAGCATGATCCTAGAGTTTAGGATGATAGGGTAGACGATCATGGCTCTCTCAAGGCTCTGGCGGTGTTCCTCCCTATGGTGGAGGATATGTGTAGTAGCTGCCCCACTAATCTGCCTTGAGTGGCTGAAATTGGTCTGCTGCACGGCCGTGCTACGTAGCACGACCGTGGTGGCTTCAGGTTGCACAGCCGTGCTGCCTGGCACGGCTGTGGTGCAGTCCTTTGGCAACTTTTCTCAATTTGGCTTCTGAATCCAGGGACTTGGTGTGTTTTTCATGCAAATGACCACATTCATATTGATGTGCCACGACCGTGGTGGTCCCTGTAGCTACTACTCTCAAAATGAGGAACATCAAACACTCAAAAACTTGACTCAAAGTGATTTTTCTTGGAATCTTTCTCTCAATTGTACTCAAATTTCCTTCATTTCACCCTATTATCACCTGCACATCTTAAAACTAGACAAAAACTATTAAACACAAGTGTGTGTGTGTGTTCTTGGAAAATGTAAAAATAAAGCAATTGTATCAAAAAGTGAAGGTTGGGTCAAAATTTCCCAAACCTATGTGGGTTGCCTCCCACAAGCGCTAAGTTTCATGCCTTCAGCCAGGCTTGTTGTTCTTTCACCATCAACCATGGTCCAAAAACAAAATGTTTGCACCCCCATCATAAGCAATCCTCTCAAATGCTTTCCTTGATTGATATTCCTCCCAAGGGTCATGCGAGCTTCGTAAGTCTTTTTCAACAATTCTCTCTCCTTAGGGATCATCATCATAGATTTTAATAAGCCTTAAGACCCTCAGAAATCTTATGCCATAGGTTTTCTCCCTCTTGAGGAACGGGTCTTCATAGGCACCAAAGAGAGGGGTCTCAATCATATCCATTTGCTCATGGGAAGTAGGGGGAGCATGTGATAGTTGTGGTGGTGGCATCAGTGTTGATGGCCCTTGGACTTTAGGTGGAGGAGGGCATTGAGGTTGGAAGGTGAATTAGTGGGAGGGTTTTGGTGATGGAGGTGGTAGAATGAATTGAGGTTGGAAGGTGAATTGGTGGGAGGGTTGTGACAATGGAGGTGGTGGTGGTGTGTAAGGCTTAAGATAGCCTTGGAGGTAGGGTAGTGGAGAAAATGGATGGGTTTGTGCATCTTGGCCTTCCATCTTGTCTTCTTTGAGTGGCTTGTCACATGCACAAGGCACAACCAAACAAAAGAAAGCAAGTTATCAAACCAATATACACAAAGAATGCAAAGAGTAATGAATAAATAATAGCAATGATGAGGGTAGTATGAAAAGTCAAAGCAAAACTAACTAGCTAGGCCGAGCACCTCTATCCCCGGCAACGGCGCCAGAAAGCTTGGTGCGATTCCGCTAGAGGTGCAACACACTAGCCGATTTGACCCGACCAGATGCGCCCCATGAGGTCGGAACACACGTGATGGGTTTTTGCTTTCGAAATTTATAAGCCTAACTTAACACCTACTCACACTAAAATAAATACACCCGCAAGCGCACGGGGTCATGTCGTAGTATAGGAAGGTGGCAAGTATAGGGTCGATCCACAGGGAAAAGAGGGGGCGCTAGAGCTAGGTTAGTTTGGCTGGGTTCCTACTGCGGAGACTAGGGTTAAGGGTTTAAAGGTTGATTTGATTGTTAACTAAGGATGAACAAGAAAGCAGTTAAAGGTAGGAATGAAATCTACGTTAACCCTAGACTAGATTAAGGCTAAGCAGGAAAGAAAGGACTAAGCTAGGTATGAAAAGACAAATTATGCTAAGGCAAGCAAGACAAAAGAAAAAGAGCAATTAAAGAACTAAACTAGCATAAACAAGGCAAGAGCAAGGCAAGAAGCTAACTAAGCAAGAAAAGAACTAACTAAGCTAAGCAAGCACAAAACTAGGGTTTTAAGCAGTAAAGAGATGTGTGGGCTGTTTAGGGGATGAACTTATCACTTAATTTGGGGGGTGACATGTGAACATTATGATTCCATTTAGATTATCCAAACCAAACAACAAGTTAGAGTCTAATGAATTAACCTAAGCTACTAACTGGCCATTGATATGATAGGTTGTGTATAGGGGAACTAGTCCCTAACACCCCCTACTACCCTTACGAGGCTCAATTGGGTTAGGGATTAGGTTCAATTCAATTAGAGTCTAATCAAGTCTAGGTTTATAGATTAGACATTCCTAGGGAAATTAGGGACCAAGGGTAGTAATGGGGAGGTGAAATTAGGGTTTTGGACCCCAATTCCCCCACATTCTAGCCTTGAGAAGGCTCCATGCTAATTGCACTAGAATTATCTAATCTAGCTACTTAGATCTCTCACTTAGGTTTAGGGAGATTGATTAGGATGTAGGAAGATGGGAGGCAACCTAGGGATCTAAGAATTGGACCTAGGGGCAAATCCCAAAATTCACACATACAATCAATTTGCCTAATTCCTAGGTGATTTCACACACAAACCAACAAGAAATCCATGGAGAAAGAGATAGAAATAGAATATAATCATTAACAAATGGAATTACAACGTTTACATGTCATTTTCCCCCAACATGGTATCAAAGTAACATAATTTCCCCCAACAGCCCACCCACAGGGGCCTAGCTACTCATAGAAATGGGAAATACAAAAAGAGAGAAGAAAGAGGTAGAAGAAGCCATGGAACTCGGTGTAGATGAAGCAATCCTCCTCTCCAGCAGCTGTAGGACGTCCTCCTTCTTCTCCTTGGATGGAATGGAGTGGTATGATGGTGGGAAGTGGATGGAAGGCTTAGATATGGGGGGTTATGTGGTGGAAATGGTGAAATGGAGTGGATTTGAGGTGGAGGTGAAGTGGAGGTGACAAGAGAGCGAAAATGGGACTCTAAGAAGCCAACCCTCTGACCCCCAGCCGCCACTAGGGCTTATATAGGGATCTAGGGGGTCTAGGGTTAAGTTAGGGGTAAAATGGGGAAAGCAGTGGAAAAAGTGGTGGATTTTGTGAGTAGCACGGCCATGGTGGGTAGGGTAGGCCACGACCGTGGTGGATGGGCACGGTCGTGGGTTTATATAATGTGGAGATCACAGGGAGGTGTGCATGGATGGCCACGACCGTGGGGGGTCACCACGGTCGTGGTGGACACCTATGGCCACGGACATGTTGATCACCACAGGCATTTTGGCCATTTTCATCAATTTCTGGGAGTTTTACTGATTTTTTGTACTTGGGGCATGTCCACCACGGTCGTGGGGGTGTCTCTCCCATGCATTTGAGCCTTGAACTTGATCATCCATGGAGGGTATTGTTTCAAAACATTCTTTGACCACTTAGGGTAGGCTGGAAGTGGTTTTAGCCTCATTTTGGGCTCCTCCAAGCCTGAGGAAACCCTAGATTGGACCATCCTCTTTACATGCCATCAAGTAGTGGACAAAGTACCTATAAAACATGAAAAAAGCCTCTATAAGTGTATTTGATAGAAATAAGCATATTGGGGGAAATAACATGTAATCTAACAAGTATAGATGTGGCTGAAATGTAAAATGACACAAGATAAAGCCCTAAAATAGGGCTGAATCACATCCCTGGACCGCATCAGTTCTAAGACTAGGGATGTCATATGCACACGTGGGCCCCACCTACCATAGGGGAATTGGCGCTCTAATACCATTTGTAATTCTAAGGCCCACTAGCCAAGGCTCTAGTAGAGTTTCATGAATGAAGAATGGCCCCACAGACCAGTAGTGGCCTTAACTGCACATTTTGTCCTCACTCAAGCACGAGCTGGGATCAACTTCCTGACTGGTAACCCATCCTGGTACTACTCTAGGATGAACACACTTAACCAAACAACATTCTTGGTGATGGGGTCCCTAAAAAGGAGGTGTACCTTGGTGATATGGATAGTCCAATCATTCCTTTTAAGATCATTCATTTGAGACATCAAATCTTGGGATGTTATAATAGAAAGCCCCTAGTGGGTTGTTTGTATTGAAAACTTGAATTTGATACCATGTTGAATGAAAGTAACATGTAAAGTATATAATTTCATTTTCTAGTGATCATCTTCTACTTCTATCTCATTTTTCATGGATTACATTTTAGTTTGTGCTTGAAAACACATAGGTTCTAAGGGAAGCGACTTATATGTAGCTATTTTAGGATTTTCTCCTAGGTCTAACTAGTGGATAGTTACCCATCTTCCTACATATCTGATAACATATCATTTTATGCACTTTTTGCATATGATTTATGCTCCTCCTACCATATCTTTTATAGATTTTTTGACTTATTTTATTGCTTTATGTCAGAAGTCTCAAATTCCATACATCTTTCACCTTTTGTACAGCCATGCCAAGACACAGATGTGGTCAAACCTCGACCTTGGCTATACCATCTACTAAGGACCCTACCACGGTTGATGCCCCTATCACCATCGCTACGCCCCACGACCAAGGTCATGTCGTGACCGAGGTTCTGCCGTGATTGAGACCTCGATCCCCTCGACCGTGACACACAGCCTTCACACCGCAGACAGGATGAGAGTGTCGACTGAGGTTAAGTCGTGGCATGGTCATGCCTCGATCATGACTTACATCCAAGTCTCGACCAAGGTCCTACCGCGACCACGGCCTAGATAGTTAAGTCGGTGGGAAGCACCTATAAATAGGCCACCCACCTCGACTTGTCACATTATCAGATCATCAAGGACCATGAAGTGCTACAAAATTCTATAGGCACTCACATCCATACTGTAACATCCCTGACCTGGGTTTTGTTCTAACCCCAGGAGTTTTTCTTAAAAAAGTTGATTATATGCTTGTAC
Source organism: Alisma plantago-aquatica (assembly GCA_963693085.1). Lineage (NCBI taxonomy): Eukaryota > Viridiplantae > Streptophyta > Magnoliopsida > Alismatales > Alismataceae > Alisma > Alisma plantago-aquatica. Next base: position 476,898,136 of record OY856411.1, read on the forward strand.
TTATCCTGTGAAAAGTAATTAGGGCTCATGAGGAACTTATGTTTCAATTTTGGTCCTGTTTGAACAATGTTAAAGCAATGATTGCTTGTTTTGGACTAAAGTGCAAATTACCCAAGTTGAGGGGTTAACTTGCAAATTGCATATGATAAGATGTTCCTCTGATGTTGAGACATCATAAGGATGAATATGATGTAGTAGTATGGTTTCCACAAGCCTGGACACCAAGATAGAGCTTGTTGGACAATGTTGTGCATTAAAACCTAGTTTTAGAGTAAAGTGCAATTTACCCAAAATCTAGGGTTCAATATGCAAATTACCACTTCAAAAAGGTCCCTAATGTTTCTTGGCATCATGTAGAGCAAATAAAATGAGAGGGGTGCTTCATTTGAATTAAGTTGGAGGAGAGAGAATCTCGATATTAAAATAATCAAGATTAATGCCTAATTGAAACCCTAATTCGATTTAGGGCAAAAATGAATAAAATAATTGAAGGGCTTTTAACCAAAATGTTTTGGGTTGATTTTGAATAAGGATGGACGTTCCTTTTCCAAGATAAGGAACGAAAATATCCTAAGTAGGTGAAATTCCACTCACCATTATTATAAGGAAAAGAAAACCCACTCACATATGGATATTAATATAATAAGCATTAAGGTGCTTAATTTGATTTTCTTTAAATCATGGATAATGGAGAGGAATAAGAGGCAATAAAGATAGCCTCGTCCTTAAGGATTTTGAGGAGAATTTGAGGGGGAAGAGGTGGCACCAATTTTTGGAATTAAATGCATTTTAATAATGCATTTTCTCTTTCATTGAATTTTTATAAAAAGGCCTTTTCCTAGCCAAATGAAAGGCTATTTCGACCCCACTTCTTCTCTTAGCTTGGAAACCGACCAAGGAAGCTAGGGAGGACCAGGAGGACGAACCCCAACCTGTGGGTAAGCTCTTGACCTTCGTTCTCCTTGATTTCATGGTGAAAATCGAAAATAAATTATGGATTCCTTCTTATTTCGATCTCCTCTTCAACCCTAGCCAACTTTTGCAATCAAAAGCTTGAGGACGAGCCTAGGGGGAGTTGCAAGAGCTTCATCCACCATTAATGGCGTGAGATTGGAGCTTTGTAGCTCAATTGGAGGTGGGTTTTATAACTTAAACCCTTAAACATTGCTATTGCATCAATTCTCTATGCTTTGTTGATTGATTTCTTCAATTTGATGCACTCTTGTTTCTTGCTGCAATTTCCATCAAGAACGGTTGCTGTTCTTGGTTGTTCGAAGGAAGGGGATGATGACATCATCCTATATGCTTATCCAAAGAAAATTACCAAGCAAAAACGTTTTGATAGCTACTCCAAATCGTTTTAATTTGATTGGCTATGCGGTTTCAGCAAACCGTTTAAGGGCAAACGGTTTGAAACCGTTTGGGAGCAAACGGTTTCAAGACCATTTGAGATGGTTGACCAAGCGTTGACCGTTTGGGAATTTTGTTCCTAATTATGTAGGATGATAACACTACAAATTTGAGGGATTAACTCCAAAAGAATCGAGAGTTGAAGGCCAATCAATTAGGCAATCAGATTGAATTATGTGCTTATTTTCAACCTGATTAACTTGACCTGGTTGAGAAAACGGTTTCAAGACCGTTTTAGATGGTTGACCAAGCATTGACCGTTTGGAATTCCTGTTCATAATTATGTTTATTAATAACCCTCCAAATTTGAGGGATTAAATACAAAGGAATCGTGAGTTGAAGCCTAATCAATTAGGGAAACTTAATTGGATTAAGTGCTGATTTTCAATCTGATTTAATTGAACTTTTTGGGCAAACGGTCTCAAGACCGTTTGAGTGCGTTGACCAAGCGTTGACCGTTTGGGATTACTGTTCCTAATGATGTGGTATAATGACTCACCGAATTTGAGGGATTAACTCCCAAGGAATCATGAGTTGAAGGCTATTCAATTAGGGAAACCCTAATTGAAAACAGTGCTGAAATTCCAATGAGTTAAGTTGAGATTTTGGGTTGATTAGCCCAAACGGTTTCAAGACCATTTGGGGATCACCCAAACGGTCTCAATACCGTTTGGGGATCACCCCAAGACCGTTTGGAGGTCTGGGGTCAAGTATAGTTGACCAATTGAAGGTCCAAAGGTACTAATCATATTGCAATGTAGTGCTGATCTGTTGATCAACTCGATAGACCAATCCATGATGATTTTTCACTAGAATCCAAAGGTTGGATGGGCAAAACGGTCTCAAGACCGTTTGGAGCTCATCCAAACGGTCTCAAGACCGTTTGGTGGTCACCCAAGACCGTTTGTAGGTCTAGGGTTGAGTATGGTTAGGTGTTTGAAGGTCTAAAGGTACCAAGCTGTTATACAATGCAATGCTGATTTGGTGATCAATCCAATGATCCAAACCTTAATTGGATGGCTTGGATTTGAGTGATATGATAGTAAAACGGTCTCAAGACCGTTTGGAGGTCATCCAAACGACCTCAAGACCGTTTGGGGTCAGGTCATACCCAATTTGTATAATGGTTCAATAGTTTCAAAGTAACCAATCTTGCATTGATGAGTGTTGTTGGATATTTAATTCCAAACCCTAATTCAATTGAATCAAGACCTAATTGATGACCAATTGAGGGTCAATTGAGGGTCAAATTAGTTGAAGGTTGACCTATTAAACTCAATTGAAGTATGAGCATAGGTCCAATTGATGATTGGTTCCATGAATTCAATTGTTGAAGGTCCAATACAATCAATTGAAACACAATTAGTAGCATGATTGATGATCAACTTCAAAGCTCTAATTGGTGTTTATAAACCCTAATCCCATTGAGATCAGACCATAATTGAAGTCCCAATTGAGGGGTGATCCATGATTCAAATGATGATTGAGTTGATGATCCAATTGGTTGAAGTTCTATTGATTAGAATTGAGTGTGGTTCAATTTGGTTAATTCAATTGGATACCTCATGTTATTGAAGGTCTAATTGATCAAACCTTTTTGAAAACCTAATGTGATTAGGTGGGAGATACCTTTAACGGTACTAGTCATTAATGCATAACAAATGCATGGACCCAATACATGATGTAAACCCTAATTGAGGCTGATTCAATGTATAACCTTAATAAGAGGTTGTCTACATGTGAAATCACTAATTAGGATGTTAGTAAACCCTAGTTGAGGGTGTATCCTTGTGAAACCCTAGTGGAGGGTGTATCATTGTGAACCCTGGTTGAGGGTGTAACCTTATGAAACCCTAGTGGAGGGTGTATCATTGTGAACCCTGGTTGAGGGTGTATCCTTGTGAAACCCTAGTTGAGGGTGTATCATTGCGATTGTTTATAGGCAACTTTATAATAAAGTTATGCCTTAAACTAAGATAAGTCCATATCATGTGAGATAGCTGGACAATTCTAATGTGTGGCCTATGCATTATATGCTAAGGGTGAGTATTCTGTGATGGAATGTATTAAGAGGGGAAATACCTTAATACAAGATAAAGTTGGTTAACTCAAGAGGGTCTGAATTAATGAGAAATGGGAAACCCTAACCCTGGTAAGGGAATAGTGGTGTTACCCTTGAATAATGATGTTATATATTGTTTTGCATGGTGCTGATATGAAATTGATGTATTATCATCTGTACTAACCATGCAGGTATGATGTGATGATGAACATAGCCAGGTATGAGATATGACATTTTATGTATTGACATTATTTATTGGGCCTTATGTGCCATGCTATACCTTATTGCCTAGTATGAGGTAATAAGAGAAGTAATGGGCCTTAAGTGCCATGAGAAGATTTTTATGTAATAAGCATCATATTTACCTTGGTCAGGTGACCTGAAGGTGATAATTACCTGAAAAAGTGGTAATAATGCTCAATGATGAGCTAAGGGTTTGAATACCCAGAACCATATGATTATGGCATTGAGTTGCAAAGGAATGAAAATTCCCAGTATTGAAATGAGGGACTGAGATCCCCATGTCTTATAAAGACTGAGAAGTGATTAATGGAAATAGTACATGTTTTCTTTATAGCATTTGTCTTATTAAGTTATGTTTGGAAACTTGGCTGATGCTAAAAGAATATGATAATGTACTTAATTAATCAAGTGATACCATATAATGTAGTTGCCCTGATCACAGATCCATCAACGTCAGAATTAGCTGAATGGTGAAACAAGTTTACTCAGAACGCATATTTTTGAATATGTGGGGGTAATTGGGCAATTATATCCTTATGCCCCATAGGCATTGCTACGGGCTATGTCCTATGAACGGGATTGGTTACGGACCATACCCCAATAAGAGCATGGCTACGGGCCATGACTCCACAAAATAATACCGGGCATTGGCTACGGGCCATATCCTGAAGAGAGTATATGCTATGGGCTATAACTCTAATAGCGATGTTGCCAGTATACCCTGGAAATCTATCTAGCAGAGACACAAGATGTCCTGCATGTTATCTCGTACTGACCGAGATAGTTGAGGTCATGGGAATCCGGCTCTTCCATTGACCTATGTGTGGTACCGATGCTTTACGTAACCGTGGTCGGTTGGAGTATGAGCGGTATACCTCATCTCCTCAGGGCATAAGTATGATTGTAAAACGTAATCAGCCGTGTAGCATATTTGCTTAGGGTTGAATTGGGAGAATCAATGGTTGATGATACATGGTCTATTATATCATAGTTGGATAAATGATATACATGTTCTTCATATTCCTTCTTAAATGAATGACTTACTGCTTAATCAAGTTATAATTGAAATGATTGCATAGAGAATACTACTCTGCATATCTTATTCAATGACTTACCTACTGTTGAGTAAATATAATTCTACTGCACAATGTTATTCTATTATCGACAATAACAATGTTTCTGGCAGAGAGTTATATCTCTCGCTGGGACAATTTTTATAATTGTCTCACCCCCGTGGGATTAAATTTTTAGGTAACCGCCGACAAAAATGCAAGGAACCTATTACAGAGGAAGAGCAGCAACAGCAGTAGCAGGGACATCAGTAAATCCCAGGTGGGGATATGAGCTGTCAAGTTGTATATAGAAAGTCCTATGAGTCGTCTCTGTACTCTCGGGTCCTAGGAGTAATGTTTTGATGGATCGATATGAGATTTTGGCTTTAAGCCTCGAGGGTTTTATACTACCTGTGTACAGTTAAGACAGAGTAGTTGATGTTTGTATTCCTCGAGAAGTAATAGTACATGAGATGTATATATGAACCAGGATGTAAGGTTTTACTTTGGTTCTGAATGAAAGAGTTTTCCTGTGAATGGATCTCTTTGCAAATGGTTTTAATTTTCACTAATTTTTGCTAATCCGCTGCAACTAATTTGCTTCCGCATGTTTTATTATTGTTAATGACACTTGTTATCTTAAATGATGGCGGGTGTCATGACAATTTAGTGGTATCAGAGCTCTAGGTTCGCTGAGTCTATAGAGACATATGATTAAGGTAGTTGAGTCTGTTCTAAGTGTCTTTCAGTTTATCTGATAGTGTCTTCTGCTCATATAGGAGAAGAAGAACTAAAGATGTCTGGATCACACGATGAACACGCTGCTGAGAGCAGTGTAGCTGCACCGGGAAGAGGTGCAAGAGACCAGGACAGGGAGGAACCTGTACCTAATCAACCCCAGTTCAACGCAGTTGATATAGGGAACCCAACCTTTCAGACTATGTTCGGGCAGTTTATGGCAGCTATGACCCACATGACGGATAGAATGCCAGTACTTGCACCCAGGGTACCACCCCATGATGAAAGACATGGTGCCGGCAAGACCTTTGAAAGGCTGAAGAGGGTAGGAGCATTAGAGTATGCTGGTACAGCTGATCCAGCAGATGCTGACCTATGGTTGACTGAATTAGAGAAAGCCTTCAGAATCCTCATGATACCTGATGATGAGAGGGTTAGGCATGCTGTATATCTCCTGAAAGGGAGTGCTAGACACTGGTGGACCATTGAGGAGGGCAAAAGACATGGAGTTGTGATTGGATGGGATGAATTCAGGCGTGAATTTGTCACTAGATACTTTCCTAAGACATTTCTAGATGAGAAGATATCCCAGTTTGAGAGAATTAAACAAGGACCTATGAACATTAGTGAGTATGAGGCTAGGTTCATGGAGTTGTTGCGGTTTTATCCGCACATGGAATCCAATGACGAGGAAAGAATTCGGCGATTCGATAAGGGGTTGAACGCTGAATTAACCACTCCGGTGTCTGCTCTGGAGAACCGGGAGAGGTTTGCAACTTTTGTGGAGTCTGTAAGACGCATAGAGAGATCTATAGTTGAGAAGTGACAAACTAAGGGTAAGAAGGAATACCCACAGTTTCAAGGGCATAGTGCTGGGAGTTTCAAGAAACCAAGGTATTCTGTGCCTACACCACCAAAAGAAGCTCACAATTCAGCTTCTATGTTAGTAACTGGACCCCCTAGACCACACCTACAGAATAGAACTTGTCATCGATGTGGACTAGTAGGTCATCTGGCAAGGGATTGCCCAACGGGGAATGCTGTGGTGAATCAACCCCCAAGACAAAGTCAGCAAGGTTCTTAGAGAAAACAGTTTTCTAGTGGTACCCAAGGACGTGGACAAGCATCCCAGGCGGGATCTTCTGCGTCCAATAATAGAGCACAGGGCCAACAGCAGGCAACGGATAGGCTCTATGCTATGAACCAGTCTGAAGCAGTAGTCAACCCTCAGGTTGTGACAGGTCAGATCGAATTACTTTAATTCTGATATGTCTTTATCCTGCTTCGTATTTGTGTTAATAGATCCGGGAGTTGAGGAGGAAATATCCTACTCTTTTCTCTTAATGTTTTGTTGATGATTTCGGGGATGAAATCCTTATAAGGGGTGGATAATTTGTAACATCCCTGACCTGGGTTATGTTCTAACCCAGGATTTTTGCTTAAAAAAGTTGATTATATGCTTATACTTATCCTGTGAAAAGTAATTAGGGCTCATGAGGAACTTATGTTTCAATTTTGGTCCTGTTTGAACAATGTTAAAGCAATGATTGCTTGTTTTGGACTAAAGTGCAAATTACCCAAGTTGAGGGGTTAACTTGAAAATTGCATATGATAAGATGTTCCTCTGATGTTGAGACATCATAAGGATGTATATTATGTAGTAATATGGTTTCCACAAGCCTGGACACCAAGATAGAGCTTGTTGGACAATGTTGTGCATTAAAATCTAGTTTTGGAGTAAAGTGCAATTTACCCAAAATCTAGGGTTCAATATGCAAATTACCACTTCAAAATGGTCCCTAATGTTTATTGGCATCATGTAGAGCAAATAAAATGAGATGGGTGCTTCATTTGAATTAAGTTGGAGGAGAGAGAATCTTGATATTAAAATAATCAAGATTAATGCCTAATTGAAACCCTAATTCGATTTAGGGCAAAAATGAATAAAAATAATTGAAGGGCTTTTAACCAAAATGTTTTGGGTTGATTTTAAATAAGGATGGACGTTCCTTTGCCAAGATAAGGAACGGAAATATCCTAAGTAGGTGAAATTCCACTCACCATTATTATAAGGAAAAGAAAACCCACTCACATATGGATATTAATATAATAAGCATTAAGGTGCTTAATTTGATTTTCTTTAAATCATGGATAATGGAGAGGAATAAGAGGCAATGAAGATAGCCTCGTCCTTAAGGATTTTGAGGAGAATTTGAGGGGGAAGAGGCGGCACCAATTTTGGAATTAAATGCATTTTAATAATGCATTTTCTCTTTCATTGAATTTTTATAAAAAGGCCTTTTCCTAGCCAAATGAAAGGCTATTTCGACCCCACTTCTTCTCTTAGCTTGGAAACCGACCAAGGAAGCTAGGGAGGACCAGGAGGACGAACCCCAACCTGTGGGTAAGCTCTTGACCTTCGTTCTCCTTGATTTCATGGTGGAAATCGAAAATAAATTATGGATTCCTTCTTATTTCGATCTCCTCTTCAACCCTAGCCAACTTTTGCAATCAAAAGCTTGAGGACGAGCCTAGGGGGAGTTTCAAGAGCTTAATCCACCATTAATGGCGTGAGCTTGGAGCTTTGGAGCTCAATTGGAGGCGGGTTTTATAACTTAAACCCTTAAACATTGCTATTGCATCAATTCTCTATGCTTTGTTGATTGATTTCTTCAATTTGATGCACTCTTGTTTCTTGCTGCAAATTCCATCAAGAACGGTTGCTGTTCTTGGTTGTTCGAAGGAAGGGGATGATGACATCATCCTAGATGCTTATCCAAAGAAAATTACCAAGCGAAACCGTTTTGATAGCTACTCCAAATCGTTTTAATTTGATTGGCTATGCGGTTTCAGCAAACCGTTTAAGGGAAACGGTTTGAAACCGTTTGGGAGAAAACGGTTTCAAGACCGTTTGATATGGTTGACCAAGCGTTGACCGTTTGGGAATTTTTTTCCTAATTATGTAGGCTGATAACCATCCAAATTTTAGGGATTAACTCCAAAGGAATCGAGAGTTGAAGGCCAATCAATTAGGCAATCGGATTGAATTATGTGCTGATTTTCAACCTGATTAACTTGACCTAGTTGAGAAAACGGTTTCAAGACCGTTTGAGATGGTTGACCAAGCGTTGACCGTTTGGGATTCCTGTTCATAATTATGTTTATTAATAACCCTCCAAATTTGAGGGATTAACTCCAAAGGAATCGTGAGTTGAATCCTAATCAATTAGGGAAACCTAATTGGATTAAGTGCTGATTTTCAATCTGATTTAATTGAACTTTTTGGGCAAACGGTCTCAAGACCGTTTGAGTGCGTTGACCAAGCGTTGAACGTTTGGGATTACTGTTCCTAATGATGTGGTCTAATGACTCACCGAATTTGAGGGATTAACTCCCAAGGAATCATGAGTTGAAGGCTATTCAATTAGGCAAACCCTAATTGAAAACAGTGCTGAAATTCCAATGAGTTAAGTTGAGATTTTGGGTTGATTAGCTCAAACGGTTTCAAGACCGTTTGGAGGTCTGGGGTTAAGTATAGTTGACCAATTGAAGGTCCAAAGGTACTAATCATATTGCAATGTAGTGCTGATCTGTTGATCAACTCGATAGACCAATCCATGATGATTTTTCACTAGAATCCAAAGGTTGGATGGGCCAAACGGTCTCAAGACCGTTTGGAGCTCATCCAAACGGTCTCAAGACCGTTTGGTGGTCACCCAAGACCGTTTGGAGGTCTAGGGTTGAGTATGGTTAGGTGTTTGAAGGTCTAAAGGTACCAAGCTGTTATACAATGCAATGCTGATTTGGTGATCAATCCAATGATCCAAACCTTAATTGGATGGCTTGGATTTGAGTGATATGATGGGAAAACGGTCTCAAGACCGTTTGGAGGTCATCCAAACGACCTCAAGACCTTTTGGGGTCAGGTCATACCCAATTTGGATAATGGTTCAATAGTTTCAAAGTAACCAATCTTGCATTGATGAGTGTTGTTGGATCTTCAATTCCAAACCCTAATTCAATTGAATCAAGCCCTAATTGATGACCAATTGAGGGTCAATTGAGGGTCAAATTAGTTGAAGGTTGACCTATTAAACTCAATTGAAGTATGGGCATAGATCCAATTGATGATTGGTTCCATGAATTCAATGGTTGAAGGTCCAATACAATCAATTGAAACACAATTAGTAGCATGATTGATGATCAACTTCAAAGCTCTAATTGGTGTTTATAAACCCTAATCCCATTGAGATCAGACCATAATTGAAGTCCCAATTGAGGGGTGATCCATGATAAAAATGATGATTGAGTTGATGATCCAATTGGTTGAAGTTCCATTGATTAGAATTGAGTGTGGTTCAATTTGGTTCATTCAATTGGATACCTCATGTTATTAAAGGTCTAATTGATCAAACCTTTTTGCAAACCTAATGTGATTAGGTGGGAGATACCTTTAATGGTACTAGTCATTAATGCATAACAAATGCATGGACCCAATACATGATGTAAACCCTAATTGAGGCTGATTCAATGTATAACCTTAATAAGAGGTTGTCTACATGTGAAATCACTAATTAGGATGTTAGTAAACCCTAGTTGAGGGTGTATCCTTGTGAAACCCTAGTGGAGGGTGTATCATTGTGAACCCTGGTTGAGGGTGTAACCTTGTGAAACCATAGTGGAGGGTGTATCATTGTGAACCCTGGTTGAGGGTGTATCCTTGTGAAACCCTAGTTGAGGGTGTATCATTGCGATTGTTTATAGGCAACTTTATAATAAAGTTATGCCTTAAACTAAGATAAGTCCATATCATGTGAGATAGCTGGACAATTCTAATGTGTGGCCTATGCATTATATGCTAAGGGTGAGTATTCTGTGATGGAATGTATTAAGAGGGGAAATACCTTAATACAAGATAAAGTTGGTTAACTCAAGAGGGTCTGAATTAATGAGAAATGGGAAACCCTAACCCTGGTAAGGGAATAGTGGTGTTACCCTTGAATAATGATGTTATATATTGTTTTGCATGGTGCTGATATGAAATTTATGTATTATCATCTGTACTAACCATGAAGGTATGATGTGATGATGAACATAGCCAGGTATGAGCTATGACATTTTATGTATTGACATTGTTTATTGGGCCTTATGTGCCATGCTATACCTTATTGCCTAGTATGACGTAATAAGAGAAGTAATGGGCCTTAAGTGCCATGAGAAGATGTTTATGTAATAAGCATCATATTTACCTTGGTCAGGTGACCTGAAGGTGATAATTACCTGAAAAAGTGGTAATAATGCTCAATGATGAGCTAAGGGTTTGAATACCCAGAACCATATGATTATGGCATTGAGTTGCAAAGGAATGAAAATTCCCAGTATTGAAATGAGGGACTGAGATCCCCATGTGTTATAAAGATTGAGAAGTGATTAATGGAAATAGTACATGTTTTCTTTATAGCATTTGTCTTATTAAGTTATGTTTAGAAACTTGGCTGATGCTAAAAGAATATGATAATGTACTTAATTAATCAAGTGATACCATATAATGTAGTTGCCCTGATCACAGATCCATCTGCGTCAGAATTAGCTGAATGGTGAAACGAGTTTACTCGGAACGCATATTTTTGAATATGTGGGGGTAATTGGGCAATTATATCCTTATGCCCCATATGCATTGCTACGGGCTATGTCCTATGAACGGGATTGGTTACGGACCATACCCCAATAAGAGCATGGCTACGGGCCATGACTCCACAAAATAATACCGGGCATTGGCTACGGGCCATATCCTGAAGAGAGTATATGCTATGGGCTATAACTCTAATAGCGATGTTGCCAGTATACCCTGGAAAGCTATCTAGCAGAGACACAAGATGTCCTGCATGTTATCTCGTACTGACTGAGATAGTTGAGGTCATGGGAATCCGGCTCTTCCATTGACCTATGTGTGGTACCGATGCTTTACGTAACCATGGTCGGTTGGAGTATGAGCGGTATACCTCATCTCCTCAGGGCATAAGTATGATTGTAAAACGTAATCAGCCGTGTAGCATATTTGCTTAGGGTTGAATTGCGAGAATCAATGGTTGATGATACATGGTCTATTATATCATAGTTGGATAAATGATATACATGTTCTTCATATTCCTTCTTAAATGAATGACTTGCTGCTTAATCAAGTTATAATTGAAATGATTGCATAGAGAATACTGCTCTGCATATCTTATTCAATGACTTACCTACTGTTGAGTAAATATAATTCTACTGCACAATGTTATTCTATTATCGGCAATAACAATGTTTCTGGCGGAGAGTTATATCTCTCGCTGGGACAATTTTTATAATTGTCTCACCCCCGTGGGATTAAATTTTTAGGTAACCGCCGACAAAAAGGCAAGGAACCTATTACAGAGGAAGAGCAGCAGCAGTAGTAGCAGGGACATCAGTAAATCCCAGGTGGGGATATGAGCTGTCAAGTTGTATATAGAAAGTCCTATGAGTCGTCTCTGTACTCTCGGGTCCTAGGAGTAATGTTTTGATGGATCGATCTGAGATTTTGACTTTAAGCCTCGAGGGATTTATACTACCTGTGTACAGTTAAGACAGAGTAGTTGATGTTTGTATTCCTCGAGAAGTAATAGTACATGAGATGTATATATGAACCAGGATGTAAGGTTTTACTTTGGTTCTGAATGAAAGAGTTTTCCTGTGAATGGATCTCTTTGCAAATGGTTTTAATTTTCACTGATTTTTGCTAATCCGCTGCAAATGATTTGCTTCCGCATGTTTTATTATTGTTAATGACACTTGTTATCTTAAATGATGGCGGGTGTCGTGGCAATTTAGTGGTATCAGAGCTCTAGGTTCGCTGAGTCTACAGAGACATAGGATTACGGTAGTTGAGTCTGTTCTAAGTGTCTTCCAGTTTATCTGATAGTGTCTTCTGCTCAATAGGAGAAGAAGAACTAAAGATGTCTGGATCACACGATGAACACGCTGCTGAGAGCAGTGTAGCTGCACCGGGAAGAGGTGCAAGAGACCAGGACAGGGAGGAACCTGTACCTGATCAACCCCAGTTCAACCCAGCTGATATGGGGAACCCAGCCTTTCAGACTATGTTCGGGCAGTTTATGGCAGCTATGACCCACATGACGGATAGAATGCCAGTACCTGCACCCAGGGTACCACCCCATGATGAAAGACATGGTGCCGGCAAGACCTTTGAAAGGCTGAAGAGGGTAGGAGCATTAGAGTATGCTGGTACAGCTTATCCAGCAGATGCTGACCTATGGTTGACTGAATTAGAGAAAGCCTTCAGAATCCTCATGATACCTGATGATGAGAGGGTTAGGCATGCTGTATATCTCCTGAAAGGGAGTGCTGGACACTGGTGGATCATTGAGGAGGGTAAAAGACCTGGAGTTGTGATTGGATGGGATGAATTCAGGCGTGAATTTGTCACTAGATACTTTCCTAAGACATTTCTAGATGAGAAGATATCCCAGTTTGAGAGAATTAAATAAGGACCTATGAACATTAGTGAGTATGAGGCTAGGTTCATGGAGTTGTTGCGGTTTTGTCCGCACATGGCATCCAATGATGAGGAAAGAATTCGGCAATTCGAGAAGGGGTTGAACGCTGAATTAACCACTCCGGTGTCTGCTCTGGAGAACCGGGAGAGGTTTGCAACTTTTGTGGAGTCTGTAAGACGCATAGAGAGATCTAAAGTTGAGAAGCGACAAACTAAGGGTAAGAAGGAATACCCACAGTTTCAAGGGCATAGTGCTGGGAGTTTCAAGAAAACAAGGTATTCTGTGCCTACACCACCAAAGGAAGCTCACAATTCAGCTTCTATGTCAGTAACTGGACCCCCTAGACCACACCTACAGAATAGAACTTGTCATCGATGTGGACTAGTAGGTCATCTGGCAAGGGATTTCCCAACGGGGAATGCTGTGGTGAATCAACCCCCGAGACAAAGTCAGCAAGGTTCTTAGAGAAAGCAGTTTTCTAGTGGTACCCAAGGACGTGGACAAGCATCCCAGGTGGGATCTTCTACGTCCAATAATAGAGCACATGGCCAACAGTAGGCAACGGCTAGGCTCTATGCTATGAACCAGTCTGAAGCAGTAGTCAACCCTCGGGTTGTGACAGGTCAGATGGAATTACTTTAATTATGATATGTCTTTATCCTGCTTCGTATTTGTGTTAATAGATCCGGGAGTTGAGGAGGAAATATCCTACTCTTTTCTCTTAATGTTTTGTTGATGATTTCGAGGACGAAATCCTTATAAGGGGTGGATAATTTGTAACATCCCTGACCCGGGTTATGTTCTAACCCCAGGAGTTTTGCTTAACAAAGTTGATTATATGATTGTACTTATCCTGTGAAAAGTAATTAGGGCTCATGAGGAACTTATGTTTCAATTTTGGTCCTGTTTGAACAATGTTAAAGCAATGATTGCTTGTTTTGGACTAAAGTGCAAATTACCCAAGTTGAGGGGTTAACTTGAAAATTGCATATGATAAGATGTTCCTCTGATGTTGAGACATCATAAGGATGAATATGATGTAGTAGTATGGTTTCCACAAGCCTGGACACCAAGATAGAGCTTGTTGGACAATGTTGTGCATTAAAACCTAGTTTTGGAGTAAAGTGCAATTTACCCAAAATCTAGGGTTCAATATGCAAATTACCACTTCAACAAGGTCCCTAATGTTTCTTGGCATCATTTAGAGCAAATAAAATGAGATGGGTGCTTCATTTGAATTAAGTTGGAGGAGAGAGAATCTTGATATTAAAATAATCAAGATTAATGCCTAATTGAAACCCTAATTTGATTTAGGGCAAAAATGAATAAAAATAATTGAAGGGCTTTTAACCAAAATGTTTTGGGTTGATTTTGAATAAGGATGGACGTTCCTTTTCCAAGATAAGGAACGAAAATATCCTAAGTAGGTGAAATTCCACTCACCATTATTATAAGGAAAAGAAAACCCACTCACATATGGATATTAATATAATAAGCATTAAGGTGCTTAATTTGATTTTCTTTAAATCATGGATAATGGAGAGGAATAAGAGGCAATTAAGATAGCCTCGTCCTTAAGGATTTTGAGGAGAATTTGAGGGGGAAGAGGCGGCACCAATTTTGGAATTAAATGCATTTTAATAATGCATTTTCTCTTTCATTGAATTTTTATAAAAAGGCCTTTTCCTAGCCAAATGAAAGGCTATTTCGACCCCACTTCTTCTCTTAGCTTGGAAACCGACCAAGGAAGCCAGGGAGGACCAGGAGGACGAACCCCAACCTGTGGGTAAGCTCTTGACCTTCGTTCTCCTTGATTTCATGGTGGAAATCAAAAATAAATTATGGATTCCTTCTTATTTCGATCTCCTCTTCAACCCTAGCCAACTTTTGCAATCAAAAGCTTGAGGACGAGCCTAGGGGGAGTTGCAAGAGCTTCATCCACCATTAATGGCGTGAGCTTGGAGCTTTGGAGCTCAATTGGAGGCGGATTTTATAACTTAAACCCTTAAACATTGCTATTGCATCAATTCTCTATGCTTTGTTGATTGATTTCTTCAATTTGATGCACTCTTGTTTGTTGCTGCAATTTCCATCAAGAACGGTTGCTGTTATTGGTTGTTTGAAGGAAGGGGATGATGAAATCATCCTAGATACTTATCCAAAGAAAATTACCAAGTAAAACCGTTTTGATAGCCACTCCAAATCGTTTTAATTTGATTGACTATGCGGTTTCAGCAAACCGTTTAAGGGAAAACGGTTTGAAACCGTTTGGGAGAAAACGGTTTCAAGACCGTTTGAGATGGTTGACCAAGCGTTGAACGTTTGGGAATGTTGTTCCTAATTATGTAGTCTGATAACCCTCCAAATTTGAGGGATTAACTCCAAAGGAATCGAGGGTTGAAGGCCAAGACCACACCTACAGAATAGAACTTGTCATCGATGTGGACTAGTAGGTCATCTGGCAAGGGATTGCCCAACGGGGAATGCTGTGGTGAATCAACCCCCGAGACAAAGTCAGCAAGGTTCTTAGAGAAAGCAGTTTTCTAGTGGTACCCAAGGACGTGGACAAGCATCCCAGGTGGGATCTTCTGCGTCCAATAATAGAGCACATGGCCAACAGTAGGCAACGACTAGGCTCTATGCTATGAACCAGTCTGAAGCAGTAGTCAACTCTTTGGTTGTGACAGGTCAGATGGAATTACTTTAATTCTGATATGTCTTTATCCTGCTTCGTATTTGTGTTAATAGATCCGGGAGTTGAGGAGGAAATATCCTACTCTTTTCTCTTAATGTTTTGTTGACGATTTCGGGGACGAAATCCTTATAAGGGGTGGATAATTTGTAACATCCCTGACCTGGGTTATGTTCTAACCCCAGGAGTTTTGCTTAACAAAGTTGATTATATGCTTGTACTTATCCTGTGAAAAGTAATTAGGGCTCATGAGGAACTTATGTTTCAATTTTGGTCCTGTTTGAACAATGTTAAAGCAATGATTGCTTGTTTTGGACTAAAGTGCAAATTACCCAAGTTGAGGGGTTAACTTGAAAATTGCATATGATAATATGTTCCTCTGATGTTGAGACATCATAAGGATGAATATGATGTAGTAGTATGGTTTCCAAAAGCCTGGACACCAAGATAGAGCTTGTTGGACAATGTTGTGCATTAAAACCTAGTTTTGGAGTAAAGTGCAATTTACCCAAAACCTAGTGTTCAATATGCAAATTACCACTTTAACAAGGTCCCTAATGTTTCTTGGCATCATGTAGAGCAAATAAAATGAGATGGGTGCTTCATTTGAATTAAGTTGGAGGAGAGAGAATCTTGATATTAAAATAATCAAGATTAATGCCTACTTGAAACCCTAATTCGATTTAGGGAAAAAATGAATAAAAATAATTGAAGGGCTTTTAACCAAAATATTTTGGGTTGATTTTGAATAAGGATGGACGTTCCTTTTCCAAGATAAGGAACGAAAATATCCTAAGTAGGTGAAATTCCACTCACCATTATTATAAGGAAAAGAAAACCCACTCACATATGGATATTAATATAATAAGCATTAAGGTGCTTAATTTGATTTTCTTTAAATCATGGATAATGGAGAGGAATAAGAGGCAATGAAGATAGCCTCGTCCTTAAGGATTTTGAGGAGAATTTGAGGGGGAAGAGGCGGCACCAATTTTGGAATTAAATGCATTTTAATAATGCATTTTCTCTTTCATTGAATTTTTATAAAAAGGCCTTTTCCTAGCCAAATGAAAGGCTATTTCGACCCCACTTCTTCTCTTAGCTTGGAAACCGACCAAGGAAGCTAGGGAGGACCAGGAGGACGAACCCCAACCTGTGGGTAAGCTCTTGACCTTCGTTCTCCTTGATTTCATGGTGGAAATCAAAAATAAATTATGGATTCCTTCTTATTTCGATCTCCTCTTCAACCCTAGCCAACTTTTGCAATCAAAAGCTTGAGGACGAGCCTAGGGGGAGTTTCAAGAGCTTCATCCACCATTAATGGCATGATCTTGGAGCTTTGGAGCTCAATTGGAGGCGGGTTTTATAACTTAAACCCTTAAACATTGCTATTGCATCAATTCTCTATGCTTTGTTGATTGATTTCTTCAATTTGATGCACTCTTGTTTCTTGCTGCAATTTCCATCAAGAACGGTTGCTGTTCTTGGTTGTTCGAAGGAAGGGGATGATGACATCATACTAGATGCTTATCCAAAGAAAATTACCAAGCAAAACCGTTTTGATAGCTACTCCAAATCGTTTTAGATTGTTTGGCTATGCGGTTTCAGCAAACCGTTTAAGGGCAAACGGTTTGAAACCGTTTGGGGGAAAACGGTTTCAAGACCGTTTGAGATAGTTGACCAAGCATTGACCGTTTGGGAATTTTGTTCCTAATTATGTAGGATGATAACCCTCCAAATTTGAGGGATTAACTCCAAAGGAATCGAGAGTTGAAGGCCAATCAATTAGGCAATCGGATTGAATTATGTGCTGATTTTCAACCTGATTAACTTGACCTGGTTGAGAAAACGGTTTCAAGACCGTTTGAGATGGTTGACCAAGCATTGACCGTTTGGGATTCCTGTTCATAATTATGTTTATTAATAACCCTCCATTTTAGGGATTAACTCCAAAGGAATCGTGAGTTGAAGCCTACTCAATTAGGGACACCTAATTGGATTAAGTGCTGATTTTCAATCTGATTTAATTGAACTTTTTGGGAAAACGGTCTCAAGACCGTTTGAGTGCGTTGACCAAGTGTTGACCGTTTGGGATTACTGTTCCTAATGATGTGGTTTAATGACTCACCGAATTTGAGGGATTAACTCCCAAGGAATCATGAGTTGAAGGCTATTCAATTAGGCAAACCCTAATTGAAAACAATGCTGAAATTCCAATGAGTTAAGTTGAGATTTTGGGTTGATTAGCCCAAACTGTTTCAAGACCGTTTGGGGATCACCCAAACGGTCTCAAGAACGTTTGGGGATCACCCCAAGACCTTTTGGAGGTCTGGGGTCAAGTATAATTGACCAATTGAAGGTCCAAAGGTACTAATCATATTGCAATGTAGTGCTGATCTGTTGATCAACTCGATAGACCAATGCATGATGATTTTTCACTAGAATCCAAAGGTTGGATGGGCCAAACGGTCTCAAGACCGTTTGGAGCTCATACAAACGGTCTCAAGACCGTTTGGTGGTCACCCAAGACCGTTTGGAGGTCTAGGGTTGAGTATGGTTAGGTGTTTGAAGGTCTAAAGGTACCAAGCTGTTATACAATGCAATGCTGATTTGGTGATCAATCCAATGATCCAAACCTTAATTGGATGGCTTGGATTTGAGTGATATGATGGGAAAACGGTCTCAAGACCGTTTGGAGGTCATCCAAACGACCTCAAGACTGTTTGGGGTCAGGTCATACCCAATTTGGATAATGGTTCAATAGTTTCAAAGTAACCAATCTTGCATTGATGAGTGTTGTTGGATCTTCAATTCCAAGCCCTAATTCAATTGAATCAAGCCCTAATTGATGACCAATTGAGGGTCAATTTAGGGTCAAATTAGTTGAAGGTTGACCTATTAAACTCAATTGAAGTATGAGCATAGGTCCAATTGATGATTGGTTCCATGAATTCAATGGTTGAAGGTCCAATACAATCAATTGAAACACAATTAGTAGCATGATTGATGATCAACTTCAAAGCTCTAATTGGTGTTTATAAACCCTAATCCCATTGAGATCAGACCATAATTGAAGTCACAATTGAGGGGTGATCCATGATTCAAATGATGATTGAGTTGATGATCCAATTGGTTGAAGTTCCATTGATTAGAATTGAGTGTGGTTCAATTTGGTTAATTCAATTGGATACCTCATGTTATTGAAGGTCTAATTGATCAAACCTTTTTGAAAACCTAATGTGATTAGGTGGGAGATACCTTTAATGGTACTAGTCATTAATGCATAACAAATGCATGAACCCAATACATGATGTAAACCCTAATTGAGGCTGATTCAATGTATAACCTTAATAAGAGGTTGTCTACATGTGAAATCACTAATTAGGATGTTAGTAAACCCTAGTTGAGGGTGTATCCTTGTGAAACCCTAGTGGAGGGTGTATCATTGTGAACCCTGGTTGAGGGTGTAACCTTGTGAAACCCTAGTGGAGGGTGTATCATTGTGAACCCTGGTTGAGGGTGTATCCTTGTGAAACCCTAGTTGAGGGTGTATCATTGCGATTGTTTATAGGCAACTTTATAATAAAGTTATGCCTTAAACTAAGATAAGTCCATATCATGTGAGATAGCTGGACAATTCTAATGTGTGGCCTATGCATTATATGCTAAGGGTGAGTATTCTGTGATGGAATGTATTAAGAGGGGAAATACCTTAATACAAGATAAAGTTGGTTAACTCAAGAGGGTCTGAATTAATGAGAAATGGGAAACCCTAACCCTGGTAAGGGAATAGTGGTGTTACCCTTGAATAATGATGTTATATATTGTTTTGCATGGTGCTGATATGAAATTGATGTATTATCATCTGTACTAACCATGCAGGTATGATGTGATGATGAACATAGCCAGGTATGAGCTATGACATTTTATGTATTGACATTGTTTATTGGGCCTTATGTGCCATGCTATACCTTATTGCCTAGTATGAGGTAATAAGAGAAGTAATGGGCCTTAAGTGCCATGAGAAGCTATTTATGTAATAAGCATCATATTTACCTTGGTCAGGTGACCTGAAGGTGATAATTACCTGAAAAAATGGTAATAATGCTCAATGATGAGCTAAGGGTTTGAATACCCAGAACCATATGATTATGGCATTGAGTTGCAAAGGAATGAAAATTCCCAATATTGAAATGAGGGACTGAGATCCCCATGTCTTATAAAGACTGAGAAGTGATTAATGGAAATAGTACATGTTTTCTTTATAGCATTTGTCTTATTAAGTTATGTTTGGAAACTTGGCTGATGCTAAAAGAATATGATAATGTACTTAATTAATCAAGTGATACCATATAATGTAGTTGCCCTGATCACAGATCCATCAACGTCAGAATTAGCTGAATGGTGAAACGAGTTTACTCAGAACGCATATTTTTGAATATGTGGGGGTAATTGGGCAATTATATCCTTATGCCCCATAGGCATTGCTATGGGCTATGTCCTATGAACGGGATTGGTTACGGACCATACCCCAATAAGAGCATGGCTACGGGCCATGACTCCACAAAATAATACCGGGCATTGGCTACGGGTCATATCCTGAAGAGAGTATATGCTATGGGCTATAACTCTAATAGCAATGTTGCCAGTATACTCTGGAAAGCTATCTAGCAGAGACACAAGATGTCCTGCATGTTATCTCGTACTGACCGAGATAGTTGAGGTCATGGGAATCCGGCTCTTCCATTGGCCTATGTGTGGTACCGATGCTTTACGTAACCGTGGTCGGTTGGAGTATGAGCGGTATACCTCATCTCCTCAGGGCATAAGTATGATTGTAAAACGTAATCAGCCGTGTAGCATATTTGCTTAGGGTTGAATTGCGAGAATCAATGGTTGATGATACATGGTCTATTATATCATAGTTGGATAAATGATATACATGTTCTTCATATTCCTTCTTAAATGAATGACTTGCTGCTTAATCAAGTTATAATTGAAATGATTGCATAGAGAATACTGCTCTTCATATCTTATTCAATGACTTACCTGCTGTTGAGTAAATATAATTCTACTGCATAGTGTTATTCTATTATCGGCAATAACAATGTTTCTGGCGGAGAGTTATATCTCTCACTGGGACAATTTTTATAATTGTCTCACCCCCGTGGGATTAAATTTTTAGGTAACCACCGATGAAAAGGCAAGGAACCTATTACAGAGGAAGAGCAGCAGCATCAGTAGCAGGGACAGCAGTAAATCCCAGGTGGGGATATGAGCTATCAAGTTGTATATAGAAAGTCCTATGAGTCGTCTCTGTACTCTCGGGTCCTAGGAGTAATGTTTTGATGGATCGATATGAGATTTTGGCTTTAAGCCTCGAGGGTTTTATACTACCTGTGTACAGTTAAGACAGAGTAGTTGATGTTTGTATTCCTCGAGAAGTAATAGTACATGAGATGTATATATGAACCAGGATGTAAGGTTTTACTTTGGTTCTGAATGAAAGAGTTTTCCTGTGCATGGATCTCTTTGCAAATGGTTTTAATTTTTACTGATTTTTGCTAATCCGCTGCAACTGATTTGCTTCCGCATGTTTTATTATTGTTAATGACACTTGTTATCTTAAATGATGGCGGGTGTCGTGACACATACCATTAGTCTTGGATCTCTGAAGGCAGAAGCTAGAGGAGAGAGAAGATTGAACTCCCTCTTCTTTAAAGGAAGGAGACACCTCCGCATCACCCACTCTAGATCTAGATTTGAAGAAGTATAGTGGTGTATCACCATCTTCTCTCTCTATCTAGATATACCATCTTCATCATGTTGTACTCCCCCCCCTCTTCGTGGTGGTTGATGTATCTATCATTTTGCAATGTCGTTATGATGCATGTAAACATGTGTGGCTAAACATCTAACTTGGGTTGGGAGTAGCCACTAAGGCTCTCCCAACATGTATATTCTTTCTCCACTTTGAATATATATATATATATATATATATATATATATATATATATATATATATATATATATGTATATGTATATATATATGCGCTCCTATCAAGACTATCTTTGTATGCTTATTTTTAATGCTTCACTTGTATGCTTAGCTACCATCTTGTGATGTTTGATTGTTGGTACTTGGAAAGAGTAATACCATCCTTATCTAGTGTTATGGAGTAGTATGAATGTGGTTTGTTTTATGGGTGTTGGGTCGTTATCTCAAGAGAGAGGCCACCTTAGAGCCTAGATATATCCTTATCTCGAGAGAGGAGGGAATAGATGTTTTGATGACCGCTTGTAATCTTAATAGGGGTATACGAAGGGGTGTGAGTTTTACATGTTGGTGAGAGTCCTTAGTAGGTGAAACCCGATCCAAGTTTCCTTCCATATCTTTGTTTCCTACCACTCATAATCATTTTTCTCTTGTTATTATTTTCTTCCATTTAACTTTTTTTGTTTTTACTGGAGTACCATCATTCTTAGGGAACAATCTTTTTAACCCATATGTTCGTTCAGAGTGTATGAGTGTGAGACCTTGCATGTTTAACACTTTCTGACTTTGTCCCTATGGTTCAACCTCGAATACTACATCGGGCCCCATATAATAGTAGCGGGGGCTTGAGTGTCGGGTTATAATCTTAAAAGTCTGACTACTCTAGATCCGCTCTATTTTGGATGTGCGATTTATGCCGGTTAATATCTATCCACTATCCTACTCCTAAGTGTGAGATCTTAGTAGCTTTTTTGGATACATGTAGTGACATTGGCTTAAATCTACTTAAAGGGTAAATGGGAGGTGATATGAGGTGTAAAAACCCTCATCTACACCTTCCATTACTACCCTTGACCCCCAATTGTCCTAAGTAATTCCATCCTAGAAACCTAAAATTGTGGGATCTTAGTTTAATTCCACCTAAACCCTAATCAAATGAGCCTCATAAGGTTGGATAAGGGGTAATAGGGACTAGTTCCCCTATACACACCCTATTCCGTCCATGGACAATTAGTATTTTAGGGTATTCTCTAACATATAATTTGATCATTTGGTTTTATGATCTAAATGAATAAGTAATGTTTGCATGTTATGACCCCTAACCTAGGTGATAATCACATTAGCCCAAATGGCCTGCACTTTCGTCATTTGATCAAAACCCTAATTGCTCTCTTTTTCAACTAATGTTAGTTTAGTTACCTTCTTAACTTACTTAATTAGTCACTTGCTTATTCATGGTAACTAGATTTTGTTAGAGTAGTTAGTGTTCATTGTGTTTGTTTTTTCTTTCCTTAGATAGTCATTTGCTAGTTTAGTCCTTGCTTGCCTTTCTTGGTTAATTGCTAGTGTAGTGTTTTCCTACCTAGTCCAGCTAGTTGTCCTATCGAGTTTGATGGGATAGAACTGCTTTGTTAGTTTATTGCTAGTGTTAACTTGTTCTTGTATAATTGAGAGCATGGAATGTATACCTTTATTAATAAGTTTAATATATTCATCCTTACTGCCTTTGGATTCTAAGTCTTTATAGAACAACAAACTAGTTTCTAAAAGAAGAACAAAAGTGTAGCTAAATAAATGAATAAGTCATACAAAGGTAGACTATATTCAGGAAGGAAAAACTTGATTGAAAGAGAAACTATGTTTCACCCATGCATGAGCCATTTGATTTAAAATGAAGGATATGTAATGTATTAAACATGAGGTGATACTTGTAGAGAGATTATTGATTTAGAATTTCAACTTCACATTAGTAGAAGGATAAAAGGAAATATATGCAACATGGTATACATGATCATACACATAAAAGAAGCAACATGATCATAAGAGAAAACTAGAAGTTAAAGATGACATGTGGAATAGTAGTATATGGTAAGGGGATTATGGAAAGTAAAGAAGGGTTTGAAAACATAATAGAGTAATATAGATTATAAAAGAAAGAGGTTGCGAGATTCAAGAAAGTGCTAGTTAGTCAAGTATCCTTGTTGATAATTAATTAAACCTACATATGATAAATGTATTATTGAATGTTTGAAGATTAGAATTCTAAGTCTCAAAATCATCTTCTCTTTCATATCTTCCTTAATTAGAGCAATGTGGAAATGAAGTGATAAGAAAATGAATCATATATGATGCATAACCACCATGGTAGAGGCATCTAGTGAATGTAATAATGACACATAATATGATGATGAAACCCTAGCAGGGTAATTGAGAATGTAATCTATCTGAATGGCCAAGTAAGAGAAAGGAAATTCAATCTATAAGATAAAGAAGACTTTAGTAAAACTTGTGAGATCCAAAGTTTCAATTTCAAATTAAGGGAGCAAAGTCACATCACAATAACGTCATGCTACTGATAAGGACCAAACCCTACGATGTTTAGAGTTGTAGTAGTTCAAGGGATGTCACTAGTGATTTGACCTTGAATACTAGCATCTCTATAAAACAAGATCATGAGATTTTCACTATGAGAAGTAAACTAGCACTGATAGTAATCCAGGGTTTAAAGATAGCTAATCTGAAAGGTAGATAAACAATATGGATATGATTCAGAGCAAAAAGTAAGATATAAATTTGAAATGTAACAAGTGTGTTTTGAACAAAAGGAGAAATACAATATGAGTGAAGTGCAATATGAGATAAATTCTTGCAGTGATAGCAAGAATGATGAATAATCTATTTGTACCTTGTATGTTTCAATTCTAGGAATGTTTAATCTACATGATTAAAATGAGAAGGATAAATAGCAAAAAGTAAGTAGTAGTGAATTAGGAGAGAGATAAGAGAAAACAATGGCTTTTAGTAATATGTGAATTTGTTTTTAGAAGTATAATTTGTTGAAGGTATATTAAGGGATGCAAATTGGTTCTACGTATGATTTCAGTGTACATGTGCAAGCAATATGTTCATTAAAGGTGTCTGATAGTTGTAGTCATTCATATTAATAATCCATCTTTATATTGTACAATTGTGGTATGGTGATATGGGTTGGATAATGATGGAACAAATGAAGGGTTACCCTGAATAAGGTAGTCTTACCTATTCACTCATATGAATAGAAGGGATGCTAACCATATTGTATTGATATGTAACCCTAATGAGGTATAGCTTGTTATACCTAGCTTTAATATAACCAAGTGATGGTAATTGGGAATGAATAGTCCTTGAATGACTAATACAATCATGGAGTACTCTGCTACTATTGTTGAAACCCTAGTATGCTATAACATGATGGTTACACCTTGAATTATGTGTGGGTTCATACTTGAGAATAATATGGAATGTGATGGTAATGCTTCACCTTATGCATCCATGATGCAATGGGGATGTCGTGAGTAGTATTGTACAATTGATGTTGAATCTAGTCTTCCAACTCAAGGCTATTTTGCTATTTGAGTAGCACAATAGTAAAATTCAAAAGAACATGGTGAACTCTCTTTTGTGACTTAGAGGCAATACATAACAATAGTACATATTGAGCCGTATGAATTGAGACAGTCAGATCAGACTATCAATGTTGAGGTAACACCTCAAGAGTATAAAAAAATATTGAAATGGTTGTTTCTCTCTCTGCTATGATTGATTGTGACATAGAGAATTTGTTTGTTGTCATTGAGAACTATTTCAAATATGTTGTGATTAGAAAAGAAATGAAGTACTTAATGTTGAAAATTGCATTCAAGTATGAAATACAAGAATATAATGACATGTAATATTTCAAAAGTTTAAAATAAACTTTGAATATACTTTGTTTGCATATTTATGTTTCAGGGATGAAACTTTAAGGGGGTGAGAATTGAAATAACCACATTTTTGCTTAATTGGTAAACTAGGGTTTACCTGAATGATTACGTGCTTGATTAGATTGAATATAATTTAGACTTGATTAATGATAGTAGATTAGTTATGATGTTCAAACCTAAGAAGAAACTCTAACTATGATTTTAGTTTGAAGAATTAGGGTTTGAGAAATGTAAACCCTAATCGGAAAAAATTCGGGTTTTTTTTAAAGAAGTCAGGAGGCAATCTTATTCATCCCGCCCTCCTCATGCGAGCCAATTCAAATAACTTACAATCACTAATTAAGCAATCAACAGGAAACATGGTAGTACTACTACCATTACATAAATCAAGACCTACTAGCTGTTGAACCTCACTAGCAGGAGTCACATACATTGTGTATGCAAGATTGTTTTTTAGGCTAATTTTAGCCAACTTGTCTGCTACTTTATTCATCTCCCTGGGCACATGTTCCATGGTCCAGTTATGCTTCAATAATCTTTGGATAGTAGGTCTTGATAGTACATGAATATGGAATTTGATCAGGATAGCATTGTGGTAAATGATTTTTCATATTTTCTACAAATTTTTATTTAATTGAATTTTAAATATGATATGGATAACTCAATCATGCATATTGGAGAAACATTTCAGAATATTTGAGTGTTCTTTGAATGTGGTTCTCGGTCGAACTATACTTCGACCAAAATGTTGATAGAGTGTTTTTCAATAGTGTAGTGTTTTATTTTTATTTATTTATTAGTAACTCCAAATAATCTAAAATTTTAAATGGAGATCTGAAACTCAATCCTAAATAACATTTAAAATTTTCATAATTTTTGGATGGGTTTAGACCTTATCAATAGACTAATTACAGTAATACTTTTATGATAGAAAATTCATTTGAAATAAGAGAAAGTATAGTGAGGGATCAATGTGCAATTGACCCAAGCAGCTCAATTGATCTATATGGTAAACCTAACACACAAGGAGCTCTCATAATTTGTGACTCAATCCATAGAAATGAAATCCTAGAGAGAGAGAGGGAGAGTTAGGGTTTGAGAGGAGAAAGTGATGGAGATGTTGACCTAGGGTTTTGCGGTCCTAGGAATGATGAAATCATGTAAGTTTAGCTTCTTTGGATATAGTTTCATGGTGAATCTTCTCTCAGATGTCAAAATTCCGTCCCTCCAATGTTTGGATTCGAAATCATATCAAATCAAGTCCTTTTCTCACTCTTTCTCTCCTTATCTTCAATTCTAGGGTTTCCGAGTTGAAAGGAAGAAGAAAGTGGCGATTGCTAGGGATTTGATATGAGATCAAGATTTTCAGATATGGGATACATTTTTAAGCTATTTTACAGATTAGGGTGAGTGGGTAAAAGTATATCTCAGTCAATTGTACTCAATTAGATGGTTTTAATTTATATTCTCGATTTCTCCCAAGATGACAATAAATGAAAAGGACTGTTCTTGAATTCAGTTTATAGTATACTTCAATTCATGTTCCAACTATGATATGAAAACATTTATTGGATGACATGGATATAGATATCCATGTATCTTGAATACTACAAAATTAATAAGTTTATTGAGAATCTTTTGAAGATCTAAATTTTCAAGTTATTCGGGTGCTTGAACACATTATAGCTGAAATTCATATTTATGTTTATATGATCTTACTTATGTTCCTAGTGCATATAATTCTACATGTTTGATCTCTTTCATTGATATATGGACAAATAGAGTTTCTGATTTTCACAGTACATATCCTATGAATAGTAAGTAATCAAGGATGGAAACCCAATCTAGTATGCTTTTACAAGTATACATATCAAATTTAGTAGTAAATGGCTGATTGAAATGATTCATGTGATATTATGGGATTTTATCTGAATATTATCTTATATGCATATATGATTTGTTTATGAGATTCAGATTTTCTAACTCAAATACTTGTCATGAAATGCATATATTGTTATGCTATTGCAAGTGGAGATATGGCATGCCCTAGATAGGTATGTTATCGATGCCATGCATAAATGTGAGAAATGTTGAATGAGAATATTTATATTAGTAGACATGATATATGTTTGAATACATGAGAAGTGTTATATGTGCATGAGTAAGAAGAAACCCTAAGAAAGGGGTAAACAATATGTTAAGCATTCAATTCAGTATCATCAGTGTATTAAGAAGTTCAATTGCATGATTCTAGTGTATAAGTGCCAAGTGGACATGTATTCTATTTATTTAAGTATTTTAGTCTGTCTGCATGTATAGTATGTTGATTTATCAGTATATTATAGTATTTTGAATATATTGCTCTGCCAAGTTAAGGATGAGACACATGTCGTACTTATAAACTTTAGATAAATAGACATGGTACCATAGAGATACCAGAGTCAAGTATAAGTAAGGAAAAGATACAATGTAGTAAGAGCTTTCCAAGAATAATAAAATAATAGACTTAGGGGCCCTAAACACCGTAGATTCCCTATGAGAGGTCTATGTCGTAGGGATCAAATGACCTAACCCAGGCAGTGTCTAGTATACTGGGGTCGGATCATACTAATAGGTGGTACGGGGGACGAAGCCCTAGTGAAAGTCTCCTTAAAAATACAGTATGTAGTGTCTAACATCAACCAGAGATCCTGGTGGCACAAGAGTACAGAAAAGCCAATAGGTGGCTTGACTCTCTTCTTATGTGCTCAGGTTAGAGGAGGAGTCCAGTTTTTATGACATAATAGGTGTGTTGAGGCCAGAGAGCCATTTTCCTGTTGCAGACCAGTGATGTTGTCAGGCTTAGCAATCCCAGGGTGTCAGCTAAGTCTTGTACGGTGAGATCGTAGTTCCCTACGAGTCTTCATATGTATAGTACACTGCATATGATCAGGGCATAAGCTAAAATATGTTCATATAGGTTTAAAGAGTTTCTTATCAGTAAGAAAAGCTAAGAAAGATTCGAGTACAGTTTTACAGTAGTTGTTCTTAAGATGTAATGTTGACTATAGTGAGGATTATATTTCCATACTTGTTTATTTCTAATGATGTAGGCTTTAATGTTATTAGTAAGTTTTTGAATATCTAGTCTTTAAATTTGAAATTACTATCTTTTTTATTTCAATTATCCAAGAATGATAAATGTCTGATTCAGTACTTTAGAATTCATTATTGTTTTACTCATTCACTGAGCGAGTAGGCTCACCCCTCTACTCAAAATTTTTAGGGAAACTTTGGGGATTGAAGATATCATTGCATCAGAGTAGATCTGCCATAAGAGTTAAGTCTGAGTGTAGTTAAGTTCAGTCGGTCCCTATCACTCTAGGTCCGTGTATAGATGTGAGAGAGATGTAAATGATGTTTGTATCTTCGTTTCTTTAATAAGAGAGAATGCATTTGATTATCATGTCGTATGTACATGGAAGTGTGAGAAATAGAATGAATGTATGGATGTGTATCATTAATGTTGAGATCATATTAGAGTAATCAAGGTTTAATTCTCTTATAAAGATTGTTTATGTGATTCAATGTGAGAAAACAAAGAGTTTGAAAAAGAAGAAAAAGTTAAGGGTGATCTTTGTATTACGTTAAATCCTCAATTTATGCCCTAATCTCATGATTAATGGTAATTGTGAGATCGAGGTGTAACACTAAAGGTTTTATAAATCTAATAACACAAATAAAGTCAATAAGCTATAGAGGTCAATATGTAGATTGATGCAAGCATCTCAGAGCTAGAATCTTCTGTTTGATAAGACAGTCAAATGATTTGACTTGAGTATGAATGAATATGGAATATATGATTATAAAATATTTAGTGGGAGCATATTTATATTCCAAATAATGTTGGGAAATAACATCCTTATCCTACAATTGTTAAAATCTAGCAAGGAAAGTACCTTATTTGAATGGCTTAGGCAAAGCATCCTATGTGATAGGAATCAAGATCTATAGAGAAAGATCTAGAAGACTTCTTAACCCAAGAAAGAGAAAATACATTACCAAGATGTTGAAGGGGTTAAACATGCATGACTCAATGAGAGAGAACCTGTCCATGTTCCATAGAGTTAATCTCTTAGGAACCCAGTGTCATAGCTCTTATGAAGAGCATGAACACATGGATAGAAGCCTTATGCATTCACAATTGGATCTATCTTGAATGCAATGTTATGTACTTATCCCATTATCTTGAATGTATTGTACATGACGATAGGATATCCCGTTATCTCATATGTATTGGATATGATGAGAGGATATATATACTTATTTAGCAATATCATATGTATTAGACATGACGAGAGAGAGAGAGAGTATCTGTCAGATCCCAAAAAAAGTCACTAGACTACAATAAAGAACATCCTTAAGTACTAGAGAAGCACTAATAGAATCAGTTCCTTGGTTATGATAATAAGGAAGAGTTGGGTGTAAAAGTTACACCGATGCAAGCTTCTAAAATGACAAATAAAATTGATGATTGCAATTTATTTTATGTTTGACCTTAAAATGAGAACTATAAGTTGGAAAAGGGTTCTAAGCTAATGACAGGTGTTTAAACCTACAGTAGAAGTCGAGTATCTCTGTGTTATGAGAACAACAAAGGATATTGTATGGTAGAAGTTCATAGAGATGAACTTGTGGAAAGTTCCAACCGTTTATGACACAGTAGAAATACTGATGACAACAATGGAGCTACTAGTTAGGCAAGGAATCTCAGAAAGAAAACTATGACACTTCCATATCACGTGAAAAAGTCATACAATGAAGAGATGTGAAACTTACAACATAACTACTTGAAGAAAATGTTGCTAACCGCTATGAAAGTTCTTACGCAGTAGAAACATGATGAACATGTTAAGATCACTTGGAATAAGATTCATAGGTGATTGGATCTAAGTGCAAGTGAGAGTCTGTTGGTATGTATGCCTAGAGAGTCAATCATATGATGATTGGAGTGTGGCATTAGATACTTGATTTGATAATGATGAAGGTAATTCTATCTATTATGTTTGTCTTGACATGAGAAGATGACACATACATAGTAGATGTCTAAAGAATGATGCTACTCAATGGCACGTGTCTTTAGGTTTAGGAACTAAACAATGAGATCATATGTATGATAAGAGTACATACATTCTTTTTATGTCCCTAGTCAAATACTATTGTGGAAGAAAAATAGACAACATTAATACATAAGACTAGAGTGTGTGTGTAAACTGATGATAGAGTGTCATTAGTCATGATATGTGATATCAAGTCAATCACACAAGTACATGCTAGAGAACAATGTATCAAACATACCCACCTTGAGAGTGATACATGATTACCATGGAATGGTAGTCAGAATCAACTCTCATAGTGATAAGTGGTGATTGTGCTTCTTAGACCTAGTCACTACATTAATTACATGTCATTCATGTACTTTGACATCATCCATCGTGATCTTGAATAAGGGTTTCCATAAAGGTGGTGCTTGGGTGCATTGTGACACATGGGGATAGAGTGTGAGTGATGTAGATGGGATTTGTCCCTCCTACATGAAATTGAAATCCAAGACCTCTTGACATGTGAGACTGCAAAATGTATGGCCATACTCATGTGACTCAATATGCATGTACATCTCATACAGTCTTCTCTAGTTCAAGGAACATGGATTGAATGTTGAGAGGATGATAATTCCATGCCTCAAGTTCAAATCTAAATATCAGAGACAAAGGAACTATACGATTATAGTAACACTAATCACAGATTGTAGGTTGAAGTTGTTCTCCAACTTTCTGAATTACTTGGTTAGAAATGATGTGTTGCTAGATGCCACTCTTTGCTTCTAATGTCATAATTTGTTATGGACATTCACTGCCAACGTAATTATGGACCTATAGGGTCATACACATAGGATACACTTAGATTAAAGGAGTATATTCATGACTGATGTTTAGATTGATTACTAAAGGTGTTTAGGTATTCAATTAAACAACTAAGGTTCAAAATTGACCGACTGGACTCCCAACTGACCGGTTCAAGTGTTGAACCAACCGGTTGGAGTGTCAGGTTAATTGGAATCAAAATTGTCTGATCAATGGATGAATTGGGGTATGAGATGACCGATTCACATAGTGAATTGATCGGTTCATAGGCCCCAACTGATGGTCCATGGGATGAACCACTTGGTTCAATGGTCAATTTGATTGGATCAAGGATTGGTGCTAATGTCATGTTGTGCATTAATTGTACATTGAATATCAATGTGATTCAGAATAGGAAACTACATGAACTGACCGGTTGGGCATGTGAACCAACCGGTTTACCATGTACATGTTCTAGAAATTTCATGAATCCATCCATTTTGACTCCCATACTGACAAGGAACCCTGACCCTAGCCTCTACTATAAATAGAGGGGTACTGGGGGCTTCTCCGAACATAAAGGGTTCTCTGACAATTGTTGTCCTCTCTAGTTGTGGTAACCAATAGAGAGCTCAAGCAAGTCCTACCTAATAAAGGGAGGTATATCAAGGGAGAGACAATTGTGGGAGAGTGTATCAACTCTAGCTGGTTGATGTTTAAGAGGGACAACTCCTTTCTGTTGGCTCTGGTAGCACAATGTGGAGTTCCCAGTGGTTCACATGGACTACTCTAGAGGCAGGAGGTCATTGTCTGCCACTAGGAGGACACCGTTAATCGCTATATGTGGTGCTATACTAGGAGGCCGGTGGAGATGATATTCGAGTGTTGCTACTAAAGAAGGAGCGAGTTGTTGCCTGAAGATGAAGCACAATGCTACTACAAGGATAATGTCACTAGACTTGCTCTAGGACCACACATAACCTTACAACCTTTCCTTCCTAGATACATTGTTTTTGACACGATCTTGCTGTTAAAGGGAATTGGGCTTTAACTTTTTGTTTTCATTGCCTTATCTATCTCGCCGATTTACTTACAAAAATTGGCTAAAATGGTGTCGTATTGCCTTAGAACCACATCTAAACCTACATTGAAAAATAATAAACCACAAATAAGTAAATTCTAACTAAACACACAAGAAATTACAAAAATTACATGAAATTCAATGCAATGCATGGAATGGCAAGAATATAAAAATCTTTGACAAATAGACAAAAATGCACGAAAGCAAACTATATGCATGCATGTATACAAATCAAGGAGAATACTAATCTAGGTAAAGGTGTTACAATAATCAATCGCCACAAAATAGGGTGGAACGTGTGAAATATGTATCAAAATGAGAAAGAGAGAAGGGTGTGTACTACCCTACCACCCCAAACTTTTGAATCGTGATGTCCTCAATAGAAAAAGTCTAGGAGTGATAGGGTAGAAGTCACTATTTTTGTGGCAGCTTTGGTGGTGGCCCCCATGTGGTGGAGGATACTTGTAGTAATGTCCCCAATAGTCCTCACATGGAGACAAGTTTTGTTCCCTAATAACTGGATAGGGCTCCCTTGAAATCCTCCCCTCATTGGGGGTTTCTATGAATCTATGCATGTTATTAGTGGTACATGTGGTTTATCATATGGTGCATCTACTGGTGATTTAACCACATGGCCTCCTACATTATCTAAATACCCTCCAGTTTTGCATGTATGGTGAACATGTCATAGGCGTTCACTATGGGTTATGCACATCAAAATCGCCTTCTCTCTATCAACTACATTGGTTTCTCCTTCTCCCTTAGGTAGATCTATAGTTGGTGCCCTGAAGCCCTCTCTAGGATGATCCTTCTCCCAATGTGCAATTAGCTTCCTGAAATCTTCTATTGGTCCTACCTCACTAATAAAAACACTAATATGATATGGAAACTCTATTGTGAGGCCAAGATACCCATGGTTCATATTGTAGATAATCTTTTCATTGCACATGGAGATCATTTGGGACTGTGCAAGATAGTTTAAGTCAACATACTTGGTACTCTCTGCCTTTGTAAGACCCTTTAGATTTCAACCTAGGTCTAGAGCAATAGTAGTCCCCCTATTGTAAAAGGTTTGATCTCAGAGGGGATTATTTTCAGATGGTCAATCATCATAGCCCCTAGATTGACATATTTATCATTTGTCATCATGGTCATAAAAATTTAATCTTTTTGGGAGTAACAACTATATTATCATATTGGCCAAAGATAAAGTTGCTTAAGACTTTTTTAATGTACCTCATGACATTCCTTCTACAAATGTTTCTTGACCGATGAGGTCTTCCCACATTGTATAATAATTGAATCTCCCACCTTTATCAAATTTCCCCTCATCAAATTTCTTCATTGTTTCCTGACTTGGGACAAAAAAATTGTTGAGTTGGGAGGCCTTTAAAACATGTGTGGAATCTTGAAGCCAAAATTGTATAGCATCCTCGCCTTTATAACTAACCTTTTCTAGTGACCCAAAGAACTCATGGGTTGTCTCAACACAGGTCTCATGGACCTTAATAGTCACCTTGTACAAACTTGTTGGCCCTAGATTCATGTTGTTTACACAATGAATACCTAGGGCTTGCATAGTATACATGCAAGAATACCTCATGGGGATCACCCTCCTTGTAGTGCACTCTGGCGGAGAGGCTTCATAAAAGATTTTCTCTTCACTCCTCAGTTAAAAGTGGCCCCTCAAGTTGTTTCATCAAAACCTCACTACGAAAAATATGGTCTTTAACTACAAAAAATGTAGCGAAAACCCCAAAATTTGTAGCCAAAAGCTTTGGCTACAATTATCCTTACATTTATAATATATAGCTAATATCTGTGTAGCTAATTATTTAGGCTACATTTTTCAAACTTGTAGTTAGTTATGTCTCTGGCTACAAATTCATATGTAACCCTAATTGTAGGTAAAAATGTCCTTACACATAAAAATGTAGTTTCCATTATAGCCAAATATATGACTATAATTCAATTTGTACCTATAATATGTAGGGAGAGATGGCATTGGTTATAATTGTATTTGTAGTTCATGTATAGAAAAAATTAGCACTTGCTACACATGTAATTATATCTAGTGTGTAGTGAAAGACACCATGTACTATACATACATATGTAGTGAGAGACATTATGTATCCATTCAGTTGCTTGCCAATATAGAGGGGTTTTCAATAAGAAAGCATATGAATGTTAATCAAGATCGAGTTATGCTTACAATGTCAACAATGATACTTTTATTTATATTTGAACAATGAGTACACATGGGGAGGACATTAACCTGGCCCCTGTTTTACAATATGCATGGGAAAAAGACACATGTATACAATATGTTCTTCTAATTACATCTATCCACTGCAGACTCTATATGCCACATGATCATGCACATCTTCTTGTATCTTGATTTTTTTATATTTATTCCACCACTTGTATTATCCTTTTCTGTCCGCCTCCCTTTGTTGTAGAAGTTTCTCTATAAGCCTTTGATATTCACAAAGAATCAACAGCAACTTCAAAGCATACAACGCATCATATTGTCCTTTGAGCAAAGCACACTGAAAGATACAAAATAAGCTTCAATTCAACAATCAAATCGTTTGGTATTATGTATTAATTCAACTATAAACTATACAAAGTCATACCCCAGAGAGAACTATATATGATGGAATTTAAGTTCATCTACTCAACATTGCGTGTAAATATACCATAATGAATAGATAGAACTATGATCCTAGGGTTCCTCTGCCCTTGGAGAGACCCAAAGTGAAGTCTGAGGCTCCCTCAACCTACCCCTAGTGGCCAAAGATCATTTGAAGCAAAGATGTCCAAGAAAATCCAAAGAACAGAATCAAAGTGCTGATCCAGGACCCAACACGGTCGTGGTACCACAAAATGGCTGTGCTAGGTCACTTACAAATCAACAGAACAACCTCCAAGTTAAGCAGAGAGCAACACGGTCATGTAGAACAGAACGTTCGTGCCAGTGACAGCCACCACGGCCATGCACCACAAAACTGTCATGCTACAGTAGATCAGAACGACTGTGCAGCATTACCACGGCCAACTTCACCCAGCCCACCACGGTCGTGCTAGCCACCATGGTCGTTGCGCCCTGACACCACCACGGGCCACGGCTGTGCTGATCACCACGACCGTGGCCATTTCAGCCCAAAATCAACCAAAACCCTATTAACTTTGATGGAATAAACCCACGACCGTACCCATCCACCACGGTTGTGGTCTACCCTACATACCACGGCCGTGGTGACCTACCACAACCGCGCTACTCACAAAACCCACCTAGTTTGCTTTTGACTATTTAGATGTGTCACGCTTCCGTTCTGAAGCATAAGTGATGCCAAATCAATACTAAGTTGATATATCATGCAAATGCAACTATGATTCTTGAGACCAAAAATTCCCAGCTGCTTACAAGAAATATTAGCAAAGTTAGAGTTGTATAACTTCAAGATTCAAGAAAATGTTATTTTGAATGTGCCTACAAATAAAAGAATGACATGTATCATTTCTATATTCTGGGGACACATCTAAAACAACAAGTAGATAATTGGAATTTAGTAGCTAACGTGATATATTTAAAAAGGAAATTCATTGTCCTTTCCTCGTATCAAGTAATATGGTTGATACTGCTCATGGACATCCAATTCATGAAGAAGCAACTCTACTAAACCTAACTTGTTGAAAGAAGTTACTGCTGTATTTACTTCAGTAGGTTTCTTTATAAGGAGAGTAAATATCGGATCATGGCCTATAGTAATGAATACAAAAATAAATATAGATGTAGATTTTCATAAAAATGGAAACTCGAGAATATAATACTCAATGCAAGGTCCTCGACTCTATCCAAAGCAATGAACTATCACAATTTACAAAGTAAGGTAAGAATATAACATTCACATTGGAGTACAGTATAAACAATCATCACAAAAAACTATAGAAGACCTTTTAAGTCATGTTTCATATATATCCATAGAGTATCAACTGAGTGATTTCTGTTATTATGAATTCGGTGGCTTCTTTCCAATCAGTAGTGATATGCAATCATAACTCACAGGATTCTTTCCTATCAACAGGAGCTGAATCAAACTTCTATATTATGGATTTAATAGAAGAGGAAAATTTTAATTAGAAGTACCACACATTCACAAAACATAAATAGCAGGCTCATAGGGTGCAGACAATGAAATAGAGCCCTAGGTAGACCAGACACCAACTAATTTAATTCTATATAACTAAAGGAAAATGGCAGAACAATGCATGCTCATTGGGTTATTATGGACATAAGGTAAAAATGTTACAGAATAGGCACATCTTGCAGTATACTCTTGGATGTATCCATTCCCAATGCTTTGAGGCCAACAGTAGCCTGGTGTAAATTCAAACAAAATTTCAAATATTCTTTCATATTTACTTTCTCATGTATCTATATAATTAACAAAGACAACACTTGCATGAGAAGGTGATAATGATATAATGTAGTTACCCCAACCCTAAAAGGGGTTAAACTTCTCAAGTATGAAGGAAGAACCCTCTCATCCTTTTTGATAAGATCACTAAGTAAATTTGCAGCATTCTTTGGATGACTAGCATATTAGTTTGAACCAGGCTTTCTCTACAAATGAAATGTAAACACTAGAAGTTGAGACAATGAGACTTCAACCTTGAGGAGAACATCAACATGTCCAGGCACTTGGAAGGCTGAGTTCTTGGCTGACTCAAATGGAGACCTAGAAGCTACAAAACATGACAGATCTGGTGTATACCAAAAGTGTAGTATAAAACACTATTAGAAAGTGCATACCAAAAACTTGATGCTTGCTCTGTCCCCACTCTGTAATTCACTAATGATGATTGTATTATATTATGCATCAGGAGGAATTCTGGAGACATTTTAGTAGTTGCAATGCCTATGATGTCAAAACAAGCTGGACAATAATGTTAAGACTGTCCCAAGTTAAGAACCGTTAAAAAAATTTAAGGTTAGAGTTCAGATGGTCCACCAAACTACAAAGCATATCAAAACCTGCACGTGTTGAGAACTAATCAAATTGTGTCTTGACAATGATACATGAATTACAAGAGCAACTTTCATAAGAAACTTATGTCTTGAAATCTAATGAATGTTTCTTAATACATTAGTAATGATTTGATGTATGAAGATACCTCAGAGGTCAGAGACGAGAAACTAGTAGTAGTATTTTATTAACTTATTGTATAATATGAACAACATTTACCTATATCAACCTACTTGTGGCACACACTTTCACATGATAATTCTAGTCCACTGGACAATGATATGAAAGGCGTCAACAGGGTAACGTCAATCCTCAATGGAGGGAACATCATGCTAGGGAACGGTGTCATGCCTAACAAGTCTTCAATGAATGGCATGAGTTATAGATGCATGAGTGGTAGTGGGCCCTTTAGTGCAATTGGGATCTGATCTCTAATATCAGCAAATGCCATGACACTAAATGAGAGAATTAGAATGAATCAAATTATTCAAAACACAATTCTTAACCACTGGCAACAACAACAAGCCTTTGGAAACTGTCTAAAAAAATCCT
Organism: Alisma plantago-aquatica; assembly: GCA_963693085.1. Lineage (NCBI taxonomy): Eukaryota > Viridiplantae > Streptophyta > Magnoliopsida > Alismatales > Alismataceae > Alisma > Alisma plantago-aquatica. The sequence continues at coordinate 476,936,151 of OY856411.1, forward strand.
AGACTTGCAATACCAAACAACTTTAGAAAAGTATGTCTATGAACATAAGAATATCCCAATGATGATTATATGGTGTGAAACCCAATAATAAAGCTTCAACTGAAAGGACTACTAAATCAAAACATTTGGCAAGTATGGTATACCACAATAGTGAATTGAGCTAGAATTAACAGAGTTATATGAATTGTATAGTGATTGCATAGCTACTGTATGGGCCTTGTATGCATTACGGATAATATATGGAGGAACAAGCCCACTATTCACCTCACTAGGAAGTAGAGGAAGATCATGAGCCAGAGAACCTAAACAAAGTGAAGTTTCTAAAGACAATTCCATCCATATATTGTAGAGAATTAAAAGCTCAGGAGATTTATTTCAGTAATACATAAAGAGATATATGGCCAATGACATCCATTGAGAAACATCTTTTGAGATCTGGAGTTGTAGAAGACATTGATATGAATGTAACCAACGATGCTTCATTAAACTGGTTTGGCAGAAAATGAAAGATGGAATTCTTTTACAACCTTCCACCACATTACTGGACATTAGACAACATGAAGTCTGTGCAGTTTCATAACAAAAGAAGCACCACCTTTGCAACAATGTTCTATAAATGGTGGCTTATTAGAAACGATTTAATATATTGAACATCATAAAGACACTTGAAACTATGATTAGAACATAAATATATTTTTTAAAAAGAAACAAAAGGTGGTATGGATCCACACGAACCCAAAAAACCCATTTAATATTCTTTTAGAATTAAACTAAAACCTATTCATTCCAGTTTATTATTCCCTTCAGAAGCCAATGCGTCTAATGTATTCTACTGTTTGGTCCATTTTCCAATATATCCTATAGAAAATTTAGCAAAGAACAAAGAACATCTATGTGTATTAAGGGATTTGTTTTGTTCCTTTAGTTTGTGCTTCCTTCATGAATCCCAGAGATCTGTATATTATAAGAACCAAATTGTTTTGAAGCTAAAAGTACATTCTTACAAACTTATAGAAGTAAAATTCTAGACATTCAATGTTAGAGTCATGACGTTATCCCCCAGCTACGACAATTGTTTATCCTGTGATTTAAGAAGAGTAGTTAGAAGTGAGAAAAGCAGAAGTGACAACTATGCCATCAATGGTTCCTAGACTGCCAATTGGAAGTAATAATCATTTCGTAAATAGAGCATGCCTATATAAATGAAGGATACAAGACTATCTCAAACAAGAAGACAAAAAAGACAAGGAATTAATGGAGGATACTTAGTTGAAACCTCAAATTTGACCTACTTTCCATATATTAGGAAGAGTTTACAATGTTCATTAGAAAGCCATTGAAGGAAATTTGTAATTCTGTTGATGATGCACTTCGTAAAGGTTCCCATTTTTGTGTTCTGTCAGATCGTTGTGAGGAGCTTAAGCCAACCAAACCTACTATACAAATACATATTGTTGGCATTGTTTGTCAGCATCTGATACACAATGGTATGTGAAAGTCTACTTCAATAGTTTCAATGCTTCTCAATTTTTTAATGCTCATCAATTTTCTTACTTGATTGTAAATGACACCAGTTCAATGTCCATATTTGGCACTAGAAACCTACATGCAATGAACATGGAGCACAAGCACTGTGAATTAGGAAAGGTCTACCATTAGCATTGAACAAGAACAAAGAAATGTCTTCAAAGCTGGTGAAGTAGGAATTCTCAAAATTTTGTTCTGGAAACAACCTCGTTCCATTTCATGGCCAAGGAGAGTTCTCTAGAAATCTGATGAACATACACAAATCCGTATAGAAATTTAAGGTAAAAGTTGAGGTACAAGCCAAGAACCAAATCCCAAAATACAAATCAGTACAAAAATTTAAGGTGAACATATTTCTGGAGCCAAATGGTTGAGCTGCTTAAATGGTTGAGCCTAATATGTTGAACATATTTCTGGAGCCAAATGGTTGAGCTGCTGAAATCAAAAACATTGAAAACAATACAAAAGGTGTGCCCCATGATCTAGCTATCCTAGCATGATGATGAATCTAGCTACATTCCTACAAATAAAAATCATGACAATGATGATGGGTATTCTTAGCCTAGTAGTTAGAATGCCACATTTGATGAGCCAAAACATGTGTTTAAAATCAAGACAGATTCAAATATCCAGGAAATTGGTCTCCCAAGGAGATAGTTCATTGATTTCTATCTACCATGTAGAGGAAGGAGATATTGAGGTACCCTATGAAGATCTTCCTAACAACCAATATGATCCTAGCAACTAGGTGATACCAATTATATGAGTACACAAGAATATATATAAGTACACAATTGAATACAACTAATTAACCGTTCAATGCTTTTTATGACATTGTTAGTATACCAGCCTCTACAGGTTCCAAAACCTATTTGCAAGAGCCCGTCCAACCTGATTTAGGACATGGAAACTAGCTACAACAACTACATGGTAATGAATCAACTAACAATTGAGTCAAGTTATGAGGTTTAGTTGTTTCATGGACCACACTATGTGATAAAAAATCCAAGCTCAACTAGTGGTACCATATTTAGTGGCATCCAGTTTCGACTCACCAAGTACACAATTCAATTAATTCTCACATATCTGCCTAAAATTTGGCTTTTTCCGTGCCAGATGCTCTGTACAAATGAATATCTATGTTAGTTTAATTCTAATCTAGCATAAGAAACTCATGATTTGATTCTTTTCTATTGATTTCTCTCTAGATTTTTTGCATGCAAAAGAACATATGTAAAAGCACCATTTTCAGTGTCATATTGTCTAGGTAAGCATGTTAACCTAGCAATCTTTTTCAGATGGGGAAAACATTATGAGACATGTCTTAGAAAACTAGGAATATCACATTTTCTGGTGTCCAAACTCTCATGATATTACTTGACCTGATTTTCATTTCATTATGAGGTCGAGGAGTTGGTATCTCAATAATGTATAATATTAGAATTTTTGATAGAGGTATCGGTGGGGTAAATGACGTGCAAAATCCGAGCTGCAAATGTTTCCTTGCTATGAGTTGTGAGAAGGAGAAAAAGAGGCACAACATCAACAATCTGTGAGTTAACCTACCTTGTGCTCTTCTTTGTTTCCTCACAGGTTGTCCTTGTAGTAGCTCATCTCTGGCACTTCCCTCTTCTTTCGCTCCTCATATATCGTCTTTCCAGTAGATCAGGTCCGGTGATCTGGAAGTCAAATGCTCACAGGGTAGGAGATGGGGGTGTTGGAGCGGGGAAGAGGGAAAGAGTGTGATCAAAACATGGGTTGTAAGGGAGAACAATACGGTGAAAAGAAAAGAGCGTGGCCCTAGGTGGGTTTTGGAGACACACTATCAAAGTGGACATGGGCTGAAGGCGAGCATTAAATGCACCTTAGAGCACTATGCGTGATTGCCGGAGAAGAGGGGGCGCGTCAATAGTAGAGAATTGGGACTAGTGAGCGGCAAAGTTGAAATTTTTAAGATAGATTGGTTATTTTAGATGTGGGTAGCGAAGAGTACTAATGTGTAATCCATTTGGAAACGTAGTCAATTTGTAGCCATTATAATCAACTATATTTGTATTATTTACAACTTTTTGATTTGTAAGGAAATGTATGTATTAACTACAAATATAAAATATGTAGTTAGAATAACTGTAGCTAGTTCATATATTTTTTGTAGTGCCTTCATCCTTTTTGCTTCCAACCTTGATAACATGTCCATAGGTTCATCCTCCAGTTCCTTTCTCTCTGTGCCCTCTTTGTCGCCTTCTCGATACTCATGTTACACTAAACTTGTGTCCAAGTTGAGAGGCATAATTTCAATTGGCTGATTATCTTCCTCTTCTTTTATAAACAACCTCCTCCTATAGGTTTTTGTGTAGCATGTGGTTGTATTGAAGAGGTGAAATGTCTCGATGGAGTAGGTCACAAAGGTGGGCATGAAGGTGATGCACCAACGGCCTTCTTGCTTCTCTTTTTGTTGACTTGAGCTTGTATCTCAATAGATTCCATGACGTCATCCATCTCACATTCCAACATAATGTCTTCCTCCCCATTCTGGCTGTAGGTGGGATCTATGGTGAGGAGACTTAAGGATGAACGGATACTAGAGCAGCTCACCGATGCAGAATGTGGAAGAGAGCCTAAAATGGAGTTGGATGGAGACGAAGTAGATTGCGGGATGTTGGGGTGATTTTGTAGGCTCTCTTTCTATGGGCTTTAGTGCTAGTAGTGGCTTGGATGCCATTTTGGACCCCCTTCTTAACCCTTTTGTCGGGTGCCTTCATTTTTCAAGGATTTTAGGTGTAATTTTTGGTGGTTGATGTAAAACGCGGGACCGGGATGATTCTCTCTGTAGGTGGATTAATGGAGGTTGGAATGGGTTGGAATTGGGAGATGTAGGTTGGGGAAGACTCTCAAGAGCTCAAGGAAAGTTGCACAAAGGTTGGAGATGAAGATTGGAGGGATTGGGGGGGGGCTGTAGTCACACCCTAGTTCACTAGTACATAGAAAGAGTATTTTGTATCATGGTGGAATGAGAGGGGTTGTGGTGATCTCCTAAAGAAATCAACAACTTAAGTGTTAGGGCTAGGCCAGCTAGGTTGTTCTGACCAACACGGTCATGCTAGTGAGATGACTGCACAACTGTTCTGGCCAACACAACCGTGTTGGATGGCCTAAAATTTAAGTTTTCTACTGTGATTTTGATGAGTGCCAAGATGGTTATTCTTTGGCAACACGATCGTGTTGGCCACTCTTGGTCTAGTTTTCATTCATTCTTTACAATTCTTCCTAAAAAACATATCTCAATTAATTCTTTGACCCATAATAGATATTATCTACTTTTTGTCGCTGATTTGGGCATTCCTTCTCAATCTCTAACCTATTTTCATATCATAGTTCAACACTCATACAAAAAGTATTAAACACATTTCTATGTGATTTTCCTAAAATATGTGTAGAATAACAAAAAATATCAAAAAGTGAAGGTTTGGCGCAAAAGTCCTAAAACCTAGGTGGATTACCTCCCACAAGCACTGAGTTTAATGCCTTCACTCGAGCTTTGTAATTCCTTCAATCAATCAACCATTAGGAATCTTTTTGGGTCCATTGTTAAGTACATAGCTCTCTCATTTGCATTCAATAGTTGTTCCTCATCCCATTGATCATTTAAGTTTGTTAAGAGATGTTCCATCAGGGTTCCCATCTTCTGAGTAATCAATTGGATTTTTCAAGTAACAATCCTCAACATCCTCATCTAGTTCTTGTCTGGTAGGGGTGTTGAACATATTGATCTTTATCTTCATGTCCATGAAAAATCTGTCAGTGTGCCACTATGCACATGTATTTTAGCATCATTTGTAGACAAGAATGGTCTTCCTAAGATGATGTGAATCCCCCTATGCTCCAATTCCATGTCAAGAACAATAAAACCCATCAATAATTTCATTTCCCTTTCTTTGTCTATCACCATTAAGACATCATCCACCCTTCCTCTAGGCATTTTAATTGAATAATCCACCAATCGGAGAGTAGAATTGGTCAATTTTAGCTTTGTGTAACCCCAACCCCACATAGACACTATATGGCATCAACTTCACACAATCCCGAATCAAGAGGGATTGGTCTATGCAATGTCCCCCTATGTAGCTAGGTATGACTAGAGCCCTTGGGTCTTTCCTGTTCAAGGGAAGTGCATGTCGTAGAACAAAGCTCACTTGTTCCATCAACTTGATTTTCTTAGGCATCCTTCCCATTCACCTTCCCTTAAAAGTGCACATCTCCTTGAGAGATTTGGCATAAGATTGAATTTTCTTGATTGCATCAGGCAATGAGATGTTCACTTTCACTTGTCAAAAGATATATAGGATGTCAACGTTATGTTTAGGCCTTATTTTTTAATGACAGGGGCTCATCCAATGTATCTAGAAATGGGGGTTCACTTGACTTGATTTACTTGGATCAACTTGATTATATTAAGACAAGACATGAGGAATTCTTAGAAACATGGCTGAACATTAGGGATTGTAAAACCTTCTGATGAAGTATAGGGTGGAACAAAAAATATCACAAAATCAACACGATGTATCACATGATCATCTTCAACTATCTCAATCATAGTATCATCAATTGCTTTCTTCATCCTTGTTTCATCAATGTGCCCTTGGTTCACATGATCATTGCCCATTTGACTTGTGGGATTCTTAAAAAACTCTTCCACTCCTTAGAATTGTCATAATATTAACTTGCTCATTTGAATAGGGGGAGCTTGTTGCTGCTTTAGATGAAGTGGGGGTGGCCCTTAGTCTTGGAAATGAAGTGGAGAGGAGTAAATGGTGGTATGTGTATTCATAGGGTGGTTGTGGTGTTGGAGGCATATAAGGTTTATGAGGGCCTTGAAATTGATATATGGGTTGCACCTGCATTGGGGGTGGCCTATAGGGGTTTGGAGGAACTCACATTGGTCCACTTGCATCATTGGAGTTCACAATGGGTTGGGAAGGAAGTATCCCTTATGTCTAGAGGTAAAGTATAGGGGAGAGATACTCCACTCTTTGCTCAAGTATTCTCACATTCTTCTTAACCTCATCAATGCCTTTCACCCCAGAGTGAACTTCATCTTTAAATCTTGAACGATACCTTTGACTTTATTATTACCTTTTGCTATGAGAGTTAAGGGCCTTCACTTCATCACCAAAGAAATCAATAAAATTAAATGAGCGAATAGGAGCACTCCCCATTTGATTCTTCAAAATATTCATATTTCAACGAGATCTTCATCATTTGGGGGCTTGAATAATTAGGAGTTGAAGATATCATACAAATGGCATGGTCACAATCATTAACAACGTTAGAAGATTATTACTTTTAATTTTTTGCCAAGTGATAGAATAAAGGCCATGTCTCCTTAGGGAGTTTAGCCATGAAATCACCTCTACAAGAAGAATCCATTGAAGCTTAACTCATTTGAGAGAGACTATAGTAAAAGGATTGAACAAGATGCCACGAAGAAATTTCATGGCGAGGGCACTCTCTCAACATCTTTTGGAATCTTTCCCAAGAATATGGAACCTCTCATTATCCATTTAGTTGAAATTTACTATATCACGTCACATTTATGTCGATCTTGCATTGGAACAAAATTTCTTCAAGAAGGCATTCTTCATATTTCCCCAACTCATGATTTTTTTTTGAATTATACCAATATTTGGCCTTGTCTTTCAGGGAGAATGGGAATAAGGTAAGCATGATGGAGTCATCTAGCTACATGCATGCTGAATACGGAGCATGTTTTGAGGAAACAGTCTATGTGCTTGTATGGGTTTTCATTATCAAGTTTGTAAAAGGTGGGAAGAAACCCAAGAAGACTGAGATAGATGGAGAATTGCTACCCTAACGTCTGATCAACTCAAGTGGCAATTGGAGAATTGTAGTTCTTGGACATTAAATAGTCATGCAGTGTCTTGTGCAAGGGTGGAGGAGGTGGAGGTTGCTCATGTGTATCTCACTCTCCCATCTCGTCTTCTAAGGGTTGAGTGTCACTTGCAAAAGACACAACCAAGCATAAGAAGAAAATTTGGTAAACCATTATGCAAGAAGTAACTCAAAGAATAATGAATAGAAATGTTGAGGGCAGTAGGAAAAGTCAAAGTTAAAAAAAACTAGAATGGTCTAGCGTCTATCTCCCTAACAACGACACCAGAAAGCTTGATGCTTCCACATGACCCCTGGCCAATTGACGTGTATGTATGCCCTTAGGCACATACCTAAGTCTTTTGAATATTTGTAAAACTCGGTTGGACACACTCTTAAACAAATCCGTGAGCGAACATGCTCAAGGTTAGTATAGAGAATGCCATGTCGGGATCGAACCTAAGGGAGAGAGGGGGCAATAGAGCATAGTTTGTTTGTTCATCTTCCTAAAGAAGAGTCTAGGGTTGAAGGGTTTAATTTTGGTTATGGAGTTATACTAACATGTCAAGCAAACAATTAAGTAATGCAAGAGAAAAACCTACTTTAACCCTAGAAAAAATCTACGTAACAAAGCAAAAGAGAAAAATTACATTTACATGCTCATCTAGTTCTCTTCACTTTAACTCTTCTGAAGACTCTTCACTTCTATGTACTTGTTGTATACTTAGCTCTTTTCTTCTATTTTCCCTTTGCTTTGGAGTACATAAAACATTGTACTCGGTTATATAATCCATTCCTCATGATTGGTTCTTACTATCTTGGCCCCTTACATACTTTTCTCATATCTTTTCCATATTTCATATTTAGAGTTCATATAATACTAATCATTAAACTTAATCTAAACCTTATGTCGTGTTCCTTTATTTGCAATTAAGGGTTTCTCATATGAGGCCCCAAAGTTGGATCACAGATATCAGTTCCAACTGATTCTTAGCTATTCTAATCTTTCCCATATGTTTCAACATCTAAGTGTATGTACATTCTCACTATGATGTGGGTCTAATTTATCCAAAGTCCACTCTTATTGTATTTTTAATAGGAGTCATTAGATCCTAGTAACACACCCTGCCAGCCGGACCAGGCCAAACCTATAGTCCTGAAGCCAAGAGCTACTCAGGATTACTCAACTCCTATTCATCTCAAATGTGTGGAAGAAAACTTATCCACTTAGGAAAGCTCATTCAAAGATTATTTCTAGTCTACTTGATACAAAGAATGTAATCAATAAATTCTACAACTGCATAGTGTACAACATATCTTAAAGACTCATATATATTTCAAAATACTGAATATCTGAATTCAAACATATAAGAGATTTTCTATTCATTTCCAATAAAACAACAATATGAAATGAAAGTTCTATCTCATTTTATTTTTTTGCTCTTAATTCATGTTACTAATCTTGTTTCTAACCCTAATATTTCTAGGGTTCCTCTCTAGACCATCCTTCCACTGTATACTTGGCCAGGGTATACATGAAAGAATAGATAGAGTAGCTTGATATTAGTTGATCCAAGTACTCAGATACCGGGCCAGGACATCTAAATACTCAAATCCCCAGAGCTAACATCATAACATCTCCTATCCGCCACACTTATGACTCTAACTTACTAACTTAATGGTCCCTGACAACTCATCCTAAGCTATGATACCAAGTTGTTACACCCCGATCTCACAATTACCATTAATCATGAGATTAGGGCATAAATTGAGGATTTAACGTAATACAAAGATCACCCTTAACTTTTTCTTCTTTTTCAAACTTTTTGTTTTCTTGCATTGAATCACATAAACAAACTTTATAAGAGAATTAAACCTTAATTACTCTAATATGATCTCAACATTAATGATACACATCCATACATTCATTCTATTTCTCACACTTCCATGTACATACGACATGATAATAAAATGCATTCTCTCTTGATAAGAAAACGAAGATACAAACATCATTTACAACTATCTCACATCTATACAAGGACCTAGAGTGACAGGGACTGACTGAACTTAACTACACTCAGACTTAACTCTTGTGGCAGATCTACTCTGATGCAATGATATCTTCAATCCCCACAATTTCCCTAAAAATTTTGAGTAGAGGGGTGAGCCTACTCGCTCAGTTAATGAGTAAAACAATAATGCAGTCTAAAGTACTGAATCATACATTTATCATTCTTGGATAATTGAAATAAAACAAGATAGTAATTTCAAATTAAAAGACTAGATATTCAAAAACTTACTAATAACATTGAAGTTTGTATCATTAGAAATAAACAAGTATGGAAATATAATCCTCACTATTTTCAACATTACATTTTAAGAACAACTACTGTAAAACTGTACTCGAATCTTTCTTAGCCTTTCTTACTTATAAGAAACTCTTTAAACCTATATGAACATATTTTAGCTTATGCCCTGATCATATGCACTGTACTCTACATATGAAGACTCGTAGTGAACTACAATGTCACTGTACAAGACTTAGCTGAGCCTGACACCCCAGGATTGATAAGCCTGACACCGTCACTGGTCTGCAATAGGAAAATGGCTCTCTGGCCTCGACACACCTATTATGCCATAAAAACTGGACTCCTTCTCTAACCTGAGCACATAGGCAGAGAGTCAAGCCACCTATTGGATTTTCCGTACTCTAGTGCCACTAGGATCTCTGGTTGATGTTAGACACTACATAGTGTATTTTTAAGGAGACTTCCACTAGGGCTTCATCCCCCATACCACTTGTTAGTACGATCTGACCCCCGTATACTGGACACTACCAGGGTTAGGTCGTTTCATCCTGTTACAACCCCGACTTTTGGGTTCCTTTGGTGAGAAATGTAATTTCTCATATTAAAGATATTGGTACAAATAATGATATAATTTGTTTTGAATAAATACAATAGCCTTGATGATTGTGTTGTGGGATTTATTGGCTATTGGGCCCCATAACAATGAGATTCAACTAGTAAATAAATAATTGAGAAATTGAGAAAAGAAAGATGTGGAAACCTCTAGAAGTCAAAAGAATATATTCCAAAGTAGATTTCATTCCTTTTGGGTTCCTTGGGTCCCAAGGAGTCCAAAATTGAAAAGATAAGACAACAAGCAAAGAAAAGATCAATTAAGTATTTCTTTATTAAGAAAGAAATTGAAAACAATGGTAAATTGTGGAAAATGAATGGAAAGAGGTATAATTGAGTTATATTTGATGGATTTTCGTATCCATGAGGTTTCTAATGTTAAAAGAAATTCCAATAAGGAAAATAATAAAAGGGATAAAGAGAAATATCTGAAAAGAGATATTTTGATAAGAAATGAATAAGAAGAAAGAGAAAATAGATAAAAGATAAGTGAGAGGTTAAGGAATATTCCCAAGATGGGATTTTGAACCATTAGGGTTCCTTGAGGTTCAAGGAATTCAAAATAATAATTAAATGGAAAAATAAAGAGGAAATATCAATTAAATAAGTCTTATTAAAGAATACCTTGCTTTTAAAGAAAAAACCCTTTTCCTTTGGAATTTGGGACTCATTTTTGACATGCTCACAGATAAAGGCAAGAGGAAGTTTCCCTTAAAATTTGGTTGCAAAGTGATGCTCGAATTCCAAGATATGAAATTTAGAAGTTATCCTAAAGTATGGACATTAATTGCATAGTAAATATGTGTCACGATTTATCTGGGAATAAAATCCTGATTTTTGATTTCGGGTGCACATCCACGATCGTTGGATCTGTGATCCACGGCCTGGGATGAATCCCAGTCTCGCGAGGACATGGAGTAGCAGACTCCAGGTTGCAGATTTTTGGATTCGAGATTTTGCAAAATAGATGCCATCTGTGATTAGGTGAAGGAGTCCATCCCCTTCAGGAGCTTGCTCCGAACCCAACCACCCCAATATTGGTGGGGTTTCGTTGTGAAACGGGGAAGTCCCCAATTCTCAGGAGAGCGATGAAGACCCTATACATAGGGGGTAAGTATCTGTGGAACCAGCACCCCTAGCGAGTACTTTGGCATGACCGGACGGAGCCGACGATCGAACCCATGCCTCCAATTGAAGCTTCGGCCATGACCTGCATCTCCGCCTAGGAGCAGATGTCGCCGGTGGAACAAGGAGTAGCCCCGACAGTTGGAAGGGCACCCACGGCCAATCAAGGGGACCATCAAGTTCGTGAGGTTGAGACAGAGGGATCGGTGGTCTTGGATCGCGTGCAGGCACTCTGGAGTTCGAAGTCAACTTCTCAGTTGACCCCTGGATCGCGTGAGAAGAAGCTCGCGAGGTTGAAGACAACCTGTGCAATTACGTATTTGCCCCTTCGCACCTTCAGACAAGGTAAGGGCATCTTCGTCATTTTCTTCTTTTGATCGCAAGGCGCACATGATCCCTGGTCACTGGATCCTGGGTGGACCAGCGGACCACGGATCAGATGGTCGTTGTTTTTCTGAAATTAGTAATTAAATCGATGGAAAAAGGATTTTATCATAAAATTCATAACTTCTGCTAGGAAGCTCAGATGAATAAAGTTAAAATATGAAAGTTGCTTAGAAAAATATGAGGAACACATTAAAATTAGTTTGAGAACCTGAATCTATTTGTAAAAATATATATTTTGGATGGAAAAAGTATTGTTTTCTGGTTAGAAACCCTAATTGTTAATCAAGGATATATTTAATATTGCAATTAGGTTAGTTCGAGCATGGTTAACTTGCTTAATCGTAAAGATAGATTTTAACCTGTTTTGAAGATGGAATTGCAAAGTTTAGGGTTTTAAACCTAATATGATGGTCAATATGCTTAGAAACCCTAAGGTGAGGAAAAAGGGAAGAAAAGATATAGTAATCTGAAATTTAGGGTTTTTGTGGTCCCAACCTGATCTTAAAGATCTTAATAGAAAATAATATAAGATAATTAGGGTTGATGGATATTTTGATAAAAATACAGTAAAAGTGGTAAAAAGGAAGTGAAACCCTAATTATGGTCAAGACCCTAAAAAGGGGCTAGTAACCCTAGGACGATTAGGCCTATTAGATTTGTGTACCATGATATATGATAGAAAATATTGGATGAATATTTAAGGATTGAATTGTGCTTGCTTGATTTACTCTGGATTACTTGATTGTTTGGACTGAATCTACATTCAAAACAGCTTGACAGGTATGTGGTTACGCTTATGATTATTCTTCATAGTTTTCTGAGGATTTTATCGATGTTTACATAGTGGCTTGAATTAATTGTTGGATGAATTTAATTCATGCAAATTATAATGTGAATATGATTATCACATAAGAGATGTGCCTACTAGCTCAGATCCTAGTCCCCTCTATAGCCTAATGGATTGACCTAGTACATGTCTACCAATGGGTAGGACCATCAAGTCATCATGAGTCAGGGATTGGGCTACCTTTGGGTAGGGCCATGCGACTCCATAACCCTAGGAATTGGCTACCTGTATGGTAGGGCCATGGGGGTAAGGATCTACCATATGAGAGAGGTAGTATCCATGTCCACTGCAGGGATGACACATAGATAGGGGATAGGCAAGGATTGAGTAGTATTTCTTAAAACGTAATCTTGGATGTTAAATGATATTTGGTTGATTACATTGTTAACATAGTTACACAATTATTTTTTCCCCGACATACCAGCTTTGGATGACTGACGTTTTGTTTTTTGGCATTTTAGGTACAACCCTGAAATGAACAAACAGTAAGGTGACACAGTGTGAAAATAAAACATAAATTGCAAGGAGGATTATATAGAGTAGATTCAAGCTCGGGATAGATAGATTTCTAAAGTTTTTCAAAGGTAAGTAAAGTTTTAATTTTATACCCAATTCCAATTTAGTTAGTAGAATTTCATAATTATTATTGATTATTTGTTGAACCTTTGATCCTATTAATTGAATAACGACTTTGTCCTTCGGGTCTCCCTTAATTGGGGGTTACCGGGAGGCAGGGTCATTACAATTGGTATCAGAGCATAGGTTCCTCACTTAATCTTTAATAATTATTAAATTTTACAAATTCCATAGAATCCAAGCGAGTTATTAGAGGATTGTCTAAAGGACTGAGGTGTCTAGAAAATGATCATGTCCGGGGGCTGGCAATATTTTTCCTCTGTACCGCTAGTCAGAATACGAGGACTCCTGGATTGTGTGACTGCCTGGCCGATGTCTTAGGATATGACTCGAAATAAGATACCTTTAGGAATCTCTCATCTTGTTCATCCCTTCTCAACTCAAATCTATTAAGGACCTTAAGAATTAGGGTTTTCTCTCTTCTCCTCACCCTCTTGAGGTATGGGTAAGGTTAATAAGGTCTAAGGGATCCTCCACCAAATTAATGCAAAGCATGTAAATAAGATGTCATGGACATAAGCTTAATAGATTAAGCGTAAACTAATGAATAGATACATGCTTAGGTCGTATGACATGAGCTGTCATTGCCCTCAGGAGAGACCTGAGGATATACCTTCTAGTCAGGAGGATAAGTAAAGACAGTTAGTTTTGGAGGTAGAGACATCCATTATAAGTGGAGACCTGGCAAATCCTCTAGATGATGCTAACCCTAACCCTAAGTATTGGTTAGAGAGATGAAATGATGAGTTAGATGTCATGGTAGACCGGGTATTTGGATAGACTTTCCATGGATGCCATGTGAGCCATGAGAAGTTGGATAACCTAGTACCTATGGCAACCCAACCCTGGGAAGGGTCGTGCATGTTTGAGCGAAAGATAGCTCCTTCATGGATGAGGTTAGATAAAAACCTATAGAAACCTTATGGGCTATTGCAAGTAGGATATAGCTTGCACCCAGAGTACATCAGTAGTATGAGCAGTGAGTTTAAACCGTGGAGAAGGACAGGATGGATGGCTTATGAGATAAGCATAAGGGGTTATGGATAATCATGAGCAAACATAAGTCCGAGCATAGGCTTCACCCATGTAGAGGCATTCTTGTGAGCTTGATCCTTCATGGAGGGAGGACCTCTAGGAGTAAGGTTGGACATGGAGTTAGCTTTAGAGAGAGGAAGCAGGACTCAAGCAAGAAGATTGGAAGCTCAAATTCCGAGACGGGAGGAACAACAAAAAGTTGAGGATGATGCGACCTGAGTGGATGATAGTGGTTGCCTCGTGCTTGATCCTTGGAGGCTGAGGATATCTTGGTGGCCTTTAGAGGAACCAAACCCTAAAGTGAGGATGATGCTCCTTGAACCTAGGTGCCTATGGTATAGGAGTTACATGCAGAGATGAGACAAAGAGTGCCTTAGACATGAGGAGGTTTAAGTAACAAGTTGTGAGGCCTTGTACCTTGTTGGTTGTCCTTGAGGAGGACTCAACTCTATAGTATTTCTCGGGTAAAAGGATGACATGGAGTGCATGTCATGCCTTATACATGCTTGATTCATGGTTAAGAGATTGAGCATGTAGTTGAACGCCCAAAAAGTGAACCTAGGGTTCCTAGGCCTAAGAGGGGAAGTGGCGTACCTAATGCTTGTGATGAGAATTGAGTTATGTAGTTTCGAGCATGGTACTCTTCATGAATAGAGGAAAGAGGAAACCCCTTAAGTTTAAAGTATGTTTGAGGAACCCATCCTAGCTAAGATGATGACATAGGGAGATATGATCTTGATCCATGTTGAGAAATGAAAACAAGTATGATCTAACATGGCTTAGTAGATGGTATGCTTGTGCCTTAGTAGCTTGCTAGGGTTAAGCATGCTCATGTGGATGTAAACCCTAAGGACGGTTGTGACCTTGTTATCAAGAGTTGTAGTTTCCTCCCATCCTGGGAGAGGGACCCTTTGGTAGGGTGTATACCAATTTTGTTGGTTTTGAGGTAACCTAAAGAGGTTTCATAGGACCTTGAGAAGCTAAGTGAAAAGTACATAGTATGAGAATGAACCTGTAAGACCCATAGAAAACCATCTCTATGTGCATGTGGATGTGTTACTGTTACGACCCCATCTGAGCTTAATTGGTAAACTAGGGTTTACCTGGATGATTATATTTTTAATTGGATTGATCATTGCTTAAATATAATTAATGATGATATCTCAAATTAAAATATGTTAAACCTAATGAGAACCCCAAGCATGCTATCTCTTTGTATAATTAGGGTTTGAGATATATAAATTCTAGTCGGTTGAATTAGGGTTTTTCAACAAATAAGCTCATTTGGGAAGGAATGATAGAGTTAGGCATAGAAAAATAGAAATGATAGTTGGATGCTTGGGTAGCACGGCCATGGTAGGTAGCACGGCCGTGCTGGGTCCATCTTGCACGGCCGTGGCAGCTAGCACGGCCGTTCTGAGGCATTTTTGCTTCAAATGACATTTCTGCAGATTTCTGGATAGCAGTGCACTGTTCTATTTTTAATTATTTATTAGTAACTCCAAATGATCTCAAATTTTAACTAAAGCTTTATAGATACATTATAAACAACTTTCTAAATTCCCATAATTTTTGGAGAATGTTTGATCTCTGAAATAAACTAATTACAGTAACTTTTGTATAACTGAATATTCAGCCAATATAATAAAAGTTGAGTGTAGGGTCAATATGCAATTGACCCAAGCAGCTCAATTGCTCTATATTTTCGAACACACACACTAGCATCTCTCATAATTCGCAATTCATTCCATAGAAATGAGCTCCTAGAGAGAGAGGGAGAGTTAGGGTTTGAGAGGAGAAAGTGGTGGAATTGCTGAATTAGGGTTTTGCGGTCCGAGGAATGGTGAAATCAAGTAAGTTTAGCTTCTTTGTATAGCCTTTCATGGTGAATCTTCTCTCACATGTCAAGATTCCGTCCCTCCCCTGATTTGATCCTAAATGGTATCAAAATTTCCCCTTTTCTCACTCTTTCTTCATAATCCCTCATTTTTAAGGTTTCCGAGTTGAATGGAAGAAGAATTGGGAAATTTGCTAAGGATTTGATATGAGTTCAAAATTCTCAGGGATGAGCTGCAGTTTTGAGGTGTTTTCACACCTTGGGGTGAGTGGGTACTTCCTTTAAACAGTATAATGTACGAAATTTGATTATAGCATCCAAATCCCTAAATGCTTAGTATGTGATTCTAAACCCTGAAATGTCCGTTTGATTTAAGTTGTTGCAAATTGATATGATATGGATTCCTTCTCCGTTTGAATGACTCTTTGATGGTAGATTCACATCAGAAACGTATACAACACATCCTAGTAAGAATGCTTTTCAGATTTATACCATATGATGTAATCAGGGTTTAACCTAATTGAGATATCACTAGAGTTTCAACCTTAGTGAAGAGACATTTAGTGTTGAACTAAGTCTAGATCTTAATGCTCCTAATAAAGCGCATGTCTAACATATTTCAATATCCAAGCCCATTTGGATTCACCATTAAGTCTATGACTTTTGATTTCACTAAGTTGAAGCTCAATCGAGCTGTGGCACGGCCGTGGTGGGTGACCACGACCGTGGTGAAGGGTCTGTGCCACGGGCGTGCTAGGTAGCACGGCCGTACTGAATGCTTTTGAAACTCTGATCTCTATACACCACGACCGTGGGGGAAGAGCCACGACCGTGGTGAGGTAACTGTGCCACGGCCGTGGGGTGACACCACGACCGTGTTGGAGCAAACCCTAATTGAACACTTAAAGATCAAAGTTAAATAAAGAGGACTAGTAATCCTATAAGTGGTTAGGATGTAACTCATGGGATATCTTAATTGAATTTTATTCTTGTTACATGATATCTCAGTGAATGGTATGGAAAACCTAAATTTAGTTAAATTTCCATGGTTTCATATCTATATTGATTGTATATGATTTGTTGGAAACAATCTTTATTTAGTGAATGCTTATATCCTATGAAATCCTAATGAGAGCCATGTGACAAGTGAATGAGGCAAATGAAAAGGTGAATGAGGCAAATGAAACCCTAAGAGTAGGGTGTTGGCATGTGATGAATGAATAAGGCAAATGAAACCCTAAGGATAGGGTGTTCAATGAATCATGTTATGGTGATATGAAAGGTCTCGATATGAGATGTGGTGATGCTTAATTGTTGAATTGTATGTTTCTAGTGCATTTAACTTTATATGCTTGTTCTCTCTGAGTTGATATCTACATACTGCAGGGCTTCTTATTTCCAATACATATCTCGTAAATTGCAGGTGATGAGATATGACATGCCTAGAAAGGAATGTTACTGAGACATGATATATGTTGAATACATGAGTTATGATGTTTCTTATGATATGATATGGAAGGCCGTGTGAGCCTTGTGAGAAATGTTAAATGAGTTATGATTTCTGTTTAAAATGTACCTATAATGTTAATGTTAGACTTAGGTGCCCCAACACTGTAGAACCCCATTGCGCGGTCTGTACCTTTGGGGTAAAATGGTCAGCCCTGGGGATATGCCCAGGCATCGGAGACTCGTGTCCAACAAATACCGAATGTCTCAGTGACACGAAGTCTGAGAGGTAGGATCCCGGTCAGCCCTGGGGATACGCCCAGGCATCGGAGATCCGAGAGAATGTCCCGGTCAGCCCTGGGGATACGCCCAGGCATCGGAGACTTAGAGACCCTTCGACTGTGCACTACAGGTTGCGGGAGGAGTCCAGAGCACTCAGAGTTAGTGCAGTGAGGCCCTTGTGAACCTGAGAGTCCTGTGCAGACCAGGACGAGAAGTCAGACTTAGCATTTCCCGGGTGTGTCGCTAAGTCTTGTACGGTGGGATCGTAGTTCGCTACAGATCTTCATATGCAGAGTGCGCTGCATATGTTTGGGGCATAAGCTAAAATATGATCATATAGGTTTACAGAGTTCCTTATAAATGAAAGAGTTAAGGGAAAATAGAGCATAGTCTTCTAGTAATTATTCTTTGGATGCAATATTTACATTCTTTGTTATTTCAATTATATTGTTTTAGAACTGCTCAGTGTAGTATTTATTGTTGTTAAATTTCATATCGTGTACTCAAAGTTATATCTGTAATCACATTAGTGCCTTAGACTGTTTCTTTGAAGTACTCATTCACTGAGCGAGTAGGCTCACCCCTCTACTTAAACATTTTAGGGTTAACCGCGTGGACTTGAAGATGGTAAGAGCATCAGTGTAGATCTGCCACAAGAGTTAAGTACAAGATTAGTTGAGTCAGTCGGTCCTTGTCACTCTAGGTCCTCAGTAAGAGATAAGAGAGAGAGTTGTAATTACGATGTGTAATATTGTTCCTCTTTTGATATGTATGCTAATTAGCAAGTTTTATGTGCATAAGGTGTGAGAGACATCATGAATGTTTATACATGTACCTTTACTATTGAATTCTGATTAGTAAAAGAAATGTTCAGATTCCTTTGTTAAGATGTTATGTGGTTCAATGCGGGGAAACAAGAGTTTTAAAGAAAAGAAAGAAAAAAAAATTAAGGGTGTTCTTTGTGTTACATATAAGTCCTATCTTATGCCCTAATCTCATGATTTGAGGAAATTGTGAGATCGGGGTGTAACAGCTTGGTATCAGAGCTTATGGTGAGTTATCAAGGACCATTAAGTTAGTAAGTTAGAGTCCTATGTGTGGCAGATAGGAGATGTTTGATGTTAGGTTTGGGGATTTGAGTATTTGGATATCCTGGCCCGATATTTGAGTACTTGGATCAACCAGTACAAGCTACTCTGTCTATTCTTTCACGTATACCCTGGCCAGGTATACAGTGGAAGAATGGACTAGAGAGGAACCCTAGAAATGTTAGGGTTAGAAAATGAGAAAAGAAACAAGAATTAAGAGCATAAATGTAAAAAGAGATAGAACTTACATTTCATAATGTTGTTTTTGTTGGAAATGTATAGAAATGCTCTTATATGTTTGAATTGAAATATTCAATACTTTGAAATATGGGTCTTTAATATCTGTTGCACACTATGTAGTTGTAGCATTTATTGATTTCATTCTTTGTAACAAGTAGACTAGAATTGACCTTTGAATGAGCTTTTGTTAGTGGATAAGTTTTCTTCCACATTTCTGAGATGAATAAGAGTTGAGTAATCCTTTGTAGTTCTTGGCTTCAGGACTTCAGGTTTGGCCTGGTCCGGCTGGCAGAATGCGTTACTGGGATCTAATGACTCCTATTAATAGTATAATAAGAATGGACTCTGGATAATTAGACCCACATCAGAGTAAGAATGTACATACAGTAAGATGTTGAAACATATGGGCAAGATCAGAACAAATAAGAATTAGTTGAAACTGGTATCTGAGGTTCAATTTTGGGGCCTCACATGAGAAACCCTTAATTGGGAATAATAGAACATGATATGAAGTTCATAATCAGTTTATTGATTAATATTATATGAGCTATACATATGAAATATGGAAAAGATATGTGAAATGTATGTATGGTTCTAGATAGCAAGAATCGATCATGAAGAATGGATCATATAATTGAGTATAATTCTTTTATGAACTCTAAAGCAAAGGTTGAGTAGAAGAATAGAGTTGAGCATTCAATAGGTCTATAGAAGTGAAGAGTCTTCAAAAGAGTAAAAGTGAAGAGAATCATATGATCATATAATTCATAAGACTAGAACAAAAAACTAGTTCCTAAGTGAAGAACATAGGTGTAGTTTAACGAATGAATAAGTCATACAAAGGTAGACTGTATTCAGGAGAGAAAAACTAGATTGAAAGAGAAACTATGTTTGACCCATGCATGATCCACTTGAATTAAAAATGAAGAATATGTAATGTATTCAACATGAGGAAAAACTAATAGAAGGACTATTAATTTAGAACGTTAACTTCACAATAGTATAAAGATAAAGGAGGAAATATGTGCAACATGGTATACATGACCATACATATGAATAAGCAACATGGTCATAAGAGAAAAATTTAGAATTAAAGATGACGGGTTAAAGAGTAGTATATGGTAAGAGGACTATGAAATGTAAGAAAGGGTTTGAAATATGATGGAGAAGTTATAAAATAAAGAGGTTGTGAGATTCAAGCAAGTGCCAATCAATCAAATATCTCTGTTGATAACTAAGTAAATCTACATACGAGAATGTATTAAGGGAATGTTTGAATACAAGTACTCCAAGTCTTAAAATCATCTTCTCTCTCATATATTCCTTAACAATAGCAAGGTGGAAATGAAATGATAAGAAAATGAATCATATATGATGCATAACTACCTTGGTAGGGTCATCTAGTGAATGTAATAGTGACATACATTACGATGAAGTGCGATAAGAAATAAATTCTTGTGTGATAGCAAGAATGATGAATAATCTATTCTTACCTTGAATGTTTTAATGTTAGGGATGTTTATTGTATATGATCAAAATGAGGAGGAGAGGTAGCAAAACATAAGTAGTAAAGAATGAGGAGAGAGATAAAGGAAAATACTAGTTTTGTGTAATATGTGAACTCGTTTTTAGAAGTATGCTTTGTTGAAGGCATACTAAGGTATGTAAGTTGGTTCTATGTATGATTTTAGTATATTTGTGCAAGCTATATGTTAATTAAAGGTGTATGATAGTTGTAGTAATTCATACCAGATATGCATCCTAGTATTGTGTATTTGTGATATGGTGATACAGTTTGGATGATGACGGAAGGCATGGAGGGATATCCTGAATAAGGTAGTTATACCTAGCTTTAATCTAACTAAGTGATGGTAACTGGGTATCAAAAAAGCTTGAATGACTAATACAATCGTGGATTACTTTGTTACTGTTGTTGAAACCCTAGTATGATATAACCTGATGGTTACACCTTGACTTATGTGTGGGTTCATACTGAGGATAGTATGGAATGCGATAGTAATGCTTCCATGAACCAATGGGGATGCCAAGAGTAATACTTTACAATTGTTATTGAACCTAGTTTTTCAACTCAAGACTGTTTTACTATCTGAGTAGCACGTTATTAAAATTCAAAACAACATGGTGAACTCTCTTTTGTCACTTAAAGGTGATACAGAACAATAGAACATATTGAGCCATATAAATTGAGACGGTTGTATCAAATTATCAGTGTTGAGATAATATCTCAAGAGTATGCAATATTCAAATAGTTGTTTATCTGTTTCTCCTATGTTTGACTGTGGCATAAAGATTTGCTTGATATCATTGAGAACTATTTGAAATATGTTGTGATTTAGTAAAGAATTAAAAGATCTAATGTTGAAAACTTAATTCAGGTATGAAATACAAGAATATAATGACATGGAAGGCTTTAGAAGCTTAGAATAACATTGAATGTATCTTTCTTGTAGGCTTATGTTTCGAGGACGATACATTCTAAGGGGGGGAGAGTTGTTACGACCCCATCTGAGCTTAATTGGTAAACTAGGGTTTACCTGGATGATTACATATTTAATTGGATGGATCATTGCTTAAATCTAATTAATGATGATATCTCAAATTATAATATGTTAAAACTAATGAGAACCCCAAGCATGCTATCTCTTTGTATAATTAGGGTTTGAGATATATAAACTCTAGTCGGTTGAATTAGGGTTTTCAACAAATAAGCTAATTTGGGAAGGAATGATAGAGTTAGGCATAGAAAAATAGAAATGATAGTTGGATGCTTGGGTAGCACGGACATGGTAGGCAGCACGGCCGTGCTGGGTCCATCTTGCACGGCCGTGGCAGCTAGCACGGCCGTTCTGAGGCATTTTTGCTTCAAATGACATTTTTGCAGATTTCTGGATAGCAGTGCACTGTTCTATTTTTAATTATTTATTGGTAACTCCAAATGATCTCAAATGTAAAATAAAGCTTTATAGATCAATTATCAACAAATTTCTAAATTCCCATAATTTTTGGAGAATGTTTGATCTCTGAAATAAACGAATTACAGTAACTTTTGTATAACTGAATATTCAGCCAATATAATAAAAGTTGAGTGTAGGGTCAATATGAAATTGACCCAAGCAGCTCAATTGCTCTATATGTTCGAACACACACACTAGCAGCTCTCATAATTCGCAATTCATTCCAGAGAAACGAGCTCCTAGAGAGAGAGGGAGAGTTAGGGTTTGAGAGGAGAAAGTGGTGGAATTGCTGAATTAGGGTTTTGCGGTCCGAGGAATGGTGAAATCAAGTAAGTTTAGCTTCTTTGTATAGCCTTTCATGGTGAATCTTCTCTCACATGTCAAGATTCCGTCCCTCCCCTGATTTGATCCGAAATGGTATCAAAATTTCCCCTTTTCTCACTCTTTCTTCATAATCCCTCATTTTCAAGGTTTCCGAGTTGAATGGAAGAAGAATTGGGAAATTTGCTAGGGATTTGATATGAGTTCAAAATTATCAGGGATGAGCTGCAGTTTTGAGGTGTTTTCACACCTTGGGGTGAGTGGGTACTTCCTTTAAACAGTATAATGTACGAAATTTGATTATAGCATCCAAATCCCTAAATGCTTAGTATGTGATTCTAAACCCTGAAATGTCCGTTTGATTTAAGTTGTTGCAAATTGATATGATATGGATTCCTTCTCTGTTTGAATGACTCTTTGATGGTAGATTCACATCAGAAATGTATACAACACATCCTAGTAAGAATGCTTTTCAGATTTATACCATATGATGTAATTAGGGTTTAACCTAATTGAGATATCACTAGAGTTTCAACCTTAGTGAAGAGACATTTAGTCTTGAACTAAGTCTAGATCTTAATGCTCCTAATAAAGCACATGTCTAACATATTTCAATATCCAAGCCCATTTGGATTCACCATTAAGTATATAACTTTTGATTTCACTAAGTTGAAGCTCAATCGAGCTGTGGCACGACCGTGGTGGGTGACCACGACCGTGGTGAAGGGTCTGTGCCACGGGCATGCTAGGTAGCATGACCGTACTGAATGCTTTTGAAACTCTGATCTCTATACACCACGACCGTGGGGGGAAGAGCCACGACCGTGGTGAGGTAACTGTGCCACGGCCGTGGGGTGACACCACGACCATGTTGGTGCAAACCCTAATTGAACACTTAAAGATCAAAGTTAAATAAAGAGGACTAGTAATCCTATAAGTGGTTAGGATGTAACTCATGGGATATCTTAATTGAATTTTATTCTTGTTACATGATATCTCAGTGAATGGTATGGAAAACCTAAATTTAGTTAAATTTCCATGGTTTCATATCTATATTGATTGTATATGATTTGTTGGAAACAATCTTTATTTAGTGAATGCTTATATCCTATGAAATCCTTATGAGAGCCATGTGACAAGTGAATAAGGCAAATGAAAAGGTGAATGAGGCAAATGAAACCCTAAGAGTAGGGTGTTGGCATGTGATGAATGAATAAGACAAAATGAAACCCTAAGGATAGGGTGTTCAATGAATCATGTTATGGTGATATGAAAGGTCTCGATATGAGATGTGGTGATGCTTAATTGTTGAATTGTATGTTTCTAGTGCATTTAACTTTATATGCTTGTTCTCTCTGAGTTGATATCTACATACTGCAGGGCTTCTTATTTCTAATACATATCTCGTAAATTGCAGGTGATGAGATATGACATGCCTAGAAAGGAATGTTACTGAGACATGATATATGTTGAATACATGAGTTATGATGTTTCTTATGATATGATATGGCAGGCCGTGTGAGCCTTGTGAGAAATGTTAAATGAGTTATTATTTCTGTTTAAAATGTACCTATAATGTTAATGTTAGACTTAGGTTCCCCAACACCGTAGAACCCCATTGCGCGGTCTGTACCTTTGGGGTAAAACGGTCAGCCCTGGGGATACGCCCAGGCATCGGAGACTCGTGTCCAACAAATAACGAATGTCTCCGTGACACGAAGTCTGAGAGGTAGGATCCCGGTCAGCCCTGGGGATACGCCCAGGCATCGGAGACTTAGAGACCCTCCGACTGTGCACTACAGGTTGCGGGAGGAGTCCAGAGCACTCAGAGTTAGTGCAGTGAGGCCCTTGTGAGCCTGAGAGTCCTGTGCAGACCAGGACGAGAAGTCAGACTTAGCATTTCTCGGGTGTGTCGCTAAGTCTTGTACGGTGGGATCGTAGTTCGCTACAGATCTTCATATGCAGAGTGCGCTGCATATGTTTGGGGCATAAGCTAAAATATGATCATATAGGTTTACAGAGTTCCTTATAAATGAAAGAGTTAAGGGAAACTAGAGCATAGTCTTCTAGTAATTATTCTTTGGATGCAATATTTACATTCTTTGTTATTTCAATTATATTGTTTTAGAACTGCTCAGTGTAGTATTTATTGTTGTTAAATTTCATATCGTGTACTCAAAGTTATATCTGTAATCACATTAGTGCCTTAGACTGTTTCTTTGAAGTACTCATTCACTGAGCGAGTAGGCTCACCCCTCTACTCAAACATTTTAGGGTTAACCGCGTGGACTTGAAGATGGTCAGAGCATCAGTGTAGATCTGCCACAAGAGTTAAGTACAAGATTAGTTGAGTCAGTCGGTCCTTGTCACTCTAGGTCCTCAGTAAGAGATAAGAGAGAGAGTTGTAATTACGATGTGTAATATTGTTCCTCTTTTGATATGTATGCTAATTAGCAAGTTTTATGTGAATAAGGTGTGAGAGACATCATGAATGTTTATACATGTACCTTTACTATTGAAGTCTGATTAGTAAAAGAAATGTTCAGATTCCTTTGTTAAGATGTTATGTGGTTCAATGCGGGGAAACAAGAGTTTTAAAGAAAAGAAAGAAAAAAAAATTAAGGGTGTTCTTTGTGTTACATATAAGTCCTGTCTTATGCCCTAATCTCATGATTTGAGGAAATTGTGAGATCGGGATGTAACAGCTTGGTATCAGAGCTTAGGGTGAGTTGTCAAGGACCATTAAGTTAGTAAGTTAGAGTCCTATGTGTGGCAGATAGGAATTGTTTGATGTTAGGTTTGGGGATTTGAGTATTTGGATATCCTGGCCCGATATTTGAGTACTTGGATCAACCAGTACAAGCTACTCTGTCTATTCTTTCACGTATACCGTGGCCAGGTATACAGTGGAAGAATGGACTAGAGAGGAACCCTAGAAATGTTAGGGTTAGAAAACGAGAAAAGAAACAAGAATTAAGAGCATAAATGTAAAAATAGATAGAACTTACATTTCATAATGTTGTTTTTGTTGGAAATGTATAGAAATGCTCTTATATGTTTGAATTGAAATATTCAATACTTTGAAATATGGGTCTTTAATATCTGTTGTACACTATGTAGTTGTAGCATTTATTGATTTCATTCTTTGTAACAAGTAGACTAGAATTGACCTTTGAATGAGCTTTTGTTAGTGGATAAGTTTTCTTCCACATTTCTGAGATGAATAGGAGTTGAGTAATCCTTTGTAGTTCTTGGCTTCAGGACTTCAGGTTTGGCCTGGTCCGGCTGGCAGAATGCGTTACTGGGATCTAATGACTCCTATTAATAGTATAATAAGAATGGACTCTGGATGATTAGACCCACATCAGAGTAAGAATGTACATACAGTAAGATGTTGAAACATATGGGCAAGATCAGAACAAATAAGAATCAGTTGAAACTGGTATCTGAGGTTCAATTTTGGGGCCTCATATGAGAAACCCTTAATTGGGAATAATAGAACATGATATGAAGTTCATAATCAGTTTATTGATTAATATTATATGAGCTATACATATGAAATATGGAAAAGATATGTGAAATGTATGTATGGTTCTAGATAGCAAGAATCGATCATGAAGAATGGATCATATAATTGAGTATAATGCTTTTATGAACTCTAAAGCAAAGGTTGAGTAGAAGAATAGAGTTGAGCATTCAATAGGTCTATAGAAGTGAAGAGTCTTCAAAAGAGTAAAAGTGAAGAGAATCATATGATCATATAATTCATAAGACTAGAACAACAAACTAGTTCCTAAGTGAAGAACATAGGTGTAGTTTAACGAATGAATAAGTCATACAAAGGTAGACTGTATTCAGGAGAGAAAAACTAGATTGAAAGAGAAACTATGTTTGACCCATGCATGATCCACTTGAATTAAAAATGAAGAATATGTAATGTATTCAACATGAGGAAAAACTAATAGAAGGACTATTAATTTAGAACGTTAACTTCACAATAGTATAAAGATAAAGGAGGAAATATGTGCAACATGGTATACATGACCATACATATGAATAAGAAACATGGTCATAAGAGAAAAATTTAGAATTAAAGATGACGGGTTAAAGAGTAGTATATGGTAAGAGGACTATGAAATGTAAGAAAGGGTTTGAAATATGATGGAGAAGTTATAAAATAAAGAGGTTGTGAGATTCAAGCAAGTGCCAATCAATCAAATATCTTTGTTGATAACTAAGTAAATCTACATACGAGAATGTATTAAGGGAATGTTTGAATACAAGTATTCCAAGTCTTAAAATCATCTTCTCTCTCATATATTTCTTAACAATAGCAAGGTGGAAATGAAATGATAAGAAAATGAATCATATATGATGCATAACTACCTTGGTAGGGTCATCTAGTGAATGTAATAGTGACATACATTACGATGAAGTGCGATAAGAAATAAATTCTTGTGTGATAGCAAGAATGATGAATAATCTATTCTTACCTTGAATGTTTTAATGTTAGGGATGTTTATTGTATATGATCAAAATGAGGAGGAGAGGTAGCAAAACATAAGTAGTAAAGAATGAGGAGAGAGATAAAGGAAAACACTAGTTTTGTGTAATATGTGAACTCGTTTTTAGAAGTATGCTTTGTTGAAGGCATACTAAGGTATGTAAGTTGGTTCTATGTATGATTTCAGTATATTTGTGCAAGCTATATGTTAATTAAAGGTGTATGATAGTTGTAGTAATTCATACCAGATATGCATCCTAGTATTGTGTATTTGTGATATGGTGATACAGTTTGGATGATGACGGAAGACACGGAGGGATATCCTGAATAAGGTAGTTATACCTAGCTTTAATCTAACTAAGTGATGGTAACTGGGTATCAACAAAGCTTGAATGACTAATACAATCGTGGATTACTTTGTTACTGTTGTTAAAACCCTAGTATGATATAACCTGATGGTTACACCTTGACTTATGTGTGGGTTCATACTGAGGATAGTATGGAATGTGATAGTAATGCTTACATGAACCAATGGGGATGCCAAGAGTAATACTTTACAATTGTTATTGAACCTAGTTTTTCAACTCAAGACTGTTTTACTATCTGAGTAGCACGTTATTAAAATTCAAAACAACATGGTGAACTCTCTTTTGTCACTTAAAGGTGATACAGAACAGTAGAACATATTGAGCCATATAAATTGAGATGGTTGTATCAAATTATCAGTGTTGAGATAATATCTCAAGAGTATGCAATATTCAAATAGTTGTTTATCTGTTTCTCCTATGTTTGACTGTGACATAAAGATTTGCTTGATATCATTGAGAACTATTTGAAATATGTTGTGATTTAGTAAAGAATTAAAAGATATAATGTTTAAAACTACATTCAGGTATGAAATACAAGAATATAATGACATGGAAGGCTTTAGAAGCTTAGAATAACCTTGAATGTATCTTTCTTGTAGGCTTATGTTTCAAGGACGAAACATTCTAAGGGGGAAGAGTTGTTACGACCCCATCTGAGCTTAATTGGTAAACTAGGGTTTACCTGGATGATTACATATTTAATTGGATGGATCATTGCTTAAATCTAATTAATGATGATATCTCAAATTATAATATGTTAAACCTAATGAGAACCCCAAGCATGCTATCTCTTTGTATAATTAGGGTTTGAGATATATAAACTCTAGTCGGTTGAATTAGGGTTTTCAACAAATAAGCTCATTTGGGAAGGAATGATAGAGTTAGGCATAGAAAAATAGAAATGATAGTTGGATGCTTGGGTAGCATGGCCATGGTAGGTAGCACGGACGTGCTGGGTCCATCTTGCACGGCCGTGGCAGCTAGCACGGCCGTTCTGAGGCATTTTTGCTTCAAATGACATTTCTGCAGATTTCTGGATAGTAGTGCACTGTTCTATTTTTAGTTATTTATTGGTAACTCCAAATGATCTCAAATTTTAACTGAAGCTTTATAGATCAATTCTAAACAACTTTATAAATTTCCATAATTTTTGGAGAATGTTTGATCTCTTAAATAAACGAATTACAGTAACTTTTGTATAACTGAATATTCAGCCAATATAATAAAAGTTGAGTGTAGGGTCAATATGCAATTGACCCAAGCAGCTCAATTGCTCTATATGTTAGAACACACACACTAGAAGCTCTCATAATTCGCAATTCATTCAAGAGAAACGAGCTCCTAGAGAGAGAGGGAGAGTTAGGGTTTGAGAGGAGAAAGTGGTGGAATTGCTGAATTAGGGTTTTGCGGTCCGAGGAATGGTGAAATCAAGTAAGTTTAGCTTCTTTGTATAGCCTTTCATGGTGAATCTTCTCTCACATGTCAAGATTCCGTCCCTCCCCTGATTTGATCCGAAATGGTATCAAAATTTCCCATTTTCTCACTCTTTCTTCATAATCCCTCATTTTCAAGGTTTCCGAGTTGAATGGAAGAAGAATTGGGAAATTTGCTAGGGATTTGATATGAGTTCAAAATTCTCAGGGATGAGCTGCATTTTTGAGGTGTTTTCACACCTTGGGGTGAGTGGGTACTTCCTTTAAACAGTATAATGTACGAAATTTGATTATAGCATCCAAATCCCTAAATGCTTAGTATGTGATTCTAAACCCTGAAATGTCCGTTTGATTTAAGTTGTTGCAAATTGATATGATATGGATTCCTTCTCTGTTTGAATGACTCTTTGATGGTAGATTCACATCAGAAATGTATACAACACATCCTAGTAAGAATGCTTTTCAGATTTATACCATATGATGTAATTAGGGTTTAACCTAATTGAGATATCACTAGAGTTTCAACCTTAGTGAAGAGACATTTAGTCTTGAACTAAGTCTAGATCTTAATGCTCCTAATAAAGTGCATGTCTAACATATTTCAATATCCAAGCCCATTTGGATTCACCATTAAGTCTATGACTTTTGATTTCACTAAGTTGAAGCTCAATCGAGCTGTGGCACGACCGCGGTGGGTGACCACGACCGTGGTGAAGGGTCTGTGCCACGGGCGTGCTAGGTAGCACGGCCGTACTGAATGCTTTTGAAACTCTGATCTCTATATACCACGACCATGGGGGAAGAGCCACGACCGTGGTGAGGTAACTGTGCCACGGACGTGGGGTGACACCACGACCGTGTTGGAGAAAACCCTAATTGAACACTTAAAGATCAAAGTTAAATAAAGAGGACTAGTAATCCTATAAGTGGTTAGGATGTAACTCATGGGATATCTTAATTGAATTTTATTCTTGTTACATGATATCTCAGTGAATGGTATGGAAAACCTAAATTTAGTTAAATTTCCATGGTTTCATATCTATATTGATTGTATATGATTTGTTGGAAACAATCTTTATTTAGTGAATGCTTATATCCTATGAAATCCTTATGAGAGCCATGTGACAAGTGAATGAGGCAAATGAAAAGGTGAATGAGGCAAATGAAACCCTAAGAGTAGGGTGTTGGCATGTGATGAATGAATAAGGCAAATGAAACCCTAAGGATAGGGTGTTCAATGAATCATGTTATGGTGATATGAAAGGTCTCGATATGAGATGTGGTGATGCTTAATTGTTGAATTGTATGTTTCTAGTGCATTTAACTTTATATGCTTGTTCTCTCTGAGTTGATATCTACATACTGCAGGGCTTCTTATTTCCAATACATACCTCGTAAATTGCAGGTGATGAGATATGACATGCCTAGAAAGGAATGTTACTGAGACATGATATATGTTGAATACATGAGTTATGATGTTTCTTATGATATGATATGGCAGGCCGTGTGAGCCTTGTGAGAAATGTTAAATGAGTTATTATTTCTTTTTAAAATGTACCTATAATGTTAATGTTAGACTTAGGTGCCCCAACACCGTAGAACCCCATTGCGCAGTATGTACCTTTGGGGTAAAACGGTCAGCCCTGGGGATACGCCCAGGCATCGGAGACTCGTGTCCAACAAATACCAAATGTCTCGGTGACACGAAGTCTGAGAGGTAGGATCCCGGTCAGCCCTGGGGATACGCCCAGGCATCGGAGATCCGAGAGAATGTCCCGGTCATCCCTGGGGATACGCCCAGGCATCGGAGACTTAGAGACCCTCCGACTGTGCACTACAGGTTGCGGGAGAAGTCCAGAGCACTCAGAGTTAGTGCAGTGAGGCTCTTGTGAGCCTGAGAGTCCTGTGCAGACCAGGACGAGAAGTCAGACTTAGTATTTCCCAGGTGTGTCGCTAAGTCTTGTACGGTGGGATCGTAGTTCGCTACAGATCTTCATATGCAGAGTGCGCTGCATATGTTTGGGGCATAAGCTAAAATATGATCATATAGGTTTACAGAGTTCCTTATAAATGAAAGAGTTAAGGGAAACTAGAGCATAGTCTTCTAGTAATTATTCTTTGGATGCAATATTTACATTCTTTGTTATTTCAATTATATTGTTTTAGAACTGCTCAGTGTAGTATTTATTGTTGTTAAATTTCATATCGTGTACTCAAAGTTATATCTGTAATCACATTAGTGCCTTAGACTGTTTCTTTGAAGTACTCATTCACTGAGCGAGTAGGCTCACCCCTCTACTCAAACATTTTAGGGTTAACCGCGTGGACTTGAAGATGGTCACAGCATCAGTGTAGATCTGCCACAAGAGTTAAGTACAAGATTAGTTGAGTGAGTCAGTCCTTGTCACTCTAGGTCCTCAGTAAGAGATAAGAGAGAGAGTTGTAATTACGATGTGTAATATTGGTCCTCTTTTGATATGTATGCTAATTAGCAAGTTTTATGTGAATAAGGTGTGAGAGACATCATGAATGTTTATACATGTACCTTTACTATTGAAGTCTGATTAGTAAAAGAAATGTTCAGATTCCTTTGTTAAGATGTTATGTGGTTCAATGCGGGGAAACAAGAGTTTTAAAGAAAAGAAAGAAAAAAAAATTAAGGGTGTTCTTTGTGTTACATATAAGTCCTATCTTATGCCCTAATCTCATGATTTGAGGAAATTGTGAGATCGGGATGTAACAGCTTGGTATCAGAGCTTAGGGTGAGTTGTCAAGGACCATTAAGTTAGTAAGTTAGAGTCCTATGTGTGGCAGATAGGAGATGTTTGATGTTAGGTTTGGGGATTTGAGTATTTGGATATCCTGGCCCGATATTTGAGTACTTGGATCAACCAGTACAAGCTACTCTGTCTACTCTTTCACGTATACCCTGGCCAGGTATACAGTGGAAGAATGGACTATCTTATGCCCTAATCTCATGATTTGAGGAAATTGTGAGATCGGGGTGTAACAGTTACCATGGAGGTAACCGGTATGGGGCCTGACTAAGGTAGGCAGGTTGCCATGACCCCTATGAAGGGATGAAAGTTAGTCATGGATGTAGAGAGAGATGATGAAGGATTGGGTAAGGTTCTAAGTTGAACATGTACTATAATGGAATCCTAAGTCTATCCTAAGGTCAGGTAGGGATAAGACCGATGGAAGAAGGAGTTGCCTAATTCCCTAGTTGCACATGACCATAGGGTCAGGAGGTAACAACTATCATTGTCTAAGGGCCATGGGTTAGGAGATTGATCACCTTCATGAACTCATGGGATCCAAAGGGAAGATGAGTAGGGCACTCTCTGGATGCATATGGGAAGAGGGATGACTCCAAAAGTGCCCACACCCTATAGACCTAGAGGATATGACTAAGGATTGTGTGGTGACCCAAGTAGGTTCAAAACAAGTTTCCATGGAAGTAACATTGATATCGAGACATAAGTTGCACGTTTCAACTTAGATTTGAAGGTGTACTGGCAAGGTGGGATATACCATCTCTACTCTTGGAACAGGAAGAACTTTGTATTTGGACTGTAGCCAAATGCTTATTTCCTCTTGTTATGGGAGTGAGAGATAGGACAGTACGCATGTCATACACTAAGGATAAAAGATGATGTGAGTTGGAACGTTGCTACAAGGTATGAGGATAGAGATGATAACATACCCTTGTGGAGTGAATGATACATGGATGGTGTACAAACACCAAGAAGTATTAAGGTAGTCATCTTGTGAGGATGTTGTCACATGAGTTATACAGAACTTGCATGTGATACAAGGTTGAGTTGGATAACGAAGAGGATAAGCTCAGAGTTTCTTGATGAAGACAAACTTAGAGTTTGATATGAGATGATAAGTATAATACATGGAGGTGTATGTTACCTAATACCTAAGGATGAGAAGTGGTAGGTGAGATATAGCTGCCTAGTTTATCTAGAAGCTAGAAGAAGTTGAGGTTGTTAGGCTAACCTTAAGTTGAGAAAAAGAGGTAAGTTTGGCTAACACTCAGATGTATCAATAGTGGTTAATCAAGTAGATGATTGTTTGGTTAGGCAGCCTAGTCCGTTATATAATGAAAGGATGGTTGTCAAACCTCAGATGTACTTCTTTGGAAAGGAAAGTGACGAACCCCTATTGAGAGTGGTTTTGGATTTCTGAGGTATCGATCTTGAGGAATCATGACATATAGGAGATGATGGTTTTAAGATCACCAAACACCGTGATACTGCAAAGATAGTAAGTGATAGTAGCACTCTGGTTACTTGATGTGAAGTTGTGTGTAGCATGTGTCCATGTGAGCCAAGGGTGAAGGAAGAACACCAGTAACCCAGTGCTTTGACTTAGAGGTTAAAGAATCCCCGAGAGGGAATGGAGTTTATCCACTATGAATGTTGTGGTAAGTCTCCCCTTGACCAAGAAGGTCAAGATGCAATATGGGTTATGGTAGATCGCCTTACCTAGATGACAGGAGAAAGAAAGAGTTTTGTCAAGGGTTATAAGAGAAAGAGATGGTTCAACTACACCATGATGTGAGTTCAAAAGTTCTTGAGTATAACCTAAGGGTTCACTTCCATAAGGTGGAAGTAGATACATGAAGAACTCGATGATAGAATAGTTTATCACCCCTAACTAATGGTTAGTATGATCCAGACTAGAGGGTCTGATGAGAGCATGTGTGCTCATTCAGGGTGATACATAGAGACAGTTCCTGTCCTTTATAAGATGTGATGATAACCACCATAGCCTTTATCAGGATGAAAGAAGTTCTAGAAGAAGGTTGTGTCAGTCACCACTTCATTAAGATGATGTTGGTGAAGGAGGCCTCGTGAAGGTCAGAAAAGAACCACAGTGTGTGTAGATGAAGTCGCTTTGATCGTGAAATGGCTGAGAGAGAGCCCAGTGGTGACATGAGTCACGAGCTGATGCAAAGCAGACTGACATGTAGTTCACTGTGGGAGAATATGTGATGTGAAAATCTGACCCCTCTAAGCTACAGCTAAGAAAGCTGAGTCCCCGATATATGGGTCCATTTGAGATTGATTGGTGGAGATGGTTGTGTTTAGCCTTGTCCCTCAGGATAACATGATGTGTAATGTGTTCCATGAGTCCGATCTAGAGCACTATGTGAGGTGTTGAGCCTTGAACCTAGCCAGCTTTTGAGAGGCTGAAATGTCCTGAGTCACCTATGAGGGTATGATATACCAAGGTAAGAAAGAACTCAGATGGAAGAATATGAGATGATGAAGGTTCTTGGGAAGCACCATGGAAAGGGTGAAGCCACATGGGAGCCCTGATGGACGTATGAAAAGCTTATCCTAAACTGTTTGTTTGCTTGATGGAATTTTGAGGACAAAATTCTTATAAGAGGGGAAGGATGTTACAACCCCGACTTTTGGGTTCCTTTGGTGAGAAATGTAATTTCTCATATTAAAGATATTGGAACAAATAATGATATAATTTGTTTTGAATAAATACAATAGCCTTGATGATTGTGTTGTGGGCTTTATTGGCTATTGGGCCCCATAACAATGAGATTCAATTAGTAAATAAATAATTGAGAAATTGAGAAAAGAAAGATGTAGTAACCTTTGGAAGTCAAAAGAATATATTCCAAAGTAGATTTCGTTCCTTTTGGGTTCCTGGGGTCCCAAGGAGTCCAAAATTGAAAAGATAAGACAACAAGCAAAGAAAAGATCAATTAAGTATTTCTTTATTAAGAAAGAAATTGAAAACAATGGTAAATTGTGGAAAATGAATGGAAAGAGGTATAATTGAGTTATATTTGATGGATTTTCATATCCATGAGGTTTCTAATGTTAAAAGAAATTCCAATAAGGAAAATAATAAAAGGGATAAAGAGAGATCTCCGAAAAGAGATATTTTGATAAGAAATGAATAAGAAGAAAGAGAAAATAGATAAAAGATAAGTGAGAGGCTAAGTAATATTACCAAGATGGGATTATGAACAATTAGGGTTCCTTGAGGTTCAAGGAATTCAAAATAATAATTAAATGGCAAAAGAAAGAGGAAATATCAATTAAATAAGTCTTATTAAAGAATACCTTGCTTTTAAAGAAAAATCCCTTTTCCTTTGGAATTTGGGACTCATTTTTGGCATGC
Source organism: Alisma plantago-aquatica (assembly GCA_963693085.1). Classification (NCBI taxonomy): domain Eukaryota; kingdom Viridiplantae; phylum Streptophyta; class Magnoliopsida; order Alismatales; family Alismataceae; genus Alisma; species Alisma plantago-aquatica. Next base: position 476,971,171 of record OY856411.1, read on the forward strand.
TCATAGATAAAGGCAAGAGGAAGTTTCCCTTAAAATTTGGTTGCAAAGTGATGCACGGATTCCAAGATATGCAATTTAGAAGTTATCCTAAAGTATGGACATTAATTGCATAGTAAATATGTGTCACGATTTATCTGGGAATAAAATCCCAATTTTTGATTTTGGGTGCGCATCCACGATCATTGGATCTGTGATCCATGACATGGGATGAATCCTAGTCTCGTGAGAACATGGAGTAGCAGACTCCAGGTTGCGGATTTTTGGATTCGAGATTTTGCAAAATAGAAGCCATATGTGATTAGGTGAAGGAGTCCATCCCCTTCAGGAGCTTGCTCCGAACCCAACCACCCCAAGATTGGTGGGGTTTCATCGTGAAACGGGGAAGTCCCCCATTCTTAGGAGAGCGATGAAGACCCTATACATAGGGGGTAAGTATCTACGGAACCAGCACCCCTAGAGAGTACTTTGGCGTGATCGGACGGAGCTCACGATCGAACCCATACCTCCAATTGAAGCTTCGGCCATGACCTGTATCTCCGCCTAGGAGCAGTTGTCACCAGTGGAATAAGGAGTAGCCTCGGTAGTTGGAAGGGCACCCACGGCCAATCAAGGGGACCATCAAGTTCGTGAGGTCGAGATGGAGGGATCGATGGTCTTGGATCGCATGAAGGCAATCTAGAGTTCGAAGTCAACTTCTTAGTTGACCCCCGGATCGCGTGAGAAGAAGCTCGCGAGGTTGAAGACAACCTGTGCAATTACGTATTTGCCCCTTCGCGCCTTCAGACAAGGTAAGGGTGTCTTTGTCATTTTATTCTTTTGATCGCAAGGCACGCACGATCCCTGGTCACTGATCCTGGGTGGACCAGCGGACCACGGATCGGATGGTCATTGTTTTTCTGAAATTAGTAATTAAATCGATGGAAAAAGGATTTTCTCATAAAAATCATAACTTTGGCTAGGAAGCTCGGATGAATAAAGTTAAAATATGAAATTTGCTTAGAAAAATACGAGGAACACATTAAAATTGGTTTGAGAACCTGAATCTGTTCCTATTTGCAAAAATATATATATTTTGGATGGAAAAAGTATTGTTTTCTGGTTAGAAACCCTAATTGTTAATCAAGGATAGATTTAATATTGCAATTATGTTAGTTCGAGCATGGTTAACTTGATTAATCGTAAAGATAGATTTTAACCTGTTTTGAAGATGGAATTGCAAAGTTTAGGGTTTTAAACCTAATGTGATGGTCAATATGCTTAGAAACCCTAAGGTGAGGAAAAAGGGAAGAAAAGATATAGTAATCCGAAATTTAGGGTTTTTGTGGTCCCAACCTGATCTTAAAGATCTTAATGGAAAATAAGATAAGATAATTAGGGTTGATGGATATTTTGACAAAAATACAGTAAAAGTGGTAAAAAGGAAGTGAAACCCTAATTATGGTCAAGACCCTAAAAAGGGGCTAGTAACCCTAGGACGATTAGGCCTATTAGATTTGTGTACCATGATCCATGATAGAAAATATTGGATGAATATTTAAGGATTGAATTGTGCTTGATTGATTTACTCTGGATTACTTGATTGTTTGGACTGAATCTACATTCAAAACAGCTTGACAGGTATGTGGTTACGCTTATGATTATTCTACATAGTTTTCCGAGGATTTATCGATGTTTGCATCATAGCTTGAATTAATTATTGGATGAATTTAATTCATGCAAATTATAATGTGAATATGATTATCACATAAGAGATGTGCCTAATAGCTTAGATCCTAGTCCCCTCTGTAGCCTAATGGATTGACCTAGTACATGGCTACCAATGGGTAGGACCATCAAGTCATCATGAGTCAGGGATTGGGCTACCTTTGGGTAGGGCCATGTAACTCCATAACCCTAGGAATTGGCTACCTGTGTGGTAGGGACATGGGGGTAAGGATCTACCATATGAGAGAGGTAGTATCCATGTCCACTGCAGGGACGGTACAGAGATAGGGGATAGGCAAGGATTGAGTAGTATTGCTTAAAATGTAATCTTGGATGTTAAATTATATTTGGTTGATTACATTGTTAACATAGTTATACAATTATTGTTTCCCCCACATACCAGCTTTGGCTGACCGACGTTTTGTTTGTCGGCGTTTTAGGTACAACCCTAAAATTAACAAATAGTAAGGTGACATAGTGTGAAAATAAAACATAAATTGCAAGGAGGATTAGATATAGTAGATTCAAGCTCGGGATAGATAGATTTCTAAAGTTTTTCAAAGGTAAGTAAAGTTTTAATTTTATACCCAATTCCAGTTTAGTTAGTAGAATTTCATAATTATTATTGATTATTTGTTAAACCTTTGAACCTATTAATTGAATAACGGCTCTGTCCTTCAGGTCTCCCTTAATTGGGGGTTACCGGGAGGTAGGGTCATTACACATCCCTACAACGCAGACCTCTCATAGGGAATCTATGGTGTTCAGGACCCCTAAGTCTATTATTTTATTATTCTCGGAAAGCTCTTACTATATTGTATCTTTTCCTTACTTATACTTAACTCTGGTATCTCTATGGTACCACATCTATTTATCTGAAGTTTATAAGTACGACATGTATCTCATCCTTAACTAGGCAGAGCAGTATATTAAAAACACTATAATATACTGAGAAATCAACATACTATACATGCAGGCAGACTGAAATACTTAAATAAACAGAATACATGCCCACTTGGCACTTATACACTGGAATCATGCAGTCGAACTTCTTAATACATTGATGATATTGAATTGAATGCTTAACATGTTGTTTACCCCTTTATTAGGGTTTCTCCTTACTCATGCACATATAGCACTTCTCATGTATTCAAACATATATCATGTCTACTAATATAAATCTTATAATTCAACATTTCTCACATTTATGCATGGCATCGATAACATACCTATCTAGGGCATGTCATATCTCCACTTGCAATAGCATAACAACATATGCATTTCATGACAAGTATTTGAGTTAGAAAATCCAAATCTCATAAATAAAGCATATATGCATATAAGATAATATTCAGATAAAATCCCACAATATCACATGAATCATTTCAATCATCCATTTACTACTAAATTAGATATGTATATTTGTAAAAATATACTAGATTGGGTTTCCATCCTTGATTACTTTCTATTCACAAGATATGTAAAATGAAAATAAGAAACTCTATTTGTCCATATATCAATCAAAGAGATCAAACATGTAGAATTATATGCACTAGGAACATAAGTAAGATCATATAAACATAAATTCGAATTTCAGCTATAATATTGTTAAAGCACCCAAATAACTTGAAAATTCAGATCTTCAGAAGGTTCTCAATAAACTTCTTAATTCTATAGTATTCAATATACATGGATATCTATATCCATGTAATCATATAAACATTTTCAGATCATAGTTGAAACATGAATTGAAGTATTCTATAAACTGAATTCAAGAACATTTCTTTTCATTTATTGTCATCTAGGGAGAAATCGAGAATATAAATTAAAACTATCTAATTGAGTACAATTGACTGAAATATTCTTTTACCTACTCGCCCTAAGCTGTAAAACAGCTTAAAAATGTATCCCATATATGAAAATCTCGATCTCATATCAAATCCCTAGCAATCGCCACTTTCTTCTTCCTTTCAACTCGAAAACCCTAGAATTGAAGATTAGGAGAGAAAAAGTGAGAAAAGGACTCGATTTGATATGATTTCGAATCCAAATAGGGGAGGGACGGAATTTTTACATATGAGAGAAGATTCACCATGAAACTATATCCAAAGAAGCTAAACTTACATGATTTCATCATTCCTCGGACCACAAAACCCTAGGTCAGCATCTCCATCACTTTCTCCTCTCAAACCCTAACTCTCCCTCTCTCTCTCTAGGATTTCATTTCTCTAGATTGAATCACAAATTATGAGATCTCCTTGTGTGTTAGGTTGACCATATAGAGCAATTGAGCTGCTTGGGTTAATTGCACATTGACCCCTCACTATACTTTCTCTTATTTTAGCTGAATTTTCTATCATAAAAATATTACTGTAATTCGTCTACTGATAAGGTCTAAATACGTCCAAATGTTTTGAAATTTTACATGTTGTTTATGATTGAGTTTCATATCTCCAATTAAAATTTTAGATCATTTGGATTTACCGATAAATAATTAAAAATAAAACACTACACTGCTGAAAAGCACTCTGTCAGCATTTTGGTCGAAGTATAGTTTGACTGAGAACCACATCCAAAGAACACTCAAATATTCTGAAATTTTTCTCCAATATTCATGATTGAGTTATCCATATCATATCCAAAATTCAATTAAATAAAATTTTTTAGAAAATATGAAAAATCATTTACCACACGACTATCCTGATGAAATTCCATATTCATGTACTATCAAAACCCTAATTTTTGCTGATTAGGGTTTACATTTCTCAAACTCTACTTCTTAAAACTAAAATCATAATTAGAGTTTCTTCTTAGGTTTGAAACATCACAATTGATCCACTATCATTAATCAAGTCTAAACGATGTTCAATCTAATCAAGCATGTAATCATTCAGGTAAACCCTAGTTTACCAATTAAGCACAAATGTGGTCATTACAATTCTCACCCCCTTAAAAAGTTTCATCCCCAAAACATAAATATGCAAACAAAGTATATTCAAAGTTTATTTTAAGCTTCTAAACTCTTACATGTCATTATATTCTTGTATTTCATACTTGAATGCAGTTTTCAACATTAAGTCCTTCATTTCTTTTCTAATCACAACATATTTGAAATAGTTCTTAATTACAACAAACAAATTCTCTATGTCACAATCAATCATGGTAGAGAGAGAGAAACAACCATTTCAATATTTTTATACTCTTGAGGTGTTACCTCAACATTGATAATCTGATCCAACTATTTCAATTCATACGGCTCAATATGTACCATTGTTATGTATTGCCTCTAAGTCACAAAAGAGAGTTCACCATGCTCTTTTGAATTTTACTATTGTGCTACTCAAATAGCAAAACAGTCTTGAGTTGGAAGACTAGATTCAACAACAATTGTACTATACTACTCACGACATCCCCATTGCATCATGGATGCATAAGGTGAAGCATTACCATCACATTCCATATTATTCTCAAGTATGAACCCACACATAATTCAAGGTGTAACCATCGGGTTATAGCATACCAAGGTTTCAACAATAGTAACAGAGTACTCCATGATTGTATTAGTCATTCAAGGACTATTCATACCCAATTACCACCACTTAGTTATATTAAAGCTAGGTATAACAAGCTATACCTCATTAGGGTTACATATCAGTACAATATGGTTATCATCCCTTCTATTCATATGAGTGAATATGTAAGACTGCCTTATTCAGGGTAACCCTTCATTTGTTCCATCATTATCCAACCCATATCAACATACCACAATTGTACAATACTAAGATGGATTACTGGTATGAATGACTACAACTATCAGACACCTTTAATTAACATATTTCTTGCACATGTACACTGAAATCATACGTAGAACCAATTTACATCCCTTAATATACCTTCAACAAATTATACTTCTAAAAACAAATCCACATATTACTAAAAGCCATTGTTTTCTCTTATCTCTCTCATCATTCACTACTACTTACTTTTTACTACTTATCCTTCTCATTTTAATCATGTAGATTAAACATTCCTAAAATTGAAACATAAAGGCACAAATAGATTATTCATCATTCTTGCTATCACTACAAGAATTTATCTCATACCACACTTTACTCATATTGTATTTCTCCCTTTGTTCAAAACACACTTGTTACATTTCAAATTTATATCTTACTTTTTTCTCTGAATCATATCCATATTGTTTACCTACCTTTCAGATTAGCTATCTTTAAACCCTGGATTACTATCAGTGCTAGTTTACTTCTCATAGTGCAAATCTCATGATCTTGTTTTATAGAGATTCTAGTATTCAAGGTCAAATCACTAGTGACATCCCTTGAACTACTACAACTCTAAACATTCTAGGGTTTGGTCCTTATCAGTAGCATGACGTTATTGTGATGTGACTTTGCTCCCTTAATTTGAAATTCAAACTTTGGATCTCACAAGTTTACTAAAGTCTTCTTTATCTTATCGATTGAATTTCCTTTCTCTTACTTGGCCATTCAGATAGATTACATTCTCAATTACCCTGCTAGGGTTTCATCATCATATTGTGTGTCATTATTACATTCACTATATGTCTCTACCATGGTGGTTATGCATCATATATGATTCATTTTCTTATCACTTCATTCCCACATTGCTCTAATCAAGGAAGATATGAAAGAGAAGATGATTCTGAGACTTAGAATTCTTATCTTCAAACTTTCAATAATACATTTCTCACATGTAGGTTTAAGTAATTATCAACAAGGATACTTGACTAATTAGCATATTCTTGAATCTTTCAACCTCTTTCTTTTATAATCTATATTACTCCATTATGTTTCAAACCCTTCTTTACTTTCCATAATCCCCTTACCATATACTACTATTCCACATGTCATATTTAACTTCTAGTTTTCTCTTATGATCATGTTTCTTCTTTTATGTGTATGATCATGTATACCATGTTGCATATATTTCCTTTTATCCTTCTACTAATGTGAAGTTGAAATTCTAAATCAATAATCTCTCTACTAGTATCACCTCATGTTTAATACATTACATATCCTTCATTTTAAACCAAACGATTCATGGATGGGTGAAACATAGTTTCCCTTTCAATCAAGATTTTCCTTCCTGAATATAGTCTACCTTTGTATGACTTATTCATTTATTTAGCTACACTTTTGTTCTTCTTTTAGAAACTAGTTTGTTGTTCCATAAAGACTTAGAACCCAAAGGCAGTAAGGATGAACATATTAAACTTATTAATAAAGGTATACATTCCATGCTCTCAATTATATCATTACCCTCATTCCTTAATCAAGCTTATTATTTCCAACATTTCTCTTTATTTCAACTAAGTTTTCTTATCCTAGTTTTATGATTTACATGCTCATCTAGTTCTCTTCACATTAACTCTTCTGAAGACTCTTCAATTCTATGTACTTATTGTATACTTAGCTCTTTTATTCTATTTTCCCTTTGCTTTGGAGTACATAAAAACATTGTACTCGGTTATATAATCCATTCCTCATGATTGGTTCTTACTATCTTGGCGCCTAACATACTTTTCTCATATATTTTCCATATTTCATATTTAGAGTTCATATAATACTAATAATTAAACTTAATCCGATCCTTATGTCATGTTCCTTTATTCACAATTAAGGGTTTCTCAGATATTAGTTCCAACTGATTCTTAGCTACTCTAATCTTTCCCATATGTTTCAACATCTTAGTGTATGTACATTCTCACTATGATGTGGGTCTAATTTATCCAAAGTCTACTCTTATTGTATTTTTAATAGGAGTCATTAGATCCCAGTAACACACCATGTCAGCCGGACCAGGTCGAACCTGCAGTCCTAAAGCCAAGAGCTACTTAGGATTAATCCACTTCTATTCATCTCAAATGTGTGGAAGAAAACTTATCCACTTAGGAAAGCTCATTCAAAGATCATTTCTAGTCTACTTGATAAAAAGAATTTAATCAATAAATGCTACAACTGCATAGTGTACAACAAATCTTAAAGACCCATATATATTTCAAAATACTGAATATCTGAATTCAAACATATAAGAGCTTTTCTATTCATCTCCAATAAAACAATAATATAAAATGAAAGTTCTATCTCATTTTATATTTATGCTCTTAATTCATATTACTTATCTTGTTTCTAACCCTAATATTTCTAGGGTTCCTCTCTAGACCATCCTTCCACTGTATACCTAGACAGGGTATACATGAAAGAATAGATAGAGTAGCTTGATACTGGTTGATCCAAGTACTCAGATACTGGGCCAGGATATCCAAATACTCAAATCCCTAGAGCTAACATCATAACATCTCCTATCTGCCACACTTATGACTCTAACTTACTAACTTAATGGTCCCTGACAACTCAGCCTAAGCTTTGATACCAAGTTGTTACACCCCAATCTCACAATTACCATTAATCACGAGATTTGGGCATAAATTGAGGATTTAACATAATACAAAGATCACCCTTAACTTTTTCTTCTTTTTCAAACTCTTTGTTTTCTTGCATTGAATCACATAAACAAACTTTACAAGAGAATTAAACCTTGATTACTCTAATATGATCTCAACATTAATGATACACATCCATACATTCATTCTGTTTCTCACACTTCCATGTACATATGCCATGATAATCAAATGCATTCTCTCTTATTGAGGAAACGGAGATACACACATCATTTACAACTCTCTCACATCTATACAAGGACCTAGAGTGACATGGACTGACTAAACTTAACTACACTCATACTTAACTCTTATGGCAGATCTACTCTAATGCAATGATATCTTCAATCCCCACAGTTTCCCTAAAAATTTTGAGTAGAGGAGTGAGCCTACTCACTCAGTGAATAAGTAAAACAATAATGCAGTCTAAAGTACTGAATCAAACATTTATCATTCTTGGATAATTGAAATAAAACAAGATAGTAATTTCAAATTAAAAGACTAGATATTAAAAAACTTACTAATAACATTGCAACCTACATCATTAGAAATAAACAAGTATGGAAATATAATCCTCACTATATTCAACATTACATTTTAAGAACAACTACTATAAAACTATACTCGAATCTTTCTTAGCCTTTCTTACTTATAAGAAACTCTTTAAACCTATATGAACATATTTTAGCTTATGCCCTGATCATATGCAGTGTACTCTACATATGAAGACTCATAGTGAACTAGGATGAAACATCCCATCTCAAACAAAACACGATTACATACTAACCAGTGGATTACCAAAAATCACGGGAAATTATAACCGATTTACAACAAGCACCATAAGATGAGACATGTTGCATATGAGCCAACACTTTCTTTTCATAACATATTTTCAAGGTGCTACAACATAATTTCCCATCATCTTGTTACATGAAAGAACTATTCCACATGTTGATTTATTACATCAATGTACAGAAGCCAAAAACCACATATCAATCATCTTATCAGAAACATCGAAAAACTCTCCCGAAGACCTGAGTGTACATGGACGACACATAGGACTCTACTGCTAGACACTATCTATTCCACCAGGTACAATACCTCTGCATATCATCTCAGCCACATGATCTTCATCTCACCAGGCATGTCCACCTAAAAAGGGTTATTAACCAGCGGGGTGAGACACACAGTCCCAGTGAGAAACATAACCCTCGACCAACTTTATTATTATCAAAGATAACTGAGCAGATAGATCAATTTAAACAATAGGTAATAATTAACTGGTTATACAAGAAGGAATATGAAGAACATATATATAGAGAACATATGAGAAAGCTTACATCATACAAGGCCTCAACCAATGTTTCGTATTTACCCTAAGAGAAGATACTATACAGATTGATTATGAATTATTATGCCCTGAGGAAGTGAGCCGTACCGCTCAAATCCAGCCTTCAGTTGCAAAACCCAAAGTCGGCACCATACAATGTCAATGGAAGAGCCAGACTCCATGACCTCACCTCCTTGTGGTTAGTGCACGATATCCAAAGTAGGACTGCAGTCTCTTGCTTAAGTGGCCTCAGCCATAGGGTCAGCTCCCGTAGGCTACCCTTTCTCTAGTCTGCCTTGGTACATGTCTCGACGCTAGTATATCTGAGCCACGGGCCAGTTCACCGTGCAACCTGAGCCATGAACGCATTCATGCTCTATCACACTGAGCCATGGGAATATTCACCATGCTCTTATACACATCTTGAGTCTACAACCAAAGTTGCACTCTAATCCTCCTATTTTTGGCTAGGAGAAACCCCACACATTCAACAATATGCACTTCGGGTTAACCCACAGGACAACCCATTTCACCATCACCAACTACTGACGATGATGGATCTATGGCCAGGGCAAACTACATGAAAGTTCATCTATATTTAGTTAATGCATTTTAAGTGGATTGTTGGGGCAACCAAGTTGTATTAAATAACCATATATAAAACATAAACAACATTAGATTCCATTATCTTGTGTCACACTATTACTGTTGTTATCAATGCCCTCAACAATCATCATATTGCCATGGGATATCAATCCCTCAGTTCATCACATAATGCTACTGCCTCTCAAGGCTTCATCATCATACATCATCATGGGATAGCAATCCCTCATATCACAACTAGAGGATAACACCTCAAATAGGCACTTAGGTCACAAGATCTCTCACATCATACTAGTGATACATGTTATCTTATCATCAAGGAACATTATCATTTCTCAGATATTTCACATATACCAGGTGCCACACAAGACACATATTCACATAAGCATCATAGCCCTTGCCTGGCTATGTATTTCAATTAGTAACACCTGCATGGTTAGATTGCACAACAATAGAGATAACTTATTAAAGAGACATAACATGATTATCACATCATTAGGATTTGGAACATCATCCATTATCATGAACACATGGAGCATAGTATCTTAAATGGTATCTTAAACAATACACATTACTATCACCATACCAAGGGTATCCCACCATACCCTACTTCCCATGTCACCATGAGTACCATCCCTAAGGATTAATCTTTTAAGGATTATACAACCATGATCTATCATCAATCTTTATCAAAGGTTCACCTATCATCAACCATAGGTAACCACCATACTAAGGTTTACCACTTGTTCATCATACCCCATCATCATGACCAAAGATATGGACCCAAGGTAACAAGATAAGCATACTAACATCTAGGGCTCAAGATAACACTTAGGGTTATCAAGATATAGTACAACTTTTACTAAAGGTGTCACCTACCTTCACCAAAAGCATGCAGTGACCAAACAAACCCTCACTAAAAACCGATATTAGCTACAAATCTTTAACACCACAACCCAAGGTGATATTAGACAAGTTTCATATCGGGTAAGACCCACATGCTCCACCTATTCCTGGTATGGGGTAAAGCATGTCGTGCAAAGAAGCCACCAAGGTCATATCGTTCAAACACACCTCAACCCATCATGGTCAAGGGACCATCTTCTAGGTTATCAGGCAACTCATGTCTCTAACACGTCTCACTTCATATCGGGTTAGGCAAGCTTGCAACCATGTCAGACAAGAACCACATAAGCTTATAGTAACTAAGGTATCCTCTAGGTCAACCCCAGCATGGTCAACTCCCTTTTACCTCGTCCATGATCATTGTTATTATGCATACCATCTAAGCCAATAAACTTCAAACCCTACGCTGCATATTTACATAAGGATGAGTATATAGATCTCATATTTAATGCCATACGATCAAAGCTCTCAACATGTGTCATCCTAGACACCATATCACCCAATCTCAGAGATATAACAACCCATACCTCCCTATGTGTTGGGTAACCAAACATGTACCAGGAAAAGGCATCATAACTTCATATAGGGTATCGACCAAACACTCAACCGTTGTGTCGCCCAAGCTATCATGTACACACCATGCTTATATTGGGTTAGTGCTGATGATATCGGCCAAGACCTCTATAGGTGTGTGTGTCGGGTAAGCAAGGGTGTCAGGTTAGGTCCTTCACCAAGGCATATCAGATAGGGATACTTAGTATCACCCAAAAGCTTACACAAGGGTAGGGCTCTCATCCAATGTATCATGCAAAGAACATCAAAGCCATATCGCCCAAAGCATCATAACGGGAAACACATCATATCGGGTAATGCCTAACTAACCCAACTATCAAGCACCATGTCGGGTAAGGGATCAACAAGGCATCTACGATATAACACCCAAGCCTCATGCTACTGTATCGCCCAAGCTATGACTCAAGGAAGGAGAGGGATATCAGGCAGCATTACCTCTAAGGGTATCACCCTCACTAAGGATCAGCCTATCGGGTTCCCTATACCAAACCAAGGATACCCATCACCAAGGCATAACCAACCCATACTTCCTAAGGCACCAACCAAGGGTTCACCCCTAAGAACATGTCATGCAACTAGGGTAGATCATCATCTCAACACTAAGGTCATCACTTCTATTGGCCAAGCTAACATGTCGCCCAACCATCTAGAGCATATGCTCACCTCTCAGCAACAAAGTGAGAGAGGGGTTTTGCCCAAGGACTCACCACCATACATCTTTGGATCAAGGAATACTAAGCTCACCTCTCAACTAAACGAGAGAGGGGTATTTCTCATAATTCATCAACCAAAGCATAACCTATCAGACAAGGTATTATATCGGGCAAAGCTCTATATCGAGTAAAACACCATATCGAGTAGCCAAAGCATATCGGGTTAGTCATCTTCAACCTCAATACACCCCTTACCATCCCACACAATATAAAGGCAGTAATAAAATGTAGCATTCCCATTAGTTCAGATTTCAAGTTCCACATATACAACTATCATAGAAAAAGGTATCGATCTAAAGACAAGAATCGATTTAAGTACATATGAGGAGTGAACATAATAGAGATGGTTAAGAGTTATGTAACCTGCCTTAAGAGGATCTCCATTAAAGGAATCAATCTTCCTGATTCAAGCAGCAAACCCACGTTACTCACCATGAAGATCATCCATCCAAAGCTCTAAACATGCCTTCGGCACCATCATCATCACCTTAAGAAACAAAAGATGATGAAGAAGAAGAAGCCATGGTTATGTTTAGCTCAAGAAGAAGTAAAGAGGGAGAGGACCAAATACTTGCCTACTCTCATCAAGGGTCCATCCATGTCCAAGAGGGGAGGAAGGAGATGAATAAGAAAGTACAAGGGAAAGCTAGCAAAGAAGCATGACTCACCAAGGTCGGATCTTGAGAAAGAAATCTCCATGGGCAAGGAGCTCGGCCTCCCAAGCTCCATGGGGGCTTTCCTTTAGTTCCCAAAGCTCCCAAGCTCATCCCATACAGGAAGGGGAAAGAGGGGGCCAAAAAGGATCACTTGGGTAAGGAGTAATGGAGTTATGTACACCAAGGAAGAGAGAGGTAGCAAAGGAAAGGTGTCCTAACCACATAAACTTATATGCCACTTACTCATGCTCTTAACGCCACTTGTTGCCACCCAAACTCCACATGCACGGCCTGGTGATACACTCTAGGATGTGTATCGTGCATCTGGTCATCTTCCATGGGTGACACACCCCCTAAACCGATACAAACTCCAAGCTCTACCCGATACACTAAAGGACAAGATAGCACATGTGACATATAAGGCATAAATACCATATAGAGATGTCACTCCTCAAATATCATCCAAAAAAGGTTCCCAAGCCTTAATACACGTACTAGGTGATGCCAAAATGAATCAAGAAAACTCTAGAGCAGGTAAATTGCATATTGGCCCTCTACTTTCGGTAATTTGCAATTTACACCAAAACTAGCACATATAGCACAAGCATCATCCAACAAAGCTCAAACTTGGAACATAGGCCCTCCACAAGGTGCCCCACAAAATCATTCTATTTTTAATGATGCTAGAGAACTAAAGGCATGATATACATGTGACTTATTGCAATATAACCCCTTACTTTGGGTAAATTGCACTTTGGTCCAAAACAAGCAAACATTGCTCAAACAACATCCAAACGGGACCAAAATGTAAACATAAGCTTGTTATATGATATAAAAACTTCTTGAAGGATTAGATTAAGGTTCTAAACACCTTATGTAATCAAAGAAAATAGGGTTAGCCCAAAACATGGGTCAGGGTCCTTACATACGATGTCACCGTACACAACTTAGCTGACACCCCAAGATTATTAAGCCTGACAACGTCACTGGTCTACAATAGGAAAATGGCTCTCTGGACTTGACACACCTATTATGGCATAAAAACTAGAATCCTCCTCTAACTTGAGCAAACAGATAGAGAGTAAAGCCACCTATTGGTATTTCTGTACTCTAGTGCCACCAGGATCTTTGGTTGATGTTAGACACTACATACTATATTTTTAAGGAGACTTCCACTAGGGATTCATCCCCTGTACCACCTGTTAGTACAATCTGACCCCCATATAATGGACACTTCCAGGGTTAGGTTGTTTCATCCCTATAGCGCAAACCTCTCATAGGGAATCTATGGTGTTTAGGCCCCCTAAGTCTATTATTTTATTATTCTTGGAAGCCTCTTACTTTATTGTATCTTTTCCTTACTTATACTTGACTTTGGTATCTCTATGGTACCACATTTATTTATGTAAAGTTTATAAGTATGACATGTATCTCATCCTTAACTTGGTAGAGCAGTATATTCAAAACATTGTAATGTACTAAGAAATCAACATACTATACATGCAGACAGACTGAAATACTTAAATAAATAGAATACATGTCCACTTGGCACTTATACACTGGAATCATGCAATTGAACTTCTTAATACACTGATGATACTGAACTGAATGCTAACATATTATTTACCCCTTTCTTAGGGTTTCTCCTTAATCATGCACATATAACACTTATCGTGTATTCAAACATAAATCATGTCTACTAATATAAATATTCTCATTCAACATTTCTTACATTTATGCATGGCATCAATAACATACCTATCTAGGGCATGTCATATCTCCACTTGCAATAGCATAACAACATATGCATTTCATGACAAGTATTTGAGTTAGAAAATACGAATCTCATAAACAAAGCATATATGCATATAAGATAATATTCAGATAAAATCCCACAATATCACATGAATCATTTCAATCAACCATTTACTACTAAATTAGATATGTATACTTGTAAAAAGCATACTAGATTGGGTTTCCATCCTTGATTACTTGCTATTCACATGACATGTACTATGAAAATAAGAAACTCTATTTGTCCATATATCAATCAAAGAGATCAAAAATGTAGAATTATATGCACTAGGAACATAAGTAAGATCATATAAATATAAATCTAAATTTTAGCTATAATGTTGTTCAAGCACCCGAATAACTTGAAAATTAAGATCTTTAGAAGATTATCAATAAACTTCTTAATTCTGTAGTATTCAAGATACATGGATATCTATGTCCATGTCATCATATAAAAATTTTCAGATCATAGTTGGAACATGAATTGAAGTATTCTATAAACTGAATTCAAGAACAGTTCTTTTCATTTATTGTCATCTAGGGAGAAATCGAGAATATAAATTAAAACCATATAATTGAGTATAATTGACTGAAATATTCTTTTACCCACTCACCCTAAGCTATAAAATAGCTTAAAACCGTATCCCATATCTGAAAATCTTGATCTCATATCAAATCCCTAGCAATCACCACTTTCTTCTTCCTTTCAACTCGAAAACCCTAGAATTGAAGATTAGGAGATAAAGAGTGAGAAAAGGAATTGATTTGATATGATTTCAAATTCAAATAGGGGAAGGACGTAATTTTGATATCTGAGAGAAGATTCACCTTGAAACTATATCCAAAGAAGCTAAACTTACATGATTTCATCATTCCTCGGACCGCAAAACCCTTGGTCAACATCTCCATCACTTTCTCCTCTCAAACCCTAATTCTCCCTCTCTCTATAGGATTTCGTTTCTCTAGATTGAATCACAAATTATGATAGCTCCTTGTGTGTTAGGTTGACCATATAGAGCAATTGAGCTGCTTGGGTCAATTGCACATTGACCCCTTACTATACTTTCTCTTATTTCAGCTAAATTTTTTGTCATAAAAGTATTACTGTAATTCATCTACTGATAAGGTCTAAATGCATCCAAAAATTATGAAAATTTTCATTTTATTTATGATTGAGTTTTAGATCTCCAGTTAAAATTTCAGATCATTTTGGAGTTACCAATAAATTAATAAAAATAAAACACTACACTACTAAAAAGCACTCTGTCAGCATTTTGGTTGAAGTATAGTTAGACCGAGAACCACATTCAAAGAACATTCAAATAGTATGCAATTTTTCTCCAATATGAATGATTTAGTTATCCATATCATATCCAAAATTCAATTAAATAACAATTTGTAGAAAACATGAAAAGTCATTTACCACACTGCTATCCTGATCAAATTCCATATTCATGTACTATCAAAACCCTAATTTTTGCTGATTAGGGTTTACATTCCTCAAACCCTAATTCTTCAAACTAAAATCATAGTTAGAGTTTTTTCTTAGGTTTGAAACATCACAATTGACCTACTATCATTAATTAAGTCTAAATGACGTTCAATCTAATCAAGCATGTAATCATTCAGGTAAACCCTAGTTTACTAATTAAGCACCAATGTGGTTATTACATTTAGGTTGTGTCACATACACATCCTCATAATTATTTCAATTAAGGAATGTTGTTTTAACATCCATATGCCAAATCTCATAGTCATACTAAGCTACACTAGCAAGCATGATCCTGATGGATTTAGCCACAACAATTGATGAAAAGATTTCATCATGGTCAACACCTTATACTTGTTTGAAACTCTTTGCAACCAAACTACCCTTCCGTGTTGGTCTCTTTTAAAAGACCCAAATGAACCCCGTGGGTTTTACCCCTTCAAGCGGATCCAACCAGGTCATACCTTGTTGGTTTACATGGAATCCATCTTTGATCTCATGGACTCAAGCCATTTCTCAAATTTTGGTTCCTTAATAGCTTCTAGATAGGTTGTTGACTCATCATATATGACCAACTCACTGCCATTTTGAGCCATAATATGTCATAATCTTTCAAGATCAAGGTGTGTTCTATTAGAACTATGAGTCTTGTGTGTTACATAAGGAATTTGAGATTCCAAAACAACTTGTGATTCTCCTTGTTCCTACTGCACCTCTTTAGGTTCTATGTTTTTTTTATTTTTCTCAAACATTTTGAGTTCTACTTTTCTCCCATTGATTCCTTTGAAACTAAGTTGCTCTTCAGGAATACAACCATCAAGATCAACAAACAACTTTGTTGTTAGATTGGGATAAGAGTAGTATTGTAAGGCCCCTAAACTTGCTTAATGAGTTGAACAAGCTTAATTATAATAATTGAATTCTTATAACCCTAATATAACCTTGTGATATGCTTTGAAATCGTAATACAAGCTTAAGTTTCAAAATTTGTCCAATTTGGACACTGTTTGAGCAAGTTATTCAATTTTATGCACATTTTGGACTTTTATGCAATTTACCCAATGGAGAGGTTTTATTTGCAATTGATCACTTTCATTATGTTACTTGGATATTTTCTCATCATTCTTGAGCTTTTTGAGCCATGGGGCACCTATTTAAACCTTGGTTTGAAGGTGTTTTCTCCAAGGGTATTTTAGGGTTTACCCCTTCACGGATGAGCTACCTTTAGTAGCTATCAACTAATGAATTATTTGATTGGCTGGGAATTTCGACAAAGGAAATCTAAGCAGGTCTATACACATGGTGGGGGAGCTGCTTGTGTGTGTGCTTATATATTCTTAATAAATTATGGCCATGGACACTTGGATAGATACTAGAACTTCAACCTTTTCTTTTTCTTTATCTTAAAGTTTCATATACTTATCTCCAAGAACCAAAACGATCCATTTTCTCTCCACCACTTCCCTCCTTCTCCCAACCTCATTCTCCCTATGTGTTGCTACAAATTTTGCTATCCAAGGAAGAAGAAAGTGGGGATCTTCTTGAAAAAAGGATCTAGGGTTGCAATTGACTTCATTTTAGGGTTGAAAAAGCTTCCTTCTAGTGATCTTGACCTAAAGGAGTAAGAATTCCCTTCTTTCCTCTATTTATTTCTTTTTTATCCTTCCACCTAGCTTTCTTTAGGTCGAAACCTTGCTGTTCCATGGTAGATGTTACACCCCGATCTCACAATTACCATTAATCATGAGATTAGGGCATAAATTGAGGATTTAACGTAATACAAAGATCGCCCTTAACTTTTTCTTGTTTTTCTTCTTTCAAACTCTTTGTTTTATCACATTGAACCACATAAACTAACTTTAGAATAGAATCTAAACATTGATTTCTTTAATATGATCTCAACATCAATGATACACATCCATACATTCATTCTCAGGTACATACGACATGATAATCAGATACATTCTCCCTTATTAAGGAAACAAAGATACAAAACATTACTTACAACACTCTCACATCTATACTAGGACCTAGAGTGACATGGACCAACTGAACTTAACTAATCTCATACTTAACTCAAGTGGTAGATCTACTCTGATGCTTTGACCTTCTTCAAGTCCACGTGATTTCCCTAAAAATTGTGAGTAGAGGGGTGAGCCTATTCACTCAGTGAATGAGTACTTCAAAGAAATAGTCTAAATCACTGATATAATTACAAATATACTTTTGAGCAATTGATATCAATTATAACAACAGTAAGCTTTAAAGAGATTGATCATTGACAATCATAAATATGGCAGGATACTCTAGATATCAATAAGAGTGAATCAATATATGAAATGCTTGATTGATCATAAAGAGAACTAATAATTCAGAAACATACAAAGAATAATTGAATATCTGTACACACTTGTATGACCTCTCATTCATTTTATTATGCCATGATCATATGCAGTATACTCTACATATGAAGACTCGTAGTGCACTACGATCACACCGTACAAGACTTAGCAGACACACCCGAGAAATGCTAAGTCTGGCTACTCTCCTAGTTTGCAATAGGGAAATGGCTCTCTGGGCTAAACTGGACTCCTCCTCTAACCTGAGCACACAGGCGGAGAGTCAAGCCACCTCTTGGCTTTTTTGTAATCTAGTGCCACTAGGACTTCTGGTTGATGTTGGACACTGCAAACTATAATTCAAGGAGACATCCACTAGGGCTTCGTCCCCCTTGCCACCTGATAGCACGTTCTGACCCTCGTATACTGGATGCTACCAGGGTTAGGTCGTTTCACCCCTAAGACGCAGACCTCACATAGGGGTTCTACGGTGTTCAAGGATCTTAAGTCTATTATTTTATTATTCCTAGAAAGCTCTTTTCAACATTGTACCCTTCTCTTACTTATACTTGACTCTGGTATCCATATGGTGTCACATCTACTTATTTGAAGTTAAAATACAACATGTATATCATTCTAAACTTGGCAGAGCAGTATATTCAAAACACTGTAATATACTGAGTAATTAACATATTGTACACGTAGGTAGATTAATATTCTTAAATAAATAGATTATATGTCCACTTGGCACATACACACTAGAATCATGCAATTTATCATCTTATTACAATGATAAGAGTTAATTACTTGACATATGAGTAATCGTCAATAGCACCCACAACTTATCGGTAATTTCTCAATGAATGTACATAACAACCCAAATCTTGAGTTGTGCATCTCATAATTCAATTAAGAGTTAATTACTTATCATGACAAGAATTATTAATAATAACTGAGAACTTTGATATCACAATACTTGATTCATTGAACATCCTACCCTTAGGGTTTCATTTAATCACAACAAATGCTACAAAGAAAGGTGTAATACATCTATCACGTACTTTTCAAATCTTTACAACACATGATACCTGGGATCTCAATCCCTTATCACATTACTGGGAATTCTCATCCCTTTACATCATTATCATAATTACTAGATCTGGGTATTCAAGCCCTTAGATCATCACATAGCATTGTTACCTCTGTAACATGTAACCATTACCTCTAGGTCCTTAGACCAAGGTATTCATTTCACTGGTTGTAAAAGTATTCTCATGGCTCATAAGGCCATCACACATCTTGTCACCTCTCACTAGGCAACAACTTATTCCCATGGCTCCCATAAAGATTTCATGCGACATAAACATTCACTGAATAAAGACTACTATCAACAAATCATATAAAATCAATATATGTATGAAACCTTGGAACTGAGCTGAATTTGGGTTTCCATGCCATTCATTGAGATATCATGCATCCATAATAACATTGAATAAATAAAGTCTATTATGTCAAGAAAATCCCTTCAAATGGATTTCATGATATCTATTCACAAATATCCAACTTTCCTCGCATGTAGGGTTTCACCCTCTTTACTAAGGTACCAAACAAACACTACTCACTTTAAATGAAATCCAATATAATATCTGACATATATGTACTATTAATTTAGATAAAAAATCATTCAAAACCAAGGGGATCTAGATAAGCAACTTTCTCTATTTACTTATACATCAAATTTCAGTCATAGACAAATTCCCTATATTTCAGTTTACTCTTATAACCTCTGTGAATACTTAGGGAATTCTCATTAGAATGCATTGTATACATTTCTAATATGATTTTATCATCTAAAATTCATTCAGACAAAGGAAGAATCAATTTCATATCTTTTTGCATCAACTTAGAACAAATAGACAATTCAGGGTTTGTAGTCGCATACTAAGCAATTAAAGATTATAGTTGATTTAACCAATTTTCGTGCAATATACTATTTAAAGGAAGTTCCCACTCACCCTAAGGTGTGAAAACACCTTAAAAACGCAGCTCATCCCTGAAAATCTCGATCTCATATTAAATCCCTAGCAATTCACCCGATTCTTCTTCCTTTCAACTCAGAAACCCTAGAAATGAGGGATCATGAAGAAAGAGTGACAAAAGGGAAAGTTTTGACACCATTTTGGATCAAATCAGAGGAGGGGCGGAATCTTGACATGTCAGAGAAGATTCACCATTAAAGTCTATGCAAAGAAGCTAAACTTACATGATTTCATCATTCCTCGGACCACAAAACCCTAGGTCAGCATATCCATCAATTTCTCCTCTCAAACCCTAACTCTCTCTCTCTCTCTATAGGATTTTGTTTCTCTAGATTTAATCATGGATTATGAGATCTCCTTGTGTGTTAGGTTGACCATATAGAGCAATTGAGCTGGTTGGGTTAATTGCACATTGACCCCTCACTAAATGTTTTCTTAGTTCAGCAGATTTTTCTGTCATATAAAGGTTTCTATGAATTCATGTATTTCATATACCAAACCTTCTCCAAAAATTATGAGAATTCTGTATGTTGTGTATAATTGAGTTACAAAGCTTATTTCAAATTTGAGATCATTCCATGCTTCCATTAAATAAATAAAAATCAAATAGTGCACTGCTATCCAGAATTCTATAGAAATGTCAATTACTGTAATTCGTCTACTAATAAAGTCTAAATGCATCCAAGAATTATGAAAATTTTAAATGTTTTTTATGATTGAGTTTCAGATCTCAAGTTAAAATTTCAGATCATTTGGAGTTACCAATAAATAATTAAAAATAAAACACAACACTATTGAAAAACACTCTGTCAGCATTTTGGTCGATGTATAGTTTGACCGAGAACCACATTCAAAGAACACTCAAATATTCTGAAATGTTTCTATAATATTAATGATTGAGTTTTCCATATCATATCCAAAATTCAATTAAATACAAAATTTTTAGAAAATATGAAAAATCATTTACCACACTGCTATCCTGATCAAATTCCATACTCATGTACCATCAAAACCCTAATTTCATCCAACTAGGGTTTATATTTCTCAAACCTTCATTTCTCAAACAATAAAACTTAACATTCTTATTAGGTTTAAAATATCATAATTGAATTATCATCATTAATTAGATTTAATCAATGATCAATCCAATTAAGTATATAATCATCCAGGTAAACCCTAGTTTACCAATTAAGCTTAGATGCAGTCATAACAGTTCTCCCCCCTAAAAAGGTTTTGTCCCCAAAACATAAATATGCAAGTAAAGTACATTCAAGGTTTATTTTAAGTTTCTAAAATCTTACATGTCATTATATTCTTGTATTTCATACTTGAATGCAGTTTTCAACATTAAGTCCTTTATTCCTTTACTAAATCACAACATGTTTGAAATAGTTCTCAATGATAACAAACAAATTCTCTATGCCACAATCAATCATAGGATAGAGAGAGAAATAACCATTTCAATATTTTCATACTCTTGAGGTGTTACCTCAACATCGATAATTTGATCCAACTATCTCAATTCATACTGCTAAATATGTACTATTGTTATGTATTACCTCTAAATCATGAAAGAGAGTTCACCATGTTCTTTTGAATTTTACTATTGTGCTACTCAAATAGCAAGACAGTCTTGAGTTAAGAGACTAGATTCAACAACAATTATACATTACTACTCATGACATCCCCATTGGATCATGGATGCATAAGGTGAAGCATTACCATCACATTCCATACTATTCTCAAGTATGAACCCACACATAATTCAAGGTGTAACCATCAGGTTATAGCATACTAGGGTTTCAACAACAGTAATAGCTCCATAATTGTATTAGTCATTCAAGGACTATTCATACCCAATTACCATCACTTAGTTATATTAAAGCTAGGTATAACAAGCTACACCTGATTAGGGTTACATATCAATACAATATGGTTATCATCCCTTCTATTCATATGAGTGAATAGGTAAGACTACCTTATTAAGGGTAACCCTCCATTTGTTCCATCATCATTCAACCCATATCACCATACCACAATTGTACAATACTAAGATGGATTACTGGTATGAATGACTAAAACTATGAGACACCTTTAATTAACATATTGCTTGCACATGTACACTGAAATCATACGTAGAACCAATTTACATCCCTTAATATACCTTCAACAAATTATACTTCTAAAAACAAATCCACATATTACTAAAAGCCATTGTTTTCTCTTATCTCTCTCCTCATTCATTACTACTTACTTTTTACTACTTATCCTTTTCATTTTAATCATGTAGATTAAACATCCCTAAAATTGAAACATACAAGGTATGAATAGGTTATTCATCATTCTTGCTATTACTGTAAAAATTTATTTCATATCACACTTCACTCATATTGTATTTCTCCTTTTGTTCAAAACACACCTCTTATATTTCAAATCTATTTCTTATCCTTTGCTCTAAATTATTTCCATATTGTTTATCTACCTTTCAGATTATCTAGGATTACTATCAGTGCTAGTTTACTTCTCATAGTGCAAATTTCATGATCTTGTTTTATAGAGATGCTAGTATTCAAGGTCAAATCACTAGTGACAACCCTTGAACTACTACAACTCTAAACATTCTAGGGTTTGGCCTTTATCAATAGCATGACGTTATTGTGGTGTGACTTTGCTCCCTTAATTTGAAATTCAAACTTTGGATCTCACAAGTTTTTACTAAAGTCTTCCTTATCTTATCAATTGAATTTCCTTCTCTTAATTGGCCATTCAGATAGATTACATTCTCAATTTACCCTTCTACGGTTTCATCATCATATTGTGTGTCATTATTACATTCACTAGATGCCTCTACCGTGGTGGTTATGCATTATATATGATTCATTTTCTAATCACTTCATTCCCACATTTCTCTCATTAAGTAATATATGGTAGAGAAGACGGTTTTGAGACTTAGAATTCTTATCTTCAAACATACCATTAATACATTTGTCATATGTAGGTTTAATTAGTTATCAAAAAGGATACTTGACTAACTAGCACTTGATTGAATCTCCTAACCTCTTTCTTTTACAATCGATATTACTCCACCATGTGTCAAACCCTTCCTTACTTTCCATAATCCTCTTATCATATACTACTCTTCCACCTATTATCTTTAACTTCTACTTTTCTCTTATGATCATGTTGCTTATTCATATGTGTGATCATGTATACCATGTTGCACATATTTATTTTTATCCTTATACTAATGTGAAGTTGAAATTCTAAATCAATAATCTCTCTACTAGTTTCAACTCATGTTTAATACATTACATATCCTTCATTTTAAATCAAACATCTCATGCATGGGTGAAACAAAGTTTCTCTTATATCAAGTTTTTCCTTCCTGAGTATAGTCTACCTTTGTATAACTTATTCATTTTGTTAAGCTACACTTTTGTTTTTTGTTTTTTTAGAAACTAGTTTGTTGTTCTATAGAGACTTGGAATCCAAATGTAGTAAGGCTAAATGTATTAAACTTATTAATAAATGTATACATTCCATGCTCTCAATTATATCATAACCCTCATTCATTAATCAAGCTCATTATTTCCAACATTTCTCTTTGTTTCAACTAAGTTTTTTATCCTAATTTTATGATTTACATGCTCATCTAGTTCTCTTCACTTTAACTCTTCTGAAGACTCTTCACTTCTATGTACTTATTGTATACTTAGATCTTTTCTTCTATTTTCCCTTTGCTTTGGAGTAAATAAAAACATTGTACTCGGTTATATAATCCATTCCTCATGATTGATTCTTACCATCTTGGCCCCTTACATACTTTTCTCATTTGTTTTCCACATTTCATATTTAGAGTTCATATAATATTAATCACTAAACTTAATCTGAACCTTACGTCGTGTTCCTTTATTCCCAATTAAGGATTTCTTATATGAGGCCCCAAAGTTGGGTCTCAGATATCAGTTCCAACTGATTCTTAGCTATTATAATATTTCCCATATGTTTCAACATCTTAGTGTATGTACATTCTCACTATGATGTGTGTCTAATTTATCCAGACTCTACTCTTATCATATTGTTAATGGGAGTCATTAGATCCCAGTAATGCCTCCTGCCAGCCGGACCAGGTCAACCTGCAGTCCTGAAGCCAAGAGCTGCTTAAGATTAATCAACTCCTATTAATCTCAAACATGTGGAAAGAGTATCCACTTAGGAAAGTTCATTTAAAGATCATTTCTAGTCTACTTGATACAAAGAATGTAATCAATAAATACTACAACTACATAGTGTACAACAAATCTTAAAGACCCATATATATATTTCAAAATACTGAATATCTGAATTCAAACATATAAGAGCATTTCTATTCATCCCCAATAAATCAACAATATGAAATGAAAGTTCTATCTCATTTTATATTTATCTCTTAATTCATGTTACTTATCTTGTTTCTAACCCTAATATTTCTAGGGTTCCTCTCTAGCCCATCCTTCCACTGTATACCTGGCCAGGGTATACATGAAAGAATAGACATAGTAGCTTGATACTGGTTGATCCAAGTACTCAGATACCAGGCCAGGATATCCAAATACTCAAATCCCCAGAGCTAACATCATAACATCTCCTATATGCTACACTTATGACTCTAACTTATTAACTTAATGGTCCCTGACAACTCAACCTAAGCTATGATACCAAGTTGTTACACCCCAATCTCACAATTACCATTAATCATGAGATTAGGGCATAAATTGAGGATTTAACGTAATACAAAGATCACCCTTAACTTTTTCTTCTTTCAAAATTTTTGTTTTCTCGCATTGAACCACATAAACTAACTTCACAAGAGAATCTAAACATTGATTTCTTTAATATGATCTCAACATAAATGATACACATCCATATATTCATTCTCAGGTACATACGACATGATAACCAGATACATTCTCTCTTATTAGGGAAACAAAGATACAAAACATTACTTACAACACTCTCACATCTATACCAGGACCTAGAGTGATAGGGACCGACTGAACTTAACTAATCTCATACTTAACTCAAGTGGTAGATATACTCTGATGCTTTGACCTTCTTCAAGTCCATGTGGTTTCCCTAAAAATTGTGAGTAGAGGGGTGAGCCTACTCGTTCAATGAATGAGTACTTCAAAGAAATAGTCTAAAGCACTGATATAATTACAGATATACTTTTGAGCAACTGATATCAATTATAATAGTAGTAAGCTTTAAAGAGATTGATCATTGACAATCATAAATATGGCAAGATACTCTAGATATCAATAAGAGTGAATCAATATATGAAATGCTTGATTGATCATAAAGAGAACTAATAATTCAGAAACATATAAAGAATAATGGAATAACTGTACACTTGTTTGACCTCTCATTCATTTTATTATGCCCTGATCATATGCAGTGTACTCTACATATGAAGACTCATAGTGCACTAGGATCATACAGTACAAGACTTAGCAGACACACCCAGGAAATGCTAAGTCTGACTACTCTCCTGGTCTGCAATAGGGAAATGGCTCTCTGGCCTAAACTGGACTCCTCCTATAACCTGAGCACACAAATAGAGAGTCAAGCCACCTCTTGGCTTTTCTGTACTCTAGTGCCACCAGGACTTCTAGTTGATGTTGGACACTACAAACTATACTTTAAGGAGACTTCCACTAGGGCTTCATCCCCTGTTCCACCTGATAGAACGTTCTGACCCCCGTATACTGGATGCTGCCAGGGCTAGGTCATTTCACCCTTAAGGCGCAGACCTCACATAGGCGTTGTATGATGTTCAGGGCTCCTAAGTCTATTATTTTATTATTCCTAGAAAGCTCTTTTCTACATTGTACCCTTCTCTTACTTATACTTGACTCTGGTATCTCTATGGTGTCGCGTCTACTTATTTGAAGTTATAATACAACATGTATATCATTCTAAACTTGGCAGAGCAGTATATTCAAAACACTATAATATACTGAGAAATCGACATACTGTACATGCAGGCAGACTAAAATTCTTAAATAAACAGATTATATGTCCACTTGGCACATACACACTAGAATCGTACAATTTATCATCTTATTACACTGATAAGAGTTAATTACTTGACATATGAGTAATCGTCAATAACACTTGCAACTTATCTGTAATTTCTCAAAGAACGTGCATATCAACCCAAATCTTGAGTTGTGCATCTCATAACTCAATTAAGAGTTAATTACTTATCATGACAAGAATTATTAATAATAACCGAGAACATTGGTATCACAACACTTGATTCATTGAACAACCTACCCTTAGGGTTTCATTTAATCACAACAAATGCTACAAAGAAAGGTGTAATACATATATCATGTACTTTTCAAATCTTTACAACACATGATACCTGGGATCTCAATCCCTTATCACATTACTAGGAATTCTCATCCCTTCACATCATTATCATAATTACTGGATTTGGGTATTCAAACCCTTAGATCATCACATAGCATTATTACCTCTGTAACAGGTAACCATTACCTCTAGGTCCTTAGACTAAGGTATTCATTTTAATGGTTGTACAAGTATTCTCATGGCTCACAAGGCCACCACACATCTTGTCACCTCTCACTAGGCAACAACTTATTCCCATGGCTCCCATAAAGATTTCATGCGACATAAACATTCACTGAATAAAGACTACTATCAACAAATCATAGAAAATCAATATATGTATGAAACCTTAGAACTGAGATGAATTTGGGTTTCCATGCCATTCACTGGGATATCATGCATCCATAATAACATTGAATAAATAAAGTCTATTATGTCAATAAAATCCCTTCAAACGGATTTCATGATATCTATTCGCAAATATCCAACTTTCCTCGCATCTAGGGTTTCACCCTCTTCACTAAGATACCAAACAAACACTACTCACTTTAAACAAAATACAAGATAGTATCTAACATATATTTACTATGAATTTAGATAAACAATCATTCAAAACCAAGGGGATCTAGATAAGCAACTTTCTCTATTTACTTATACAACAAATTTCAGTCATAGACAAATTCCCTATATTTCAGTTTACTCTTATAACCTCTGTGAATACTTAAGGAATTCTCATTAGAATGCTTTGTATACATTTATAATATGATTTAATCATCTGAAATTCATTCAAACAAAGGAAGAATCCATTTCATATCATTTTGCAACAACTTAGAACAAATAGACAATTCAAGGTTTGTAGTCGCATACTAAGCAATTAAAGAATATGGTTGATTTAACCAATTTTCGTGCAATATACTATTTAAAGGAAGTTCCCACTCACCCTAAGGTGTGAAAACATCTTAAAAACACAACTCATCCCTAAAAATCTCGATCTCATATCAAATCCCTAGCAATTCACCTGATTCTTCTTCGTTTCAACTCGGAAACCCTGGAAATGAGGGATTATGAAGAAAGAGTGAGAAAAGGGAAAGTTTTGACACCATTTCAGATAAAATAAGAGGAGGGACGGAATCTTGACATGTGAGAGAATATTCACCATTAAAGTCTATGCAAAGAAGCTAAACTTACATGATTTCATCATTCCTTGGACCGCAAAACCCTAGGTCAACATCTCCATCAATTTCTCCTCTCAAACCCTAAGTCTCTCTCTCTCTAGGATTTCGTTTCTCTGGATTAAATCACGAATTATGAGAGCTCCTTGTGTGTTAGGTTGACCATATAGAGCAATTTAGCTGCTTGGGTTAATTGCACATTGACCCCTTACTAAACTTTTTTTTATTTCAGTAGATTTTTCTGTCATAAAAAGGTTTATGTGATTCTTGTATTTCAGAGATCAAAACTTCTCCAAAAATTATGATTATTTAATATATTGTGTATAATTGAGTTACAAATCTTTAGTTAAACTTTGAGATTATTCCAAGCTTTTATGAACTAAATAAAAATCTAATAGTGCACTACTATCTAGAATTCTGTAGAAATGTGAGTTACTGTAATTCATCTACTGATAAGGTCTAAACGCATCCAAGAATTATGAAAATTTTACATGTTGTTTATGATTGAGTTTTAGATCTCTAGTTAAAATTTCAGATTATTTGGAGTTACCAGTAAATAAGTAAAAATAGAACACTACACTACTAAAAAGCACTCTGTCAGCATTTTGGTCAAAGTATAGTTCAACCGAGAACCCCATTCAAAGAACATTCAAATATTCTGTAATTTTTCTCCAAATTGCATGATTGAGTTATACATATCATATACAAAATTTAATTAATTAAAAAATTTGTAGAAAATATGAAAAATCATTTACCACACTGCTATCCTAATCAAATTCCATACTCATGTACCATCAAAACCCTAATTTCAGCCAACTAGGGTTTATATTTCTCAAACCACAATTTCTCAAACAATAAAACACTTAACGTTCTTATTAGGTTTAAAACATAATAATCAAATTATCATCATTAATTATATTTAAGCAATGATCAATCCAATTAAGCATATAATCATCCAGGTAAACCCTAGTTTACCAATCAAGCTCAGATGCGGTCATAACAGTAGAAATTGCTCTAAAGCTCTAAAACCCTACATTTCTTGCTCCTTATGCTTAGGGTTTGCTCATTTGATGAAGAAATGTGCTAGATGGACGAATTCATAGCTTATTCTTGGATTTTCTGCCCTACCTACTCAAGATTTCTTCTGTGTGGGATCTTATCTTCTCATTAGAGGCAAGTTTTATAACTTTTTCCACGTTTATTGCTTACCATAAGCTTTTTAGATCGTGTTCTTTCTTGAAAATGATGATCCATGAACTAAAAAGCTATGCTTGACTTGGATTTCAATTTTTATAATGTTCCTTGTTCTGATTTCAGTTATATATGAACCTGTGATCATGTGTATGTTATTCCTAAGGTATAATATGAATTGGATCAAGTTGGTTTGACAACCTATGGTGCTAAGCACCTATCAACCAATGGTCAATTTTAGGGTTTTAAGTTGGTTTCTTCTATAAAACCATGACCAGATGATGGTACCATTGCAACAACCCTATGGTGTTGTCTTCATGACAACTGATAGTCGTGATCAAAGGTGTCATATGATGGTGACAACCTATGGTAATCCCCTTAGGTCAGGTTTTGGATCAATTAGAAGTTTAATGATCAACCATTAAGTGCCCTACTGATGTTATCATTCAATGATGACATTAGCTTAATATTTGATGTTGATTAATGAATATAGTGCTGATCGAACAACCTATGGTGACTTAATGGTCACTAATGATGGTGTATCAGATCTCTAAAATCTATGGTGAGTTAATCATGTAGTTGTAGCATCAATTAAGCCTTAGATCAATGGTTTCTTGGGTCACTTGATGCAATGGTCGAACCTATACTGTAATTGATGGTTTTAATATATGAACTTGACCCAATGGTCAAGATCTAATGTTTATTCCTCCAATAAAGTGTAATGATGGCCGATGTGATATGTTGACCCTAATAATGTGATTTAGATGGTTTCCTTTATATGATCAACTTAAGGAGCTTACTTGTTGACAATGGATGGCTTGTTTTAAATGAATAGTCGATTGTGGGTTTTACCCTACTCTCAATGGAACTTTTTGTGTTGTTAATCAAGGGATGTCTAGGGTTAGATGGTGACAATTTATATAGTACAAATCAAGGACTTTATAGGTTTTTTATTCCAAGGTGTTTACTTATGTAAACAACCAATGGTCTTACCTTTTAAACATCCAATGGTTATGGGTGACATTGTGGTATGGTGATATGGGTTGAATGATGATGGAACAAATGGAGGGTTACCCTTAATAAGGTAGTCTTACTTATTCACTCATATGAATAGAAGGGAAGATAACCATATTGTGTTGATATGTAATCCTAATGAGGTATAGCTTGTTATACCTAGCTTTAATATAACTAAATGATGATAATTGGGTATGAATAGTCATTGAATGACTAATACAATCATGGAGCACTCTGTTACTATTGTTGAAACCCTAGTATGCTATAACCTGATGGTTACACCTTGATTTATGTGTGGATTCATACTTGATAATGGTATGGAATATGATGGTGATGCTTCACCTTATACATCCATGATCTAATGGGGATGTCGTGAGTTAGGGTTTGGGTATAAGTGTTGATTAGTAACATTAATATGATTTATCCTGTTGAACCTAACTCTAATGCAAATAGATAAAGATGAGTATTCATGTTTAACATTCTTATATGATGGTGGAATAACCTCCTTAATATGATCATAACCTTAATATGTTAATTGGTGGTTATCATAGTCACATGGTTGATACTTTCTTATGCTAAACATGTGCATTATGAATATAATGAAGCTGAATCATATCTGGATTCCTTGCATGTTGATGTAATAAAGGAATGTTCTTAATGTTAATATAACCCTGCTATGATTGTTTATGAATATCTCCTAGCTCATTAATGCAATATTGTGTTGATCCAGTGTATTATATGTAAGTAATGTTGTTGAGCCTTGTTATAAGGCATGCAAAGATAATGATGATCTTACAGGGAATAGTATGATGGTCTTAATGACCTTTGGGCATGGTTGAGCCCTGAATGAGGTGTAATCCTCTTGTGTTGATAAGGGTTGATACTCTGTGATATTGTGAAAAGGATTTATATCCTGTGATAGTATGATGGCCTTAATGATCTTTGGGCATGGTTGAGCCCTAAATGAGGTGTAATCCTCTTGTGTTGATAAGGGTTGATACCCTGTGATATTGTGAAAAGGATTTATATCTTGTGATAGTATGATGACTAGTGTAGCCTCATGAATGGTAAGTGAATAGTACCATGTGATGATGAGATGAGAAATTATGTTTCATATGTGTTATATCTTTTCAAGTTTTAATATTTATATGCTTTCTAGAAGTGAATTAGGGTTTGTATGTCCACTTGTTTGATGTAGCCTTAATTCACCCAATTGGTATAACTAATCAAGTGAAACTCTAATCATGTAGTGCCCTGTTCCATAGATCCATCTGAGTGTCAAAGCTTGCCAGATGGTGAAACGAGTATTCCTAAGGGAAACTCGGAGTGCATACTGATGAGTATGTGGGGTGCTTGTCATCATGAGTTCAAGTGTTTAGGGAGGATGACTGCGGTCATACCTAAACCTTACTTTGAGAACAACTACGGTCGTGTCTCGGTGATTATATATGTGATAAGATTGGAGGACAACTGCGGTTGTACCTCGGATGGTAGGGTATGCATACCCACCTCCTTTCACTAGTGTCATGACCTATACCAAGGATGGACTAGGTTGTTAGTAGCTTGACCTTATGTGTTGCTATGGCAGACCCGTACTAACCGGGGGCGGAGAAGATCTTAAGAGTCCGTCTCTTCCTAGATCTTGTATGGCACTGATTTGGACTTAGCAGCGGTCAGTTGGATTTTGAGTGGTATCCTCAATTTCCTCAGGGCTTAATAAAAGATGTAATATAGCCATGTATCATATTTGTTTAGGGTTATACATGACATTTCACATTGGATGATAACCCCTGTATGTTATCTTTACATAAAGATGATTCTTAGTGCAATTAAGAGATATTAGATATACTTATGTTGTGGATATGCTTAAGATTGTAGATGTGTACATACAGTAGCCATGATTGTGTTGATAAATATACTACTACTGCTAATTATAATCATGATGCTAGCTATCTCATGTTGTTAGTTATGTTTAGAATGCTAGCCATGCCTTTGTAACTAGAGATGCATATACTGCTGATCATGCTTATCCAGATAGTTGTACTTATGTTGTTAGATCTTCTTATAATGTTGATATGTTCAACCAATTAGACATGATCATGTTGTTAGCTATTCTATGTTACTAGACTTGCTCATGATGCTAGATATGCATATGCTACTGAATTGCTTATATTATCAACATGATAAAGGATGATAGTCTGGCTTATGATGATAGTTATTATCTACTCCCTTGTGCATTTTGTTAATCATCAATGCTGCTGAGCTTATTTGTTATATCTGATTAATTTGCTTAACTGGTCAAGTACTTAAAAATGTTGTAATCAATAAACATTGTTGGAGGTTATATCTCTTGTTGGGACTGGGTCTCACCCTTGTGGTTCGCCACAATTTTTTAGGTAATCGAAAGTGATGAAAACAAACATGTGGCAGTAAGGAGGAGCTATAGTAATGAATCTTTGAGAAAGTTGATTAGATTTCTAGTGTGTCCTAGAGTCGTCCCTGTACTCTCAGGTCCGGGCAGGAATAGTTTGTATATGGTGTTTCAAATGAATCGAAATTTTGTTAGCATGTTAATGTTTGTTGTGTGGCATATACAAATATTATTCTCCTATGTATATATGTTGTGGATAAGGTGATATAACAATTTGTATCAAATTCTTGGCATAGTATGGATATAAGAAATATTTTGGGCTCTTATACAAATGTTTTTGAGTGGGTTTTGACGTTGAAATCAGCTTTAATTTACCCATATTTTTGGGTATGTGGTTAATTGGTGATTGATTGTGTTTTATGTTTTGAGTAATCTTGTTTAGTGTAACGGGTTCCCACAAGTTGGTATCAGAGCTTTAGGTTCACTGGGTCTACATGGACACTAGGACTTAAGACTAGGATGATGTCAAAATTAGGAATATGACATAAAAATATGGTGCACACTACTTGATCTCAGTATTTGGATGCCCTGGCCAGGTATTCAATTATTGAAGAAAAGGTAAGTATGGAACTCTTAGATTGTTATCTTTCTGATTACTCTAATCATGTAGTCATTTTGAGACAATCTAAAGAGCATAACAAATAAGAAATCATGGTGTGAATATCTCAATCCTACCTTAAAGAAGATGAAAATTGCATCATTATCTATCAAAACTTGAATGTTTGGTAACTATAAGAGAAAGATACAACACCATGGAATCTAAATCTAAATACAAATTAGAAAAAGAGGAGTTCTTGAAGATGTGATTCAAGAATATAATAAAATAAAAGATAGATAAGTCTATGCTTATAAAGTGAAGCAAGGTATGAAATCCACATAAGATGGAAAGAACTCCTACAACAAGTACAAAATGAGAAGATCAATGGGAACAATGACAAAGGAATAAGGTGGAACCTGAGTTAATCTCAGACCAACCTATGTGTGTAAGAAAGTGTGAATGTAAAATAAGCATAGCATGTGAAAGAAATTAAGGCAGATGATCCATTTTTAATGAAGAGAATGTGGAATGTGATGATTTACCTGTTGATAAGTGGTTAAAAACATAATAAAATAAGAGAACATACCCAAGTGTGATAAATAGTCATCAAGGAATGAGTAATGAGATATGTTAATAATGACGATTACTATGCTAATGGCAAGGAACTAAAAATGAAAAAGGTAAAATGATACATAAGAAGTTGTAATACGCATAATGAAAATAGAATTGGTTACCTTTTTGCGAGTGACCCCTGAACAATGCTGCTATGATTTGGGAAGTATGTTTCCCTTTGTGGGGCACAACCTTCAAGTGGATCATTGCCACTTAGTACATGTGGATTCGCTACAAACATGAGGGTGGATGGCTTATTATAGCATAAGGTTGCTTGGACTATGGTTCCAAGATCATAAAGTTTGTCATGAGTTTTCTTTTGAGCCTTCCAATAATTAGAAAGACTCCTCTTATATGTCTTGAGATTTGTTATTTGGTAAAAGTAGATGAGATAAGGATGTGAGTTCCTTATAGCACATGAGGTGGATACCAAGGTAATGAATCCTAGTATCCAAGATGTATCAACAGTATGGAAGGTATGTGAAGGTTGGAGATGTTTACTAAATGAACATATCAAGTATTCCTCCCCTTTAAAGAGAGGGAGAGATAGAGTTGATGATGACCCTCTAAATGTTGTTTGAAAAAAAAGTGATTCTATAATGTTGTGTATGGTTTAGTGATAGTTGGGAAAGACCACTATCAAGGATAGATGGTTTGTTGGTCAATAGATATGCGATACTGTGTTCCTTTAAGATAAACCTATGATCAAATATCAATGCATAAGAGTTAGATTGCATGACATAATTCACATGACCATGATGAGTTTAGAGTTATGTCCTTTAGACTAACCAATGTACCAATAGAATTTATGAATAGGAGGAACATAGTGTTCAAGTAATGTCTTATAAGTTGTAGCAAGCTTTGAATGATGACATGTCAAAGTATTTTGAATATGATCAAAAATATGATCAATATTTCTTCAAAAACCTTAGGGTTGCCGAAGCAGCAATATCTATGAGACAAGTTGAACAAGAGTGAGTTGGGGGTTGACTATAGTATCCTCTAGGATTTATGATACCTCTGTTAAGTATGTTATGTGAGTCCTGATAAGATGAAGACAATGTCATTGATCCACCTAACAATTATATATAGGTGTATGATTCTTCAACCAAATAGATGGTCATTCCACCATTTATATGATTAGAGAATCCTCTAAAAACATATTACACATAAGTTCTTGAAAACTAGGGGGTGCCTACATGGTTGATTGATTTGTTGATTACAACAACCATTAAAGGAGCATAGATATGAAACCTTGTAAAGTTGCATATGATAATAGATACCTTATGTTCTATGTTTGGGAAGATCCAGTGAGTGTGGCCTATGAGTGATGCATGATATAACATATAGAATAGTTCAAGATGACAATCAAGTCCTAAAGTTGAAAGTTACTATTAGATTTGTACAGGTGACACAACAAGTTTCTATGTTCCATATTTGCAAATGTCTTATTATGTGGGGGTTTTTTGTGTTGACCCAAGATGAGATATGTATGAATGATGTGACATAACCATGTGAAGGTAATATAATGAGGTGCAAAGGAAGTACCCATCTTTGTTTACCTTGGATTTCGGGGGTGAAATCCCTGTTAGGGGTTTATAGTTGTAAGGCCCCTAAACTCACTTAATGAGTTGAACAAGATTAATTATAATAATTGAATTCTTATAACCATAATATAACCTTGTGATATGATTTTAAATCATAATACAAGCTTAAGTTTCAAATTTGGTCCAATTTGGACATTGTTTGAGCAAGTTATGCAATTTTATGCACATTTTGGACTTTTCTGCAATTTAACCCAATTGAGAGGTTTTATTTGCAATTTATCAATTTCATTATTTTACTTGTATATTCTATCATCATTATTGAGCTTTTTGAGTCATGGGGTGCCTATTTAAACCTTGGTTTGAAGGTGTTTTCTCCAAGGGTATTTTAGGGTTTACCCCTTCACGGATGAGCTACCTTTAGTAGCTATCAACTAATGAATTATTTGATTGGCTGGAAAATTCAACAAAGGAAAGATAAGCAGGTATATACACATGGTGGGGTATCTACTTGTGTGTTCTTGTATATTCTTAATAAATTAAGGCCATGGACACTTGGATAGATACTAGAACTTCAACTTTTTCTTTTTCTTTATCTTAAAGTTTCATATACTTATCCTTAAGCACCAAAACAATCCATTTTCTCTCCACCAATTCCCTCCTTCTCCCAAACTCCTTCTCCCTCTATGCTTCTTCGAAATTTTCTATCCAAGGAAGAAGAAAGTGGGGATCTTATTGGAAAAAGGATCTAGGGCTGCAATCGACTTCATTTTAGGGTTGAAAAAGCTTCCTTCTTGTGATATTGAACTAAAAGAGTAAGAGTTCCCTTCTTTCCTATGTTTATTTCTTTGTTATCCTTCCTCCTATCTTTTTTAAGGTCTTAACCTTGATGTTCCATCGTAGAAATTTCTCTAAAGCTCTAAAACCTTACCTTTCTTGCTCCTTATGCTTAGGGTTTGCTCATTTGATGAAGAAAGGTGCTAGATGGACAAATTCATAGCTTATTCTTGGATTTTCTCCCCTACCTTCTCAAGATTTCTTCTGTGTGGGGTTTCATCTTCTCATTAGAGGCAATTTTTATAACTTGTTCCATGTTTATTGTTTACCATAAGCTTTCTAGATCATGTTCTTGCTTGAAAAGGATGATCCATACACTAAAAAGCTATGCTTGACTTGGATTTCGATTTTTATAATGTTACCTGTTCTGATTTAAGTTATATATGAACCTGTGACCATGTTTATGTTATTCCTAAGGTATAATATGACTTGGATCAGGTTGTTTTGACAACCTATGGTTCTAAGCACCTATCAACCAATGGTCAATTTTAGGGTTTTAAGCTAATTTCTTCTATAAACCCATGACCCGATGATGGTACCATTGCAACAACCCTATGGTGTTGTCTTCATGACAACTGATGGTCGTGGTCAAAGGTGTCATATGATGGTGACAGCCTATGTTCAACCCTTAGGTCAGGTTTTGGATCAATTAGAAGTTTAATGATCAACCATTAAGTACCCTACTGATGTTATCAATCAATGATGACATTAGCTTAATATTTGATGCTGATTAATGAATATAGTGCTGATCTAACAACCTATGGTGACTTAATGTTCACTAATGATGGTGTATCATATCTCCAAAATCTGTGGTGAGTCAATCATATAGTTGTAGCATCAATTAAGCCTTAGATCAATGGTTTCTTGGGTCACTTGATGCAATGGTCGAACCTATATTGTAATTGATGGTTTTAACATATGAACTTGACCCAATGGTCAAGATCTAATGTTTATTACTCCAATAAAGTGGAATGATGGCTAATGTAATATGTTGGCCCTAATAATGTGATTTAAATGGTTTCCTTTATATGATCAACTTAAGAAGCTTACTTGTTGACAATGGATGGTTTGTTTTAAATGAATAGTCGATTATGGGTTTTACCCTACTCCCAATGGAACTTTTTGTGTTGGTAATCAAGGGATGTATGGGGTTAGATGGTGACTATTTATAGAGCACAAATCAAGGACTTCATAGGTTTTTTATCCAAGGTGTTTACTTATGTAAACAACCAATGGTCTTACCTTTTAAACATCGAATGGTTCTGGGTGACATTGTGGTATGGTGATATGGGTTGAATGATGATGGAACAAATGGAGGGATAAGGTAGTCTTACTTATTCACTCATATGAATATAAAGGAATATAACCATATTGTGTTGATATGTAACCCTAATAAGGTATAGCTTGTTATACCTGGGTTTAATATAACTAAATGATGGTAATTGGATATGAATAGTCCTTGAATGACTAGTACAATCATGGAGTACTCTGTTACTGTTGTTGAAACCCTAGTATGCTATAACCTGATGGTTACACCTTGATTTATGTGTGGATTCATACTTGATAATGGTATGGAATATGATTTTGATGCTTCACCTTATGCATTCATGATCCAATGGGGATGCCTTGAGTTAGGGTTTGGGTATAAGTGTTGATTGGTAACATTAATATGATTTATCTTGTTGAACCTAACTCTAATGCAAATAGATAAAGATGAGTATTCATGTTTAACATTCTTATATGATGGAATTATGGTGTAATAACCTCCTTAATATGATCATAACCTTAATATGTTAATTGGTGGTTATCATAGCCACATGGTTGATACTTTCTTATGCTAAATATGTGCATTATGAATATAATTAGGGTTAATCATATCTAGATTCCTTGCATGTTGATGTAATAAAGGAATGTGAAAAACAATAGAGGGGGGGTGAATACGGTTTTATGGTTAATTAAAAAAAACATTCAACCAACAAACAACCACAAAGATGTTGAAGAAGGAGACAAGGATTTAGAGTGGTTCCACCCTTAGAAAAAACTAAGGGAGTCAGTCAACTACCCTATTGTTTCCAATTGGGATTTGAAAGTATTTGAATTTTATTACCTTCTCAAGGATGTTACACAAAAATTACAAATACCTTCCCAAACCCTTTGGATAGCCTTCACCCGAAGTTATCTCACCAACCTTTAAGTAGTCTTCACTTGAAGTAACTTCAAGCTCCCCCTTGAAGTAGCCTTCCTCCCTGAAGTAGCTTCCCATTGAGACCTTCTAGATGTAGTCCAAAGTCCTCCTTCCCCACCTGAGAAGATTTCACCCTCTCCACACCGCAACCTCCAACCTAGGAATAGCAAGGAGAGTACAAAGCAAGAAGAAAGAACAAGAAAGGAAAAAGGAAATTACAATTACCACTTAAGCACAATGCTTGAATCCTATATCAAGCGTTTTGATCTCCTATCCAATATTTATGAAAGTGGAAGTATAGTGGGTAGGAGATTCTAGCCTATAGGACACGAAACACCAGTAATGGAAATGATTTGCAAGTGTTGAAGTTGCTCAATTGCTCGCAAGGATTGATTCTCAATTACAAGTATGTGTACTCAAGTGAGTTTAGGTGTCCTGAGGCATGTCCTATTTATAGGAATGGCCTACTAATGCTTAGAGACATTCTAGACACTTTCTAGGGGGTTCTTAGTGCTTAACTAGCCGTTAGGTGTCCACTAATTGCTTTAGCAATGGCTAGTTTATTAATTCTGAAAAGTGCAGACAGAGATAATCTCGGTCAAGAAGTTTTTCGACCGAGAGTCCATTGGTCAAAGTTTTTGTCGACCGAGAGACGGTCTGGAGCAAATGTATATAACATTTGATTCCAACTCCCAACTACCTTGTCTGCTGTGTCTAACGGCTATAGAACCTATTAGAAGAAATAACCCGGGAGACTCTCGATGGAGAAGTTGTTCAATCGATCTTGTCTCGGTCGATAAAGAGTTCAACTAAGAGTATCTCTGATTTGGTGGTTCTGGATGAATACTAAGTGTGTGTATGAGTGTGCCGATGTGACACAAATATAGGGGATGACCTATCTAAGTGTTGTGAATGGCTAGGGAAGATCTAAACACTTGATTTACATGATATCTAAGTACTTGTACATTATATACTTGTACACGTTTTTACATTTGATTATAATCATGAAATTTAAGCATTTTGAGCATATAGATCTTCCAAATCTTTGTCAACCACCTTATTCCTAAAATACTCAAGTAACACGTTAGATCCACAAGAATGAAATGTTTGTCATTTTCAAAAGAAAGGGATTTTGATGATATCCATTTAGCCAACAATCTCCCCCTTTTTGAAGATGACAAACATTTCTCAATATAACTCAAATAAGCTTAAATAATATTGAGTTAAGTTTCATACCTGAATTGTACCTTGTGTATACCTTCTCTTGTTTATGGAATGTGTGCTTATTTTTCCCAAAGAGGTGTGGAACATAAAAGCCAACTCTTTAGGGAATATAGCAACATTTGATGTGAATCCAAGAGAGTATGTATGAAACTCATTGATATATTATTTCTCCCCCTTTGTCATTTCAAAAAGATAATCGTTAAAAATATGCTAAAAGATGTCCATTTACAGCCAAAATGTAAGGATCGGAGAAACCAACCGATTTTAAGAAGCACAAATGTCAAAGAAAACATCTTCTAAGGGAGTGATAAGTAATTGCTTCCTTATGTGATTAAATTGATCTAATGGAAGTGGTTTTGTGAAAATATTAGCCAATTGATCTTCTGTATCAACATGATGAAGGGATATATGGTTTTTAGAAATATGATCCCTTAGAAAATAATGACAAATTTCA
This sequence comes from Alisma plantago-aquatica, assembly GCA_963693085.1. Taxonomy (NCBI): domain Eukaryota; kingdom Viridiplantae; phylum Streptophyta; class Magnoliopsida; order Alismatales; family Alismataceae; genus Alisma; species Alisma plantago-aquatica. The sequence goes on from OY856411.1 coordinate 477,011,393, forward strand.
ATATGTTTGGCACGACTGTGTAAGATAGGGTTATGTGCCAAGTTTATAGTGCTTGTATTGTCACAAAAGATAGGCGTAGATGAAAATGTAAAACCATAATCATTTAAAACTTGTTGCAAGCACTTGAGCTCAACAAGACCCGTCTACCATATATTCAGCTTTAGTGGTAGAAATGGCAACTGTGTTTTGTTTCTTGCTAAACCATGATACTAAGGCTCTTCCTAATAAGAAACAACTTCCACTTGTGCTTTTTCTGTCAAGTCGACAACCAGTGTAATCGACATCGATATAAGCTTTCAAATCCAAAGATTGTCTTTTAGGATATCATAAACCATAGTTTTTGGTGCCGACTAAGTTTCTTAGAATCAATTTGACAGCTCGAAAATTAGTTTGCATGGGTTTTGATTGAAATCTAGCACAAAGTCCAATGGAAAACATGATATCCGGTCAAGAAGCGGTTAAGTAAAACAAGCTACCAATCATGGCCCTATATAAGGAATCATCAATGGGTTCCCCATTTTCATCCTTATCAATTTTAGTAGAGGTATCCATTGGAGTGGTAGCATGTTTGCAATGTTCCATCCTGAAATGTTTTAAAAGTTCATTTGTATACTTCTCTTGGCTTATAAAAATCCCAACGGGCATTTTCTTTATTTGAAAACCAAGAAATAAAGTCAATTATCCCATGAGACTCATTTCAAATTCCTTTTGCATAATATCACTAAATTGTTTACATAACGATTAATTTGATGCACCAAAGATAATATCATCAACATAAATTTGAACAACTAGAAAGTCAGATTCATATGTTTTGAAAAATAAAGTAGAATCTGAATTTCCAATTGAAAAACTATTATCAAAGAGATAATTTTTGAGCCTTTCATACCAATTTCTAGGTGCTTGTTTTAAACCATAAAGTGCTTTCTTAAGTTTGTAAACATGATCATCTTTACCAAGAATTTCAAAACTAGGTGGTTGGGAAACATATACTTCCTCTTGTATTATTCCATTTAGAAATAAACTTTTTACATCCATTTGGAATAGTTTGATGTTTTTGTGGGCAGCTATAGCTAGTAGCATTCTAATGGCTTCAAGTCTTGCCACTGGTGCATAAGTTTCATCAAAGTCTATTCCTTCTTGTTGATTATACCCTTGTGCTACCAACCTAGCTTTATTTCTTACTACTTCCCCGGCTTCATTTAACTTATTTCTAAAAACCCACTTAGTTCCAATAATGGTTTTATCTTGAGGTTTAGGAACGAAGTCCCATACATCATTCTTAGTGAATTGGTTCAATTCTTCTTGCATTGCCATTATCCAATAATCATCTTTTAGAGCTTCAGTCACCTTCTTAGGTTCAATTATAGATACAAATGCCATATTTGCAACATCTCTAAAAGATGATCGGGTTTTTACTTTATCCTTAGGATTTCCAATGATCAGTTCTTGAGGATGATCCTTAATGATTCTAGGGATGGGTTGTTGTGTCTCAATTTGTTGATCATTTTCAGAATTTTGATCATCTTTAATTGATATGGTTAGATCTTCGATTTGATGAGTAATATCAACTATGTTATCACTTTGTTTTTGTTTTTCATGAAAAGTAATGTGAATGGATTCTTCAACTTTTCTAGAGATGGTATTGTAAACTCTAAATGCTTTGCTAGAAGTTGAATATCCTAAGAAAAAGGCTTTTTGTGATTTAGAGTCAAACTTTTCTCTATCATCTTTTGTGTTTAAGATATAGCAAGTTGAGCCCAAAGTGTGAAAATAATCAACCCTTGGTTTCTTATCATAAATGAGTTCATATGGTGTTTTGTTCAAATAAGAGTGTATGGGTACTCTATTTAACACATAGCAAGCTGTGTTTACTACTTCAACCCAAAATGTTTTAGGTGTATTATGTTAAAGCATCATAGTCCTAGCCATTTCTTGTAAGGACCTATTCTTTCTTTCAACTATACCATTTCGTTGTGGAGTACGTGGAGCTAAAATATTGTGAGTGTAGCCTTGAGACGTGTAGAATTCTTCAAATATATGATTCTCAAATTCTCCACCATGATCACTTCTAATTGTGCATATTTTATTCTGTAATTGATTTTCAATCTTTGAGCAGAATTGTATAAATACTTGAATGGTATCATCTTTATTTGCAAGGAAATGAACCTATGTATATCTGCTGTAATCATCAACAATAACAAAGAAATATCTTTTTCCACCAATAGATTGTGTCCTCATAGGTCCAAATAGATCCATATGAATAAGTTCTAGTGATCTACTGGTGCTAAGCATGTTTTTGGGTTTAAAAGACGTTTTAGTTTGTTTACCCAAAGTACATGGTTCACAATTTTCAGATTGATCAAAAGATAGCTTAGGCAAACCACGAACAAGATCATATTTAACTAGCTTGTTGATAACATGTGAACTACATTGACCTAATTTTCTATTCCATACTTGGAGAGAATTATCTTTTGCGAGTAAACATTTTCCAACTACATATTGCATAGAGTTAGGTCTAAGAATATATAGATTTCCAATTGGTTTACCTTCATACACAACATTTGTAGTGTTCTCTATTCGTAACTTGTAGCAATTTTTATTGAATAAAACATCATATCCAGTATCACATAGTTGACTAACACTAATTAAGTTGTGATGCAGACCATCAACAAGTAAAACATTTTTTTATTTCAAGGTTTGTACCAATATTACCTATTCCAACAATTTTACCTTTGTCATTATCTCCAAAAGTGACCGTTCCACTTTTCTTTTCTTCAAAAGTTTGAAAAGCATCCTTATTTCCAATCATGTGTTTGGAGCATCCACTATCAACCACCCAATCCTACAACAAAATATGGATTTTGGTACCCATGTGATGGTCCATTATGGTTAGGTACTTTTAATAATAAACTGAACATGATTACATAATTTAAGCTTCTCAGAACCTCATTCGGTGGACAAATACTTCGACTGACCTTGACTCGGTCGACAATTTCTTGATCGGGACTGTTATTGTTTTAACTGCAAATTTCAGATTTGGTACAAGAATTCCTTCAGTCGAATATTTCTCGACCAAGGAGTGTCTCAGTCAAACTATTTGTCGACCGAGATTGTTTCTGTATGTTTTCAACAACCTGTTTATGTTAATTTGGGCTTAAATCATTGTAATATGCTAAGGTACCATTCTATTTAGTTGAGATGAGACATTAAGATATTCAAATGAAGTGTTAGATCAAATCTCAACTTAATCATATTAAATTTGCAAAGTTTGGGGTCTTGGAACCCATACTAAATCAACATCCTTTTTCTTGTAAGGACATGAAAAGGAATAATGTCCAAGACGCAAGCAATAATGACAACAAATAGAATCAATTTCATTTCTCTTTCTAGGATTTTGAGTTGAGTTCTTGGGTACAAACACGATCTTGGTCTTGGGTTCTTGAGTTCTCCTAGGTTTTGGTTGATAAGAGTTTTCTTTTGGAACATATCCTAAACCTCTTCTTCCACTATAACCAGAAGAGTTCTTTAGGATATTATAAAGAATACCATTATTTCTCAAGCTACTAACTTCTTTTTGTAACTTAGCAATCTCATCAATTTTCTTTTGGATATATAACTTTGCTTGATCTAGATTAGATGATAAAGCATCTCTTTCCTTAACAATAGAATCATAATCTAGATGATTACATAAGATAGGTTGAGTTTGAAAATTATTCAGCTTTGCAAGCAAATCAACCTTTTCTTGAGAAAGAAGATCATGATTTGTTTCTAAAGTAAGCAACTTCATATTGCAATCATTTAAACATGATTTCAAGGTCAAATTTTTAGAAGCAATACTGTCCTTTTTGAAAGAAAGATTATTCAATTTAGCATATAGATCCTCATTAGTTCTAGTAAAATTATTTAGTTTCTTTTTGCAATCAACATATTTGTCATGAGTATCTTGTAGACTAACAATTAGATCTTCTTTTGGCAAATCTAGAAGGCTTACCTCTTGAGAATCATCACTATCATCTTCTTTGGCCATGAGACACTCCGCATTCTCTTCTCCACTTTCACTATCACTTGACTCATCCCATGCAACTTTGTATGCTTTTTCTCCCTTCTTCTTGGATGAGCTTTTCTTTCCTTTCTTTGCTTTAGGACATTCATTCCTGAGATGTCCCTTATTTCCACATTCAAAACACCTAGGAGAGGAAGAATAAGAAGAACCAATATTTTTTTTAGATTTAAATCTTCTATATTTCTTACCATTTACAATTAGAGCTTCTTCTCCCTCATCTCCATCACTTGTTTCATCACTTTCTTGAGTGATAACCTTTGTAGCCTTGAAAGCAATGTCCTTCTTTCTTCCTTGTTGAAGTTCACACTCTCATCTTTCTTCCTCCTCTAAGGTTGCTTCATGTGCTTCTAAGTTTCCAATGAGTTGCTCCATCCTTAGTCGGGTGAGGTCATTGGCTTCTTCAATTGCGGTCACCTTAGGCTTGTACTTAGGAGGAAGAGACCTAAGAATTTTTGACACTTGGTCTTCTTCACTAATGGCTTTACCTAATGCATTAAAACCATTAACAATAGATGAAAAGTTTTCATACATTTCACTAATAGACTCATTTGGTTCCATACGAAACTGTTCAAACTTTTGTTTAAGCATGCCAATTTTGGAATTTTTAACTTGAACAGTTACTTCATAGGTAATAGAGAGTCTATGCCATATCTCATATGCAGTTTCACAATTTGAAATTCTATTGAACTTACCTACGGAAATTGAACAATAAAGAATACTTACAACTTTTGCATTTAATTGAGCTGATCTCACCGTGTTTGCATCCCATGTAGCATAGTCAGTTTGAGGAAGATCATATGCATTTGAGACCATTCTCCAAAGATCCCAGCTGATTCCTTGGAAATAGAATTGCATTCTCCTCTTCCAGTAAGTGTAGTTGGTGCCATCAAATGGTGGATGCCGAGCCACAAGTGTTCCTTCCAAGTTGAGGTTGTTGAGTGCCCCATCATCCATTTTCTTCAAGACTTTGTTAGAGTTCCTTGAAGCCTACTCTGATACCAAATGAAAAACACTAGAGGGGGGTGACTACGGTTTTATGGTTAATTAAAAAAAATATTCAACCAAAAAACAACCACAAAGATGTTGAAGAAGGAGACACGAATTTAGAGTGGTTCCACCCTTAGCAAAAACTAAGGGAGTCAGTCCACTACCCAATTGTTTCCAATTGGGATTTGAAAGTATTTGAATTTTGTTACCTTCTCAAGGATGTTACACAAAATTACAAATACCTTCCCAAACCCTTTGGACAACCTTCACCCGAAGTCGTCTCACCAACCTTGAAGTAGCCTTCACTTGAAGTAACTTCAAGCTCCCCCTTGAAGTAGACTTCCTCCTTAAAGTAGCTTCCTGTTGAGACCTTCTAGAAGTAGTCCAAAGTCCTCCTTCCCCACCTAAGAAGATTTCACCCTCTCCACACCGTTGCCTCCAACCTAGGAGTAGCAAGGAGAGTACAAAGCAATAAGAAAGAACAAGAAAGGAAAAAGGAAATTACAATTATCACTTAAGTACAAGGCTTGAATCCTATATCAAGCGTTTTGATCTCCTATCCAATGTGTATGAAAGTGGAAGTATAGTGGGTAGGAGATTCTATCCTATAGGACACACAATGCTAGCAATGGAAATGATTTGCAAGTGTTGAAGTTGCTCAATTTGTCACAAGGATTGATTCTCAATTGCAAGTATGTGTACTCAAGTGAGTTTAGGTGTCCTAAGGCATGCCCTATTTATAGGAATGGCCTAATAATGCTTAGGGACATTCTAGACACTTTCTAGGGGGTTCTTAGTGCTTAACTAGCCGTTAGGTGTCCACGAATTGCTTTAGCAACGACTAGTTTATTAATTATGAAAAGTACAGACAGAGATAATCACGGTCGAGAAGTTTGTCGACCGAGAGTCCATTAGTCAAAGTTTTTGTCGACCAAGGGACGGTCTGGAGCAAGTGTATATAACGTTCGATTCCAAATCCCAACTACCTTGTCTGCTGTGTCTAACGGCTATAGAGCCTATTAGAAGAAATAACCTGGGAGACTCTCGGTGGAGAAGTTGTTCGACCGATCTTGTCTCAGTCGACAAAGAGTTCGACCGAGAGTATCTCTGATTTGGTGGTTCTGGATGAATACTAAGTGTGTGTATGAGTGTGCCGATGTGACACTATTATAGGGGATGACCTATCTAAGTGTTGTGAATGGCTAGGGAATATCTAAACTCTTGATTTACATGATATCTAAGTACTTGTACAAGTTTTTACATTTGATTACAATCACGAAATTAAAGCATTTTGAGCATATAGATCTTCCAAAGCTTTGTCATCCACCTTATTCCTGAAATACTCAAGTAACACGTTAGATCCACAAGAATGAAATGTTTGTCATTTTCAAAACAAAGGGATTTTGATGATGTACCCATTTAGCCAACAGAATGTTCTTAATGTTAATATAACCTTGCTATGATTGTTTATGAATATCTCTTAGCTCATTAATGCAATATTGTGTTTATCCAATGTATTATATGTAAGTAATGTTGTTGAGCCTTGTTATAAGGCATGTAAAGATAATGATGATCTTATAGGGAATAGTATGATGGTCTTAATGAACTTTGGGCATGGTTGAGCCCTGAATGAGGTGTAATCCTCTTGTGTCGATAAGGGTTGATATCCTGTGATATTGTGAAAAGGATTTGTATCCTGGTGATAGTATGATGGTCTTAATGACCTTTGGGCATGGTTGAGCCCTGAATGAGGTGTAATCCTCTTGTGTTGATAAGGGTTGATACTCTGTGATATTGTGAAAAGGATTTATATCTTGTGATAGTATGATGACTAGTATAGCCTCATGAATGGTAAGTGAATAGTACCATGTGATGATGAGATGAGAAATTATGTTTCATATGTTTTATATCTTTTCAAGTTTTGATATTTATATGCTTTTTAGAAGTGAATTAGTGTTATAATGTCCACTTGTTTGATGCAACCTTAATTCACCCAATTGACATAACTAATCAAGTGAAACTCTAATCATGTAGTGCCATGTGCCATAGATCCATCTGAGTGTCAGAACTTGCCAGATGGTAAATGAGTATTCCTAAGGGAAACTCAAAGCGCATACTGATGAGTATGTAGGGTGCTTGTTGATGCATGGGTTTTGAGTCACTTTTATAGGCTTATTTTATATCTGTTTTATGCATGTATTTGTCATTTTCTTGATTATATTTGCATAATTCACTATAGTTGGCCTTTAAACTCTTTTTGCATCAAATTATACTTCTTTTATCATCTTTATATGATTTTATATAATCCCCAGACTTATACACATGTTTCGGCACTTTTTCAGGCACTTTTGCATTTCCAGAGTCGATACCATCGACCCTGGTGTCGATAGTATTGACATTTTATCAGAAAGCAACCCCAAAATGCGATATTGGAAGGAAAAACCTGTATCATGGTCGATACCATCGACCTGGGGGTCGATACTATCGACAATGTCGGGATTTGGCGATTTTCTGCACTAAAACAGAGCATTTTAATCCGACGGTTGAGTTTTTTCGGAGCCGTAAAGTGGTCCTATGACCTAAGAAGAGCACGGCCGACCCTAGGGGGATCTCATATTGTGTTGCACAACATCCAAGAAGGAGGGAGAGAGAGAGGAGACAAGAGACGAAGGCCATCAACTGAGCGATCCGGGCACCTCCGACGGGCGATTTTGCTGCCAGAAGACTGCAAAACGCATGTTTCTCGAGGAGGATCTCCAGGAACACCTTTGTATCATGGGTTACACAATTTTTCTCCATGTTTCCCATGCTTTTCTTCTCTACTCCTATGTATTTTCTATTGTCAATCATGCGGGGCTAATCCCCTTAATCTTTAGGACCGTGAGTAGCCCAGGGAAGCATTGTATGACATTTTTATCATAGTAATTCATAATTTGTCTCTTAAATCCGTGGTATGATTTTGTTTTCTCAATTATATTTTTATGCTTGATCACCATAATAATAATCTAATGCCCTTAATTACTTTGAAAGAAGAATTAACGATTGAAAAGAGACGAAATTCACATCAATTGACAAATCCCTTGAACAAGGCGGTGTAAGGTTAATGGTGGATACCCAGAGGTCGATTCTAATGCACCTAGTTTAGGGTATAGGTTACTACGACGGTGGAACCGACCTAGACTTAGGTAGTGAATTGTACCATGACATTGGACAATTCTGACTACAGGCCACTACCCGGATTGAGAGATGAACTTGAGTAGCTATATGGAAATTCATACAATGAAAACCTGCGGTGAAACCGCAATCCTAAAGATCTCCATTTGAATTGATTAAACTAAACCCTTAATCGATTGCTATGTTTTATTTTATTTTCTTTTATTTTACAACAACTCTCAAACTCTTTTAATCGGTTTAGCTGATCGCAACCAGTTAGTAGTAGTCTACTTAAATTCATGTTTCCCTGAGTTCGACTCGGGCCTCACAAGGCCTATATTACATTGATACGTATACTTGCATTTGCACGCACGATTTACACGTGTCAAGTTTTTGGTGCCGTTGCTGGGGAAACGGTGAATTTTAGCACTACGAGTGCTGCGAGCGGCCACACTAGGCCACTTTTAATTCCTGTATTTTTTTTTCTTTTCATCTTTTGAACTGAATTGCAAATCTTATTCATTGTTTTAATTATTAGTACCGGTTCATACACTACCATTTGAAATTTTAGGTACTAGTAAAGTAATAATGGGTGATGGAGCGGAAAATGAGGAGCAGACGATCTGGGAAAGGATTAAAGCTTCTTCTTCTTCTTCTACGCAGAAGGGGCCAATCAAGAAACAAGCTATCAACATACCCAGTTACAAGATTGATCCAGGGCTTATTCAGTTGGTCAAATCGCACGCTTTCCATGGACTTAAAAATGAGGATCTGGTGACCCACATCAACACGTTCGTGGAAAATTGTGATATGATAAAGATTGAAAGGTTCCCGCAAGAGACACTCTACCTGAAACTTTTTCCCTGTTCTTTAGCGGGCAATGCTTGGGAGTGGCTGCACAATCTGGATGATGAGTACATTCAATCTTGGGATCACATGGTTGAGGTGTTCTTTGAGATGTTCTTCTCGCCTGAAAAGAAAAACGATCTAATGAGGAAGATACACAACTTCATCCAGTGAGCCGGTGAAACATACTCTGAAACTTGGGAGCGCTTCCAGATCATGTTGAGGAAGTGTCCACATCACAGCTTAGACAAGGAGAAGCAAGCTAAAATTTTCTACTTCGCCCTAAATGAACATGATAGGAGCAATTTGGACTCAGCAGGTTCTGGTTTCTTTTTGAACAACACAGGCACAAGGTGTTGGGAGATTCTAAGGAACATGTCCAAAAAGCAGTCTTGGGGTGAAATGAGATGCACCGAAGCAGGTTGGTATTACACATGAAGCAAGGGCAAAGCGCTTAATGACAAGTTGGATCTTATAGCCAAGAAGCTCCTAGAGAAAGAGGACAATGGGTCTGATGATGAAGCACATGCAAAGTATATGCATCAACAGGGATATAGAAATAAAAATTATGATTGAAGGAAGGAACAAAATTTTCAGAAGCTGCAGCCTAGCCTAGAGGAAAAGAACAATGAATTTCTTAGCCAGGTGGTGAAACAAAATCAAGAGATGATGAGTACATTCGCCAAGCAGTTACAGTCTCAGGGAGAGATTTTGAATAAATTTGGGCAGACTTTGCAAAGTCATGGAGCACAAATGAGGGCACTAGAGATGATTGTGACCCAAATTTCCAATGAAGTGGTGGCCATGAAGCATACAAATAAACAAAGACAGACTGGGAATGCAGATGTTGTTCAAGCACATCATCAAGTGAAATATATATCTGTGATTTCTGAGGCAGATCCCCCAGTGGTGGAGGTCCAAGACAAAAGAAAAATGATTTTTTGATACGGAGGCTACACCAAGAATACCATATCCTCATAGTCATTATGGACTACCAGGCAGATGTTGTCCATTCAGAAAAATCCGCGAAGAGCACATCGCGGCCGCGCCCGCACCTAGGCAAGAGGAGAAGGTGAAGGCCATGCGTCATGGTGAAGCTACAGTCACTGAGAGAGGGGAGCAGCCACAAGTCATGCCATCCACAGATGATGTGTCAAATCCTATCCTAGAAGGTGGCATTGAAGCAAGCTTAGGGGAGGAGACCCCTAAAGTTCCATATGTTCCACCACACAAGCGAGCGAAGGACCCAAACGTGCCTTTCTCGGATAGTATGAGGCTGAAGAAAGAGCATAGGCACTACAAGAAATTCTTGGAGATGTTTAGGAAGCTCCATATTAATATTCTGTTGTGGAAATGATAGAACAGATTCCAGCATATGGAAGGTTTATCAAGGACATAATCACCAAGAAAAGGCGGATAAAAGACACTGACATTTGTGTTGTTGATGAAAAAGTGAGTTCTATAATCCAAGGACGGCTACCAAGGAAGAGGAAAGATCTAGGATGTTTATACATCCCATGTTCCATAGGCGGCCGACATTTTCCACAAGCACAATGTGACTCAGGGGCAAGCATTAATCTTATGCCACTTGCCACTTTTCAAAAGCTGGGATTGAAGAAGCCAACACAAACTTCTATGACAATTGAGTTGGAGGATGGATCCATTGTGAAGCCACAAGGTATATGTGAGGATGTGCTAGTCAAGGTCGACAAATTCATCTTCCCTGTTGACTTTGTGGTCATGGACATGCATGAGTTGGAAGGAGGTGAGATGTTATTGGGAAGGTCATTCCAAGCTACGGCTGATGTAATCGCTGCCATTGGGCGAGGTTACTTGACACTTGGGATTGGTGATGATAGAGTTAAATTCAAATTACCACATGACTCATTGGAGACACCTCTTGACAACCCTGGTTAAAGGTATTCTTATGTCAAGCCGAGGACATTAAACAAGGGCGCTTGTTGGGAGGCAACCCAACTTTCAATTCATTTTTATGTTTGGTTATGTTCTTTTATGTTTATGTACTTAGTTTTTGCTTAGGTTTTGATAATTTTTGTAAAAATGGTACCCTAACTCATGTTTTGAAGTGTGCAGAATTTTAAGGTCGATACTATCGACACCCATGTCGATAGTATCAAGTTTGGATCAGTAAACACTGAAGAAAAGTCGATACCATTGACCCTAGGGTCGATAGTATCGAGATTCCTGAAGATTTACAGAAAAATTGGTGACAGTAAAGTTGATACCATCGACCCTAGGGTCAATAGTATCGACACTTTTGAGTTCCTAGGCTTTTAGATGCGTCGATTTAGCAAAATTGCTGAGTCTGGGTCGATACCATCGACCTTGGTTGATGGTATCGACACCTGCAGGACGGTAACATAAAATAGGCCGTAAAAGGTATCGAAATGAGATTTTTTCGAACCATTTTTTGCAGAGGAAAGATGGATGAAGCAAGTCACGTCTTAGAACCACTAAGACACATAAATGAGCTACAAAAAGGAGGGAGATAGCAAGTATCACTTGGTCCACTTGAGCATCTAACCATCCTTCTTCACCACACTTCAAAGCGAACGGTACCGCTGTTCCACCTCTTAAGTGAGAATGTTGACTATGAGGCCATAGTCATATTCAAGCTTAGGGGGGGTGTTGGAACAACCCTCTATCTTAGTTTTTACTTACTTATTCATGCTGATTTTACTTTTGAGATATTAGTTGTTTTTATTTCTAGGTTTACTGCTTTTGTAGGATCCACATCTATCTAGTGTAATATGTGGAGCAATAAATGCATGGTTTCAATTGGGAGTTTTACTCTTGGGTTGTGTGCACATAAAAAATGAGCATTTTGAGAACTTTTTGAGCTTATTCTTGTTAGTAATTGAGTTGCATAACTGAGGAAGTACTTGGGTGAGTCAGCTTCAGGACATGGGGACATGAATGACCATCTTTATTGTCCAAGGAAAAGTGATTGGCAAGGATGTTTGAGCCCAAACCGACCAAACACTAACATGACCTTAGACTAAAGTTTAAGAGAGAAATCCTTCAGTTACCCTATACACAGGTCTTTAGAGAGGGACATATGATATTTTTGGAAGGTTCTGTCAATTAGTCTTGTGATCTGATCCACCGCAATTTCATTCAAACTCCACCATAAGAAATGGGAGCACATTATTGTCTTTCACTTTTTGATTGCATCTCATGTAGATAGGTCTTGCATTATATCTATTTTCACATTTTTTTTGCATGAAAATGAAAAAAAGATAGAGTAGTTATACATGCACATTATCCTTAGGTGCGTGTCATTTAATTGCATAATTATCATTATGTAGTTGCATTTGCATCTTTTGAGCATATTGTACACCATGTATCTTATGTTACTCTGAAAACATTAAAGGTGGTGAGCTTGATCCATACCCTCCAAATAGAATGCTTCAAATGTATAATTTATGTAACAAGAAGTGAGCCCAATAAATAATTCATTATCATCTATGAAAATAAGGGATTGAAAAAAAAATTGAAGAAAAATTGAAAAAAAAGAGAAGAAAAAAAGAAGAAAAAAAAAGAATTGAGAAGTAATAAAGAAGAAGAGGGAGAAAGGAACATGTTCTCACCTGAGAACTAAGAAGAATAAGCACATGGTGTAGTTTTCTTAAATATTCCATCTCACCTTGAGACAGAATGATAGTGCATGCATCATTCCACCAAAAATATAGCATTAGGATATTTTCACTTGCATTTTGCATCATGATAGGTCATTAATTTTTATATTGCATGATTGACTGTTATGTGCTTCCATCTCTTCCACAACCACCTATCCCATCCACCCGTTGCTCTAATCGGTAGGCCACCCATGATATTCTCCTCAATCATTAATATCAGGAGATCTACTTCCATTTAGATGGTAGTTAGGAAATGAGCAACGTAGATAGGAGATCACAAGATGCATCAAGTATGGACCAAATGAGTTTATCATATTAACTGCTTTAATTGATAGTGTTTCACTGATTGGGGGACAAACATCTTTTACATAGGTCTTTGGTCGCCTGGATGGCAGTTAGTGTTCAATGGTCAATGAGGGCCGGCTTGTGGAAAGAAAGTGGGGATGATGTAGATTCCTTTCATGTATTTATGTCCTATTGCTGACTTATCTCAACCAGATCCAAAGTTTTGTTGCTCAAGGACGAGCAAGGTTTAAGCTTAGGGGAGTTTGATGCATGAGTTTTGAGTCACTTTTATAGGCTTATTTTATATCTGTTTTATGCATGTATTTGTCATTTTCTTGATTATATTTACATAATTCACTATAGTTGGCCTTTAAACTCTTTTTTTATCAAATTATACTTCTTTTATCATATTTATATGATTTTATATAATCCCCAGACTTATACACATGTTTTGACACTTTTTCAGGCACTTTTGCATTTCCAGAGTCGATACTATCGACCCTGGTGTCGATAGTATCGACATTTTATCAGAAAGCAACCCCAAAACGCGATCTTGGAAGGAAAAACCTGTATCATGGTTGATACCATCGACCTGGGGGTCGATACTATCGACATCGTCGGGATTTGGCGATTTTCTGCACTAAAACGGAGCATTTTAATCCGACAGTTGAGCTTTTTCGGAGCCGTAAAGTGGTCCTATGACCTAAGAAGAGCACGGCCGGCCCTAGGGGGATCTCATATTGTGTTGCACAACATCCAAGAAGGAGGGAGAGAGAGAGGAGACAAGAGACGAAGGCCGTCAACCGAGCGATTCGGGCACCTTCGACGGGCGATTTTGCTGCCGGAAGACTGCAAAATGCACGTTTCTCGAGGAGGATCTCCAGGAACACCTTTGTATCAGGGGTTACACAATTTTGCTCCATGTTTCCCATGTTTTTCTTCTCTACTCCTATGTATTTTCTATTGTCAAACATGCGGGGCTAATCCCCATAATCTTTAGGATCGGGAGTAGCCCGGGGAAGCATTGTATGATGTTTTTATCATAGTAATTCATAATTTGTCTCTTAAATCCGTGGTATGATTTCGTTTTCTCAATTATATTGTTATGCTTGATCACCATAATAATAATCTAATGCCCTTAATTACTTTGAAAGAAGAATTAACAGTTGAAAAGAGACGAAATTCACATCAATTGACAAATCCTTTGAACAAGGCGGTGTAAGGTTAATGGTGGATACCCAGAGGTCGATTCTAATGCACCTAGTTTAGGGTATAGGTTACTATGACGGTGGAACCGACCTAGACTTAGGTAGTGAATTATACCACGACAGTGGACAATTCTAACTACAGGCCACTACCCAGATTGAGAGATGAACTTGAGTAGCTATATGGAAATTCATATAATGAAAACCCGCGGTGAAACCGCAATCCTAAAGATCTTCATTTGAATTGATTAAACTAAACCCTTAATCGATTGCTCTGTTTTATTTTATTTTCTTTTATTTTACAACAACTCTCAAACTTTTTTAATCGGTTTAGCTGATCGCAACCAGTTAGTAGTAGTCTACTAAAATTCATGTTTCCCTGAGTTCGACTCGGGCCTCACAAGGCCTATATTACATTGATACGTATACTTGCATTTGCACGCACAGTTTACGCGTGTCACTTGTCATCCTAAATTCAAGTGTTTAGGGAGGCTGACTGCGGTCATACCTAGCCCTTAGTTTGAGAATGACTGCAGTCATGTCTCAGTGATTATATATGTGACAAGATTGGAGAACAACTACAGTTGTACCTCAGATGGTAGGGTATGCGTACCCACATCCTTTCACTAGTGTCGTGACCTGTACCAAGGACGAACTAGGCTGTTAGCATCTTGACCTTATGTGTCGCTGTCGCGGACCCGTACTGACTGAGGACAGAGAAGATCTTAGGAGTCTGACTCTTCCTAGATCTTGTATGGCACTGATTTCGACTTAGCAGTGGTCAGTTGGATTTTGAGTGGTATGCTCAATTTCCTCAGGGCTTAATAAAAGATGTAATATAGCCGTGTAGTATATTTGTTTAGGGTTATACACGACGCTTCACATTGGATGATAACCCTTGTTTGTTATATTTATATAAAGATGATTCTTAGTGCAATTAAGAGATAGTAGATATACTTATGTTGTGGATATGCTTAAGATTGTAGATGTGTACATACAGTAGCCATGATTGTGTTGATAACTATACTACTACTACTGATTATAATCATGATGCTACCTATCTCATGTTGTTAGTTATGTTTAGCATGCTAGCCATGCCTTTGTAACTAAAGATGCAAATACTGCTGATCATGCTTATCCAGATAGTTGTGCTTATGTTGTTATCTCTTCTTATAATGTTGATATGTTCAACCAATTAGACATGCTGATGTTGTTAGCTATGCTATGTTACTAGACTTGCTCATGATGATAGATATGCATATGATACTAAATTGCTTATATTATCAATAAGATAAAGGATGATAGTGTGGCTAATGATGATAGTTATTATCTGCTCCCTTGTGCATTTTGTTAATCATCAATACTTCTAACCTTATTTGTTATATCTGATTAATTTGCTTAACTATTTAATTACTTAAAAATGTTGTAATCAATAAATGTTGTTGGAGGTTATATCTCTTGTTGGGACTGGGTCTCACCCTTGTGGTTCGCCACATTTTTTTAGTTAATCGAAAGTGATGAAAACAAACATGTGGCAGCAAGGAGCTATAGTAATGAATCTTTGATAAAGTTGATTAGATGTCTAGTATGTCCTAGAGTCATCCCTGTACTCTCAGGTTCGGGTAGGAATAGTTTGTAAATGGTGTTTCAAACAAATCAAAATTTTGTTAGCATGTTAATGTTTGTTGTGTAGCATATACAAATATTGTTCTCTTGTGTATATATGTTGTGGCTAAGGCGATAAAACAATTTGTATCAAATTCTTGGCACAATATGGATATAAGAAGGATGATGAGCTCTTATGTAAATGTTTTTGAGTGGGTTCTGACGTTGAAATCGACTTTAATTTACTCATATTTTTAGGTATGTGGTTAATTGGTGATTGATTGTGTTTTTTGTTTTGAGTAATCTCATTTAGTGTAATGGGTTCTCACAAGTATTTTAACAAATAACATTTATGTGATTTGTAGACAAAGTTTTTCAAGAAACTATTTATTTATAGAAGCATTCATCCCTAATCACTTTAGGGATGGCAATTGGGTGGGTATGGGCAACCCATTCCCATACCCACTATACCCATGGTAATTTTAAACCAACCCAACCCAACCCATTCGAAGAATAGATGTAATATTAGATACCCATACCCACCCCAATAAATTTTGGGGACCCATTTAACCTATTAAGACCAAATATGTGAATTAGTCACTCCATTTAAAATATTTTTCCAAACATGAAAAATTATAGATGGGCCCTACACATGGTTTTCACATTATATGCAAAAGGGCCCCAAAAATGTAATATTTGTAGAATAACTATTTTTAGCTTCTTACTGCCAATCACATTATATGTAGTTGTTTTAATACTTGAGATACAACATTCACTATTTATTCTAATACTAATTCACACCTAACGTTCATGCCATTAACCCATTTACAAAAATTTGATACCTCTCATTACAAATTATTGTATTGGACCCCAACAAAAATAAGAGTTCACACTGCAAATTAACAATGAGCCAGACAAACACCCAACATATTACTACAATATAACAAATTTGTATAAAATTCTCAGTAGATATTTATAGACAAGAGTTATATATACATGATGTGCATGTTTTTCACCCGTTACTGACAGGACAGTGGAACATGGAGAAGATGATTAGAGATCTTGACTACATCAAATGTTGATCCCCAGAAAATATTTTAATAGTTATAAATGCCGCTTATGGTAAAGGAAGAAAAAATGGTGATTATCTGGTAAGGTCGTTCCAAGCTCGTTCAATCTCGAGATCGTGCAACAATTATGTGTTTGGTATAGAATAGATAGAAGCCTCATTGAACCGTGAAGAAGAAGGGAGGCTAGCAGGAGGTGATTGAAATCATCACACACTTGACTATTGCCAGTATTCAGGGGTTGCTTGGAGTCATTCGCATCTTAGTCACAGAAGGGGACAAAAGGAGATGATGCAACAGTGTACTATGTGGAAGAAGCAGGCCGAGACGACACCGCTATCCACTGTTGGTGCTGACCTGAATGGAATAGGGAGGGACAGAGGCAGTTAGACGGTGCATCAATCAACTCCAGAGGTGGGATACAGTGATGATGTGTTAATGGAGTAGTGACGACGACATTCACAAGCCAGCAAAGAGTTGGGCCGCCACCTCTGTCTATTGTCTCCTTTGGTTTGGGGTGGCTGACAAAAGAGATGATCGACGAATCATGAGGGCATGTACACAAAGGGGCACAGAGGCTAAATGTGGATTTGGAGGGGGGTACATGCGGTGATGAGACATGGATTATGGATTCATGGGTATCAGTCGGTTTTAGTGGGGCTTCAGTTGGAAAATGGGTCTCACACACCTATCCCCATTAAGACCCATCTATTAAATAAGACCCATTCATCCCATTATAATTGGGTCCAGTTAGTCTCCATGGGTTTATGGGTCTGTTGGGGAATGTTGCCATCCAAGATCACTATAGAAGACATATAAATACACCTCCCAACTATATCTCATGTGGTGTCTTTTGAACCAATTTTAGATAGTACATTATTTAGTTTAAAGCATGTGCTCGAAAGAAATTGGAAGATCAACTAATTTTTATTGGTAATCACACAATGACTAACAAGGTGATTCCTTCTTTTTTGATGATACACTATCATTGTGTTTCAGATGGAGTTCATCATGATACACTATCATGATTTCCAAAAAGTTCCTTGAACTCTTGGTTAAAATATTTCCACATCGATCATATCAAAGTATTTTAATACTTATACCAAGTCAGTTACATACTTCATTTATAATCTCCTTGAATGCTTCAAGAGATTCATATTTGCATTTCATTAAATACACATTTCCATATCTACTAATAGCATCAATAAATATAATGAGGTATTGGTACCTACCTTTAGCATTTATTCTAAAAGTCTATGTACATCACTATGTACTAGTCCTAATGGGATATTCGATCTCCCACTACATCTAGTGAAGATTCTCTTGTCATATTGCCCAATAAATAAGACTTTAATGTCTCTATTGGTTCAATAACCATAAGAGTCTAGATAATCATCATATGGATTCTAGAATTGCATTTCTCATTTATGTGCTCTGAATGACAATGCTATATGTATTCAATGTTCGAGTCATCAAGTCATTCGGTATATGTGTCATACACATTTGTCTCTAGAACTATCAAGTACAGTTTGTGAGACATAGAGCATTTCCATGAAACATAGATTCTTATCCATACAAGATACATGATGTTTTCATCAATGGTAGGTATATTATAGAAACTTCCTACTATAGTGGCAGCAACTCTTGCTCTGTACAGTTCTAGCTTATTTCTTATTGTGTCATGAAGTAGATATCTCTATATCTTTCTTCTTCCTTCATTCCTTTAAGTGAAAAGGACATATTCCTTTTTATTACTCTTCCCCTTATCTTGAGTACAGAAGACTTGGACTTCAACTTAGCCTCAGAACTCTTTTGGCCTTACCTATGCCCTTGGACTCATTTTTGTTGATCACCATCATGGACTTGTCCTTATTTCATTCTTGCTTTGGCATTAACATGCAAAATAGTTCTGACAATAGTTTAGCCAGATTACTCAAGTAATAGCACTCGATAAGCTGGGTATGTATGATTTAAACAATAATTGTAGAATCATATCTATGGTCAACTCTTGACCTAAAAGAGATCGTGCTCACTTTAAATGTTCCACATGCCCAATCACATTGAGCATATGGAGTGCTACTGAATCTCCCTCTGTCAGTTTGCACTTAAATACTACTTTGAAGACATTATACCTTTCTTGCTTTACATGATTCTTAATATGTGTTACCATCTCGAGAGTCCATGTTCTCATGTTGCTCATGCAACTCATAGTTCATACAACATAGCATAAGGTACTCAAATGTCTATGGAATCATTGGCATGCTTTTAGTAAGCATCCATTTCAACCTTAGGCACATTTAGAGTGGGTCCTCTAGCTCTAGTCTTTTAAGGACATAGAACTTTTGCTCATTTATGAGAATGCTTCTCAAAATCCTTAACTAATTGTAGAACTTCATCCCGTTTTGTCCTTCTTAAGGATTGATCGTGATTGTGTTTGTTATTAGATTCTACAAAGAAATATTGTAACATTTTCAAAACATCTTTTATTTTCTTGATTTAATAAGTTTACGATATTAATTAGGATTTTAATTAATTATCATTCCTCAAATTGATAACCCTTATGTATCAATTTGGAAGATTATAACATACAATCTTCTAGTTAGCCAAGTTTCAAAACAATTCAACTACGCCATCATCCGTAGTCAATTATTAAGGTAGGAAACTTTTGCCAATTGCATCAAATGTAATTCTTGGATATATGATATTCACAACTCTTTGCTATAGTCATATGCATGCCTTTGGTGCTTAATCCCATTAAGTACACTTAGTTAAGCCTGGCACCAAAGCTAACACGACAGAATATGCACCCTGTTTGGGAAGAACCTACATATCTACCATAACACTTCCACGAGATGGACGACACACCACGCTTGGGCATAAACTATGCTTAGTCAATCAAGTTTTTCATGTGTGTTGCTTATGGAAAGCACCTACGACTTAATATTATATTGAGGGATTTTATATATAAATACATATACATATCCAATCACCACATACTTAGTACATATCATATACATGCTATAACCACAAATGAGAACATATAATAATTAAAACACACAAGCGATGGTTATGGTCATACTATTGTAATTCCTTAGAGCCACAAGGAATTACCACACCTAATGTCAACATCATATGCAACCTGTTGTTGATGAAGATTTTTGCTCAAACCAATCTGGGTAGATCAGATCAACTCTTGAACCGATCTGCTTGCCTCTTGGTCACTTGGTTGGTCTCCTGAAGTGGTCGTCTAGATCTTAGGTTCAACTAATGTTTGGACTCCTCCAGCTGATCGGTTGGTCCACCATTTGATCGATTCATCCTCCTATCATCCAGCCTCCTCAATCCTCCAGTCGATCTATTCGTCCCATGAGCCAGTCTGTTGTTCTGGTGTAGGACATCTTCTCATGAAGAAACATAAAATAAAACTATCCTATTTCTCATTACATTGTATAACGATAAACCTCAAGTTACAATCGAGGGGAAATAGGAAGAAGAGCATTAATTTACATTTAGAAAGGAGAGAGAGGCTCGATATACAAATTTAGATACAAATATAAATAAGCAATGACAACCATGCACATATAGATCTAGGGTTATTGGCCATAACCATGCTCCACATCCACGATCAAAACCGATTTTAGGGTGATACGTGTGAATTGCATACATACACATATATATATATATACATACATACATACATACATATATATATATATATATATATATATATATATATATATATTAGTTTGTGGAGTCGTATGTGGATTTTATTCATATATGAACATTAACTAGTTTTATATTCACATCTTATGCAATAAAATAAATTTGATCATATAGATTTAAATCTAGATTTACCATAAATTGGCGTGTCTCTGAAACCACTGTACGTAAACCAGGGTGAAATATAAGGCAGAAAAAAAATTTAAAGCTCAATTTCCCTTAACAACAAGATCACGTCAACAACAATGTATCTAGGAAGGAAAGGTTGTAAGGTTATACCTGGTCCAAGAGCAAGTACAATGACATTACCCTTGCAGTATCATCATGCTTCTTCTTCAAGCAACAACTCACTCCTTTAATAGCAACACTCAAACAGTCATCTCCAACGGCCTCCTGGTGCAACACCACAAACAATGGTAGATGGTTTCCTCCTAGTGGCAAACAACAACCTCCCACCTATAGAGTAGTCCACACAGACCATCAGAAACTTCACATTGCACTATCAGAGCCAATGAGAAGGAGTTGTCCCTCTCAAACGTCACCTTGCTAGCATTGATACACTCTCCCATAATTGTCTCTCCCTTGCTATCCCTCCCTTTATCAAGTAGGACTTGCTCAATCTCTCTATTAGTTACCACAATCAAAGAGAACAAAAATTTTCCAGAGCAACTTTTGTGTCTAAGAAGTCCCTAGTACCCCTCTATTTATAGTAGAGGCTAGGATCAGGGTTTCCAGTCAGTGTGGGAGTCAAAACAGACAGATTCACACATTTTCTAGAACATGTGCACGACGAACCGGCCTATTTTCATACCCAACCGATCGGTTCATGTACAATCAAACGGTTCATGCCATGAACTAGTCGGTTTGTGTAGTTTCCTATTCTGAATCACATTGGTATTCAATGTAAGATTAATGAACAACATGACCTCATCACCAATCCTTGATCAAATTGAGTTGACCATTGAACTGGGTGGTTCATCCCATGAACTGGTCAACTGGGACTTGTGAACCGATCGGTTCACTATATGAACAGTCCTTCTCACACCCCGGTTCAACCATTGATCAACCAATGTTGATTCCAATTAACTTGAAACTCCAAGCAGTCGATTCAACACTTGAACCGGTCAGTTGGGAGTCCAATCGGTCAATTTTGAACCTAGGTTGTTTAATTGAATACCTAGACACCTTTAGTAAACCTTTGATACCAATCTCCTGTAGGAGGGACAAATCCCATCTATATCACTCACACTCTATCCCCATGTGTCACAATGCACCCAAGCACCACCTTTATGGCAACCCTTATTTAGGATCATAGTGAATGATGTCAAAGTACATGAATGACATGTGATGAATGTAGTGACTTCATGTCTATGAACCAAAATCATCACTTATCACTATGAGAGCTTATTTTGACTACCATTCCATGGTATCCATGTTTCACTCTCAAGGTGGGTTTGTCTGATACATTGTTCTATAACATGTACCTGTGTGCTTGACTTGATATCATATATCATGACTAATGAGACTGTCATCAGTCAACACACACTCAAGTATTGTATATTACTATTGTCCATTTTTCTTCCATAGTAATATCTGACTAGGGACATAATAAGAATGCATATACTCTTATCATACATATGATCTCATTGTTCAGATCCTAAACATTTAAGACATATGTCATCGAGTAACATCTCTTTAGACATCTACTATGTATGTGTCATCACCTCATGCCAAGACAAACATAATAGACATAATTACCTTCATCATTATAAAATCAGGTATCTAATGCCACACTCCAATCATCATATGATTGTCTCTCTGGGCATACATACCAACAATTTTGCCTAAGGTTGATTTGCCCATTGGTGTCTTTCAACTTAAGTCTTGTATTTTTTAATGTGCATGTCTAAAATTAGGCAAATGCATCCCATTGATGTTATTTTTGCTAAATGAGCAGTGTGTTGGAATTTTGCATGTGCTCCAATCCTCTTGCAAGAAATTAATTATCATTATAAATGTGATTCTTTCAATCCTTCAATGCTTGGAATTATTCATTCCATGTGTAAGGAGTGTAGTATAAAATAATTTCTAATTTTATGCATGGTTTGTCTATTTTGTTGAATGTTTCTTAGATTTTCTTGCCTGAATGAAATTATACATGAATTTTCATTGCTTGTGACTCCTCTTTGACCCAAAATTTCTTCCATAATTTCTTACCTGCCCTCCCAATGAAAGGATGCCAAAGAGCACGCATTAGCCTTATCCACCCTGAAAAACTTTGGGTGGCCATATCTATACCCCTTGCTTCTTCTAATTACCATATTACCTCCTTACACATGTTGCAGAGAAAAATAAAAAGAAATAAGAGATAGCCCCATGTAATATCACATTAAGAAAAGAAAATAAAAATGGGTGATCCTATGTAATATCACTCCACTTCTTTTCACAACACTTTCTTATATTTTTATGTCTAGTAGGGCTGGGTAAAATCAACTATGGCCCACACACCCTTACACAAGCCAAGTGGGTCATGAGAGGTGAAGTGAAGTGTATGGTTAAGTCATATCAAGTGAAACAACAACTTCAACCATTTTGATGTATGTATGCATGATACAGTCTACCCGAAGCATTATGAAAAGTTGCATGAATTACATATGTGTTTGGTATCCCATAGTTTAAGTTCTTATTCTCTGCGCTTGAATCACATGAGAAATAGAAAAATGAATAGAGAGTATTGGATTGCATGCCCAATTCCACATGTGAACTCAATTTAGCCAATGAACATTATGATGATTGCATTCTTCCACCTTTTCCTTGAATGGAGTGAAAATGAGTTTGAGTTGGAGCATACTTGAGGACAAGTATGTTTTAAGTTTGTAGTGGTGACACATCCCTAATTTAGGGCTTCATCTTGTATCATATTTCCCTTTAATTACATATAAACATGTTAGAATGCATATTACTTATCCCAATTAATAGTTTATATTGAAATGCACTTATAGAGGTTCTTTGCATGTTTTTCATGTACCTTGACATCACTTTGGGTGAAAGGGAGAGGAGGAGGATCTAAGGGTTTATCCACCCTTGGAGTATCCTAAGGAAAGACTAAGAACTACCCCAACCTATCCCTATGGCCAAGGTTCGAGCTAAAGCAACAAACAACATGGACTTTGAAAATGAAAATCAAAGTGCAAGGAAAAGATCTCACCACAGTTGTGATACCATGGAATGATTGTGCAACCAAGTTAAAAATGATAGATAATTCAAAGTGGAGAAGCAACTCTAGCAAGTCCATCAACACGTCCATGCCAAGAAGACCCTGACACGGTTGTGCCATCCAAAA
Organism: Alisma plantago-aquatica; assembly: GCA_963693085.1. NCBI lineage: Eukaryota > Viridiplantae > Streptophyta > Magnoliopsida > Alismatales > Alismataceae > Alisma > Alisma plantago-aquatica. The sequence goes on from OY856411.1 coordinate 477,035,326, forward strand.
TGGTAGTGCTACCAAGCTCCCAGCTAGTATGTGCCAAGAAAAATGACATATGCACAACTTCCCCACTACGACTATGCTACCCAACACAAATTTTCTACCTAGCCACCACCATGGTTTTGGTTCCTAACACAACTGTGTTACCAACCCTCAAACTTCCATTTCTTCAATAAAATTATCCTTCTACCACCACAACCATTCCTCCTCAGCACGGCCGTTCCACCTCTCCACGACCATGACCACGACCGCTATGTCCAAAATGATCATGTTAACCCTATTGCTTCCTAGATATCATTTTACCTAAATACCCCCATTCAATCCCATGCTTCTCAAACCACTATATAACCATTTGTGGTGGTTGGGAGCTAAAGGTTATGCACTTCAAGCATTCAAGGCTCCACCTACTCATTTCCACCTATATCCATCCCATTTTCCCTTCTTCCACCTCAAAACCCTAGTTTTCTAGGGTTTTGACCACTTCCATCCAACATTTCCATGCTATCCATCAACCATGGAGCAAGGAGAATGTGCATCTACAACTAGAGGTGAAGTATGAGTCTTCACCAAGATCCTATGACTATATACTCTTCTAATACTTCTTCTTCTTTCTCTCTTTTGTGTATTATGAGTAGCTAAGACCCTAGGTGGGCTAGTTGGGGTTGAAAATGTGACTTTAATACCATGTTGTGGTAAAATAATATGTAAACTCTATAATTTCATTTGCTGATGATTATCTTCTACTTCTAGTTCAATTCCCATGGATTGCATTGTGGTTTTTCTTGAAAACACTTAGGTTCTAGGGGAAATAGATTAAATGTAGGTATTTTGGGATTTTCTCCCAGGTCCAACTAGTGGATATATACCCATCTTCCTACATATCTATCCACCCCCTCCTAAGTGTGAGATATAAGTAGCTAGCTTGGAGATACTTAATGTCATTGGCTTGGAGCAACTTAAAGGCTAGATGGGAGGTGATATGAGGTGTAAAACCCTCATCTACACCCTCTGTTGCTACCTCTGGACCTCAATTGTCCTAAGTGCTTCCATCCTAGAAACCTAAGCTTGTTGGGTCTTAGCTTAAATCCACCTAAACCCTAATTAAATGAGCCTCATAAGGTTGTATAGGGTGATAATGACTAGTTCTGCTATTCATACCCTACTCCATCCATGGCCAATTAGTAGTTTGGGGTAATTCTCTAACATATAATGTGATTATTTGGTTTGATAATCTAAACAAATGAGAAATGTTTTCATATTATGATCCCAACCTAGGTGACAACCACATTACCTCAAAGGGAATGCACCTCCCTTATCTGAAAAAATGATAATTGCTCCCTTGTTTAACTAACGTTCATTTCATTAACTTCTTAACTTGCTTAATAAGTCACTTTCTTGTTCATGGTAACTATATCTTGTTAGAGTAGATAGCATTTCCTTGTAATTGCCCTAGTTAGTCATTTGACAATTTAGTCCTCGCTTGCCTTTCTTGCCTGATCTCCAGTGTAGTGTATTTCTTGCCTAGTCTAGCTCATTTCTCTCTCCAGTTTATTAAGTAGAATTGTTTTGTTAGTTTATTGCTAGTGTTAACTTTCTCTTGCTTGCTCTAATGTAATTGTTATTTCTTTCTTTCTTAAGTAGACCTAACTTTTCTAGGGTTAAAGTAAGTTTTTCTCTTACATTTCCTTAATTTCTTGCTTGAGTGCCACTTAGTGAAACTCCAAACCCAAAGTTAAACCCTCCAACTATACACTCCACTTTAGGAGCCTAGCCATTAAAAACTAAGCCCTAGTACCCCCTCCTTCCCTTTGGTTTGACCATGACTTGCCATTCTCTAAATTACTCTCAAGCATGTGAACTTGTGAATTTGTTTAAGAGTGTGTCCAGTCAGGTTTTATAAATATTCAAAAGACCCAGGTGTGTGCCTAAGGTGCATATAACTAGGCTAATTGGATAGGGGTCCTATGGACACAAAATCCATTATCAACAACATTATACTACCCTTACAAAGAGCATTGGTACTTTCTTAATGACTTCAACATGGTTGACATGTCTACCATTTTTTTTTGAGGTTTTCCATGTTGGGTTGACTTCTGTTATAGCTCTTCATATCCCCTCTATATGGATTAGAGTCAACCTCTTCTCTATACAATTAGTGTCCAATAAGATAATCCATTAGGGTCACTCCTTTTCACATTGGCTCCTCATCCTCTTGTTTTGTAGCTGAAGGATGAATGTCACCTCAACCTTATTGCTTTCTATCTTGACGATGAAACCCTCATTGGTGTCACTATGTGGGTTTCTAAGTTACTATCTTTTTCCTATACCGAGGCCCAGACTTTGCCCTTCGTATTAATTTAAAAATATGCAAATGTTTTAACCTTATGTTAAACCCAAGAGACAACCATAGTTTGGCATGTTCCCTACTAACATATCTTGTCCCCAGTGTAGAGTGAAGATTTTAGGAGGCCCTATTTCCACATACGTGTGTTTTTCCATGGTGATTATTAAGAAACATATGTCCAAAAACCCTTCCATGATGGATCACCTAGCTTGTCTTTAGGTCCCACAATATGAGCTTCTTCGTTTTTGGTTGTGTGTTAGGATGCACAAGATATTTTTTTCTCTCTAAACAATACCCCCAACTTCTATTGGCTCTATGCTATTTTGTTGTCATTGGCTTCATCGATGCCTATTTTGCATTATGGTTGGCGATGGATTGTGATATGATAATACACATTGGCGCCTGGCCACACTTTCTATGCATCTTGGAGGGTTGGCATTAGGTATTTATACCATCTCAGCAACTTTGCCTATGTTTCCTCTTAGATTCATACACAAGAACTCCAAGACTATATTCTTCAAGAGGTTGGCTATGTGCTTAAAGGTTCCTTCATTTCTACTGCATAAACCATCATCTATGATAATTTGCAATGTTTTGTTGGTCCAAGTTGTTATGTACACTTGTTTCCACCCCAAAATACCTGATCTTGGCAGGCGCTTACCACAGAGAAATTGCCTAGAAATCGGTTTCTAGTGCCTTCTTCCTATGACAATTAGATATTCTTTCTTATCTACAAGGTGACCATAAATAAGACTTTTTTCTTGTTGTTCCCATTAATAGTCATGGATTTTCCATGCCACTTGTTGAGTATCGAGCTATCTTTCATTACTGAATCACAGTCCCCTTATACCCTGGCATTAAATGGTGTCCACTTTGCAACTTTGTTGACCTCAACTCCTTTAGTGACCATATTACACATTGTCCCAGATGACCGTGATATAAGTTATCATGATGTAGTTTATGATACTCTTTATGACATTATTTCTCGTGTTGTGTTAAAGGTCATGAAGGAAGCTAATTGCCTTCCTTGGAACACGGTCTAATGGTCTTCACTCACAATATAATGTTGATATGTTGATATTTGATTTCATAGATGACACACCTAATTGGAATCTCCCCATTAATGCATCCCTTTAGGAAATTTTAAAGCAAGCTAGTTTGCCTCCAACATTGCGCACAAAAGTTCCATAAGTACATAGTAGTTTCTGAGGTAAATCACCATCAATTTCTTTCCTTTTGTTCTTGATACCTTTGAAGTGATTATTGATGACATTATCTCTATTCTTTGAAACTCTCAACATGTAAGCAACATGAATCATATGATATTGTCATCTACATCTAATGATTTTGTTATTATATCTACAATATTTGCCATCTAGAAAGGATTGCTGGACCAATTTGTTGCATGCACTTTTGTAAAGGTGTTTTCGTATTTGTAATACCTTGTCCTAAAATAAGATTAAAACATATATGCTAGTTTGGATTTTAGTTGAACTAGGCAATTTATAAGGTGCAACAATTGAATTTAGGTTTGTCAAGTAGCTTATTTTTCTCTATCATAACAGACAACAATTTGTGTTGTGCATGGTTGATTTCTTTATTAATATTAACAACAACTGAATTTGGGTTCTGTCAAGGTGATTCTCTCTCAAAACCCAAAAGAGTTTGAATCATATAAATGATTATTTTATAGAACCCACAACAATTCAGGTGGGGTTTCATCAAGTGAATGATTTTTTTTCTCAAAACCTACAACATGTCTAGTTAGCTTCAAGTCAAAGATATTATTCTTTTAGACTCACACCAATTCAAATCATGTTCTAACTATGTTGATGAGAAATTTGGGTTGGGTTTTGTTTAAATACATTGCTTATATCTATTCATGACAACGAGTAGGAAAAAAAATTTAAAGCTAGACTTTATAAAAAAACATCATGTCAGGATCAAAACATGATGCTAATTGTTATGTATTTTCAAGAAACAATCACCTTTTGGTTTTTGAAATCTTTTGAAAATGTTGTGGTTTTTGTGGAAAAAATCACCACTTTAAAACTCAAATTGAAATAGTTTTGGGTTCATGATAAAAAATTACATGTTTGATCTTATCTTGTGCATGTTTAAAGAAAAGTCATGTACTTGATAAAAAAAATTCATAAACTTGAAATGATTGTGATTTTTGATAGAGAACAAATTAATTAGTTTGATGGTATCCAACCTCAATGATTGTCTTTGTTACATAAAGCTATTTGGCTCAACTTGAATTTGAAGTGTGATATTTCATGAAAAAAAACATCCATTTGATGTGAATGGGATGAAATGATGCGAGCTTTGGAAAGACACGTGTTTGATTCAATCTAGACTAAAATAGTCAGGTTTAGGTGGACTAGATGAGAAAATGGGTCTTATATGCATGGGGTACCTTGACATATCATGGTTGTAGAGAATAAGGGAAGTTTACAAAAAGAGGGTAGTTGTCAAATAAGAGCAAGTAATATAGATAACCAATCAATACTAACTACTGAAAATGATAATTTATTTCCTCTCAAGATGATTAATTATTGGGTTACTCAGGATTTATCAAAGCTAGGGAATATTTCTAAAATTTCCTCAAATAGGAGCTCAAGACCAAAATTATTTAATAATATGCATGGCATTACTCACTTGAAAATTATAGCAATTCAATCCAAATATTGTAGGTCAATGGAGAATATATGGGAAAAATTGCATAATAGGGTGAAAAGTTGATATATACCATTGTTATGTAGTTGAAGAAAAATCAAATTATACATAAGTTGGTTTTCATCTCCAACATTGTTCACCTCACCAAGACCAAGCCCCATTTTATGTTAACATGTTGGTTAAACATAACATAGATAAAATAAATAAACCATAAATGCCCGTAAGAGGAATTCCCATTTAAACAACCCCAGAATGTCAAAACAAAAATCAATAAGTGGTCATGAACAAGGAAACATTATATGTTGAATAATAGCTTGCAATATGGATCATGTGGATACACATCATATAAGGACAACATAATTTTATTGGTCTATATAAGAGAAATCTCTAGTCTCTAGAGAGAAAGATCATTCTTATCATGAGCCTAACAAGTGCAAGATAAAACGCACAACCAAAGCAAATTTTTGTTGAAAATAGGGAAGTTAGTAGGATTAATCCCTGATGTGCACCTAGATATAGGAATAAACTAACAAAATTATACTTTCTTTAAGCACTCCGTTTAACATATTTGCAACACATATACTTGGGACGTAGTATAGCTATAATTTTAGGGTGAGCATTGAGGACATTGTCAAATTAAGTAGTTAGGTTGATCGTTGATTCTAGATGCAAGGTCTAGGATTTGTAATGTAAAAAGGTTGATTTGAGTGAATTTCACTAATGGTCATGCAAGCAATAAACCTAACTAAATTAAGACTAATGATACATTCACTAACTAACATTAATTATATAACTGACCATGAACAATCAAACATCAATTACACTAGCAAACCCAACACATTTAACTACAACTTCATTTAACAATTATCACTAAGTCAATTTTACAAACATAGATTGAGTAGGGCAAGATGGGTATAATCAAGCAATATATATAGTGTGTTGATCAAGGATTAGGGTATGTCAAATGCATGCAATTGGGAATGAAACATAATATATCCAATAAGATAGTACCATGAAAGCAAACAAAAAAATGAAATTAAAATGGAATCCATCATACACTTGGTGGTCATGGATGACATGAGTGGTACAAAAGAGAATAGCTCTTAGAAAATCACTCATCCATCCTTAATAGGCTCAACTAAAGTGATAAATGTGATTCCATCCAAATTCACACAAAAGTCTAAGCTTTCAAGCATTTCCCTTCTCCCATGCTTGGTGTCAATGGGTGTTGTAGGGTGTATGAGGTTCTTTTTGGCCCATATCACCTCCGATCAACATTTTCCACATTTTTTTCCAAGTGGGAGGGAATGAGTATATCCAAAAACTTAGATGTCTCACTTAATGTTAGTGGAGTAGACACAAATTAAGTTAGTACGGAGATCAACCATCATCCTACAAGGAAACCTGGTTCTTCTCTAGAACTTCTCCAAAATATATCTTCCCTCTACACTCAAAATGCTATCAAACAAACATACAAGTAGGAATGAGTTATAAAGAATATACATCTAGCATGAAAATGGATGTAAAAACATTATGTAATGTTTGTTGTTCACTCCTAGTCAACATATTATCACCAACTTGTGTACCCCCAAAGATTCTATAACAAGTCTATCTACTCATAATAACAAAAGAATCATAAAGATAGGAGAAGGATATAAAACGAGACATGGACCATATGCTTTTGTTATATTTAGAAGCTCCTCCTCCTTGTTGGCCTCTCATTGGAGTATATCCAGTAGTACATTTTTGGCTTATATCATCTATAAGATCCTCAAAATTTGTAATTTGGGTTCTATGGTTGTGAATCATTGTGATTCACTTTAAGATAATCAAATTGACGGGATCGATATAATCACTTTGATTGGAGTGGGATGCTGAATTTAAATAAATAATGTAATGTTGAGCATATCAAATTAGGCTTCAATTGAGTTATTATGATAAGAAAAGCCTTAAATTCGTAATCAAGGATATAATCCTATGGACCCTCTGGAAGGTCAAGGAATGGGCTATTGGACCAGGAACCCAATGCAAGCCTTGTTGGGCCAATTAGGGATTACAAATGGGTCCCTGGGTTACAAATTTGAAAAATGTGTATTTCATGGCCATGAAAAATACTCAAGATAATTTTATGTGATAAATATTCCAAATATATGATTATAGAAGAAAATATAGAAAATTATTATATATTTTGTGATATATATAATTAAACATGTAATTATCTATTATTTATTTGTAACACAAGATTGAAGTGTTTATCAGATTATTTTATATCTAAATGAGCAAGATGTTGATAATCCCAAAATTTATCATTAATTGGATTTATTATGTACTCTAGAGAACTAAAATGACATAAAGATGTTTATTAAGTAAAAGATAATTACCTTTAAGGACAAATTGACCTTAGTGGGACAAGTAGATCTGGGTGGTTCGTGGATGGAGGATTCATCCCCTTCACTCGAGCACTGCCCTTCCCACTAGGAGTGAGAATCATTACACTAACAGTCATCGATCTCCCTCTCTTGATTAACCCTTTTCCCAACCAATTCCAGATACTACCCTAGACATATCTCTGCAACCCAACCAACTCCATTCAGGTTTAAGAGCTTGCCTTATGACAAACTTCTCTCAGGATATATGCATTATCTTCTCGAATGGCCTGCAAGCAAGTTATAGGGTCAAAACCCCAACTAGTATGCATGTACAAGACATGGAGTACCTAAGTTGAGGAGGAGATCCTCTCCCATCTCCAAACTACCATACCACAATAGAGTACATTTGCCTTGCCATGGGAGCCTTATCACCAACAACAATAGGTCAATCAAGTGAAGATGACCGATCCCTAACCAAGGCCAGGAGTGTATGAGTTCCCCACATGGTGAAAAACCTTGAACGAATGTCTTGAGGTGCAAAGGTAAACACATGTTATCTATATTTTCTCAATCTTTACTTATCGGATTAGTTTCATGGCATAGGATAGGTCTACAACCTTCCTCAGTGATGTTACTCCTCATCCCAGCCATAGAAACTAATTTCCTAGGACATGTCAAGTCCAAGAAGGACTAAAGGAGGCTGATGAATCCTCACTCAGCCTATTGAGGCCCGAAGGAGGTACTCCACAATGGGGCTCTTCCATAGAGGAACATATTACATTAGGATTGGGGAAGAAGATGGTCTAGGTGACAATTTACCAATCATCCCCTGGACCCACGTGCAAACCACGAGGGTACCAAAGTCCTTTGCCTTGGTCCCAAGTCATCTTGACTATATATAAAAAGGGGGATTTTTTACTGACATGGCACTCAACTATTGTGCCAAATAAGTTTCAATTGAAATAATTATATAAAATGATTGGTATCTCATGATATCATGATATTTTAGGCCGCTTTGATCATAAAAATGAGTATATCATGAATAAAATAGTTCCATGACTTAGTTATGCTTATTTCTCCAAAATTGCAGTCGATACACAATTATGAGGTAATCAATACAAGGAAAACCCTAGATTTGATTAATATATCACTCAGTTCATTAAATATGTTATAAGGTGATATAGCTAATTACAATACTAACCAAAGATGATGATGATCATGGTGATGAATATTTAGGGTTTCCACATCCATACCCATGTATGTGAAAGAATCATGGTTTTGAAACCAATTTGTATATCTTGCTATGACCTTAATCCAACTAATTTGATTTACTATTGATAAAGACATACTATGATCAATATAAGAGTTAGAGTTGCATTGATGTACATACTTATGCTTCTAGTGTGAAAGTGGGTTTAATATATATATTAATGAGAATAAGATTATATGAAAATCCTATATCTTGTGTCAATATCATGATTAATTGGTGTAACATGATTTAATTTGAGGTTACAATGATATACTTATTTATTCATGAATTAAGGTAACACATAATGCTTAATCAGGGTTTCTAACCCTTGGAATAATGATTCGATGGAATTAGGGTTCGACACCTTTATTCCTATTCCAATCCAAAATGGCCCTAAACCCTACTTAGGATTTAACGTAGACCTTATTAGTATCTTGTGAATGTTTGGTGACACTTAGGGCTATACATACATGCAAATAATCTTGATTGTTTATGTTGATTGTATTGGTATAAACACTTGAATAACATGGATTATGCATGACAAATGTTCATGGTTATTTATGAGTAACCACATTTACCGACTACTGATGCTTTGCCATATGATTTCTAAAGTAATGACTCAACAAATAAACTATTAGATGTTTGTTTTCTTCAGTTCAACTATAATTCCAATATGAGTATAAAATAAAGTAATTTAGAATATTCTGAACCATGAGTTACACCCTTCAAGAGATAATACACATAAGTCCAATGATGGACAATGTTTATACCCAAGAGGGAATACCAAGAATGGGTTAGAATATGCAACGAAAATACAAGTTTCATACATGAAAATATTTGTTTGTGAATAGTATATGTTGTTATTGTACTTGCACATATATTGGTTGCACCACTTACACAGTACAATGACATCATGATATGCGTATTTGTTTGTTGGAATTTTAGGTAACTGCCATGTATATATGACGACATGAAGACCCATAGATTTAGATGAATCCAATTGAAGATATAAGAGCTAAGTCACAAGGATGATTAGGTATTATTCTTATTACATCTTTTCATATGTACAAGTTTTTTTCCTTTGAAAATTTATATAACTCCATAGAGGTCTCATTAAATATTATTTAAACAATTCAAGTTCAATTAATGGAAATTATATATTATTATTTATTATTTGTTGAATATGGATCCTAGAAGTTTTATATAGTGACTCTTGACTTTGTGGTTCACCTTAATTGTGGGATACTTAAAAGTGAGGGTTGTTACATTTGGTACCAAAGCCCAAATTGTTCTAATAACATTTAATAGTTAATAATTTTGACTAATTCATAGAATTATAACAGATAATTGTTAGGGCATGATATAAGGGGAATGGTACTAGAAAATATCATGGATTTGGGGACTGTCGATATTTTCCTTCGCATCATTAGGTTGGTATACATGGTGTCACATCCAACGCCACACAAATGAGATAACTCAAAGCAAATCACGCAAGAAAATACTAATTAACCATACATCAAAAAATAGGGTAAAATAGAATCGATTTCGACATTACTTATCATGAGCAGAAACATTACATAAAGGTCCAACATCTTATATATCAACACATACCAGATCAGGCTTTTACACATGTGACCAATGGCACCAGCCACAACATGTATACAAAAGAGATATGTTCCACGTATACATGCCATATACACAGTAAGGAATACTACCAAAACCACCCGTCTATATGCATATCATCTACAAAGCTTCTATAATGAATTGAGTTTCAAATAATATTTGCAAATACCACCGTATACATTGTGTTATCTCATTCTCCTTTGATTTGTCCTTGATGTTGAATTTTGGGAATTGAGTGGTTTAGAGAGAATTACATGCCAACATAAGGGTTAGTGCACAAATTACCTCTATTAATATTGTTAGTAAGGGCAATGATGCAAATGTTCACAAAAACAAAATAATTGTTTCATAAATAAGATTTTATCAATGGATAATGTTATTATACAAGTGTCATGAATAATGTAAGAGAAATAATTAATGTTAAGGAATTAATAACCCCCCTTTATTTCTCCCTCTCATTATGAGTGAATAAATTTGGAAATGTAGTTATTAGGGTGGGGAAAGTCTCTTGGTCGGCCTATCTCGAAAATTCAACAAGAAAATTATCACAAAGCCTCTTCACATTAATTTACTCAATTTATAAACTTATATATATATATATATATATATTAATGGGAAATATATTTATTGGGGGCCTAATATTGGGTAAAATGAAAAACTAATGGCCTATAATCGTTCTAGGCATTATCATGAACCTATGGTTAACATTTGAAGTCATTTGGACACCATTTGACCATCCAAATGCATTTATTAAATTTCATATATAGTGTGACTTTCCATTGAATGAGTATCATTAAAATGAAGATTTAACCCAATGTCCCTTCGTTTCATGTGTCATGCACCATCCAATGGCCATGAATTGATCTATATCGATACAACAGCCTCCTCATCTTTTTCAACCTCTAGCCCAAGTGGCTTAACACACTCCTCGGTCCGCGACCCCGATTTCCCTCTCCTCTTTACTATTTTACGAGATTTCTTCACCATTGGCATCATCTCCTCGAGCCGCTTAGTTTGAGCTGTCATTCATTACCATCTATGCACCACAAATAAAATTCCCAATGGCATTGGCCATGGATTCTCATCTCCACCACCATCTCGGCTCCTCACCCCACCACACCTATAAGTGACACGACCATCGTCTTCGGAAGCCCCCTTGCAAACTTTCTCTCGTGCCAATTTGCCCACAACCTCCACCATTAGCCACCAGCACCCCAACTTCCTCACTACCTTGCAGACCTCTTCCCATCTCCTCAATGATAGCAACAACCAAATTGACAACTCCAGTGAGTTCGTCTCTTCTTCCTCTTCATTTCGAGTACCTAAACTCACAATATGGTCAAGAAATGAGGAAACACCAAAGTGGGCAAGCTTCTCCTCCACGACCATGGCTCGCGTGAGAGGTAGAAGAAGACTTGTGGGTTTTTTATGAATCTTCCCTCACACACGCCTCACTCTCTATTTTTATGTCAGTGTTATTTTCATCATTTTCCGCCCTTTCCTTGCGCAAGTCACAAAGCCCACATGGCTTTTTCTCGCTCTCTGATTGGTCCAGAGTATTTAATTTGTAGAAAATCAATACTTTATCAAAAAAATGTGAATAAATACTCGTTGAAAATATAATTTTGAGTAGAATTCCAATTTAGGGTTTTTGATTACTGAATCTTAGTTTTGGTTCGATATTTAATGTGTGTACCATCGTAATCATATTAAATATTCTAAAAATGATAACTAATGCATCCTAAGTCCAATTTTGATAAATAAATATGTTTTCTTAATTAGAAAAATACTAGGAATCAGTTGGTCAGAGTTTCTAGCCCAAAATCGATGGTTTGTTCCTAAGGTCCAAATTTGTGTAATTTACATTTAATCCCTTTATAATATCTAATGCATGTAATGAAACTTGTACCTAGGGTTGAAGTGACTTGGGCTTAATCACTTGGTGGAAAAATCACATCTAAGGGACTAATACCAGGTATGTGCATTCAATCACCTAAGTTGGGCATCTATTTAATCCAACCTAATTTCCAATTGAGGCATGAGCCATTTACTTGTTGCACCATGACTCTCTTATTGAGAAATGAGCCTATACAATTGTTACACTATGTCTTGCTTGTTGTAAACTTGGCCTATATGCTTGCATCTCCCTACTTTTCCATGTATGATTTCATCACTAATTATAGAGTCATGGACCCCACCTGCCATGTTGTAAATCTCTATTCTTCCATTTGTTTATTAAGCATGATAATGATATAAATGACTAGTTACTAATGTAGTGTACATGAGTACAAGCCACCCATAGTGGGCATGAGCCTAGGGGAATGATCCCCAGCATAATGTGATTTTCTCCCCATTTTACATATTTTGAGGGATGTGAATTTTCCCTCTCCTCTTGGTGCAGGTCCGGTAGGTTCCTCACCATATATTGGTTTAATTGAGTCAAAATGAATCATGCTTGCTCTTTATTTATTATTTTGCTTGGCAGAAATCTAAATTGTTAACATGCCTCATACTCTTGACAAATGTTAGTGAATCTTTACTTTGCCATATGATAAAAATGCTACTTGTCCTTAATCATGTTTTGACACATACTTTTTATCTCCTTTTGTGGGGTGACCCCCAACCACCTAGAACTAGGGCAAGGACTAGATCAAGGGAAAGGAGTACCAGGACAAGAGTAGAGCTGCCATCATGCATAAGTTGCTATCACTAGATCCTATAGTTTGTTGTTCAAGCTATGTTATAAACATTACGCAATTAGAGCCATGTAATAGCATATGTTTCTCATTTTTTTCTTCCGTTCCTACTATTGACAGTTTTTTATTTGGTACATGCTTATTTAAATGGAATTATTATGCATGCATCCTTCCTCATCAAAGGTTTTATAATTTTGAGGGATGTTTTGTATTTTCCGTTAAATTTTAGTGAGGGGGTGATCTTGCCTCTTTACATCATGGTATCAGAGCTTATAGGGTAGCTACTAGGGTACAAAGCTGAAAGTGACGGTGTCTAGAAAGGGTCAGAACTTGGGGGTTGGCAATATTTTCCTCTACCCCACTAGTTGGTTAACGAGGACTCCTGGGTTCATATGACATCGGCCTAGCCTGATCTAATACTGAGTGACCGAAATAGCATGCCTATAAGAAATAATGGCCTCATCTTTTCCTGTCTTGTACTCCTAGAATTCTTATCCTATGACCTTTCCTTTCAGGAAGGGCAGCCTGTTCGGTGAAACTTTCGACAACAACACCGACAACCTGGACAGCCCTGAGACTCCTTTGAATCCTGAGTAGGAGTTAGCTATGCTGCGTCAACTCCTCTTAGTCACCCTTATGGGGCATCTTTCTACAACCGCTGCCTCTGCTAACAAGCCCAACGAGTTCCACATGTATGACTTCATCAAGATGTAGCCCCCTTACTTCAAAGGGGAAGTGAGTCCAACATGGTGGACCAAGCAGATGACTGGGTGTTAGCCCTAGAACGTACTTTTGAAGGCATGGCATGTCCCCACACCAAAAGGTCTGCTTTGCAACTTACGTCCTGGATGGCCCAGCCTAGATTTGGTGGAATGGGATTTCCCGCACCCACGACACTATGTACATGACCTGGGAATAATTTCTCAAACCGTTCAGAGCAAAATACATCTGTACGGCCTATCTGAAGAAGAAGAAGGAGGCTGAGTTCTATAGCCTACAGCAAGGAGGCATGACTGTGTCTGAGTATGTCCAATGTTTCCTTCTACTGGAACGTTTATGTTGTGGGCCTAACCAAAGATCAGAGGGCAACCATCTTCCTAGAGGGTTTCAACTACAATGTGGGATGTCACCTTGTGCCCCAACTACCGCTCACCTTTTAGCAAATGCTAGACAAGGCCTTGGTTGTTGAGGCCTACCCTGGTTTTCATTCCTTTGGTTCGAGCAACAACAACAAATGAAAGAACTCAGGTGGTTCCTGAGGGTGTGACTGGTGCAACAGGTGTTCCCGATTTCATCCATCCAGGAAGTGCCCTACAAGCAATGCACCACCTCATAGGGATGATCGATTCACACCAACTTGTCATGAGTGTGGTGAGGCTGATCATATTCGGACAAATTGTCCTAAGTTCAACCAAGTACAAGCCCCAACCCAGTAGCCACCTCAATGCCAGAACCCGCCTCAGCAGAATGACAACAACAATCATAACAACAACTGCAACAATAATCACCAAGGACGTCACCCGCCTGTGGAGAGGTGGAACGAGAGAGTCTTTGCTTTGGATGCAGAGGAAGTTGGTGATGGCAATGATGTGATTGAAGGTACCTTACACCTTAATGCATACCCTGTTAAGGCACTTTTTGATTCTAGATCGGCAAATACCTTCATATCTACACAGTTTGCTACTATGCTAGAAATAGAATCTGAGTTCATGGACCATGTGTTAGATTTCAAAACCCCTAGTGGTAGAATTTGTTCCTCTTATCTCAAGATTCCAACCTTGGACCTTTACATCTCGGTGATGATGTTCCCTTCTGACTTTATCTTGCTTGAAATGTCAGTCTTTGACATTATTCTGGGTATCAATTGGCTGAAGAAGTACAAGGCAATCCTTTTCTATGAAGAGTCGAAGGTTAGTTTGTTGCACCCTAAAGAAGGTAGAATGTGTGTTAAGGACAGGAGACGAGATGAATGACAATTCATCATTTCAGCAATTAAAGCCGAAAAATTCATCTCACAAGGGTGTAGGGCATTCCTTGCATCTATAGTTCTTGATACCATACCCCCTACTCTTGATCATATAGAAATGGTTAAGGAATTCCCTGATGTCTTTCCCGAAGAACTACCCGGGTTACATCCAACTCACGACATAGAATTCTCCATCAAGCTTGCACCCAAGACTTCACCTATCTCAAAGCCGCCATACTACTTGGCACCTGTTGAACTTGTCGAGCTTAAGAAGTAGCTTCAGGAACTTCTTGACATGGGGTTTATTCGCCCAAGTGTTTCACCCTTGGGGAGACCCCGTCCTATTCGTGAAGAAGAAGGATGGGTCTATGCATATGTGCAAGGACTACCACATGCTTAATCAAGTCATGGTGAAGAATCATTATCTGCTACCTCACATCGACAATCTCTTCGACCAACTCAAGTCTGCCACCATTTTCTCAAATATGGACTTGTGAAGTGGCTATTATCAAATGCGGGTGAAGGATGAAGACATATCAAATACAGATTTCAGAACTAGATATGGGCATCATGAATTCTTGGTTATGCCTTTTGGGTTGACCATTGCCCCAACTGCTTTCATGGACCTGATGAATTGAGTGTTTCGTCCTTACCTTGATCGATTCGTTGTGGTTTTTATTGATGATGTCTTGATATATTCTGAGTCTAAGGAACAACATCGTGAACATCTAAGAATGGTACTTAATAATACACTGTGAGAACATCAACTGTATGCTAAATTCTCAAAGTGTGAGTTATGGATCAAGGAAGTCATGTTTTTGGGTCATGTTATTTCTGGAGGACACATTGCTGTTGACCCCACGAAAGTTGAAGATGTCACTAGATGGAAGGCTCCAAAGAATCCGTCTGAAATCCATAGTTTCCTCGGTCTGGTAGGTCACTACCGAAAGTTTATCAAGAACTTTTATGAAGTAGCCCTCCCTATGACAAAGTTGACACAAAAGGAAGTCAAGTTTGTTTGGTCACCTGAGTGTGAGGATAATTTCCAGAAGATGAAGAAGTGCTTGACATCCGCTCCTGTGCTTGCACTACCTGTCGAAGGAAAACCTTTTGCAATATACACTGATTCCTCCAAGCAAGGATTGGGATGTGTTCTAATGCAAGAAGGGAAAGTGATTGCCTATGCCTCCCACCAGTTGAAGCCAAATGAAGAGAACTGGCTTACACACGATTTCGAGCTAGAGGCCATTATACATGCTCTAAAAATCTGGCAACAATATATCTATGGGGTTCAATTCAAGGTATTCACTGATCACAAAAGCCTAAAATACATCTTGACACAAAAGGACCTGAACTTGAGACATGGTAGATGGATGGAATATCTCAAGGACTACGACTTTACCATCACTTATCATCCCAATAAAGCCAATGTAGTTGATGATGCCTTGAGTCGACAGAAAGTCGAAACCTGTATTGCTATAACTTGTTCCGTATGGAAGAATCTGGAGTATGTATCTGGATGGAAACCAAAACATGCAAACATTTCGAATGAAGAAGATGACAACAAGCTATGTGTTCACATGGCTATCTTGTCAATCACTCCGAGCTGGATTTCAGACATTATTTCTGCCCAGTTAGAAAATCCTGAGCTGGAAGAAATTAAGACCATAACCCTAAAACCACAACCTGACTTCTCCATTGGAGTTGAAGGAAAACTCCATTTTCGACAAAGATTGTGGATTCCTGAGGTCGACAATCTGGGTTAGAAGATTTTCAGTGAAGCTCATGGGTCCAAGTACACTATTCATCCTGGCACGACCAAGATGTACAAGGACTTACATCGTAGTTTCTGGTGGAAGAAAATGAAGAAGGATATAGCTCTATTTGTGTCTAGATTCTTGACTTGTCAACAAGTTAAGATCGAACATCAATGACCTAGTGGTCTTCTCCATCCACTTGAAATTCTAGAATGGAAGTGGGAGAAGATAACGATGGACTTTGTCACTAGTTTTCCCAAAACTAAGAAAGGCTATGATGCTGTGTGGGTTGTTATTGATCGACTCACTAAGTCTGCCCACTTTTTGCCTTTCAAGTCTACTTATAAGGTTGAGGATATGCCACAATTATATTCGGAATGGATAGTTTGTCTGCATGGTGTACCTGAAGTAATAGTTTCTGACCGTGATCTCAAGTTCACCTCTCAGTTGTGGACTCAAATGCAAGAACAAATAGGAACCAATCTGTGGTTCAGCACATCTTACCATCCACAGATCGATGGCCAGTCAGAAAGAAGTATGTAGATTCTGGAGGATTTGCTTTGTGCTTGTGTGATGAACTGGGGAGGTGCATGGGATAGATTTCTACCCTTGGTTGAGTTTGCATACAATAATAGCTATCAAGCCAGCATAGGGATGCCTTCGTATGAAGCCTTGTACGAAAGACCTTGTTGTTCCCCATTACATTGGGATGATGTGGGTGAACGTGCTCTAGTGCAGACTGATAACATGCAAATGATGATAGAGAAGGTTCAACTGATTAAGAAATGTATGAATGCCACTCAAGACCGATAGAAGATGTATGTCGATAAGCATAGGTATGATGTGATCTTCTTAGTAGGTGACCATGCGTTTCTAAAGGTCAAGACTATATGCTCGATTTCCCTATCCAAAGTTAAAGGCAAGATTAGTCCTCGTTATATGGGACCTTTTGAGATCTTGGCCAAGATAGGGGATTGTGCAAACTATCTAGCTCTCCCGCCTACCTATGATAAGATCCACAATGTCTTTCATGTCTCAATGCTGAGGAAGTATGTGAAAGATCCTTCTCATGTGCTCACAATAGAACCTCTAGAGATTCATGAAAACCTAACCTATGAAGAGTTACCTATAAAGATCCTAGACACTCATGTTAAACAATTGAAGAATAAGGAGATTGAGTTAGTGAAGGTTTTGTGGAAGTACCATGGGTTAGAGGAATCCACTTGGGAGCTGAGAGATGAAAAGCTCCGATCTCACCCTTCTCTTTTTGTCTAAGATTTTGAGGATGAAATCCTTTCTAATAGGTTGAGTGTTGTAACAAACTGAGTTTCAAATAATATTTTCAAATACCACCCTATACTTTGTGTTATCTCATTCTCCTTTGATTTGTCCTTGATGTTGAATTTTGGGAACTTAGTGGTTTGGAGAGCATTACATGCCAACATAAGGGTTAGTGCACAAATTACCTCTATTAATATTTTTAGTAAGGGCAATGATGCAAATGTTTGCAAAAAAAATAATTGTTGCATAAATAAGATTTTATCAATGGGTAATGTTATTATACAAGTCTCATGAATAATGTAAGAGAAATAATTAATGTTAAGGAATTAATAACCCCCCTTTATTTTTCTCTCTCCTTATGAGTGAATAAATTTTGAAACATAGTTAATAGGGTGGGGAAAGTCTCTTGGTTGTCCTATCTCAAAAATACAATAAGAAAATTATCACAAAAGCTCCACATTTATTTACTAAATTTATACACTAATATATATATATATATATATATATATTAATGGGAAATATATTTATTGGGGGCCTAATATTAGGGAAAAACAAAAAACTAATGGCATAGTATAGTTATAGGCATTATCATGAACCTATCGTTAAAATTTGAAGTCATTTGGACACCATTTGACCATCCAAATGCATTTATTAAATTTCATATATAGTGTGACTTTGCATTGAATGAATATCATTTAAATGATGATTTAACCCAATGTCCCTTCGTTTCATGTGTCATGTGCCATCCAATGGCTAGGAGTTGATCTCTGTAGATCCAACAACCTCCTTGTCTTCTTCAACCTCTAGCCCGAGCGACTTAACAGGCTCCTTGGCCCGCGACCCCGATCTCCCTCTCCTCTCCACCATTTCATGAGATCTCTTCACTGTTGGCTTTGTCTCCTCAAGATGCTCAGTTCGAGCTGTCACTCATTACCGTTTGTGCACCACATCCAAAATGCCCAATGGTGTTGGCCATGGCTTCTCATCTCTGCCACCATCTCGACTCCTCACCCCACCGCACCTATAAATGACACGACCATCGTCTTTGGAATCCGCCTTGAAAAATTTCTCTCGTGCTAATTTGCCCACAGCCTCCACCATTAGCCACCAACACCCCAACTTCCTCCCTACCTTGTGGCTCTATTCCCATCTCCTCAATGATAACAACAACCAAATTGACAACTCCGGTGAGTTCATCTCTGCTTCCACTTCGTTTCGAGTACCTAAACTCACAATTTGGTCAAGAAATGAGGAAACACCCAAGTGGGCAAGCTTCTCCTCCACGGCCATGGCTCGCGTGAGAGGTAGAAGAAGACTTGTGGGTTTTTTATGAATATGCCCTTGTGCGTGCCTCACTCTCTATTTTGATGTTAGGGTTATTTTCATCATTCTCCGCCCTTTCCTTGCGCAAGTGTTATAACCCCATTTTTCTAAAGCATGTAATGAGATTTGTAAATCTCTTTTTAAAAGATAAATGAAATCCATGGTTGATTTGATGGTTTGATTTGAATGAATTTCGTGTATGATAGCCTTGTATGCTTTCTTGATGGGCCTTATTGGCCACTAAGCCCAAATGAAAGAAAACTAAAAAGAAATGAAAAAGGAATTCAATTGGATAAAGGAATACATAAGAAAATAAATAAAAATGATTAAAAGGTTAAAGGATATTTTACAAATAGAATTTCATGACATAAAGGTTCCTTAGGGTTCAAGGAACTCAGGATATTTACATAATGGAAAAAGGAATAGAAAATATGAGGAAAATATGAATAAATAGGTGTTTTCTTGCAACTAAAGAAAAGGTACTGTTTCCTCAAGATAATGATCCCAATTTTTTGCAGGATGAAAGATAAAAGCATAAACAAGGTTCCCTTAAAATTTGAATTAAAAAGGAATTACGATTAGGAGTTATTTCTTTTTCAAGAATTCCTCAAATATGGTTTTATCTTGGAATTTAGGAAATCATTTTCCTTATTTGGCTGAGCGCGAGCATCACTGAACGTTGGATCTTGATCCAACCAACCCGGCTCATCATCTAGAGTCCCTGAGGGACACAGACTCTATGCTTACAGGGGAATTTCCCCCATCTCTTTCATCGTGATCTAGTGCTTGTGCACTTTTGGAAACCTCTTCGTTGAGTCCGGGCGTGAGAGGCGAAGCTTCTCGGCCCTACTTTGTTGGGTTCTCATCGCCTATTCACGAAACGCCCAATTGGGCTAGAGGACAGTTGGCGACGGGGTTGAGAAAACCCTAGAGGAGTCCCCTATCTCCAATATAAAAACCATCATATGAGTCCTCACACCCTAGCAACCTTGAACGACCTATTCCCAAGCACCCACACCCTCTCTCCTGCCCTATTACCCTTGCTCTGACGAGCCCCATCCATGGCACCGCTGTGAGTTGCAGATAAGAAGAAGAGGAGGAAGACAAGCAGGAGTCGTCGGATCATGGAGCATGGTGGGCCAGAGCGAGATCTAACGACCTCAGGAGAGGCGCGCTGAGATAGCTCGCTGAGTGGAGCAAGGTGACGTGAAACGTTCGATCGAGATCCATCGTGGATTCGAGCGCCATCCGACGAACGACAACCCGCAACCATGCGTGTCACTCTATTAGTGGAGCTGATCAACGAGGAACATCTGATCAAGGTGCGGACCAAAGGCGCACCAATCGAACGACCAGGAAAATTCGGTATACATCTCTCTCTGCTCAAATAATCCAGGAAATAGCTTTTCTTTGAAAAATTAATAGAAGATGCTAGGAATATCCAATGAGGAAACTTTATATATGAAAGTTGTATATAAAAATACGAGGAACATGATAAAAGTACTTTGAGAGTCTAGTTCTATCTATTGTTGCAAAATTACTTTAATTTGGTAGAAAAGTGTATTAAAAGTAATTAGAAACCCTAATTGTATATAAAAGGATGAATCTTTGTAAATTAATGGGTTAATTAGAAAGGTAAAAACCTATTGATACTTAAGATGGAGTTTTCATCCATTTTGAATACAAAAATTGGTTATTTTAGGGTTTTAATCCATAAATAAAGGATGATATATATGGAAACCCTAATTGGGGTAAACAAAAAGGAAAACCATGTTATTTCGGATTAAGAAAGTAAATTAATAAATAATGATCCTATTACTGTTAGGAATGTTAAACTGAGAGAATTTAAAGGTTTTAAGTAGATTTGATGAATTAGGGGTTTTAATAATTAAGTATAGAGGCAAAACCCTAATTTCCAAAGAAACCCTAAAATTGGAATAGAAACCCTAAGGAATATGATGAAATTGGGTAAATATAAATAAAAGGAAACTTGTACTTTTATTTTAGGGTTTCTGTGCACTTTTCTTGCTTGTTGGATTTTCTCTCTCTACATAGTTGATTTTGTATCCAAATCTGCAAATACAGGTATGTGGTTACGCTTATGAATATTCGGAGTTAGTTTTCTGAGGGTTTGTCGAGGTTTTTATCGATTGCTTGAAATTATCTGTTGGATGATTTTATTTCATGCAACTGTAGAGTGACTATGACTATCACTATAAACATATACATATAACTGGATTAGATCCGGGTCCACCCCTATGTCTATGCAAAGGCTAAAAAGGATAACCTAGAGAAAGGTCTAGGCTATCATGAGTTAGAAACTGGGCTACTCTTGAGTAGTGCCATGAGACTCTTAGCACACCATGAGTTAAGGAGTGGGCTACCTATGGGTAGTGCCATGTGACTCAACCCTAGAAACTGATTCACCTGTTAGTTTGGATCATGAGGGGTATAATGGGGATATGATATACATGGATCACACAATTCTATTTAAACTGTAAAATTGTTTGTTAAACTGTAATTGTTTGTAATACATTGTTATGGATAATTGCACAATTATTGTCTCCCCCACATACCAGCTTCGGCTGACCGTTGTTTTGTTTGTCGGTGATTTAGGTACAAAATCCCAAAAAGGACAAATAGTAAAGCGACATATTGTGAATTCACGAATTAAAGTTCAAGGAGGATTAGTTAGATTAGTCCCAGTTCTGGATAGGAGTTTAGAAATCCAAATTTGTCAAAGGTATGCAAAATTTTATTTATTACAGCTTTTTAGTATAGTCTAGTAGAATTTAATAATTGTTATCAATTAATTGTCGAACCTTGATCTGGAAATTATGGGTGCGGCTTCGACCTCTCGGTCTTCCTTAATTGGGGGTTACCGGAAGGTGGGGTCGTAACATTTGGTATCAGAGCCAAGGTTCCACACTAAATTGTTAATAATTATTAAATTTTACAAACTCCATAGAACCCAAGGGAGTTATTAGAGGACTATCTGAAAGACGGAGGTGTCTAGAAAAGGATCACGACCGGGGGCTGGCAATATTTTCCTCTGTACCGCTAGTTGGAATACGAGGACTCCCAGATCCGTGTGACTGCCTGGCCAAATCTTAGGGTATGAATCGAAACAAGATACCCTTAAGGCTTTCTTATCTTATTCATCCCTCCTCATCACATATTCTATTAAGGATTTTAAGAGTTAGGGTTTTCTCTCTCTTACTCACCCTCATGTGGTATGGGCAAGTAAGTTAAGGATTAAGGAATCCTCCATCAAATTAATGAAAGATATGTAATGAGACATCATCGACATAAGTATAATTAGTTTAATGATAAAATAAAGGTATGTTTGTTATGCTTATGTAGATGGCTCGTACCGAAACTGTTGCTATTCCCGAGGGCACTGGGAACCCAGCTAGAAGTGCTTGGCCTTCCCGTAAAGGAAAGGGATCTTCAGAGAAGAGGAAAAAGAACCATGATGGTGAATCCTCTAAGAAGAGAAAGAGGCCCGAAGAGACCACTCATGAGGTCCCTAACCCTGACCCGATACCCTTCAGCAACCTTGATCAAGAACATGACCAAGGGTATGAGGAGCAACATGTGTAGGAGGAAGTAGACCGGATGGAAGAATACCCAGCTGGAGGTCTAGAACTGACCATGATGATCCGCACCCCTGATGCTTGGTGGATGGAGCAATAGAAGAAGCTGACAGAGGCCATTAATGCCTTGGCCCTTCGAGACCTTGCCAGAGCTAAGAATGGTGAGCCGCTTCCGGTTTGTCCTCGACTAGGAGCCACCATCCTGGACTTCATCAAGCTAAACATTGAGAAGTTCTGGGGAGAAGATAAGACTGAGGTAGTCGATAAGGTGGAAGCTTGGCTGCTTGCAGTCGAGAATGGATTTTGCATGCTTGAGGTACTACCGAGCAAGAAGGTCCTCTTTGCTGCTCACCTCCTGGAAGGAGCAGCCAAGATATGGTGGGAGACCCACATCACCAGCTGAGATTTCACAGAGGAACCCATGGCATGGGCTGACTTCAAGACGATCTTCACCGCCAGATTCGTCCCAGTCTCAGCTAAGAAGGAAAAGGAAAGGGAGTTCATCAACATGACCCAAGGAAACTCTTCTATGGCTGAATTCAGACACAAGTTCCAGATCCTAGAGCATTTTGGGTACAAGATGGATGAAGAAAGGAGGGTGGATCACTTCATAGAGCGTATTCACCCCACCATCAGGCCCCATGTGATGGCCGACAAGCCTAAAACCTTCACCGAAGCCTACAATACTGCTTTCGACATGGAAAGGACTGTAATGCCTGCCCAGTTTCCACCCAAGGGGTACTTGGGTTTCACTTAAGGAGCCCAAGGTCCAAGAAACAACCACAAGAAGGGTCAAGGAAGTCATCAAGCTAAAGGAAGACATGGAGGAAAAGGGAAACCCCGTGAAGAGAACAACCTACCTCCTTGCCACACCTGTGGAAAGGGGCACGCCGGTGAGTGCCGCTACAAGAAGAAGACATGCTTTCGATGCCACCAAGAAGGACATCTGCAATCCGTTTGTCCTATGCCAGATCCTAGAGGGCCAAGACAAGTGGCAGCTCCACCAGTAGCAGCCCCACCTGTGGCAGCCCCGCCTGCTGGAGAAAGGAGGCAAGCTTGGGTGTTTTCCATTGATAATGAGGAGGCTCAAGTTAATGCTAATCGGTTGATCGAGGGTAATAACCCTTAGAGTTTTCTTTTATGTTTTAAGTTAAGCATGTGATGGTCTAATGCACGATGAAAAACAATGTAGGCATGCTTGAAGTCATGGGACATAATGTGAAAGCTTTGTTTGACTCTGGATCTACTAATACTTTCATTTTGAGAAATCTTACAACTATGCTTTGTTTGGATATCAAGGATTTAGGCTATGTCTTAGATGTTACAACCCCGAGTGGTCAGATATTTACTTCCCTTTTGAAAATTCCGGTGATACCTGTGAAATATCGAGATCGTGAATTTCCTACAGACTTTATCCTTCTTGACATGAATGATTTTGATGTAATCATTGGCATGGATTGGCTTTATACTTATAGGGCCAACATTGACTGTAGGGAGAAGAAAGTGATCATTAAGAGACCAGGTCATCCACCTTTTGTCATTAGGGGTAGGAAGGATCCCACCACCAGCCTGTATGTGTCGACCTTGAAGGCAGAGCAGATGATGAATAAAGGGTGTCAAGCTTTCCTGGCAGTAGTCACCGAGCCAGAACCCAAGGTGCAACCCTTAGAAGAAATAGAGGTAGTTAGGAGCTATGCATATGTTTTCCCAGATGATCTACCTGGGATTCCTCCCAAGAGAGAGGTAGATTTCTCCATAGAGCTAGCTTCTGGTACAAGCCCTATATCACGAGCACCTTATAGAATGGCCCCTGCTGAGTTGCTCGAGTTAAAGAAACAACTGCATGAATTGTTAGACAAGGGTTTTATCCACCCTAGCACATCACCATGGGGAGCACCAGTTCTTTTTGTAAAGAAAAAGGATGGTTCGCTCCGTATGTGCATAAACTACCGAATGATCAACCGGGCTACCATTAAGAACAAATACCCTTTACCCCGAATAGATGACTTGTTTGACCAGTTGAAGTCAGCTCGAGTCTTTTCCAAAATCGACTTGAGATCAGGTTACCAGCAGTTGAGAGTTAAAAGTGAGGATATCCCAAAAACCGCCTTTAGAACACGGTATGGCCACTATGAGTTTGTGGTTATGCCTTTTGGGCTGTCCAATGCACCCAGTGTGTTCATGAACCTTATGAATAGTGTGTTTCAACCCTTCCTTGACTCGTTTGTCATAGTATTCATAGATGACATACTGGTTTATTCGGACGATTTAGATCAACACCGAGACCACCTAAGTACAGTCCTTGATATCTTGAGAAAGCAGAAGTTCTATGGGAAGTTCTCTAAATGCAAGTTTTGGATAGACCGAGACATGTTCCTTGGACACATCATCTCAGGAGGAACAATCGCGGTAGATCCGACTAAAGTGTCGGCAGTTCGTGACTGGCCAACACCGAAGAATCCCTCCAAGGTTCGAAGCTTCTTGGGGTTAGCAGGATACTACCGACACTTCATCGTGGATTTCTCAAAGACCGCCTTACCTCTGACCATGTTGACCCAGAAAGATGTGAAGTTTGTGTGGTCCGATGTTTGTGAGGCTCATTTCCAGGAGCTGAAAGAGAAGTTGACCACTGTACCAGTTTTGACTCTGCCATCAGGCAATGAGGGTTTTATGATTTTCACCGATGCATCAAAAATGGGACTTGGCTATGTGTTGGAACAGAACCAACATGTGGTTGCATATGCCTCCCGACAAATCAAGCCCAATGAGGTGAATTACCCGACACATGACCTGAAGTTAGCTGTTATCATCCATGCCTTGAAGATTTGGCAACATTACCTGTATGGTGCTACTTTTGAGATCTTCACCAACCATAAGATCTTGAAATACCTCCTGACACAGAAAGACTTAAACCTACGACAACGACAATGGATGGAGTACATGAAGGATTATGACTTCACGATCGCTTATCATCCAGGAAAGGTGAACGTTGTAGCCGATTCTTTGAGTCAGAAACAGCTCAGGTGTGTAGTTGTTTTGGCCAGTCAGTGGAAGAGATGGTAGAATGGTCTCCTCATCCGTTAGATGATCGAGTTCAATTGGCCAACATCCAGATACAATCTAAATTGTTGAGTGAAATTGTAGCAGCACAGTAGGCTAGTGGGGAGCTTGACAAGATGAAGGACTTGATGAAGAAGCCTTAGACCCATCTTTCTTTGGGAATAGATGGAGGAATACGATTTGAGAATCGTATATGGGTTCCTAAAGATTCACAGTTGAAGGAATGTATCCTATGAGAGGCCCATGGTTCTAAGAGCATGGTACACCCAGGAACTACTAAGATGTTTAAGGACATGCAGATGTTTTTTTGGTGGCCAAGAATGAAGAGAGACATTGCAGCTTATGTGGCCAGTTGTCTTACGTGCCAAATGGTGAAGGCTAAACACCAACGACCCAACAGACTTTTACAGTCTATAGAGATTCCAGAGTGGAAATGGGAGCAGATCACCATGGATTTCGTGGTGGGTCTACCCCGAACCAAGAGAGGTCATGATGCAATATAGGTTGTGGTAGATCGCCTTACCAAGTCAGCACACTTCCTCACCCTAAAAACCACTGCCAAAGTGTCATACTTAGATGAGATATATATCAGAAAGATAGTATGTTTACATGGCGTACCCGGTTCCATCATCTCCGATAGAGACCCAAAATTTACTTCCAAGTTCTGGAAGCAGGTTCAAGAGGAACTAGGTACAAGGCTGAAGTTCAGTACCGCTTATCACCCCCAGACAGACGGTCAGTCAGAAAGGACAATCCAAACCTTAGAGGATCAGCTGAGAGCTTGTGTGCTCGATTGGGGTAGATCATGGGAGCAGTACCTACCTTTAGCCGAGTTTTATTACAACAACAGTTACCAAGCTAGTATCGGGATGCCTCCATATGAAGCTCTTTATGGGAGACCATATCGGTCACCACTTCACTGGGATGATGTTGGTGAAAGGACCTTATTGAGGTCAGATGAACTCCAAGTGTATGATGATAAAGTCACTTTGATCAGGCAAATGCTAAAGAGAGCCCAAGACTGACAAAAGTCATATGCTGATGCGAAGTGGATTGATGTGCATTTTGCTGTGGGAGAACATGTTTTTCTAAAAATTCGACCGCTCCGAGCTATAGCTAAAATAGAGGAAAGTTGAGCCCCCGATATGTGGGTCCGTTTGAAGTGTTAGAACAGATTGGAGAAGCCACATATCAATTGGCATTACCCCCTGAATATAGCATGATGCACTATGTGTTTCACATGTCCAATCTGAAGCGATATGTGTAAGATCCGAGCCATGTGCTGAGCATTGAACCCATTGAGCTTCAAGGAAAGCTACCTTACCCTGAGTTGCCTTTGTGGATTCTAGATACCAAGGTAAAAGAACTTAGAAATAAGAACATAGAGATGGTAAAGGTTTTTTAGAAGCACCATGGAGAGGATGAGGCCACATGGGAGCTGAAGACGGACATGGAAAAGGCATATCCCAATTTGTTTGTTTGATTGGTGAATTTTGAGGGCAAAATTCCTCTAAGGAGGGGAGGATGTTATAACCCCATTTTTCTAAAGCATGTAATGAGATTTGTAAATCTCTTTTTAAAAAATAAATAAAATCCATGGTTGATTTGATGGTTTGATTTGAATGAATTTCGTGTATGATAGCCTTGTATGCTTTCTTGATGGGCCTTATTGGCCATTAAGCCCAGTTGAAAGAAAAAGAAAAAAAAATGAAAAAAGAATTAAATTGGATAAAGGAATACATAAGAAAATAAATAAAAATGATTAAAAGGTTAAAGGATATTTTACAAATAGAATTTTGTGACATAAAGGTTCCTTAGGGTTCAAGGAACTCATGATATTTACATAATGGCAAAAGGAATAGAAAATATGAGGAAAATATGAATAAATAGGTGTTTTCTTGCAACTAAAGAAAAGTAACTGTTTCCTTAAGATAATGATGCCAATTTTTGCAGGATGAAAGATAAAAGCATAAACAAGGTTCTCTTAAAATTTGAATTAAAAAGGAATTACGATTTGTGAGTTATTACTTTTTCAAGAATTTCTCAAACATGGTTTTATCTTGGAATTTAGGAAATCATTTTCCTTATTTGGCTGAGCGCGAGCATTACTGGCCGTTGGATCTTGATCCAACCAACCTGGCTCATCGTCTAGAGTCCCAGAGGGACACAGACTCTATGCTTATAGGGGAATTTCCCCCATCACTTTTCTCACGATCTAGTGCTTGTGCACTTTTGGAAACCTCTTCGTTGAGTCCGGGCGTGAGAGGCGAAGCTTCTCGACCCTACTTTGTTGGGTTCTCATCGCCTATTCACGAAATGCCCAATTGGGCTAGAGGACAGTTGGTAGAGGGTTTGAGAAAACCCTAGAGGAGTCCCCTATGTCCTATATAAAGACCATCACATGTGTCCTCACACCCTAGTGACCTCGAACAACCTATTCCCAAGCGCCCACACCCTCTATCCTGCCCTATTACCCTCGCTCTGATGAGCCCCAGCTGCGGCACCGCCGCGAGTTACAGATAAGAAGAAGAGGAGGATGACAAGCAGGAGTCGTCAGATCATGGAGCATGGTGGGCCAGAGAGAGATCTAACGACCTCAGGAGAGGCACACTGAGATAGCTCGTTGAGTGGAGCAAGGTGACACGAGACGTTCGATTGAGATCCATTGTGGACTCGAGCGCCATCCGACGGACGACAACCCACAACCACATGCGTCGCTCTATTAGTGGAGCCGATCAATGAGGAATGTCTGATCAAGGTGCGGACCAAAGGCACACCAATCGAACGACCATGAAAATTCAGTATACATCTCTCTCTACTCAAATAATCCAGGAAATAGCTTTTCTTTGCAAAATTAATAGAAAATGCTAGGAATATCCTATGTGGAAACTTTATATATGAAAGTTGTATAGAAAAATACGTGGAACATGATAAAAATAATTTGAGAGTCTAGTTCTATCTATTGTTGCAAAAGTACTTTAATTTGGTAGAAAAGTGTATTAAAAGTAATTAGAAACCCTAATTGTATATAAAAGGATGAATCTTTGTAAATTAATGGGTTAATTAGAAAGGTAATAACCTATTGATACTTAAGATGGAGTTTTCATCCATTTTGAATACAAAAATTGGTTACTTTAGGGTTTTAATCCATAAATAAAGGATGATATATATGGAAACCCTAATTGGGGTAAACAAAAAGGAAAACCATGTTATTTCGGATTAAGAAAGTAAATTACTAAATAATGATCCTATTACTGTTAGGAATGTTAAAATGAGAGAATTTAAAGGTTTTAAGTAGATTTGATGAATTAGGGGTCTTAATAATTAAGTATAGAGGCAAAAACCTAATTTCCAAAGAAACCCTAAAAGTGGAATAGAAACCCTAAGGAATATGATGAAATTGGGTAAATATTAATAAAAGGAAACTTGTACTTTTATTTCAGGGTTTCTGTGCACTTTGCTTGCTTGTTGGATTTTCTCTCTCTACATAGTTGATTCTGTATCCAAATCTGCAAATATAGGTGTGGTTACGCTTATGAATATTCGGAGTTAGTTTTCCGAGGGTTTGTCGAGGTTTTTATCAGTTGCTTGAAATTAACTGTTGGATGCTTCTATTTCATGCAACTATAGAGTGACTATGACTATCACTATAAACATATACATATAACTGGATTAGATCCAGGTCCACCCATGTGGCTATGCAAAGGCTAAAAAGGATAACCTAGAGAAAGGTCTAGGCTATCATGAGTTAGAAACTGGGCTACTCTTGAGTAGTTCCATGAGACTCTTAGCACGCCATGAGTTAAGGAGTGGGCTACCTACGAGTAGTGCCATGTGACTCAACCCTAGAAACTGATTCACCTGTTAGGTGGGATCATGAGGGGTATAATGGGGATAGGATACACATGGATCATGCAGTTATATTTAAACTGTAAAATTGTTTGTTAAACTGTAATTGTTTGCAATACATTGTTATGGATAATTGCATGATTATTGTCTCCCCCACATACCAGCTTCGGCTGACCGCTATTTTGTTTGTCGGCGATTTAGGTACAAAATCCCAAAAAGGAAAAATAGTAAAGTGACATATTGTGAATTCACGAATTAAAGTTCAAGGAGGATTAGTTAGATTAGTCCCAGTTCTGGATAGGAGTTTAGAAATCCAAATTTTTCAAAGGTATGCAAAATTTAATTATTACATCTTTTCAGTATAATCTAGTAGAATTTAATAATTGTTATCAATTAATTGTCGAACCTTGATCTGGAAATTATGGGTGCGGCTTCGACCTCTAAGTCTTCCTTAATTGGAGGTTACCGAAAGGTGGGGTTGTAACAGCAAGTCACCAAGCCCATGTGGCTTTTTCTCGCTCTTTGATTGGTCCAGAGTATTTACTTCATAGAAAATCAATACTTTATCGGAAAAATACGAATAAATACTCATTGGAAAGATAATTTTGAGTAGTATTCAAATTTAGTTGATTACTAAATCTCAGTTTTATTTCGATATTTAATGTGTGTACCATCTTAATCATATTAAATATTATAAAAATAATAACTAATGCATCCTAAGTCCAATTTTGATAAATAAATATGTTTTCTTAATTAGAAAAATACTAGGAATCGGTTGGTCAAAGTTTCTAGCCCAAAATTGATGGTTTGTTCCTAAGGTCGAAATTTGGGTGATTTACAATTAATTCCTTTCTAATATCTAATGCATGTAATGAAACTTGTACATAGGGTTGAAGTGACTTGGGCTTAATCACTTGGTGGAAAAATCACATCTAAGGGACTATTATCAGGTATGAACATTCAATCACCTAAGTTGGGAATTTGTTTAATCCAACCTAATTTTCAATTGAGGAATGAGCCATTTACTTGTTGCACCATGACTTGCTTATTGAGAAATGAGCCTATACAATTGTTACACTATGTCTTTCTTGTTGTAAACCTGGCCTATATGCTTGCTTCTCCCTACTTTGCCATGTATGATTTCATCACTGATTATAGAGTCATGGACCCCACCTACTATGTTGTAAATCTCTATTCTACCATATGTGTATTAAGCATGACATTGATATAAATGACTAGTTAACTAATGTAGTGTACATGAGTACAAGCCACCCATAGTGGGCATGAGCCCAGGGGAATGATCCATAAGGGAATGTGATTTTCTCACCATTTTACATATTTTGAGGGATGTGAATTTCCCCTCTCCTCCTGGTGTAGGTCCAGTAGGTGCCTCACCCTATATTGGTTTAATTTAGTCAAAATGAATCATGCTTACTCTTTATTTATTATTTTGCTTGGCAGAAATCTAAATTGTTAACATGCCTCATACTCTTGACAAATGTTAGTGAATCTTTACTTTTCCATATGATAAAAATGCTACTTGTCCTTAATCATGTTTTGACATATACTTTTTATCTCCTTTTGCTGGGTGACCCCCAATCACCCAGAACCAGGGCAAGGACTAGATCAAGGGCACGGAGTACCAGGACAGGAGTAGAGCAACCATCATGCATAAGTTGCTATTGCTAGATCCTGTAGTTTGTTGTTCAAGCTATGTTATAAACATTACACAATTAGAGCCATGTAATAGCATAGGTTTCTCATCTTTTTCTTCCGTTCCTACTATTGACAGTTTTGTATTTGGTACATGCTTATTTAAATGGAATTATTATGCATGCATCCTTCCTCATCAAAGGTTTTATAATTTTGAGGGATGTTTTGTATTTTCTGTTAAATTTTAAGGAATACTGCCAAAACCACATGTCGATATTCATATCATCTACAAAGCTTCCCCTACCCTTACATGAGAGTAACTACAACTATTCAACCTTCTATGTCTACTAATCTTCAAGCAGCTTTTCCTTAACAACCCGAGCCTGACCACACTACTAACGACCACCTAAAAATATGTGGTGACCCACAAGGTGATACCCATGTCCCAACGAGAAATATAACTCTCAACCAACAATTATTGTTTACAACATGTACACTATTAAACATAATGAGAAGATTCATCTATATAAGCTGGTTAAGAATATTAAACAATTACAACATATTAAACTATTCCAACAGATTAGGTAGATTATGCAAACTAGTCAGATAAGCATAAAAACTTATATGATTGGAAGGAATATGAAGAACTTGTATGACTATCACCTAATAAATAGTTAATTTCTCTTACCGCATTATATAACAACTAAGCAATATAATAAAAAAGGGAAGGGTTCACATCTAATGTGAAGCGTGTTTAACCCTAAGCAGATATAATACATAACTATATTATGTTTTTTATTAAGACTTGGGGAGTTTGAGGTATACCACTCAAAGTCCAACTGACCACCGATGGGTTGCAATTAGATCCGTACAAGATGTAGGAGATTCAGAATCCTAAGATCTTCACCCCCTCAATTAGTATGAGTCAATTGTAGTGACATACTAGTCAAACTACCCAAAGTGACATATAAGTCAAACTACAAATCAACCTAGTCCACCCTTGGTATATAGGTCACGACACTAGTAACTAGGGTGTATAAAAACCCTATCATATGAGGTTCAACTACAGTTGTCCTCAATCACATCACACAAGTACAAGTACCAAATGTTCTAAAACTGAGTCATGATCACAACCATCCTCCAAAAACTTTGAGATTAGGATGACAAGGACACATAGTATCATGCACCATGCATACTCAACGGTTATGTATGCACTCTGAGCTTCCCTCAGGTAATACTTATTTCCCCATTGAGCTAGTTCTGACACTGAATGGTTCTACAACACATGGCACTACATTATTAGAGTTTCACTTGATTAGTTAATGTCAATTGGGTGTCTTTTAACTTCATAAAAAAAGTTACATACAAACCCTAGAAAGGTTCTAAGAAGATAAGGGTATATTTCAACTTTAGAAGATATAAAATGTAAAAAGTATACACTTGTCACATCATCACTTGGTACTCTTCCACTATCCACACATGAGTCCACACTCTTCATAATATATCCATGGGATACCAATCCCTTATCACATCATCAAGAGGATATCACCTCAATGTAGAGTACAAGGCCATGTCCAAGGTCATAAGACCTTTGACACCATTCCCTGTAAGAGAATCATTGCTTTCCATGCCTTATCCAGGCTCATCAACATCGCCATACATGCGATACATAAGTTTTATAATAACCATTCATAGATATGATGTTATTTAATCAAAAAATTAGGGTTACGACATTAGGAGAGAGAAAGCATTTCATCATCATACTAATTACTCAAGAAGCTAAGCAACATAATCATGTACTTGAATTAGGTCTAAGTTCAATATTGAAAACCAAATTAGGGTTTCAAATAAAAAATTAAAGCTAAACCCTAATTACCATCATCTCAAACAATCTTGGAAGTGAGTATGTCAAACATCATCAACATGAAGTCAACAAAACAAGATGACCAAGTAGACTAGAAAACATCATCGGTCGCATACGATAAGGCACATCATCGATCGTTGAAAACTAGGTCACAACATTCTTGGCGACCAAAGAGACTAGGTGCACCATCTTCATCGACTGTTGAAGAAGGGGCAAGGCTGGCGACCAGAGACATTAGGGTTCAATCCCTTTATCAACTGCTGAAGATGGACATCTCAGTGACCACATACATCCAAACCTAGTGACTGAAGAGAACCATGGAAATCTCATCGACCAAAGAGAGTCAAACACTCAATCAACCACAAGGGTGAAAGTTTGGTGATCGAAGAAACCTAAGAAAAACTCATCGACCACTAAGAAGGAAATCCTTGGTGACAAAGTCATGTAGTCAACCTTGGCGACCACTAAATATCAACACTCTTAGTGGCCTCAAAGATGTTAACCTCCTTAATGACCAAAACATGGGGGTTAAGCTTGGCGATCATCAAGAGAGAGAAAAACTCATCCCACATAAGGACCAACATGTTGATCATCACCATGAAACCAACAACCATCAAAGTACATACCACAATAAAAAGATCAAGTTCAAAACCCTAACGCATAAACATCATGAGAGAAAATAAAACCATAAGTTGAGAGAGAGAAATACAATGTTTACACCAACATGCATGCATCAAAACTTCCATCACCAAATATATTTCATGCACTAAGATTTAGGTTTAACCAAGAGAAGATATCTACTAAAAATTACCTTGAAAACATAAACCCTAGATCAAAGATATTATCCAACTACTTGTAAATGCATATTTAGGGTATATCATGTGCATGCAAGTTAAGTGTAAGAAATAATAGTGGAGATAGTTATAACTTGCCTCAGAGTTGATGTAGAAACTCCAAACAACAAGGTAGCTTCAAGGAAAGAGAAGGAAAACCCTAGCTTGATCACCACTCACGACCAAGTTAGCTCCACCTCCAAGAAGGAAACAAACCCTAGGTCAAAGAGAAAGAAAGAGATCAAAACCCTAGATGTAAAGGTAAGGAAGGGAGTATCTTCATCTTGTACTCAAGCTCTACCATGGAAAACCATGGATTTAGTCAAGAAGAGAAAGAAGAAGAGGGTAGAGTAAGGGAAAATGAAGATGAAGTGAGAGATCACTTACCAAGGCAAAAGAAAAGAGCAAAGATTGCACCAGACCTTCACAAGAAGAGTAGCATCAAACCCTAGCTCCACATGTAAGGGGAATCGACCACCTTCTCCAAGCTTGAGCTCCACCTTCACTACCAAGCATAAGGGGACGAGCTCCAAGGTAAAGAAGAGAGAAGAGAGGGGAAACTAGGTGTGTAAAGAGAGTATTTCATGCAAAGAGAGAGAGAGGTCTATATAGAATGGGGTTGGAGAGAGAGAAGGGAGGTTATGTGTCATGATAACACATTTGATGTGTCCATCAAAACTCGTCCATGCAAGCACCAAACTCACACATGCAACTAGGGTGATAAAACCAAGAAAAACCAACAACCAACTTGGTCCACAAACTCAATGACTGTTGAACATTGTCAGCGACCTAGGTGATCAAAAGCTCAATCATCACTAAAACCGAACACTAGGATTTCTTGGTGACCTAGAGGGGTTATAAGACTCATAGACCACCAAGACCAAAGGACACACATCAAACCTCTTTGATCGCCAAGAATCAAGGATCACAAGATCCTTGGAGACCGCCAAAACCAAACCTCATTGGTCAAACACACCACAAGGTCAACCATCCACTTAGGGCATCCAAACAAACCCTAATTCTCAACATGATTTTAAAACATGTGAGCCACATCAATCATGTGACAAATTGCAAGAAAAAACCCTAAAAATGGGTCTTTGCAATTAGGTCCAAAACAACATCAAAACTGGACCAAACTTGAAACATAAGCATGTCACATGATATAAAAGCAAATCATAAGGCTTAATCAAGGTTTTAACCATCTAATTATGCTAATAAAGCAAGATCAACCAAAAATCAAGGTCAAGGGTCTTACAACCATAAAACCCTAACAAGGATTTTTCCCCCAGAATCCTACACGAACAAAGACATGTAATTCCTAAGCATCTCATCCTCTAGATCTCATGTGGCTTCCTCCACACCATGGTGATGCCACAAAACCTTAACTAAGACTATGTCCTTCTTCTTCAACTTCTTCACCCTCCAATCCAGGATCAATGCAGGATCTTAAACATACGACACATGATCATCCAACTCAACCTCCACTAGATATAACACCTATCTATATCTGGATGACACTTCCTCAACATGGAAACATGAAAGACAGGGTGCAACTGTGCAACTCAGGCAGTAAATCCAACTTGTATGCCACCTTCCCAACATGAGCCAAAATAGGATAAGGTCGCATATACCTGGAAGCCAACTTACCCTTCTTACCAAACCTCAACACACCCTTCCAAGGGGAAACCTTGAGATACACCCGATCTCAAACTTGAAACTCAATGGGCCTATGGCAGTTATCAGAATAAGACTTCTGTCTATCTTGATCTGCCCTTGGCTGCTACTGTATCACTTTGATCTTTTGTACAGTCTATTGTACTAGTTCAGGACCCAAAAGCTGATACTCACCTACTTCATAGCAAAAAAGCTATCACTGACAATGCCTTTCATATAAATCTTCACACGGTGCCATATCTATGCTCCTCTGGTAATTGTTGTTGTAGGCTACTCTATAAAACTCAAGTGCACATCCCAACCACCAAGAAACTACAAGTCCCAAGCTCTTAATTGATCCTCTAAGATATAAATGGTCCTCTCTAACTGACCATCTGTCTATGGATGAAAAGTTGTACTGAACTTTAATTGTGTCCCCATAGCTGTATGCAAATGCTCCCAACAAATGACTCATGGACCTTTGTCAGCCACTATTGTCACTAGAATACCATGCAGACGAACTATCTCATCAACATAGATTTGCACCAACTTCTCTTCTGTGTATGTCATCTTGACTGGTAATAAATGAGCTGACTTGGTCAACCTGTCAACTATCACCCAAATGTAATCATAACCTCTGTCTGTCCTAGGAAGACCAACCACTAATTTCATAGTGATATGATCCCGTTTTCATTGCAGTATTGGCAATGGTTGCAACATCCCTACATGCTTCTGATGCTCTGCCTTGACCTACTGACAAACTGGACACTTAGCAATAAACTCTGCCACATCGCGCTTCTAACCAGACCACCAATATAGATCCTTCAAGTTATGGTACATCTTGGTACTACCAAGATGCATCACATACATCGAAGAATGAGCTTCCTCAAACCATCTTCCTCAAACCATCAATGTTTAGAGCCACTATCCTGTTATGGAAGCAAACTATCCCATCATCTGTCTCATGGAAACCATCATACTTCTTACTACCAAACTCTACCCTGATAGTCTATATTACGATATCATTCCACCGTGCATGTATGATCTACTGTATCAAGGTAAGCTTCACCTAAAACTGTGCTAACAAGCCTTCCAATAGAGAAACCTACGACTGTATGTTCATCTGGTGTAGCGACAACAACATGTCCCACTTGTGACACACCAAAGCATGCAACTATGCCTTTTTCATAGATGATGAAGAAGAAGACTTCCTGCTCAACACATTTTCCACCATGTTTGCCTTCCTTGGATGGTAGTCTGTCATGCAATCATAGTCCTTGATCAACTCCATCCATCTTCTCTACCACATGTTCAACTCCGGCTTTGAGAAGATATACTGAAGGTTCTTGTGATCAATGAAGATCTGACACTTCTCTCCATATAGATAGTTCCTCCATATCTTCAAGGCATGGATCACAACTGTAAGCTCTAGATCATGAGTTAGTTAGTTCTCCTCGGGCTTCTTAAGCTATTGTGAATCAAATAAGATCACATTCTTGTCTTGCATCAACACACATCCCACACAGTTCTTTGACACATAAAAAAAGATGATATAGCCTTTCCCTTGCTCTGGTAGAACTAAGACTATTGCACTGATCAACTTCCCCTTCAACAAACTGAAAAGAACATTGACACTTGTCATCCTAGACAAAAGGAACACATTTCCTACTTGGTTAGGGGTAACACTAAAACACTGAAGTTCTTGATGAACCTCTTGTAGTATCCTACTAAGCCTAGGCAACTTTGTACCTCCATTGGTGTCTTGGGCTGTTCCAATTTCAACATTGATTGTACCTTCTTCGGGTTCACACAAACACCTTTAACAAATATGATGTGACCTAGAAAAGATACATCTGTCAACTAGAACTCCCACTTGCTAAACTTAGCATACAACCTGTGTTGCCTCAACAACGCGAATGCCTAGAGAAGGTGCTTCCCATATGCTATTTGTCTCTGAAGTATATTAGGATATCATCTATGAACACAAACACAAACTAATCCAAAAGGGTCTAAACACCATGTTCAGTAGATCCACAAAAGTTGTTGGCATGTTGGTTAACCCAAACAACATAATCACAAACTCATAGTGACCATACCTAGTACTAAAAGCAAACTTGGGTATGTCATTCACCTTAATCTTCAGTAGGTGATATCATGACCTCAAATTTATCTTCGATAACATGGTGGAACCTCTCAGCTGATCGAACAGATCATCTATCCTCAACAAAAAATACTTGTTCTTGATCGTGACCTTGTTCAACTGCAGGTAGTCAATCCACAACCTCATAGATCCACCCTTCTTCTTCACAAACAACATGGGAGCACCCAAAGGTAAAGTTCTTGGTTAGATGAAACCCTTCTCTAGCAACTCATGCAACTATTTCTTCAACTCTTGCACCTCTTCTAGTGCCATCGTGTAGGGTGACTGTGCTATAGGCTGCTTTTTGGGTACAAGATCGATCTTAAAATCAATATCTATGGGAGGGGGAACACCAATAAACTCTACAAGAAAAACATCCTTGAACTCTCACACTATTGGAACCTCTTGGATACTAGGAATCCTCAACTTGGTATCCACAACATGTGCCAAGAAAGCCTCGCACTCCTATCTCATCAACCTCTCCGCTATCATAGCTGATACCAAATGCGTCAGAAGAATCTTCCTATCTCCTTGGAAGATCCACAAAACAACACCATCCTGGAACGTCACCACTTTGTAACTACAACCCAAAACAACCTTGTACTTCTCCAAGGTATCCATCCCTAGGATTGCATCAAATACATCCATGTCAAGTGGAATAAGATCCACTTGAATGTTGCATCCCAAAAAAGAAAGAATGCAGAATGGACACACATTCCACAACTCGATGGAACCAACAAGAGGGGTTTCTAACTGAAGACTATCATATCTACTAAAAGTAGGAAAATAACAACTATCTATCACCTCTCTGGTGATAGAAGAGTGCATGACACCCGAGTCAACCAAAACAAATACAAAAGAAGAAGCAGACAAATTAGAATGAAAAAGTTCCATCTGACCTATCACAACCCATGGATTGACACTCCCTCTGTCTGACTCATAGTGTAGAATCTAGTCATTGCCTATTCTCATCCACGTCCCTTGCCTACTAGCCTAGAATATCCTACCTATGATGCCTAGCTGCATCATCTACCACCACCACTACTGAACTATTGTTGTTAGGAACCGTGTTGACTCTGCCTCAGTTGTTGTGTCACTTCTTCATCCTTCATGGGGCACACCCACTTTGTATGCGTAACCTACCCACACTTATAACAAGTCCTGGTATCATATTGTGGTCTAGAGGGCCCTATCACTGACACAAACATTGTTCTACGAGCTCCTATCAGTGGAAAACTACGGCCTCTGCCCTTGCTCGGGACCATTGTGATGGCATACCTGATCTCGGCTTGAAAAAAGCTAATGTCTACTGTGACTGGGGTGAAGAAAACCTTGTCTTCTTAAAGCCACCAAAAGATTGTCCCTAAAACTGAGTTGGACTCTTCTTAGCATTGGCTTCACACTTCTCAATAGTAGACCGTTCTATCCTTCTCACTGACTCCACAAAGGTATCAAACCTCTCATTGTTTTCTAAAGCAAATGCCGACATCGATAACTCCGTACTCAAGCTCTTCTCAAACCATCATATCCTCTCCTTATCTGTCACTTCCATGTGAGGACATAACCTAAAAAGCTCCATAAACTTGGCCTCACATTCATTGATTGACATAGATCCCTGTCGGATCCTCTCAAACTGGGCTATCTTCTCTTCTATATATGTTTCTAGGAAGTATCAGCTCACAAACTCTCGTAAAAAATCCTCCCAACTAACCATGACTCTAGGTTTATTCTCCTCATCTATGGCTGACCAATGGCCATCACTATCCTTCAACAGATATAGTTTATGCTTCACCTTGTCCTCTTTTGAGATATTGAGGATCTGGAATGCCTTATCAAGGTTTGTTAGCCGTATATCTGCATTAGTAGGGTCCACCGTAACCACATACATGATCACTCCAACATGCCTCAATCACACAAACATCTTCCCAGAACCCTGGGATTCCTCATTGAGGACATATGTCCTAGCTTGTGGTACCGGAGCTCTATCTACGACATGTGTAATCACGACCATAATTTGTCCAAACATGGACTAGAGCACTGGAATGGCCATGGTTTCTGGGTTGAACTAAGGCACAGTGGGCTGCTCCAGCCCTGTCACTGTCACTCTATCTTCATGTTCCTGCCACCTTGCACCACCTCTTATCACCACATAACTACTCTCAGCATGTTATTATGTTATCTAGACATATCTTCATAAGCAAAAGCTATAATTAGATATGTTAGATTACGTAGGAACAGGAACAAACCTAAGTCCTATGTCCTTTTACACTCAATGAACCTAGAGCTCTGATACCAACCTAACATGTGACACCCAACACCACACAAATGAGATAAATCAAAGCAAAACACGCGATCAACTACTAATTAACCATACATCAGAAAATAGGGTAAACTAAAATTGATTTCAACATTGCTTATCATGAGTAGAAACATCACATAAAGGTCCAACATCTTACATATCAACACATACCATATCAAGTATTTACACATGTGACTAATGAAATTATCCACAACCAATATACGAATGAGAGATGTTCCACATATACATTCCATATACAAACTAAGGCATACTTCCAAAACCATGTGTCAATATACATATCATCTACAAAACATCTCATGCCTGGAACTGAGAGTACATAGATGAGTCTAGGACTCTAGTACAACAACTACATCTATTCAACCTTATGCATATACTGATATCCAACCTACTCTTCCTCAACATCATGATCCTGACCACACTATTGATGACAACCTAAAAAGATGTCATGACCCACGATGTGAGACCCATGTCCTAGAGAGATATATAACTCTCAACCAACAGTTATTGTTTACAACAAGTATCATTATTAAGCAGGATGAACAAATTCATCTAGTTAAACAGGCTAAGCAGTTACAACATATTAAACTAATTCCAAAGATTAAGCAGATCATCAAACTAGTCATATAAACATAGCAACATATATGACTGGAATGGAATATGAAGAGCATGTAAGACTATCACCTACTAAATAGTTAATTTCTCTAACAACATTATATAACAACTAAGCAGTATAAGAAACAAGGCAAGGGTTCACAC
The DNA here is from genome assembly GCA_963693085.1 of Alisma plantago-aquatica. Taxonomy (NCBI): domain Eukaryota; kingdom Viridiplantae; phylum Streptophyta; class Magnoliopsida; order Alismatales; family Alismataceae; genus Alisma; species Alisma plantago-aquatica. The sequence goes on from OY856411.1 coordinate 477,076,331, forward strand.
CAATGTGAAGCATGTTTAACCCTAAGCATATATACCACACAATTGTATTACATTTTTTATTAAGCCCTGGGGAGTTTGAGGTATACCACTCAAAGTCCAATTGACCATCGCTTTATTGCAATCAGTTCCGTACAAGATCTAGGAGAGCCAAAATTCTCAGATCATCACCCCCTCGGTCAGTATGAGTCAACTGTAGTGACATACCAGTCAAATTGCAAATTAGACTAGTCTTCCCTTGGTATATAGGTTACAGAACTAGTAACCAGGGTGTATAAAAACCCTATCATCTGAGGTACAACTGCAACTGTCCTCAATCACATCACATATGTACAAGTACCAATTGTTCTTAAACTGAGGCATGACCACAACCATCCTCTAAAAACTTTGAGATTAGTATGAAAGAGGACACATAGTCTCATGCATTCTACATATTCACTGGTTATATATGTGATCCGAGCTTCCCTCAGGGTATACTCATTTTCCCATCCAACAAGTTTTGACAATGAATGGTTCTACAACACATGGCACTACATGATTAGAGTTTCACATGATTAGTTAATGTCAATTGGGTGGCTTTTAACTGCATCAAACAAGTTACATGCAAACCCTAGAAAGGTTCTAAAAATATAAGGGTAGATTGCAACTTTAAAATATATAAAAACATATCAAGTATAAACTTACCACATCATCAGATGGTACTCTTACATTGTCCACACATGAGTCCACACTCATCATAATATCACCATGGGATATCATTCCCTTATCACTTCTTAAAGAGGATATCACCTCAATATAGAGAACAAGTCCATGTCCAGATCATAAGACCATTCACATCATTCCCTTTAAGTGCATCATTACTTTCCATGCCTCATCCAGGCTCATCAACATCACCATACATGTGATACATAAGTGGTATAACAACCATTCATATCTATGATGTTATTTAATCAGCAAATTAGGGTTGCAACATTAGGAGAGACAAATCATTTAATCATCATACTAATCACTCAAGAAGCTAAGCAACATCATCATGTACTTGAATTAGGTCTAAGTTCAATTTGGAAACTGAATTAGGGTTTCAAATCAACAATAAAAGCTAAACCTTAATTACCATAATCTCCAACAATATTGGAAGTGAGTAGGTCAAACATCATCAACATGAAGTAAAAAAACATGATTAACAAGTAGACCAGAAAACATCATCGGTCGCATAGGATAAGGAACATCATTGACCACTGAAAACTAGATCACAACATTCTTAGTGACCGAAGAGACTAGGTGCATCATCTTCATCGACCATTAAAGAATGGGCAAGGCAGGCGACCAGATACATTAGGGTTCAATCCCTCTATTGACCATTGAAGATGAACATCTCAGTGGCCACATGCATCCAAACCTGGATAACAAAGAAAACCATGAAAATCTAATTGACCAAAGAGAGTCTACCACTCAATCACCACAAGGGTGAAACCTTGGTGATCGAAGAAACCAGAGAAAAACTCATTGACCACTAAGAAGGAAATCCTTGGTGACCAAATCGTGTAGTCAACCTTGATGACCACTAAACATCAACACTCTTGGTAACCCCAAAGATGTAAACCTCCTTAGAGACCAAAACATGGGGGTTAAGCTTGGTGACCATCAAGAAAGTGAAAAATCCATCAACCATAAGGACCAACATGTTGATCATCACCATGAAATTGAAAAATGGTCAAAGCATATATCACAATAAAAATATCAAATCCAAAACCCTAACACATAAACATCTGTGAGAAAACAAAACCATAAGTTTAGAGAGAGAAATCCAATGTTTCCACCAACATGCATGCATCAAAACCTGCATCACAAAAAATAGATTTCATGCACTAAGATTTGGGTTTAATCAAGATAAGATATCTACTCAAATCACCATGAAAACATAAACCCTAGATCAAAGATATTATCTCACTACCTGTAACTACATCTTTAGGGTAGATCATTTGCATGCGAGTTAAGTGTAAGCAATAACAATGGAGAAATTTATATAATTCGCCTTAGCGTTGATGTGGAAAATCCAAACAACAAGGTAGCTCCAAGGAAAGAGAAGGAAAACCCTAGATTGATCACCACTCTCGGCCAAGCTAGCTCCACCTCCAAAAAGAAAACAAACACTAGGTCAAAGAAAAAGAAAGAGAGCAAAACCCTAGGTGCATAGGTAAGGAAAGGAAGTTCTTCAACCTCTACTCAAGCAATACCATAGAAAATCATGGATTCGGCCAAGAAGAGAAAGAAGAAGAGGGTAGAGTAAGGGAAAACGAAGATGAAGTGAGAGATCACTTACCAAGGCAAAAGAAAAGAGCAAAGATTGCACCAAACGTTCACAATAAGAGTAGCACCAAACCCTAGATCCACATGTAAGGGGAATTGGCCACCTTCTCCAAACTTGACCTCCACCTTCTCCACCAAGCACAAGGGGATGAGCTCTAAGGGAAAGAAGAGAGAATAAAGGGAAACTAGGTGTATAAAGAGAGTATTTCATATAAGGAGAGAGGTTGATATAGCATGGGGTTGAGAGAGAAGGGAGGTTAGGTATAATGGTAAAACATGTCATGTGTCCATCAAAACTCATCTGTGCAAGCACCAAACTAACACATGCTACTAGGGTGATAAAATCAAGAAAAACTAGCGACCAACTTGGTCCAAAAAACTCAACAACTGCTGAATATTTTCAGTAACCAAGGTGATCAAAAGCTCAACGATCACTGAAACCAAACACTAGGATTTCTTGGAAACCTAGAGGGGTTATAAGCCTCATCAACCACCAAGACCAAAGGACACATGTCAAACCTCTTCGACTGCTAAGAATCAATGATCACAAGATCCTTGGCGACCGTCAAAACCAAGCCTCATCGGTCATATACACCACAAGGTCAACATCATCCAAACAAACCCTAATTCTCAAAATGATGTCAAAACATGTGAGGCGCATCAAACATTTGACAAATTGCAAGAAAAATCTTATATATGGGTAAATTGCAATTAGGTTCAAAACAAGCACATATATGCAAAACTAGATCAAATATCATCATAACTGTACCAAACTTGAAACATAAGCATGTCACATTATATCAAAGTAAATCATAAGGTTTGATTAAGGTTTTAAGTATTTAAATATGCTAAGAAAGCAAGATCAGCCAATAATCAAGGTCAGGGGTCTTAGACATAGACTCCCTTAGCCAATATGATACATGTCTTGCAAGAACCTAGGATTTGTCTGAAATAATATTTCCCTAAGTTTCTTAATCTCTAATTTCATACCCTTCTAGTATACATGCTTAATAAACCCCAAATTCACTTCTCTCATTGTCCCAATTAGTGTTCGTGAAGAGGTAGGAGTAAGGCATCCTCTACAAATGAAAATATAATGTTAATTCAATAAAGGCAAAAATTTTGACATGTAGTTATGTCCCTCTAGTGAGGGTAAATCTTACAAAGACCTAACTATGGATGGAAAAACTCAACCGTCCATAAAGGACTTGAGTGGGATAAAGCAATAGAGTACAAAAACCTTAGTAGGTCAAGGGAATCATAAAACCCTAAAATACAAGGTGTAATCCTTAACCCTAATCTGAATCCTAAAACCTAATCTTGGATAATGGGAGTGGTACTAATGAAATAATAGCCCTACCTAAATAAACCCTAAGTCAAGGTAAAGTAAAGAGAAAACTAATATGTTTGGTAACCTAGTCTATGCACCACATATTAGATACCCTATTATGCACATACATGGAGTAATGCATGCATGTGAAGGGTTCTCAATATATATATATATATATGAAACATATGAAATCAATAATTACACAAGGGAAAATATAATACCTCAATTCACTTTTAAGGATGGTGTTCCAACAAGGGGTGGGCCAAATCAAGAACGGTAAAATACCTATGGGAAAGGCATAAACTTAAACCTATGGGTTCATGTTGTCACTAGAAAGCCTAACCTCCTCTTGAAAGCAAGAAGGCACTCTAGATTGGGACCTTCCTTAGAAGGGTGAGTTGACCAAACTCTTTCTGATATTTTAATTAATCATGGATGTCCCAAAAGGGCCTAACCCTAAAGGAAAGGTGGTATGAGTGTTAGGAATAGAAGCACTTACCATACATGGTCATGATAAATTATCCTTAATAAATAGGGAATATAATTCTAACATGTATCAAATATGTGAAAAGCTTGGTGAGATAGATCCCAAGGTAAATATGTGATGGCAAGTAAAGTACATTGAAATAAATATAATAATCATGCATCTAGAATATGTAATCCCTACTACCACCAAGTCTGGAAAAGAAGGGCATGTGTTTGGATATACAAGAATGAAAACATTGGCTAGACAAATCTCAAGAAAAATGTGAAATGGAATATAACACATTGACACGAATTATATGAAAGATATCTAAGTCATAGACTCTCCTTGCACAGGTTGAGTAACCGAATGTAGAAAATGATGAAAAATATGGGACGCTTTTCCTGCAACAAGGTGTAATAAAAATGAAATAAAATTATGACATCTCAAATAAACCCAAGGCAAGGTAGATCCTTAAGCCAAACCTAGGGTCAAGTAGAAATACTTAAAGGTACATAAGATCTTAGGGGTTAGGAGGTGGTCATTCCCTAAGTGCACAAGGTCCATGGGGTGAGGAGAAATCAATGCATACATACTTAATGGCCATGGGTTTATAAGAATGACCACCTCTATGAGTACATCATGCTTGATGGGTTAATATGAAAGGCACTCCACAAGTACATAAGGCCCATGACGTCAAGAGGAAATCACTCCAGTGGTACCTATACCCCTAGAGACATTAAGGGCGTAGATAAGGAAAATTATACAAGAGATGTAGATATAAAGAATACAAAAAGTTATGTAATAATTGTTGAAATGGAATCTTAATAAATTTGTGTGCACAGACTCTGAAGTTGAAAAAATCACGATCTTATGAGTTTTTGAAATTAAAGAAAATTTGTGAAATTTAAATCTATTTATGGTTTGGAGTCATGTTGATGATGATTCAAACTAAAAATATGAATCAAAGATAATGTGTGGGTAAACATCTTTACACATAAAATAGGATGAACTATGTATTTCAACTACAACCAAATACATATTTCATCTTATTCTGAATGTGAGACATTGGGTAGCCACATGTGGTACATAAAATTTGACATGTGAAGATGAATACCTTAAGTTGAAATTAATGACATAATTTAGGGTGTGAATGTATTAGCTTATCAACTCATGAATAAAGTAAAATAATGTTTAGTTAGTTTAAAACCTAGGTGAAAATGAAATTACCAAGTGAAAATGTAATCACCAAGTGCAAATGTAATCACCAAGTGTTTATTTCATGAAATATATGATGATGTGGGAATACCCTTGAATTGAATTAGGGTTCTGACTTTAGTAATGTGAGAAATTTTTTTGGTCAATAAGAGTTACTAATGATATCCTAGATGAAACATACCCAAGAAGGTTGCTACCCCTAAAGTTTGAGGTTAACTTGAGGTATCATTCACCTTAACTTGATTAGGTTTGAATTTTGCAGATTTTTTAAAGGAGGGATAAATGTAAGATGATGGAGCTTCCACTTACGTGAAATTGCGTGCACCAACTAAAAATCCTAAGGATGGTAAGTCTTTAGGTTTAGCCTTGCTTATACTAGATAGAGAACTCCACCCACGTATGCTAAGATATGTGGAAGTCTTATCGTAGTACAGTTAAGGGTCGAATCCACGGGACAACGGTGTTGTTGGTTGCAACAAGATAGAAAATGTTGTAATTTCACTTAATCACTTATTAGTTGGTATTTAGATCAAAAGGTTGGTTTTGTTGTTTTTAAACTTAGAACATATAAGATAAAGCAAGCGAGTAAATTGAAAGAAGTTAAACAATGATAAAATTCACTAGGGTGTGATCGGTTTTCACCGCCACTACACATGGATCAAGACATGCAAAGTAAAACATAACCTGCAAAAGGAGTTTAGTCAGTTAGTATCTTTGTAGACTTAGTTTCCTTTCGGATAACTAACTACAAGAAATGTGGGAATGATGCAACGCCAGCCATCCCCGAACGAATGGTCAACTGCTTTGCATCATTCCCTTCTCAAAGTGTGTTCCTCGACTTACCAAAGTTGTACTTCTATACGTCAACTAATTCCATTTCATAGTATGAAAGTATGACATTTGGAAGTGAGTTTACTCCACTTCTCGAAAGCACTCCTAGATACCGAAACAAGCACATGGTGGATACATGCACCAAGAACCAACATACAAACGAGTTTCGAATCTAGTAGTACAAACGTAGACAATTCATACTAAAAGATAAAAGATAATACAAGTTGGTGATCAAGCAACAAGCATTCATTAAACGTTTGATGTTGAACTGAAAAGATATAAACTCTATATTAAAAACTATGGATTACATTTACATGATATGAAAACATGGGTAGTGGGGCTACTCCCCGCACCCTAGTGAGAAAGACTACTCGCTCATAACTAGGACAAAGAAGGAGGCAAGAAGAGAGAGAGAGAGCGTCATCCCCACAAAGGAGAGAGGAAAGTCAACCCCTTGGAGAGAGAGAGACGATCCACCCGCTTCACAGGTTGCTTGATGACGAGATCCCCTCTTCCCACCTTCTTTGGCGGAGAGAGAGAGCAACTTCGAGATGGAGTGTGGGTCTCAGACCGGCAACCCCTGGGCGGAGGATGGGAGTTGGATTTGCTCTGGAGTGATTGAGGCAGCCTCTGGACGTTTGAAAACTTCCTTCCTTTTGAGGACCCTTGGGGTCTTATTTATAGGCCTTAAGTGAAGTCTAAATGGTTTGGAGACCGTTTGGACTTCAAGATCGTTTGGACCTTAAGACCGTTTGGATCTTAAGACCGTTTGGATCTCAAGACCGTTTGGACCTCAAGACCGCTTGGACCTCAAGACCATTTGGACCTCAAGACCGTTTGGACCTCAAGACCGTTTGGGCCTCAAGACCGTTTGGCTTCATGCGGTCTTGGGACCGTGTGACTCCATGCGGTCTCGGGACCGATTGGCTTCATGTGGTCTTGGGACCGATTAGCTTCATGCGGTCTTGGGACCGTGTGACTCCATGCAGTCTCGGGACCGATTGGCTTCATGCGGTCTTGGGACCGTGTGACTCCATGCGGACTCGGGACCAATTGGCTTCATGCGGTCTTGGGACCGTGTGACTCCATGCGGTCTCGGGACCGATTGGCTTCATGCGGTCTTGGGACCGTGTGACTCCATGCGGTCTCAGGACCGATTGGCTTCATGCGGTCTTGGGACCGTGTGACTCCATGCGGTCTCGAGACCGATTGGCTTCATGTGGTCTTGGGACCGTGTGACTCCATGCGGTCTCGGGACCGATTGGCTTCATGAAGTCTTGGGACCGTTTGAGCCCATGCGGTCTTGAGGCTAGTTGAGTCTTTTATGATTTTTTTGTGTCTTTTTCTGCAAATATAAAGGGGAAAAGTTAGTCTACTAGTATATTTACAATAAGAGGGAATATTTAGGTATTATGTCTAATTCTAATTAAGGAAGAGTGTGAAAAACTAAAGAAAAGACTAAGATAATCATCCCAAAATTGGAGGTTATCACCCCCCCTAACTTAGAGTCTAGCTTGTCCTCAAGCTAGATAGAGCTGAGGCATGTAATGGTGAGGTGATTTTATTTAGTTAAGATTTCCATACTCTTACTTCAGTTCTAAATCAGAGATCTCTTGAGGTCTTATTAGAGCTTCTGCTTGCCTTAATTCTTTCAGGTATAGAGAGTTGCACGGATCTCAGGTTTCCTCTAAATCACGTAGCTCGTATTGGGACCACCTTTTTCATGATGTTATTATGTGCATGTCATTGACTCTAATAAGTTTTGTACTTCTTTTGAAAACCTATCGGAAGCTAGAGTGGTTATGAGGGTTGGCTAAGGGCTTTTGTGTAACTCTCCCTTTTAGTGGGAGAGGGCTTATCTATGCTTTTAGGAACTCACTACCGGGCACGACACATCTACCTTCACGAGGGAAGCTGAATGTACTGGCCGGGCGAGCCCTTTATCAGCCTTTTCATATATTTGGAGACCTTAGGATCTCACTACCAGGCACGACACATCTGCCTTCATGAGGGCAGCTGAATGTACTGGCTGGGTGAGACCTTTATTGGCTCTTCATATAAGTCCTTATGCATGGCACAACTCTCATGTTTTTATTCAACACTCTGGCTTTTATTCGAAAACTCACAGGCTTGGGATTTGGATATTTGGGTTTTTGGTTGGGCGACCAAGCCTCTTTTATTAAAAAGAAGAAAAATGTTCTTAGAATATCCCAACATGCACTTATTTTCTGGTTGGTGATCCACTTGTGAGGTTCCTTGATTTGGATTTCACTGATTTCCCTCCTGTCCTTGAGAATATTTGGCTTGCTTCGGCTTTGATATTGACTTGTTGAAGAGTCTGATGTAGAACTGAAGCAAAATCATGAAAGTCAAGTGTGAAGGAAATTTATTAACTCGCCGTTACATGCCTTTATGCTATTATTATTCTTATTCTTGAGGACTGCTGGATTCTTAAGTCAGCAGGGGTTGATCTTGATCCAGGAGGGATGCTATTCTATATGAGTGGGGTTTATTATTAGGAAATCTAAAACAAAAAACAAAGACTAAAAGTGGAAAAGAATTTGTACAAAAATAAAAAAGGAAGAATTGAGAAGAAAGGTTTGTAGAAATGATACCTCGCCCTTGTCCATTGTACTCCCCCCCTAACTTATCACTCACTCTGTCCTCAGAGTGTCAAGGTGATAGGATGAGAAGTATAAGGACAAGGGCATCAGGCTTCTTCTAATCCTTTGTTTGCGCCATGTGTGCGGAGTAGGTTAGCAACGAACTTTCCGCGAAGGGCATGGTAATTGACCGGCCTAAATCACGCGTCCTAAAATTTGAGGCGGATTCGAGGTAGTCGAGCTTTTACATTTAGAAACCCGAATCCTTCTAGGCCCCCACAACTTTGTTTATGGGGTCGAAGTAGAAATATGGGGTCGAACACAGGGACAAGGGGGTAGTGTTGAGAACACGGAATCGACACGCTACACTCCGGCAGGTATATAGAGAGATAAATTCCCAAAAAAGGGAAGTAGTAAGATGTCATGAATAAAACAAAGAAAACTATCTCCAAATGGAGTTACAAGAAAGATTTAAGATTTTAGTCATTTAGAGGTTTTTTAGGGGTTTTCATGCAACGGAAACAGAAAGATACTACTCGAGCTAAGGTGAGGTACGAAGGATAAAACTGCGGTAAAACAAGCGGCAGTAGAACCAGTTCTGTACCCCTCCTCTCGAAGCGGGTACCTCTAACAAGGCATCAGCGCCGCTCTCGAGGTCACTGGACTAAAATTAGAGTGGAAAGGTCACTAAGGCAACTCCGTTCCAGGCACTCTTGTACTCCAGAATCGGACCAAACACTAGAGCCACAACACAACTCTCGAAGTTGTTGCGACGGGAAAGCACGATTCATTAGCTAAGCGAAACGCGATCCAAACATGCAAGCTAGAGTTCGGATATCATACATAGCAATCATCCAACAGACTGTACCAAGCACAGAGTAGTAAGTAAATAAGCACCTTCTATTTCCATAGACAATTAAAGGGTCTTAATTACAATGCGTAAGTAAGGAATTAAACAATAGAATTAAAGATATGTGTCGCCTTCTTGATGTAGAAGGGCGAAAGGCTACAGTAACCATCCCGCCCGATATCGGATAGGGGCCTAGCCCGATACAGCCATATCGGGCGGCACGCGCTCGCAAGCGGGACACCGTGACAGGCGACTGCATCGCTCAAGGACCTGGCCGATACGCTCAAGTCGGGCGGGACACCCTCTCAAGCGGCACACATGACGGGCGGAGCATATCGGGTTCGTTATCGTGTCGGGCATGGAGCTGCGTATCCAACTGTCAGGCACTGGTGTCGGGCACTCGTGTCGCGTATCTACATCGGCCGATATCGGCTCTCAGTGTCGCCCGATACATTTCTAGGTGAACCAGTCCCCTCCCTCTCGGGATGCGGAAGAGCTCACCTAGTGTCGCCCGGTACGAACACTGGAGCACGATACGCCTGCTCTCGCAGTCTCCTCCAAAGATCACTCGACTATCCGAAACCTGAAGTGACCAAGCTTGTCCGAATTGTCTTTTCGGCTCCCTGTAGCTTCTATTTATAGGCAGCTGGTCGGGAGAAGATATGGTGCTCGAAGCGCCACATGTCGTTCTTACCGCCGCTCAGTCGGCGTCGGCTGATGCAAGTATCGCTCGGCCAAGGATGTCGGCTATCGGGCGTTGTGGCGAGAGGCGCCTGCCGGTGGGTGGCCGATATCGCGCAACACAGCGTGCTCGGCTCCCTGTCGGGTAAAGAGGCATATCGTCCATCGGTAGCCTCTCGCGCGGCATCCTTGCGTCGCACGTCGTCGTATCGCGCAGCCCTGCCGGTCAGCGTGCGCATCGGCCATTAGTGGGCCGAAATAGTCTTGGACTTATTTGCGGGCCGGGATGGCCTTATTGGTGCTAAGTGGGCCAAAATAGGAGGAAAACTCTGCAAAGATGGAAATATTGGATTGAGAGCATTGCTTGGATAATTATTGCGAAAATTCATATAAAAGAGAGGAAAATAGTAGAAAAGGGCAATTTTGATAACAGAATAAAGGCCAAAAACATCACAAAATTTGGTGTTATCAACTCCCCCAAACTTAGCATTTTGATTGTCCTCAATCAATATTTAAACTTTATTTAGTGATGCTTCTTCTTGCGCAGTAAAGTTCTCAGGCCGAAAGGTAAAACAAGTATAGTAATGCCTTTAGAGATAATGCTATCTCACAACGAACAAAAGACTTTGTCTTTCTTGCCTTATTGTTTAAGTAAGATTCTTCTCTACAGCTTTGGTGAGACGTTGTTGTATGATTCCGAAGTTGACTTCCACACCAAACAGCTTTATTTTCGGGGCAGAAAGTTGTGTATAGGATAGGCTAAGGCTTTTTGGGTTTTCTTCTTGTTTCCCATCAGTCCATCCAGGTAAGGGTCCGTTAACGGGCGAGTGGTCCCTGCAGTCCAAGCCAGTTGGCTTTAGAGCAGTGATTTCACATCCTACGTACCACTGCCCCGGATCTACCATGCCTAAAGATGGGTACTTTTGGAAAACAAATGTGTATATGTATTTTTCTTTTCTTTGTCATAAGGCACAACTCTCATGCTTTTATTCACGCTCATAAGGCTTCTCTCTCTTTTTAGGATTTTTGTCGGGTAAGGGGAAACAAAGAGATTCTTGCTGTTTGGACAGCTTTTTACTTCCCCATACTCGTCTCTTAACTGTTTGCGAGATTATTATTATATTTTTTGAAAATTTTGGCACGGAAACATATTCTTTTGTTCGTTTGAAGCAACATTACCAAAAAGATATAACAGAACTTGCATCTCATTAAGCACAAAGAAAATAAACTTGGAAAACAGTTGCATCAGGGTTTTTACTAATATAGCGACTTTGTACATATGCATGGGAACAAAATAAGCAAAATTTTTCAAAATTTTATTTGAGCATGTCTGTGTATACAAAAATTTTATATGAACAAGTATATGTATTCATGATAAACAAAAGATTCAAAAGATTAATTTTGAAAATTTGATAGAATTTTGTACCTCCCTCACTGGTACATGGTACCCCCCAAACTTACTCCACACTCTGTCCCAAAGTTGTGAAGTAGATTAGGTAAGGTAATGCTAATCCAGTGAGGGTTGGCCGACGAGTGCGCCTTCATTAGATAGAAGCTCCCACACATATTCTCCTCTTTTGCTGTGATAATCGATGTGATGGAGCTGGTCAGGTGTCTCTTTATTCTCTATCCATTCCAGGACGTGGATGCCGTAGTCGTTGGATAATGGGATCTGTTGTGGGCTGCGGTGGCAGAACTGAAGCTCGTGCCATTTGTTTGCTTGTGTGTCCAAGAATGGTTGTATCATCTTTGTCACCTCGTCGTAGTATTTCCGAGTTAAGCGTCCGACGGATGACAACAGTTCTGATGTACACGACACTGGGTGGTTCTTGTTGCCGTCCGAGCTGTTGTAGAAGATTCCTGCTCGTTGCCAGGTGTACACCGTCAGGAGCGTCCAATGGTTATAATGAAGAATTGGCAAAAAGATTTGGCTAGGGACTCCGCTTTCTAACTCATCCAGAAAAAGTTTCTGTGCTCCTGTTTCTTCGGCTAGGAAAACGTCATTAAACAGCATAGGATGGGCTATATATGCGTGGTCGAACTTTGATTGTAATATTTGGACGCAAGCGGTTAATACAGATACCATCAAACATCCTCCTTCTTTAACCACGTCCCTTAGGTCATCAATTGGGACTACGACATTGCCTGCCTTGTAAATGACATCCCTCGGGGTAGCATCTGCTAACTTCAGAAGGATTATGTCTACCTGCTCTTGCGTGAGCGTAGCACACGAGAAGTGGTCGAAGTTTTTGATCATCCCTTCTGTGGCTTTAGGCGAAGCAGTTTCTTCCATCCCGTGCACTTTCAGCAGGGTCTACAATTCTTTGCCTGCCTCGTAAGTGTCAGCTTCTGCCTCTACTTCTCTCTCAGTGGAGCTGCTGGAATGTGAAGATTCATCGTCTTGGTCATCGTCCAGCAGCCTATCTGGTACCCCTGCGTCTCGGAAATAGCGTATGTCTTTGATCAGCATCATGGCGTATATGCCCCTACGGTGATAGAAACAATTGCCCCTAAGGGCCCTCAAGTTGCCAAATGTACTGAGCACCTCGATGGCACTTAAGATGACTAAGGCACTATTTCCGCTTCCCTCTTCAGCCTGGACGGGGAAGTCGCGAATAGAATAGAAGTTCCAAACGCCGTCGTGGTGTTTGGCTCCTCGCTTGATAACTCGTAGAAGACACAGCGGTAGACGTCTCAGATTTTTGTCCTCCGGGCGGCTGAAAGCATTCCCGGAGCGTGGCACCTCATTACGGTTGCAGTTCAGTAGCCGGACTTCATGGTTCCTTAAGTCTGCTACGCAGAGGAACCATATGTTGCGGTGCTTGTACGGTGCCAACACGAGGTTAGGGTTATGCTCGACGATGTGCTACAGCATGTTGGACACCGCAGAGGAGTCTAGTTCTCCCCACATCAACCTTCTCACCAAGGTCGGGGTGGCACAGTATATTTTCTTCCGACCTGTCCTACTATCGATTTTTTCTATTATAGCATTCTCGAGGACCCTGAACAGTCTTTTTCCGATGACAGCCAGTGAGCGGAACATGTTGCGGAGTGTTCCCCATCGTACGGAGAAGTAGCCGTCGCTCCAGACGAAGTTTTATTCATATGCCTGCGATCTTAGGACCTTGTCTAGTAGTTTCTGGTCTTTGATCGACAAGTAGCCAATGGCCCTCTGTCGAAGTCGGCCATCTCGAAGGAAGGTATCTCTGATGGTTCACGGAACATGTCCGCTATCGAGCGTCTTCCTCGGGGGAGGTGTCTTTCATTGGTTGCATACACGTCCCCCTTTTGTCCCTCAGATTCGTCAGAAGAGTCCGCCCCGATGCTGATATTTCTGCTATCATCTTCAATATCATCCAGGGGGACTAAGGGATTTTCTTCCTCGAGGCCTAAGGGGCTCGCCTGTGCTGTTGGAGCTCGGTCGGCTGACTTTGGGTGCGTCCCCTCCTCGGGCGTTGTAGATCGCTCGCTGGAGGCGGAGGGGGATGCCGATGTCTAAGCGGACGTCGACGAAGATGGAGAGCCACGGCTAGGGGGTGACGGCGACCTTCTCAGTTGCCTTCGGCGCGGATGGTCGTCCCCTCTATCCAGCCTCTCCTCGATCCTGTCGAGGCACTGGAGAACTTGCTGAAGTGTCGCATTCAGAGTCTCTAGCCTACCGGGGAGACCGGCTAGAGTCAGCAGCTCTCGCTCTTGGCTATTCAGCCTATCTTGGAAAGATGAAAACTTGTGAGTTAGGGAAAAACGGGTAGCGGAGTTGTTGTCTGTTACCTCCCACAAGTGGTCGAGCTCGTGACCTAGCATCTTCCCGAGCGACGGAGGGGTTCCTGCGGGCCTCCCTTCCGTCCTCGCGACACCCTCCCGTGTAATGGTCCACCAGACGAGGTAGAGCGTATCTCAATCGTTCGCGTGGCAGATGTTGCTGGGCAAGACGTCGGCCCTCTTGCGGCCGCCTCCGCCTCGCCTTCATGTCCTGGTGAAGATGGCCTTGGTGTGGGCAGATGCTGCTCCACCTCTACATCCTCGGCGATCCTTCCCACAGCTCCGACAGGGGACCTTGGTGGCGGTGTCGGTGTCAGCTGCGCACCTTCGAGGTGTGTCTGAAGGATTGTGGCGAACACCTCATTACTGGCGTCCGGCTGCGGTTCTTCCTTGGCCTCTACAGGCCTTACGGGGATGTCGGGGGCTGTGGCTATCTCTCCCGCGGCAGCTCCCGAAGTTGATGTCTTGGTGACCTCTACGATCACTAGCTCTTTCTCAACTGCCACCGTCCTCGCAGAGGCGGTGGATGATGTGGATGGAGTGGCGACAACTCTATCAGCAGCGGTCGTTGGTAGCTCTGGAGTTGTCCTCTCCTGGACTCTTGTGGTGGCGGCTTGGGCTGTGTTGGCCGCCACGACTTCAATTTCAGCGGTGGTGAAAACCAGTTCTCTGCGTCGTAGTCGGCGCAGCGAGGGAGCGGGAGGAGTATATTTGTCCTTGTGAACTTATAGAAAAAGTCTCTCCCCTCCTTCCTGATGATACTGGCCCTGATCAGGTACTTGGTGTTGATTACCTCATCGCCCTGCGTCCACGAAAGGCTGCGCGGCTCTTTCGGGTACCCGAGCCCTTCTGCAATAAGGTTGACTATTCTGCCCATGCAGTAGTCCTTTGTAGCTTCCTTCATCGGATGCAGTCTGTTCAGCAAAAATCGTCCGAGGTTGATTACTCATCCCTCCATTATGTGCCACATGACATGGAGCTCCTCCGCATATATGTTGCTGGATTCGTACTTGCTGAACAAGAGGCATGCCACTAGTTTGTGCACTATCCTCCAGAAGCATGAGTGCATAGCAGCTACCTTATTTCCCGGCTTGAACGAAGATTCACCAGTTAACTTGTTCCAGAGTTTCACGGGATTGAACCCATCTCCCTCGATGATTCTCTCACCGTCGTCCATCAGATTCCTCTCCTCCTCGCTTGAAGAGAAGATTTGGTTCAGAAACTTCTCAGAGATTGTGCACTCCGAGTTGTAGAGTCGGGCTTGGAGTCTGTCTGGCCCTCTGAATTCTTTTCTCTCCGCCGATGAATTTCTCACCCGGTGGAGGGAAGACATGAACTCCATCGTCAGCCTAGCATAAAAGGAAGACCTGCTGAAGCAGATTTTCTTCAATCCCGCCACGACGAGGATGGCCTTCAACCTCTTCTTGATTCCCAGATCAGCAAATGAGGCTGCGTGGCAGAACCTGATGGGGCGGTAGATTTTGGGCACCAGCTCAGCATACCGGCGAGTATGCTCGTCGTTTCTTGGCTCAAAACTCTCCGCCAAGGCTTTCAGGATTACTGCTACTGCTGGGGGCATTGGAGTTAGAATTGGAGTTGGAGTTGCCGCTTCTCCAACCCTGGCCCTCTTTTCTGTTGTAGAGGCCTTGACTGGTCTTGGATTCGGGCACTTTCGCCCGACGTTGGAGGTTTCATCCGCAGTCTCTGGGTAGATCCTCCTACCCTGAGAGTCAACGGGGACAACAGTCATCTTTGTGCAGGCCATCTCTGTAGGACTACAAAAGAAATACTTTGATTAAATATGTTGGCTTTTGAAAGAAATATATAATAAATAATAAATGTGTAGCCCGGTGATTTTCTGTACAAAGATTGCCTGCCCCCCCCCCCCCCCAGTATCGGGCGACACACAAGGTTCTGAGGTGAAGTCATGTGGCCGATACTAGGGACGAGTATCGCCTGATACGAACAAGGCGATAGGGCAACAAACGCGCGGCTGTGTCGCGCGATAAAAGATGCCCGATACGGCTTGTATATATATAAAAAAAAGCAGCGTGTCGCCCGGCACAAAACCTTCGGGGCGATACAAAGATGGACGACACGACTATCACCCGACATGGCATATCGGGTAATAGTTACTAAAAGATACGTTGCACGATATGAATATCGGGCGATACGAAACCGTTTAGCTAACAAAGCCGACAGTCTATACATGTAAACAGAGAACGTGTCGAGCGGCATAGACTGCCACGCGATAGATCTACCGAGCGATAGGTCTGTCGGGCTATACCTCACAAAGCTCGGGACTTCCGCACGTTACGAAGGCAAAAAGGAGGTGTCACGCGACACGGGAGCAAAAAGTGCAAAGTCTTTGCATGATAAGGGAGTACGAGCATAGTAATTCAGGTAGCCCGACTCGGTAAAACTTGTTTGTATATATAACAAACTCAACCTAGGTTTTTCAACACGGTAAAAACACGGCAAGCAATCCTGGGCATCCATCGGCCGATAGGGTAATTCATTCCCGAGACAGGAAGTCCATCCATCGGCCTAAGGGTGATCAGTCCTTTGGCACGATCGTCACAGGTTCATGCCATCCAGGAGCATCTTTTGTCATGGCTTTAGCGATGCCCGAAACACTCTTTGCACGATGTGGCGCATATCTTGCCGGTAGGGTTGCTTCCCGTTACGACCTTCAGAGAAAAAGCTAGAAGAAAGAAAAGAAAACTTGAAAACGAAAATGGGGCAACGAAAGCTGTTGGGGAGTAAAACATTACTGGCCCGAAACTAAGGTCCCTACCTCAGCTAGCATTACCCATCCCAGTTAATAAAACTAGGGCGGTGGCCCACAAAACATAAGACTCGATGCATGTGGCGCATGCACTGCCTCGGGCCTTATTACACACCAAATGTTTGTAATGTTTGTTCTGCAGGAAAGTAAATTGCGATCCTATGCTAAGGAATAAAATAAAGCTCGGGTTGCCTCCCGAGAAGCGCTGCAGTTATCGTCTCCAGCTTGACGGCTCCAGCTCTTTATCTGCCAGCTTCGTCCTTTCCTGGAAACTCGATCTCAACCCTTCTATCTGTCACAGTCCCGGTCTCTTCGCAGGTTCAGTGTTTGACGGTATCTTTCCTGAGGGGTTCTTCATCAGTTCGGCCATTTGAGCTAATTGTTGGTCAATCTGGCATTGATGCGTCTGCATATCCGCCAGCTGGACTTGCAATGAGTTCAACACCCTCGAATTTGATAGCGCACTCTGCGCCAGCTGGTTATTGATAGTGTCCTGCTTTTTCACAAAATCAAACAACTGTCCCACCACATCTGCTCGGTTCGAAGCCTGGTTCTGTCCTTGTTCTTTAGCTGATCCCTGGTACTTGCCTTGACCTTGGAAATTACCTTTGTTCTGCTGGAAGGGGGCATTTCTAGCATACTGACCAGTTCCTCCCCTCTTTTCGAAAACTTGGGGTGGCTTGGTGGAGTTGTGCAGCTGATGAGAATTTTCAGCTGCATCCTTGTTCCCATAGTTGAAGCCAGGGTGGTCCGGGCTTCTGAAGTTTACAAAAGATACGTTTTCAGTCTCTTCTACCTCAGACTCGGTATCGCTTGATGCTTCTGGCCGGGTGTAGATGCAGTTATCTACCCCATGGCCGCCTTCTCCGCATGTTACACATTTCCTTACTTTTTCTACCTGCTTCTTCCCCTTACCACCAGCTTCCCGCAACTGTTTTACATCCGTAGCAATCCTATGGATCTGCGAGGGGATTGCCTCCAGTGCCTTAGATTCAAGGGTGGACCCTTCTCCTACCTTCTTTATCTGCCCTCTATCGGACCGGTCGAACTCAGCACCTGCCATCAACTCGGCCATATTCTTGATAATCTTTTCGGACTTCTTCGCCTTCTTCCCCAGGAAGTCACTACTCGCGGCCGCGTTCAGCGACACCCTGTCTTCAAGAGTCAAGCCATTATAGAAGGTGGTGATGAGGAAGCCCTTCTTGTAATTGTGATGGGGGCAATCCCTCAGATACTCCTAGAACCTCTCCCAGGCGTCGTGGAGGCTTTCATTTGACTTTTGCATGAAGGATGTTATCTTCTGCCGATTCCTGACTGTTCTTTCGGTGGGGGTAGAACTTGTTTACGAACGCGTCGGCCAAAGATCTCCATCCATTCAAAGACTGGTGGGGTAACCCAAGATACCAAGACAGGGCCTTGTCTTCTAGGGAGAAGATGAAGCCCTTGCAGTATATCACCTCCTGAGGAAAAACTCTCATCTTAATCGTGTCACAGATATTCTTGAAAGCATCCAGGTGATGATAGGGATTGTCATTCTTGGAGCTCCCTCTAATACTCTTATTTTGGATCATAGAAATGACAGAAGGATTAAGCTCGAAGTTGGCTGCATTGAACCGCGGAATGACGACAGGACACCTGGAGTTGTTGGCTTTTGAGGATGCCAACTCCCTAAGCGTCTTTTCCTCCTCTTCCGAGTCGTCACTGTCACTCTCTCCCCGGCGTTGTTCCTGATCCTTCTGGTTTCTTCTTTGCCTCTGACGGTGACGACGTCTGTGTCGGTGATGGCCCTCTTCATACTCCCCTGAGTCTCGATCTTCTTGTTGATGGTCACCGTTATACCTGTCATTTTCTTTAGGCGGGGGCGAATCAGGCCTCCTCCCTTGGCGTTCACCTTCAGAATGGGGTGGCTCAATGCGCGGAGGCATGATGGCTGGAGTAGGTGCTCAGTGGAATGGGATGCCCCTTTCTTCTGAGGTACCTGAAACGACACGAAAAACCAAGTTAGAAAATTGAATTATTACCTTTGTGCAAGAATGACTTTAAGGGAAAGAAAATGAAAAAGAGTGTTGTCAAGATCATTGCTAAGCTTGAGGCACAAGAGTGTAGTTAGTGGATTCGGGTTCGTCTACAGTACCGCTTTTGCCTTGTCCTCGGCAACAGTGCCAAAAAGTTGACCGGCCTAAATCGCGCGTCCTAAAATTGGAGGCGGATTTGAGGTAGTCTAGCTTTTACATTTATAAACCTGAATCCTTCTAGGCCCCCACAACTTTGTTTACGGGGTCGAAGTAGAAATACGGGGTCGAACACAGGGACAAGGGGGTAGTGTTGAGAACACGGAATTGACACCTACACTCCGGCAGGTATATAGAGAGATAAATTCCCAAAAAGGGAAGCAGTAAGATGTCACGAATAAAACAAAGAAAACTATCTCCAAATGGAGTTACAAGAAAGATTTAAGATTTTACTCATTTAGAGGTTTTTAGGGGTTTTCATGCAACGGAAATAGAAAGATACTACTCGAGCTAAGGCGAGGTACGAAGGATAAAACTACGGTAAAACAAGCGGCAGTAGAACCAGTCCTGTACCCCTCCTCTCGAAGCGGGTACCTCTAACAAGGCATCAACGCCCCTCTCGAGGTCACTGGACTAAAATTAGAGTGGAAAGGTCACTAAGGCAACTCCGTTCTAGGCACTCTCGTACTCCAGAATCGGACCAAACTCTAGAGCCACAACACAACTCTCGAAGTTGTTGCGACGGGAAAGCATGATTCGTTATCTAAGCAAAACGCGATCCAAACATGCAAGCTAGAGTTCGGATATCATACATAGCAATCATCCAACAGACTGTACCAAGCACAGAGTAGCAAGTAAATAAGCACCTTCTATTTCCATAGACAATTAAAGGGTCTTAATTACAATGCATAAGTAAGGAATTAAATAATAGAATTAAAGATATGTGTTGCCTTCTTGATGTAGAAGGGCGACAGGCTACAGTAACCATCCCGCCCGATATCGGACAGGGGCCTAGCCCGATACAGCCATGTCAGGCGGCACGCTCTCTCAAGTGGGACACCGCGACAGGCGACTACATCGCTGAAGGACCTGGCCGATACGCTCAAGTCGGGCGGGACACCCTCTCGGGCGGCACGCATGACGGGCGGAGCGTATCAGGTTCGTTATCGTGTCGGGCATGGAGCTGCGTATCCAACTATCAGGCACTAGTGTCGGGCACTCGTGTCGCATATCTACATCGGCCGATATCAGCTCTCAGTGTCGCCCGGTACAGTCCTAGGTGAACCAGTCCCCTCCCTCTCAGGATGCGGAAGAGCTCACCTAGTGTCTCCCGGTACGAACACTGGAGCACGATACGCCTGCTCTCGCAGTCTCCTCCGAAGATCACTCGACTATCCGAAACCAGAAGTGACCAAGCTTGTACGAACTGTCTTTTCGGCTCCCTGTAGCTGCTATTTTTAGGCAGCTGGTCGGGAGAAGATATGGTGCTCGAAGCGCCACATGTCGTTCTTACCGCCGCTCAGTCGACGTCGGCTGATGCAAGTATCACCCGACCAAGGATGTTGGCTATCGGGCGTTGTGGCAAGAGGCGCCTGCCGGTGGGTGGCCGATATCACGCGACACAGCGTGCTTGGCTCCTTGTCGGGTAAAGAGGTGTGTCGTCCATCGGTACCCTATCGCACGACATCCTTGCGTCACGCGTCGTCGTATCGCGCAACCCTGCCGGTGAGCGTGCGCATCGACCGTTAGGGGGCCGAAATAGTCTTGGACTTATTTGCAGGACGGGATGGCCTTATTGGTGCTAAATGGGACAAAATAGGAGGAAAACTCTGCAAAGATGGAAATATTGGATTGAGAGCACTGCTTGGCTAATTATTGCAAAAATGCATATAAAAGAGAGGAAAATAGCAGAAAGGGCAGTTTTGATAACAGAATAAAGGCCAAAAACATCACAAAATTTGGTGTTATCAGTAATCCACATCTGTCATCTCCTCCACTAGTCTTTGAAGGCCCATGATGGTGTACATCCAGTAGAGGACATGGAAGCTGCAGTCATTTGACTATCGAATTTGCTGTGGACATTTGTGGCTGAAGGAAGGGCGATGAAAATGTTCTTTGCCATAAGCCCTTGTATGCTGACTTAAAAAGGTGATTAATTTATCAGCGCATTCCTTCGCCACTACCTCCGTGGGCATCTTTGGTGTCACGACATAATTCCTCTGTCGTGGATTGTACTGGCTGTCGGAACTGTTATAGATTGTAGTTGTTCCTTCTAGTAGGTTTGTTGCTAGGAGCATCCAGTGCTGGTGATAAAGGAAGGGTAGCATGATGAATTTCGGCGTTGTGTGTTGTAGAAAGGAGATCAGCGCTTCAGTTGTTATGAAGTTCTTTAGCTTTAAAAGATCACCCTTCATGTATGGGGATGCCATATATGTTGTGGGGTTAGTTTGGCCGAGGAGAAATTGATAAGTGGCCATTAAGCTTACGGCGAGAGATCCTTTAAATTGTATAGTCTCTCAAAGTGTGTTTTCCATTATTAGAATGTCACCAGACATGAATACGAGTTCATCCTTCTCGGCGGAAAGCCTCGACATGATGAGGCATAGTTCAATGTCGGAGAGACCTTTGCAAGCACTGAGGTCAAAGTCCGAGAAAGTTGGTTCTATGACAGACAAAGGATCTATGTCACTTTTTCGTTGCTCGGGAGTTGTGGCTGTCTCCTTGGATTTCTCCAACTCTTTCAAAGTTTGTCAGAAAGGTCACCTCTGCGGGCGTTGTATTGCTGAAAAAAGGTAACGAGGGACGTCATCTTGTGCCAGTGTCGGGTCCTTGAAGAACCTTCTATCACTAATGAGCTCCATGGCATAACGTCCTCACAAGGAGTGAAAATCTTCAACGACTAGATCAGCAAAAGGGATTTCTTGGTTCAACGCTTGGATGTGATGGATGGTGCAAAAAGCGCAGTCCCCAGATCCCTCAGCAGCTTGAACATGTGGGTTAATAATTTGGAACCAGGGTTGGTTCCAGTCTTGGCGGAGGGATGGGCGCGCAGCCCAGATTAACTTGAGAAGTCTGAAAGGTATGCATCGTGCTTCACCTGCTTCTTCACCAACAAAATTTATTGTACCGGCAGGTAGCTCAGTGCCACAAAAATTATAAACCTTGGCGTCCCGAGCCTCGATGTCTACAATCATAAAAAGCCAGTGGTTCGAAACTTGGAAGGGCACGGTAAGATAACGTGCCCACCGTGCTAAACCAGCACGCAGCCGCTCTATGGATTTTGCTCATATATCTTTGTATAAAAGGCTGATAGATAGAGCAGGTGAGGCATTAAAAACTGGTTGCTGCCTCTTAGAGCTTCTGTACACTTCTATATAGTTGGCGAGTAGGACATAGAAGATTGCTATTGGCATCGTGGACCGTGGTCGCAGGATGTTGCGGAAGTCTTCTTGTGTCAACTTGCGCTTAGTTTTTGTGTTATGATAGATGATGTCTTCCCCACTCTTGCATCGTCGACAATAGTGTTCAGTATAAAAATATCCTAAGAATCTAGTGTGGAGATGGCCACCATATCTAAATCTTGCATTTTGTGCGGTAGAGGTGGTGGCGGGGAAAGCTCCTGCGAAGGGGGGGAAGAAGGTTGTTCTAGGACTTCTGCATAGCCTTGCAGATCGTCATCCGAGTCAGAAGCAGAATCGAGTTCTTCATCCGTATCTAATCACACTCGTTCTGACTCGTCCTGGTCATCGGGGAAAGGCACTGATTTATCAAGTGCGAAGAAAGGTTGAGCGGTTGTTGTGGGTGGGCTTGCGCTGGTTCCTAAAATACATTGGTGGAACTCAGTGAAAGCCGCATTTTTAGCAGACTCCCCAATGGATCCCAATGTAGAGTAGTCAAGGAATTGGTCCCCATATGACATGTTTACATTGTCGTTGTGGGTGGGGGACTTGGGAAGGTGTCCACCTTCTTGGTGACCCTTGTCATAACCTTTTTGAGAAGGTTCTGCTACTTGTCCATGATCCTCTCCATCATCAGATTTGTCACCTGAGGAGGTAGTATCGTTGTTAGAGTCGGCAGAGGAGTCGGAGTCTTCTTCGTCGTCATTATCACCATCTTTGTCAGCCGCTGCTTTTTCTGCTGCCTTCTTGTGTGCGGTCTTTTTGCACCGCTGATGGATGGTTTGTAACTCATCGAACGCCACTTGCACATGCTCGTGTGTTTCGAGCAGTGCGTCATGCGTTTCTTTGAGGTCGTTATATCGACCCTCAGTGGAGAGGATTCGTGCTGTAAGATCTGTTACTTGAGCACGTAGTTGTTGGATTTCATTATTTGTTGACTTCTCTTGGCGATTGTTTAGGTGCGTGAGGGTGCTGCTGATGTTGTCCAAGCGCGTGCTAAGAGCTATTTCGTGCTGCTTGAGCTCACGGAGAGTCTCGGGCAGAGGTTGAGTCTGCGAAGATATCTCATCGACTTGCTTTGCCATCGCTTCTTGCTAGCGCTTTGCTCCAAGGACCAGCTCGGGCAAGTTGTTGTAGTGGCTGTTGATGTGATCAACTTGCTTAGCCACATCATCTTGTCATTGCTGAAAACCATGGAGGATGCTGGGCAAGGCGCGGTTTTGTTCGTCGATCATGGCCACCTGTTTGGATAATCCCTGCACACAAGAAAAAATAGAATGGAAAATGTTAGAAGGATCGGTGAGGAGGTTCCAGACGACGTCGAATTGACGTTCGGATTCCTCACCGATATTGGAAAAGGGGACCCCAGAGGCGGAAGGGTGGGGTGGCTGGGGTCTGTGTGGGGGGTGGTAGTGTCTTGCGGGATAGACACTGATGGTTCTGCGAACTGCGTGGTGACTATGGATGGGGTCACCAGCGGTGGCGGGGTGGTGGTGGATGGGAAAGGTGGTGGTATCTCTGGTGAAAGCGGTGGGAGTGATAGTGATGGGGTAGAGACTGTGGAGGTGGAGGGGAAAGTGGTAAAGATGGGCGTAGGAGTGGAGAAGGGAGAGCCCGAAGGGAAAAAGGGTGAAGAAGAGGATGCGGGTGGTAGTGTGGTTGTGGGGAAAAAGGAAGGGTGGTGGATGTTGGAAAGGTGGAGGGTGGTGAGGTGGTGGCGGTTAGCTCAGCATTTAGACTCATAATGAAAGAGTCTAAAGATGAGGTGGTGATGTGATCGTCGGGGAGGGGGTTGTCTACTGGATGTGGTTTGGAAGTTGGTGTCCCCGACAACTATTGATTCTATGAAAGTCTTATGGATGGTCGTTTCACAGGAATTGTTGTTGTCCTAGTTGTCGGGGCATTGATTCTGAGTTCAGTCTGTCCTGCCTTTATTTTCTTTGTTGGCGCTTTGACCGTAGCTATGCGTTTGGTAAGCTCCTTGTCAGTGAAGAGGAGCTTTTCCTTGTCATAATCTGCGAGCTCCGGAAGCGGTAACAGGGTTCTGGATGATTAGACTGTAGGGCAGAAAATGTAATGTAATTTCGCATCCTTCTCCTTGATAATGAAGGAGTTCTTCAAGGTTTGTTCGTTGGTGAGGATGTCGCCCTTTATTTGTGTGCATCTGGGTAGAGGTCTGTCCATCTTGAGATATTTGATGATGGGTGTGACATGACCCCCCATGCAAATTTCCTTCCCCAGGGAGTAAGCTGATAGTTTCTGGATCATATGATGTCCAATGTTGACTGGCATCCCGTGTAGAATGGACCAAAGAACAAAGAGATCCGCAATTATAACATTTCCTCCTTCTGTCCTGGGGAAGAGTGCGCCTGCGAGGATTTTGTGTAAAGTGCGCACTAGTCCAGAATGTATGTTGGATGCCTTGCATGTTTTTACATCATAGGTGGGGAGCCCTGTTAGAGATTTCCAAAAGTTGTGCCTATTGAAATTGGGATTCTCAATTCCCACAGCCTTGGCTTTCTTTAGCTTCTTGTAACATCCCTGACCTGGGTTATGAGTCAACCCTAGGTGTTTTGCCTAAATATGTAATTAAATCCTTGTGATTAACTCTGAGCATGTAATTAAGTTTCTCAGAAACGTATATTTCAAGTATTTGCTCCTTTTATTTAAAGTTGTAGCATTGTTTTGATATATAGGGACCTATGTGCAATTTACCCAGTTAAAAGGGTTATCTTGCAATTTGCACATGTTGAGATGTTCCTATGATGTTGAGACATCATGAGAATCTTTTTGGTAAAGTTTGAGGGATTTCCCAAGCTAGGGCACCGAGGTGCAGCTGTGGAAGCAATCCCGGTGCTTGAAACCCTAGTTTGGGGTAAAATGCAATTTACCCAAATTAAGGGATACAAATTGTGAAATATGTCATCTAATGTATCTTTTTAGACTCTTGCCATCATTAAGAGAAGAAATGATGAGGAAGTCACCTCAATTGAATTATCAAGTTATGAGATATGCCTTGTGATTGAATAATCAGGGTATATGTGTAATATCTCTTTATGTATGTACCTCATTTTTAGCTTTCTCTCCTTTACCTTCTTTTCCTAATAACTTAAAAGAAGGTTGTCCTTATAATAAAGAGGAAGGGACGATCAAGTAAAGAAGGAAGGACCTAGTTGGAATTATGGACAACTTATGAATTAATGTTGAAAATCCTACCCCATGTATATAAGCCCTCCTTCCCTTAGTTGCAAGGGAACTTACCCTTCGTTCCCTTACTGTTTCATTTCAGAAAAGACGACCAAGGACTGCCTTGGAGCTAAGGAGGACGACCAAGGGGTGCAAGGTAGGTTTCAACCCCTCTTCTTGCCTAATTCCATGGTTAAAACTCGAATTCAAGGTCATCTTCATGGCTAACTCTTGAAACCCTACCTTTCTAGCCGTCTCTTTTCATCCTTACTTGGATTTTTCACCTTGGCCAACCTGTAAGAACTCAAGGACGCCATTAGATCTTGGAGCTTGAAAGCTTGGAGCTCAAGAAGCAAGCTTTAGGCGGGTTTTATAACTCTAAACCCATGCTTTACTATGTGCATCTTTATATGCGTTTTGATGATAGCTCTTAGTGTTTCCCTACTTTTCCCTGCTATTTTGCAAGCAAATCCATGGGATATTCGTACTGTTCTTGAGCTAGGAGATGAAGGCGTGATTTACAAGAAAAACCCACCGCTTTTCACTTCCTTAAACGGTCCCACCAGTTTGCTCTCTCGGTCTCAAGACCGCGAGGTGAGCAAACGGTCTCGAGACCGCGACAGGGCAAACGGTCTCCAAGACCGTTTGGCCCCGTTGACCGAGCGTGGACCGTATAAGAAATTTGTTCCTAATTATATATGATAATTACCCTCAAAATTTGGGAGGCTAACTCCAAGGGAATCGGGAGATATGACCTTTTTAAGTAACAACTTTATTTGAATTTATTCCTGATTTTCAAACGGTCGGAAATTGCCTTTTTGGGCAAACGGTCTCAAGACCGTGTAAGGTCGTTGACTAAGCGTTGACCGTATGAGATTACTGTTCAAAATAATGTTAATTAACAACTCACCAAGTTTGATGGTCTAATTCCAAACGGGCTAAGAGTTGAAGGGTGAATACTAGGGCTAACCCTAGATAAAATCAGTACTGAAATTATGGTGACCTAATTAGGGTTTTTAGGGTTGATTGACCTAAACGGTCTCAAGACCATTTAGGGGTCACCCAAACGGTCTCAAGACCGCAAGGGCAATCAACCATGACCGTTTTGAGGTCTGGGGTCAAGATTAGTTGACCAATTGAAGGTACAATTACACCAAATTACATTGCAATAAAATATTGACATGATCATCAACTCAATGGGTCAGACCTTGATGAATTTGCACTAGAATCCAAAATTGGATGGGCAAACGGTCTTAAGACCGTTTGGAACTCATCCAAACGGTCTCAAGACCGAGAGGAATATCACCCAAGACCGTTTTAAGGTCTAGGGTTAAGTATTTTGACCAATTGAGGACCCAATTGCAAATAAGTTATCAATTGATTAAAATACTGATTTAGTGACCCAATCATGGTTCAATCTCTATCAAATCACCTTAGATTTTAATGAAATCTTGGGCAAACGGTCTCAAGACCATGTGGGGTCCACCCACATGACCTCAAGACCGTTTGGGCCAAGTTTGGGCCCAATTGGAGCTCAATTGAAGGGTTCAACCTTGTGTTGATGCACATTGTTGAGTGTTGATGGGTGAACATTGATAGACCCTAATTGAATCGACTTCAACCCTAATTGGTCAACCATTAAGGGTCAATTGAATGACCAAGTGGTCAAGCATAATCTAAGTTAACCCAATCCATAAGTGGTCAACATGGATCTGACCTTTTGAGGGCTTCAACATGAGTTGACATTATTGGTTGTATCTTTGAATCTTGTTGATGGTCCAAGAGGTTGAGACCATGTGAGCTCGCGGTCTCAAGGTCGTGAGGAGGCTCACGGTCTCAAGGTCATGAGGAGGCTCGCGGTCTCAAGGTCGTGAGAGGGCTCATGGTCTCAAGACTGTGAGGGGGCTCACCATCTCAAGACCGCGAAGGGCCTCGCGGTCCTGAGGTCAAGATGGGCAAACAGTCAACATCTCTTCGCGGTCTCAACTTCAATATGATCTTCGCGGTCTTGAACCACTTGAAGAGGCTCGCGGTCTTGAAGCCTAAGGAGGCTCGCGGTCTTGAAGATAGAAGAGGGCTCGCGGTCTTGGAAAGTCAAAGTGGGCAAACGGTCAACACTTTCAAACGATCTCAATTCGATTGAAGGTTGATAATTGAAATCAATCAATGTGATTCAAGGTTGACTTCATTCAATCAATTGATGATATAAATGGTCCAATGTTGCCCTAATCAAACCCTAATGACAACCTAGGGTATTAGGGGGTTAATTGACTAAGGTTTGGATCATGATGATGATCAATGGGGTGAATTACCAAAATACCCCTGAAGGGCCAATTGAGTTATATCTTGCTCAATTCAAACCCTAATCATATGATAATGATGTTTTAGCCATGTTAGCCTAGGATGACTTAATCCGACCTGATCTAGGGTGATGTTGACATCACCTAACTTTATGATGAGAGAGAAAGTACTTCTAGAGAGAGAAAGTACTTCTAGAGAGAGAAAGTACCCTTTTTAAGTGGAAACTCAATTAAAGCATCCCCAATACACAGAAATGAGCATAATTAGGGTATGATCCACCTGTGTGAGATCATAGAAACCCTAATTATGATAAATGATGAACTTTTAACTAAACTAAGATCATCAATGAAGATGTTACTCATACATGATGATGTTATGAGTTCAATTCACCTTAATGTGAATAGTAAACCCTAATTCAAGGGTGATGACATGTAATGAGAATAGTAAACCCTAATTCAAGGGTAATGGCAGGCTTTTGAATATTAAACTCTATTTGATAAGAATTAGAGATTTAAACTCTTATGACAAGAGTAGGAAGGATATTCCTCATTTTTGTATTACCTTTATCAGTTGTATTAACCATGCAGGTTCTGATATGAAGGTAATCATATCCAGGTATGGATGATGATGTTATATTCATTGAAGGCATGTTGTTAGCTTTATGAATAAGTAAAGTAATCTGATGTCTTGCCAGTGGCATCCTATACTGATAATGGGCTGTGAGATCCATGAATACCATCAAAGTCATGCCTTAGAAATGACTTGAGATGAGGATAATGAGAAATGATGACTGATATGAGTTAGGCCCGTTACATTTAGTATTCTTCTTTTATAACTGCTATGCTACTGTTATTGTTTGAAGAACAATGTATGCTGTTAAAGAATACTGAATGTGCCTAACTAATCAAGTATAATGTAGAGCCCTGATCATAGATCCATCATTGTCATAGATTAAGTGATGGTGAAACAGGTATTCCTCAGGGAACTCCTGGAGCACATACTTTTGAGTATGTGGGGTACATGGATGTGTAGAACCTTACATCCTAGTGTAGGAAAGTGATGTAGATGTGGAATCCATCCATCCTTCACTATATTTTCATACCATATCAGTGGTAGGTAAACATGAAACCTCCTGATGATGAAGAAAGCACAGATATCCGTATCAGTGGTAGGTAAATATGAAACCTCCTGATGACGAAGAGAGTACAGAATGCCACTATGACTCTAGAATAGCGAAGGACCAGTTTACCCTGGTGAGCTATATTAAATAGAGACACGAGATGTCCTACAAGTGATCCTCTTACTGACTGAGGAAGGTGAAGGTCATGAGAATCTGGCTCTCTTAATGACCTATGTATGATACTGATGCGGCTTCTCAGCGATCAGTTGGAGTATGAGTGGTAAGCCTCATCTCCACAGGGCATAATGTTGTTTGTAAAACATAATCAACCATGTAGTATAACTTGTTAGAAATGACTCCAAGTTAGTTGATTGATGTTACCTTACAATAATGTTTATATTCTCCACATCTCCTAAACTATAGAGATCTTGTTATACCTGCAACTGTTACAGAATGCTTTGAAGGCTTTACTATTTAAGATATTCTTTGATGTTATAATAAAGCTTCTGGCGAAGAGTTATAACTCTCGCTGGGACAATTATGTATAATTGTCTCACCCCGTAGGCTTCAACTTTTTAGGTGGACGTCGGAGACGAAGGAACCAGCCTACAGGTGATCAGTCTCAGCAGCAGCATCAGGGGCAGTAGTAATCTCAGGTGGAGATTGTCCTGCCATATGGTGTAGTTAGAGTCAGTCCTATGTGTCCTCTGTACTCTCAGGTCTTGGAGTCTTTTGTATAGTGATCTTGAGATTTTGTATCTTGATGTATATAATTACTCAAGAAGTAATTATCCTGAGATGTAAACAGTTTACCTCACTTTATGAAAGAAGCTTTTATGGATGCAAGCTCTTGTCACGAAAAGTTTTAATTTCCCGTGATTTTTGCCTTCCGCTGATTACCGATTCGCTTCCGCTAAGTTTTAATTGTGTTTATATCATGGTTTGGAGATCAAAGCCCACACTTCTCACGGTTGTCAATAAAGATTTCATTCCACATATTTTATATTATGACAACCTTGCTGTCGAAGAGATTGGTGACCAGCCTACGTTCACCTCCATCCCGTGGTCTATATAAGAGATTGGTGACCAGCCTACGGTCACCTCCATCCCGTGGTCTATCCATGATGTCGATGGGCTCTTTGTGAAGAAAGGTGAAGAATTCAATTGTGGGTTCATAATATGAGATCTCAGGTACCAAACACAACCTTGCAAGGTTGGCTTTGTCTAGCTTGTTGAAAATTCGGTCATAGATCCCCATCTTAAGCAGTATGCTGGAGCAGACGTACTTTGTGGGTTTTAGGATTTTGTTGGTGGAGGGGGCGGTGTGTATGTAGAGGTTTTCTGGTGGTGGTGTTGTGGTGGTGACGGGAGGGAAAGAAGGAACAACGATGGTTGCGGGAGCGGCATCGGAGGTGGTGATCGGTGGAGTGTTTCCTGTTAGGGTTTGCTCCCTTGCAGTGACAGGTCAAACCTGCTTTCTTGCTCATTTCTTGGATGGTTGTCCGGTTGTGGTTTCCTGGACTTTTCATTTCCCCTTTGATTTTTCAGGTGGGGACTCTTCCTCAGAGTGTGGCTCGTAGTCATATCCTTCATCACTAGAGGAGATTTCCTCCACTTCTTCTTCAGGCGCCTCAGCTAGGCATTTGTTGAGGCGATCAACTTCACACAAAATATCTATGATTTTGACCTTTGGTGGGGCCTGTCCAGTCTTGTTGTAGTCATCGATGATCTTTTAGAGTTTGTCCCTGTTTTCCATCAGTTGCTCCTTTGGCCAAAATGGAGCATCTTCAGTTCATGTGGCCTCCTTAGCTGGTGATGCCATTTCTGAAAAATGGAAAATCATGAGTAAGAACAACATGCTTAGAGGAATAAAAAAAATGGATTTTATTTGTATTTATGTGGTTTTATATTTTAACGAAACTTAAGCGATTGTGGAAGGCCAAACGGTTTCAAGACCGTTTGGTCCAAACGGTTTGAAGACTGTTTGGTCCCCCAATGGTTTGAAGACCGTTTGGAAGGTGAAACGTCGGGAAGCGGCCGACGAAAGAGCGGTGGAGTCGGCGGCGAAAGACGAAGGCGGCGAAGGTGAAGGCGGAGCTGACGGCGGTGCCGTAGATGGCGGAAAAGGTATAGAAGATGGTTGCGGAAATGAAAAGATCAAATCGGTTGCCGCGGTGGCACATGCAGGAGGCAGCGATGGTGGCGGGAAAGGTGAAGATGATGGCAGACGGTTTGATAGAACAGGGTTCGCGGCGGCACAACCGGCGTCAGTGAAGGTGGTGTGCCAACCTTGTTGCTGTTGGTGGAGAAGATGTCGGCGAAGAGGAGGGCGGAGGCACTGAGGTGAGGTTGCCGTGAATAAACACGGGAACAGGGTCGTCATAGGCGGAGAGAAACTGAGCCGCACGGGAGAAGGAAGACGAAGGCACAGGAATAGCTCTTGCACAAGAGTTAGAGAAAACTCGAGAGTCGAAAGAAAGAAGGAGAAGACTGAGGAGGTTAGGGTTATATTTATAGGGATCGGGGGTTGACCCTACAAATTCTCCAGGTTAAACGGTTTCAGGACCGTTTGGTCCCAAACGGTTTGAAGACCGTTTGGTCCCAAATGGGTTGGAGACCATTTGGTTCCAAACGGTTTTAGGACCATTTGGTTCCAAACAGTTTTAGGACTGTTTGGTCCCAAACGGTTTGAAGACCGTTTGGTCCCAAACGGTTTGGAGACCGTTTGGTTCCAAACGGTTTCAGGACCATTTGGGAGGGTTAAGGTCAAAAGGATTTTTATATTTTTATGTTTATTTTGGTTATGTGAAATTTTTATAGTTTCAGAAGATAAACCTAAGGGAAATAAAAGAACGGAAAATAAAAGAAGAGGCTGAAATCTTGGGTTTCCTCTCAAGTAGCGCCTGGGTTTTACGTCGCTGGCTCGACGAAGCTTTGATGTTGTTATGCTGGCGACGTGGCGTCTCTGATTCCGATGGTCTGTCTTGGCATTTTATCTGCTGGAGTGTAATATTTTTTTAAACGATGGCCGTTGACCGTCCTTTCTCCTCCGTTATTGTCGAAAATTATGATAGCTCCAGTTGGGTATATATGCTTTATGGTGAAGGGCCCGGACCATTTTGTTCTGAGTTTTCCAGGGAACAACTTGAGCTTGGAGTTGAAAAGGAGCACTTTGTCTCCGATGGTGATGTCTTTCCTTTTAAGATGACCGTCGCGCCACATTTTAGTTTGCTCCTTATAAATCCTGGCACTTTGATAAGCGGTCATTCGAAGCTCCTCGAGCTCCTACAGCTGCAGTTGTATATTATCTCCGACACTTTTAAGATCGAAATTTAGCTGTTTGATGGCCCACCAAGCTTTGTGTTCCAGTTCCACTAGAAGATGACATGATTTTTCGTATACCAAATGGAACGGGGTTGTCCCGATTGGTGTTTTATAGGCTGTTCGGTATGCCCAAAGGGCATCGGGAAGCTTGGCGGACCAGTAAGTGCGGTTTCTGTTGACTGTTTTTTTCTAGGATCGCCTTTAGTTGTCTATTAGATACCTCAACCTGACCACTGGTCTGTGGATGGTAAGGTGTTGCTACTTTGTAGTTGACTCCGTACTTTTTCAACAGGGCTTCAAAACTTTGTTCCAGGATATGGGTCCCGCCATCTGATATGATAGTTCTGGGGACTCCAAATCTGGGGAAAATGATATCTTTGAACAATTTAATAACTGGTTTGGAATCGCTGGACACAGTGGGTGTAGCTTCGACCCATTTTGAGACATAGTCCACCGCAACCAGGATGTAAGAGAAACCATAGGAAGAAGGAAAGGGGCCCATATAGTCTACCCCCCACACATTGAAAAGTTCAATTTCTTGCCACATTCTGAGGGGCATTTCGTTCCTTTTGGATATGCTGCCAGAAAATTGGCATTTGTTGCAAGATTTCACAAAATCATAGGAGTCCTTTGCTATGGTTGGCCAGAAGAAGCTTGACTGCATAACTTTTATAGTAGTTTTATTTGCGCTCATGTGCCCCCCTGTGGGTCCTGAATGGAAATGCTCTAGGACGGGGGAAATTTCTTCTTTCAGTAAGCAGCAACGGAAAAGTCCGTCAACACATAGGTGAAACAGGTAAGGTTCATCCCAATAATATTGCTTTATATCATGGAGAAATTTCCTTTTGTCATGGTAGGAAGCGGATGGGTGAATGATTCCTATAGCTAGATAATTAACAATATCTGCATACCAAGGGAATCCATGAGTAGCCTTCATTAGTTGGTCATCTGGAAGAGAATCTCAGATAGGGATTTTATCTTCATCTTCAACTTCGATACGACTGAGATGGTCGGCTACGATGTTTTCCACTCCGCTTTTATCTTTAATTTCGAAATCAAATTCCTGAAGCATCAACACCCAACGGATAAGTCTGGGTTTGGCATCTTGTTTCTGAATAAGGTATCGAATGGAAGAGTGGTCAGTGTAGACGATGACCTTGGATCCGATCAAATAGGAGCAGAATTTCTCAAATGCATAGGACAGCCAGGAACTCCTTCTCTATAGTAGTGTAGTTCTTCTGTGCTTCATCTAGCATTTTAGATGCATAGTAAATAACGTAAGGTTTCTTGTCGATCCGCTATCCTAACACAGCTCCTATGGCGTAATCGCTTGCGTCGCACATGATTTCAAAAGGTTGCGACCAATCTGGAGCTCTCAGTATAGGTGTAGAAATTAAAGCATTTTTGAGAGTTGAGAAACTTTGCAGGCAGTCTTGGTTAAAGATGAACTCGGTATCTTTGGTCAGGAGTTGGGTCATGGGTTTTTCTATTTTTGAGAAATCCTTAATGAATCTTCTGTAGAACCCCGCATGACCCAAGAAATCTCGTACTCCTTTTATATCTTTTGGTGGCGACAGCTTCGAGATAACATCGATTTTAGCCTTATCGACCTCGATCCCTCTGTCACTCACTCTGTGCCCGAGTACGACACCTTCAGTTACCATGAAATGGCATTTTTCCCAATTCAGAATTAGGTTTGTTTCCTCACAACGTTGTAAAACTTGTCCAAGGTTGATTAGATAGTTATGGAAAGAATCTTCGTAAACTGAGAAATCATCCATGAACACTTCCATTATGGATTCTGTTAATCTTGCGAAAATGGAGGTCATACACCTTTGGAAAGTAGTGGGTGCGTTACACAACCCAAAAGGCATTCTTCTAAAAGCATATGTTCCAAAAGGGCAGGTAAAGGTAGTTTTCTCTTGGTCTTCCGGGTGTATGGGTATTTGGTAGAACCCAGAATAACCATCGAGATAGCAGAAGTATTTCTGATGAGCTAAACGCTCTAGGACTTCATCGAGAAAGGGCAGAGGGAAGTGATCTTTCCACGTGGATTTGTTCAGCTTCCTATAGTCGATACACATCCTCCACCCCATCACCGTCCTAGTGGGTACTAACTCATTTTTGTCATTAAGCACGACAGTAGTGCCTCCCTTTTTAGGAACTACTTGGACGGGGCTGAACCACTAGGAGTCATAAATTGGGTAGATTATGCCGGCTTTTAGTAATTTAAGGACTTCCAGGCGAACCACTTCTTTGAGATTAGGGTTCAACTTCCCCTGATGTTCGTGTGATGGCCTAAATTCTTCGACCATGGGTAGTCTGTGCATGCATAGGGCATGATTTATGCTCGTCAGGTCAGTTATCTTATATCCAATGGACTTTTTGTGTTTCTTCAGCTTATCCAGAAGTCTTGCTTCCTGGTTTTCTATTAAGGTGGAACTAATGATGACTGAGCATAATTTTTCCTCATCCAAGAAGGCATGTTTGAGTCCCATGGGCAGAGTTTTCATCTCAGGAGCCTTAGGTGGCTCAATTACTTCTATAATGGTGACAACTTTGAGTTCTTCAAAGGTGGACGTCGGTGCTTCTTCGACCTTCTCTAAGTGTTGCAGACACTGTTGAACCAACTCATTTGCAGAGAATTCGACTTCTGGGTTGGTTAGGACATTCTCTAGCTCGTCCGCTGGCTCAAATATTTCTAATTGAGACATTTGATGTATTGCATCTAGAAGAAAAACCTCCTCTTGGATGTTGGGGCATTTCATGCTATTGAGGACTCGGAATTGAATTGCTTCTTTTCCGAGCCTTAAAATGATGGTACCAGCTTCAACATCGATAAGCGCCCTGGCAGTAGCGAGGAAAGGTATGCCAAAAATTATCGGGTATCTCAGATCTTCCTTAATATCCATGATGACAAAGTCACACGAGACATATGCATCCTTGCCTATCCTAACTGGAATATCTTCGATAATTCCAAGAGGTGTGGTGATTGTAGAGTCAGCTAATTGAATTGTCATTGCTGTAGGCAGCAATTTGGTGAAACCTAATCGTTTGCACATAGAATAGGGCATAATGGATATGCTGGCCCCTAGGTCAGCTAATCCCTTTCTGGTTGATGCATTCCCAATGCAGCATTGAATTCCGAAGGAACCTGGGTCCTTCTTCTTTGGCATTTTATTGAGGATGATATCAGAGGTGGTTTGGGCAAGCTTGACAGTTTCTTGTTCCTCAGTGATGTACTTCCTTGATAACAGAGTTTTGAGGTATTTTGCCCAAGCTGGTACCTCAGAGAGGGCATCAAGGAGTGGGATATCGATGTAAAGTTTCTTCATCGCCTCCTTGAATTTTTGGAACCTAGTATCCATTTTCGTTTCTCACAGTCTTCCTGGATATGGGATCCTTGGTTTATACTGAAAGATTTCCGGCTCTATAGATACTTGTTCTTTTCCTTTGCCCTTTGCATTCTCTGTGGACTTCTCCATTCCTGGCTTCGGGCTCTCATTTGTCATGAATGCAGGTGTATCATCATCATCAAGAGTGATCCTTGTAGTTTCATGAAGAGTGCATCCAGATCTCGTGGTAACAACATTCAAGTGTTCATGCCTATTCTGTCCATGTCTAGGGTTCGATTCAGGCTGCCCTGCAAATGTGCCTGCTGGAGGCTTTAGTTGTGCAGCAATTTGGGCAAGTTGAGCCTCTACTGCCTTTTGCTGAGCTTGTTGATTAGCAAGCATAGTCTGTTGGGATTGCAACATCTGCCTTATCAAAGTCATTTCATCTTCCGGCTGAGAAGGAGTATTCTTCTGAGGAAGTTGTTGTTGTCCTTGTTGAGGTTGTTGTGAAGGAAACGCTAACTGAGGTTGCTGCAACTGAGGGTGTAGTTGTGGGTGGAGAGGAGGATGATTATACTGATAGTAGGCTGACGAATTCCTGGGGTAGTTTGATCTCAAAAAGTTATTCCTGGGTTTCCCTTGATTTTGATTGAAGTTGCTTGGGAATCCAGGTGGCAACCTACTAGAGGATCCACCCTGCGTCTGGTGTTGTGGATTTGCGGTCCCAGCAGGGTTCCCGTATTAGAATCCTGGGTGGTTCCTTGGTTGATTAGGATTATAATAAACTTGTCCAGGAATGGAATGAATAGAATTGACTTGTTCTGGCAATTGCTCTTCAGATTGGTCAATGATTGGTTCGTACTGTTGTGGTGGTGGATGCATATTCATCATCATGTTGTAAAGCATACCACATGAAAGAGTTTGATGATCAGATGCATGACAGGCTTCACACATCCCTGTGACAGCCTTGACCTGTTGAACCTGAGAATTTTTCTTCTTGTCAAGTTCTCTAAGAGAAGTTTTGAGAGCTTGTTGCTTATGAGCTATGTTTTTCAAGGCTTCAGCAATAGCCTTCATCTCTATTGATTCTTCGGCTTTATAGACCTTGAGGACTCCTTTTCCAACTGATCGTCCCCAGTTGGACTGATTCTCAGCTCCGAGTGTGACTATTTTCCAGGCATCCTCGTAATTTTTTCTCATGAAGTTTCCTCCAGATGAGGAATCCAGAAATTGTTTGATATCATCACTCACTCCCCTATAGAAAGTTTCTATTAGTTGGTTTTGGGAGATGCCGTGATGAGGGCACTTTCACAGAATTTCTTTGAACCTTTCCCATGCTTCAGCCAATGATTCTCTGGGAAGTTGAGAAAAGTGATTAATTTGTCCCCTAATCTCGTAAGTCAGTGAAGGGGGGAAGAACTTCTCCAAGAACTTTTCTTCCAGGGAAGCCCATGTGGTGATTATTGGCTCTCTGTCAAGTGAGTTATACCAGCTCAGAGCTCTCCCAGATAGAGTGAAGTGAAATAGATGAAACATTATTGCATCGAAGGCAACTCCGGCCTGTGGGACCAGTCGGCACAGTGCCTTAAACCTCTTCAGATGATCCATACAGTCATCTCCAGAACCTCCAGAGAATGAGATGCCTTGCATGATCTGAATCCATTGGGTTCGGATCTCAAAGTTGGGAATGTTGATGATCGGAGGTCAGACCGGATGGTTGTCTTTGTAGTTCTTTGGGACAGCATAATCCCTCAAATGCTTGTTCCTTAGTTCCAACTGAGCAGCTTGGTTTGCTGCCTCATTTTCAGCTCTGATGCGAGCCTATTCTTCCGCACGAATCTCTGCTTGAATCTGAGCACGAGTATCAGCGATGAGTTGTGCTCTTTGAGCGGCGATGGCGGTGTTAACCCTCTCCATCACCAATGTAGCCTGGCATTGATCTTCAGCCATTTGCCTGGCTCTTTGGCAATTGAGTCTAATGCGGTGATGGAAGCTTCTCTCTACCTCAGAGTTGTACTCTGGATCAGGGGAGAATCTGCGGCTATGCGATGATTGCATACACATTTTCTACCTGAGTAGAGAAAAGAAAACACCTTTTAGATGATGGCAGAGATATAATGATTTCAATAAGATATGGATTGATGATTAAAAGAAAATATAAAACCCTAACCAACTAGCAAGATACTAAATGAAATTAAAATGTTCTGTTGTCCCCGGCAACGACGCCAATTTTTGATGGAGCTTCCACTTACGTGAAATTGTGTGCACCAACTAAAAATTCTAAGGATGGTAAGTCTTTAGGTTTAGCCTTGCTTATACTAGATAGAGAACTCCACCCACATATGCTAAGATATGTGGACGTCTTATCGTAGTACAGTTAATGGTCGAATCCACATGACAACGGTCTTGTTGGTTGCAACAAGATAGAAAACGTTGGAATTTCACTTAATCACTTATTAGTTTCTATTTAGATCGAAAGGTTGGTGTTGTTGTTTTTAAACTAAGAACATGTAAGATAAAGTAAGCGATTAAATTTAAATAAGTTAAACAATGATAAAAGTCACTAGGGTATGATCGGTTTTCACCACCACTACACATGGATCAAGACATGCAAAGTAAAACACAACCTGCAACAAGAGTTTAGTCAGTTAGTATCTTTGTAGACTTAGTTTCCTTTCGAAGAACTAACTACAAGAAGTGTGGGAATGATGCAACACCAGCCATCCCCGAACGAATGGTCAACTGCTTTGCATCATTCCCTTCTCAAAGTGTGTTCCTCGACTTACCAAAGTTGTACTTCTATACGTCAACTGATTCCATTTTATAGTATGAAAGTAAAACATTTGGAAATGAGTTTACTCCACTTCTCGAAAGCACTCCAAGATACTAAAATAAGCACATGGTGGATACATGCACCAAGAACCAACATACAAACGAGTTTTGAATCTAGTAGTACAAACGTAGACAATTCATACTAAAAGATAAAAGATAATACAAGTTGGGGATCAAGCAACAAGCATTCATTAAACGTTTGATGTTGAACTGAAAAGATATAAACTCTATATTAAAAACTATGGATTACATTTACATGATATGAAAACATGGGTAGCGGGGATACTCCCCGCACCCTAGTGAGAAAGACTACTCACTCATAACTAGGACAAAGAAGGAGGCAAGAAGAGAGAGAGAGAGCGTCATCCCCACAAAGGAGAGAGCAAAGTCAACCCCTTGGAGAGAGAGAGAGATGATCCACCCGCTTCACAGGTTGCTTGATGATGAGATCCCCTCTTCCCACCTTCTTTGGCAGAGAGAGAGAGAGAGAGAGTAGCTTCGAGATGGAGTGTGGGTCTCAGACCGGCAACCCCTGGGCGGAGGATGGGAGTTGGATTTTCTCTGGAGTGATTGAGGCAGCCTCTGGACATCTGAAAACTTCCTTCCTTTTGAGGACCC
Organism: Alisma plantago-aquatica; assembly: GCA_963693085.1. Taxonomy (NCBI): domain Eukaryota; kingdom Viridiplantae; phylum Streptophyta; class Magnoliopsida; order Alismatales; family Alismataceae; genus Alisma; species Alisma plantago-aquatica. Next base: position 477,115,290 of record OY856411.1, read on the forward strand.
TTGGGGTCTTATTTATAGGCCTTAAGTGAAGTCCAAACGGTTTGGAGACCGTTTGGACCTCAAGACCATTTGGACCTCAAGACTGTTTGGTCCTCAAGACTGTTTGGCTTCATGCGGTCTTGGGACCGTGTGACTCCATGCGGTCTCGGGACCGATTGGCTTCATGCGGTCTTGGGACCGATTGGCTTCATGCGGTCTTGGGACCGTGTGACTCCATGCGGTCTCGGGACCGATTGGCTTCATGCGGTCTTGGGACCGTGTGACTCCATGTGGTCTCAGGACCGATTGGCTTCATGCGGTCTTGGGACTGTGTGACTCCATGCAGTCTCGGGATCGATTGGCTTCATGCGGTCTTGGGACCGAGTGACTCCATGCGGTCTCGGGACCGATTGGCTTCATGCGGTCTTGGGACCGTGTGACTCCATGCAGTCTCGCGACCGATTGGCTTGATGCGGTCTTGGGACCGTGTGACTCCATGCGGTCTCGGGACCGATTGGCTTCATGCGGTCTTGGGACCGTTTGAGCCCATGCGGTCTTGAGGCTAGTTGAGTCTTTTATGATTTTTTTGTGTCTTTTTCTGCAAATATAAAGGGGAAAAGTTAATCTAATAGTATATTTACAATAAGAGGGAATATTTAGGTCTTATGTCTAATTCTAATTAAGGAAGAGTGTGAAAAACTAAAGAAAAGACTAAGATAATCATCCCAAAATTGGAGGTTATCATAAGATCATCAAAATTTTTAATTTGGATATTAGATCATGAAACATTGCAATTCACTTAAGATAATTAGAGTTATGAAATCAATAGTGTCATTTTGATTCAAGTGGGATGCTAAATTTAAGTGAACAATGTAATGTCGAGCATATATATTCATACACGGCTTTAGTTGAGTTATTATGATAAGCAAAGCCTTAAATTTGGAATTAAGGATATAATTATTTCTATAGACCCTTTGGAAGGCCAAGGAATGGGTTGTGGGCCTTAAAATCCAATATAAGCCTAATTGCAGCTTATATGAGTTAGAGGGATTTTGGCCAACCCTATCAATCTCATTCTATTCCATTGGAATTAGGGTTTACAAATGGGTCCATGGATTACAAGACTGGGAAATGTGTATACCCATGATATACACACAATATATTTTTATGTGATAGATAATAAAAACATAGTATTATGTAAGAAAATACAGAAGATTCTAAGATATTTTGTGACCTAGATAATTAAATATGTAATTATCAAGTATTTATTTGAAACACATGATTTAAGTGTATATTGTACTAGTTTAAATCTAATCTTATTACAAAGAGAGGATAATAGCAATATGTTGATAATCCTAAAGTTTTGCATTAATCTGGATACTATGTTATCTAGACAATTAAAATGAGATAAAGGGGTTTTCTTAATTAAAAGATATTTATTTTTTTGGACAATTTGACCTCAATGGGACAAGTGGATTAGGGGTGATCCGTAGATGGAGGAGTCATCCCTTCCACCCGAACACTGCCTTTTTCTATGGGAGTGAAAATCCTTGCATCAACAATCAGTGATCTCCCTCTTTCACAATTCACCCTAAACCCAACCAATTCCAGAGACTACCCTAGACATATCTCTGCATCCCAACCAACCCCATTCAGGTTTAAGAGATTGCATAATCACAAACTTCTCTACATATAGGTATCATCTTCTCAAATGACCTCCAAGCAATTTACAAGCCCACAACCCCAACCAATATTTCTATATAAGGCCTGGGGTATCAGACTCGATGAGGAGAAACTCTCTCATATTTGAACTACCAGACCACGACAAAGTACCTTTTCCCTGTCATGGGAGCCTCAGTACAAGAAAGATCAATAAAGATCACCAATAACTAACCAACACCAAGAGCATATGAGTTCCCCAGGTGGTATGGAACCTTCAACAAATGGCTCCAGGTGCCAAGGTAAGGACATGAAATCCGATTCTCCTCAATCCTTGCCATGCATATTATCTTTATGACATAGGATAGGCCTGTAACCTTCCTTGACATGTTCCTTCTCATTTCAGCCGCCACAACCAATTCCTAGGGATGTGTTACATCTGAGAAGGGCTTGCAGAGACTTATGGATCCCCACTCAGCCTATGGAGGACAAGAGGAGGGAATCCACACTGGGGATGACTCTGAACTGGGGTTGACTCCTCCAAGTAGGAACATAGCACGTTAGGAACAAATAAGAAGATGGTCGATGTGGTAATTTACCAAGCATCCCTAAGGTGCATGTCCAAAGAATGAGGGTACCAATGTCTTTTCTCTTGGTCCCAAGCCATCCCGAATGTAAATAAAAGGGGGTGATGAGGCATTCATTATTGGTCCAAATAAGTTCAACTTAAAACTTTCATTGGAAATGATAGATGGCTCATAATATCATGATATTATAGGTTTTCTAATAATAAAAAAGAGTAGATTGTGAATAAAATAGTTACATGATCTAGTTATGCTTGTAGTTCTAAAAGTGTAGTCAATACATGATTATGAGGTGATTAATAAAAAGTAAACCCTAGATTTGATTAATATACTGCTCAATTTAGTGTAATATTTATTTTGTGTTATAAATTGATATTGTTGCATATAATGAGAATTGAAAATTATGATGATTGTGATTCCCCGACGTGCCACAAATGAGATAACTCAAAAACAAATGCGGAATTAAAATTAAACATGCAGATTACCAGAAAACATAGGAAATTAAAACCAATTTAGTAGAAGCACCAATACAAATCTTTAAGGTTATGGTACATCTTGGTGCTACCTGGGTGCATAGCATACATCTAAACCATCTTCCTCAGATTATCAACATCTGAAACCACAACTCCACTGTGGTAACACACTATCCCATCCTCTGCCTCATGAAAACCATCACACTTCTCACTTTCGAACTCTAATCATATCTACTATATCACAATATCAACCTGATTGACCTCTCTAATCTACTTCCTTAATGTGGGCTTCACTTGCAGCTGTGCCAACAACCCAGCTAACAAAGAAACCTCTAGCTTCACATTCATCTGACTTAAGGAGACTAACATATCTCTCTTGTGGCACACCAAGGAACACTATGCTTTCCCCATAGATGATGACAAAGACGACTTTCTTCTCAACACATATTCCATGCCATTGGCCTTTCATGGATGGTAATCAATTATGTAATAATATTCCTTGATAAGCTCCATCTTGTGCTAGTGCCTCATGTTCAACTCCTGTTGTGAAAAGATGTACTTCAAGTTCTTGTGATCTGTCTAGATCTGACACTTCTCACCATAAAGGTAGTATCACCAGGTCTTCAAAGCATGGACCACTATAGCCAAACCCATATCATGGGTTGGGTAGTTCTCTTCGTTCTTCTTCAACCATCATGATGCAAAAGAGATCACATTCTTGTCCTGCATCAGTGCACAACCCAATCCATTCCTCGATGCATCACATAAAACTAGGTATCCTTTCCCTTTCTCAGGTAATACCAGCACTAGTACACTTGTCAACTTATCCTTCAACATATGAAAGGCACACTGACACTTTCCATCCCGAACAAAAGGAACGTCCTTCCTTGTCAGCATCATTAGTGGTAACGCCACTAAGTTGAAGTTCTTGATGAACCTCCTATAGTAGCCCACACAACCCAGAAAGCTACAAAATTCTATCAGCATCTTTGGTTGTTCCCATTCTAGCATAGATTCAACCTTCTTGGGGTCCAAATAGACACCCTCAATAGATACCACGTGTCCTAGGAAGGACACCTCCTTCAACCAAAACTCACACTTGCTAAACTTGGCATATAGCTGATGCTGCCTCAAGATGGTCAACACCCAACGAAGATGATGTTCATGTTGCTGACTGTTTCTGGTGTATATCATGATATCATCTATGAAGACTGCCACAAACTAATCAAGATACTACCAGAACATTATGTTCATCAAGTTCATGAACGTTGTTGGTGCATTGGTTAGCACAAACGTAATAAATACAAACTCATAATGACCATACCTCATCCTAAAAGTTGACTTAGGTATGTCACCTACCTTGATCTGCAATAGGTGATATCCCAATCTTAGATCTATCTTCAAGAACATTGTGGTGGCATACAACTGATCAGACAGGTCATCTATGCTTGGCAAGGGATATTTTTTCTTTATCATTACCTTATTCAACTATTTGTAGTCTATACACAGCCTCATAGATCCATCTTTCTTCTTTACAAACAACATGGGAGCACCCCATGGAGACATGCTTGGTCTGATGAAACCTTTCTCAAGAAGCTCTTACAACTATTTCTTCAACTCTGTCATCTCAGTTGGAGCTATCCTGTACGGTGTCTGAACTATCGACTGCGTGCCCAGGACTAGGTTGATCTTAAAGTCAATCTCTCTACTTGGAGGAACACCTAGAAACTCATCTAGGAACATGTCCTCGAACTCACATACCACTGGAACCTCATGGATACTAGGATTCCTAACCTTAGTATCCACCACATGTGCCAAGAATGCATCATAACCCAATCTCATCAACCGTTCAACCACCATCGCCGACACCAAACAGGTAGGGAGAATCTTCCTATCACCTTGGAAGACCCACGTCACATCGTCATCTACAAATGTCACCACCTTGGAACTATAGTCAAAGATCACCTGATACTTCTCCAAGGTGTCCATTCTAAGGATCACATCGAATCCATGCATATCAAGTGGTATGAGATCCACTTGAATGTTGTGTCATGAGAAAAAAAAGGACACTAGAAGGACACACCTCCCACAACTCGGCGGAACCAACTAACAAGGTTTCTAAGTGAATATTATCCTATCTACACTTATAGGCAAGAACAACCATTAATCACCTCTCGAGTGACAAAAGAGTGTGTCGCACCCGAGTCAACCAAAATAGATATAAAGCAAGAAGAATACAAATCAGAATGAAATAACTCCATTTGACCTGTCACTACTCATGGGTTGACCACTCCTTCCAGATGACTCATGGAATAGAATCTAGTCATTGCCTGTTGCCATCCCCATCCTCTGCCTAACTTGACAAACCAACATGTGATGTTTATCCACATCCGCAGCCTCCACCGCTGCTAAACTGTTGTCTCTGTGAGCCCTGTTGACTCTGCCTCGATTGTTGGGTCACCTCATCATATTTCACATGGCAATACAACTTTGTATGCCCAACCTGAACACACTTGTACAACCTCCTACTCTCATACCATGACCTCGATGGCCCTATCACTAATACTAAATATGTTCTATGGGATCCTGCTGATAGAAGATTGTGGCCTCTACCTTTACTTGGTGACCACTATGTCTGTTCACTTGACTTCTACGATGCTGACAGTGTCGAGAACCAAGGCATCTCAAAGCCTCCTAAAGACTACCCCTAATACTGTGTCAATCTCTTCTTGGTACTCTTCTCAAGCTTCTCAACCACAAACCTTTTGATCCTCCTAATAAACTCCACAAATGTGGCAAACTTTTCACAATTCTCCAAAGCAGCCACTGAGGTAGACAACTCACCATTAAATCCCTTCTCAAAATGAAGGATCCTCTCCTCATTTGTGGCATCCATATGAGGATAGAACCTCAAAAGATCCATGAACCTTGCCTCATACTCGTTGATCATCATGAATCCTTACCTAATCTTCTCAAATTGGGATATCTTCTCATACAGATAGGTACGTGGAAAATACCTGCTGACAAACTCTCGTCTGAACTCTTCCCAACTGATAGCAACACCTGGACTCTTCTCCTCTTCTATGGCCCACCAGTGGCCATTGCTCCCCTTCAGAAGATACACTACATGATTCACTTTGTCTACCTTTAGAAAACTAAGGATCTTGAAGGCCTTCTCCAACTCCGTCAACAAAAGATCAACATCTTCTGGATCCGTCGTACCAACATACTCAATAGCCCCAACACGTCTCAGCCTCTCAAAGGTCTTCCCAGAACCTGAAGATTCCATATTAGGGACTGCTACTCTCTCTTGAGGAACACACATTTTGTCTGCCATATGTGTAATCATGGCCATAAACTTCCCAAACATGGACTAATAGGCAGGGTTTTCTAGCATGTTCGGGTCCAATTGGGGTACCTCAGGCACCTGATCTTCTCGCTCTTTCTCCCTTTCACCACCTCCGGGTGCAACAACACTGCTCTCTACAGCGTGTTCTTCACATTCTCCAAACATCTTTTCTACTCTTCTTCTTCTTCTTTTACATAAGCAGAAGTCATGATAAGACATATCGGAGGACACTAGAATAGACATAAACCCTAGGCCTATGTCCATGTAGACTCGGTGAAACTAATATCTGATACCAACCAAAATGTGATGCCTCGATGTGCCAGAAATGAGATAACTCAATAACACATATAGAATTAAAACTAAACATGTAGATTACCAGAAAACATACGAAACTAAAACTAATTTAGAAAAAACACCCCAAGCCAAAAACATATTACATATAAGTCCTCAACAAGACACCTATATCATATACCACATACATCATGGTGCTTACATCGTTGTGCATCATCATTACTGTTATCAAGCTATAACATGAGATACATGTTCCACATATATGTGCATATACACATGACAGATCTCACATACATGGCTCACAATCCAAAAGTGTAGTATCAATAACATAATCAAAAAATAAACGAGAACACCCCCAAAGACCTGAGTGTATAGGGTTGACTCTAGGACTGTAACACCAAAAGACTAGCAACACATCCAACCTTTTCAACTATTGCTCCTGTTGCTCCTCATCCTCAGCTGCACAATCTCTACCTCTTTGTGTACGACCACCTAAAAGATGAGGAAACCCACTGGGTGAGACCAAATGTCCCAAAGAGTTATATAACTCTCTGCCAACGTCTATTAAAGAACATATAACTAAGTCAGTAAATAAAGGTACATAGCATGTTGAGAAGATTCAACTAAATGATATGTATCTAATAGATGAAATAGATTAATCAAGACTAGGCAGTTATCACTGAGTAGTACAAACATTAATATTCTAAGATACCATCTTATAATTAAAGAAATAAGTAAAAAGATAAGGCAAAGGGCTCAACCAATGTTATACATATTTGACCCTAAGCAAGATACACTACATGACTATGTTACAATATTTTATAATTGCCCTGAGGATTTAAGTCATACCACCCAAATCCAACCAACCACTTCTAAGTCAAAATCGGTGCCTGATTCAGCCCTATTTTAGGGCTTTATCTTGTGTCATTTTGTATTTCAGCCACATCTATACATGTTAGATTGCATGTCATTCCTCCCAATATGCTTATTTATATCAAATGCACTTATGGAGGCTTTTTGCATGTTTTATAGGTACTTTGTCCACTACTTGATGGCATGGAAAGAGGATGGTCCAGTCTAGGGTTTCCTTAGGGTTGGAGGAGATCAAAATGAGGCCAAAACCACTTCCAACCTACCCCAAGTGGTCAAAGAAAGTTTTGAAGCAATACCCTCCATGGATGATCAAGTTCAAGGCTCAAATGCATGGGAGAGACGCCACCACGTCCATGGTGAGCCCCCACGGTCGTGGTGGACATGCCCCAAGTACAAAAAATTAGTAAAACTCCCTGAATTTATGAAAATGGCCAAAACGACCGTGGTGATCAACACGACCGTGGCCATAGGTCCCCACCACACCCGTGGTGACCCCCCACAGTCGTGGCCATCCATGCACACCTCCCTGTGATCTCCACATTCTAATAAACCCATGACCGTGCCCATCCACCACGGCTGTGGTCTACCCTACCCACCATGACCGTGGTGACCCACCACGGCCGTGCTACTCACAAAATCCACCTAGTTTTCACTACTTTCCCCATTTTGCCCCTAACTTAACCCTAGACCCCCTAGATCCCTATATAAGCCCTAGTGGTGGCTGAGGGTCGGGGGTTGGCTTCTTAGAACCTCATTTTTTCCCCCTTGTCACCTCCACTCCATTCCACTTCACCTCCACCTCAAATCCACTCCATTTCACCATTTCCACCACATAACCCCCCATATCTAAGCCTTACATCCACTTCCCACCACCATTTTACACCATTCCATCCAAGAAGAAGGAGGAGGACGACCTTGTAGCTGCTAGAGAGGAGGAGTCCTTCATCTACACCGAGCTCCATGGCTACTTCTTCCTCTATCTTCTCTCTTTTTGTATTTTGCTTTGTTATGAGTAGCTAGGCCCCTTGGGTGGGCTGTTTGGGGGAAAATATGTTACTTTGATACCATGTTGGGGGATAATGACATGTAAACGTTGTAATTCCATTTTTTAATGATTATATTCTATTTGCGTCTCTTTATCCATGAATTGCTTGTTGGTTTGTGTGTGAAATCACTTAGGAATTTAGGCAAATTGCTTGTATGCGTGAATTTTGGGATTTGCCCCTAGGTCCAATTCTTGGATCCCTAGGTTTCCTCCCATCTTCCTACATCATAATCAATCTCCCTAAACCTAAGTGAGAGATCTAAGTAGCTAGATTGGATAATTCTAGTGTAATTAGCATGGAGCCTTCTCAAGGCTAGAATGTGGGGGAATTGGGGTCCAAAACCCTAATTTCACCCCCATTACTACCCTCGGCCCCTAATTACCCTAGGAGTGTCTAATATAGAAACCTAGACTTGATTAGACCCTAATTGGATTGAACCTAACCCCTAACCCAATTGAGCCTCATAAGGGTAGTAGGGGGTGTTAGGGACTAGTTCCCCTATACACAACCTAGCATATCCATGGCCAGTTAGTAGCTTAGGTTAATCCATTAGACTCTAACTTATTGTTTGGTTTGGATGATCTAAATGAAATCATAATGTTAATATGTCACCCCCCAACTTAAGTGATAAGTTCAAACCCCTATATAGTCCACACCTCTCTTTACTACTTAAAACCCTAGTTTTGTGCTTGCTTAGCTTAATTAGTTATTTTCTTGCTTAGTTAGATTCTTTCCTTGCTCTTTACTTGTTCATGCTAGCTTAGCTCTTTTGCTTCTCTCTTGCTTGCCTTAGTGTAAATTGCCTTTTCATACCTAGCTCAGTCCTTTATTTCCTGCCTAGTCTTAATCTAGCTTAGGGATAACTTAGATTTCATTCTTGCCTTTAATTCCTCGCTTGTTCATAGTAGGTTAACAATCAAAATCACCTTTAAACCCTTAACCCTAGTCTCCACAGTAGGAGCCTAGCCAAACTAACCTAGCTCTAGCGCCCCCTCTTTTCCCCGTGGATCGACCCTATACTTGCCACCTTCCTATACTACGACACGACCCCGTGCGCTTGCGGGTGTAGTTATTTTAGTAGAAGTAGGTGTGTTAGTTAGGTTTATAAATTTCAAAAGCAAACCCCCATCCACCATGCATTCTGACCTCGTGGGGTGCATCTATTCAATCGATTAGTGTGTTAGCACCACTAGCGGAATCGCACCAAGCTTTCTGGCACCGTTGTCGGGGATTAGAGGCGCTCGGCCTAGCTAGTTAGTTTTGCTTTGACTTTTCCTACTACCCTCATCATTGCTATTCTTTATTCATTACTCTTTGCATTCTTTGTGTATATTGGTTTGCTAACTTGCTTTCTTTTGTTTTGTTGTGCCTTGTGCATGTGACAAGCCACTCAGAGAAGATAAGATGGAAGACAAAAATGCACAAACCCATCCATTTCCTCCACCACCCTACCTCCAAGGCTATCCTAAGCCTTACACACCTCCACCACCTCCATTGCCACAACCCTCCTAATAGTTCACCTTCCAACCTCAATTCATTCTACCACCTCCATCATCACAACCCTCCCACCAATTCACCTTCCAACCTCAATGCCCTCCTCCACCTAAAGTCCAACGACTATCAACACCGATGCCACCACCACAACTATCACATGCTCCCCCTACTTCCCATGAGCAAATGGATATGATTGAGACCCCTCTATTTGGTGCCTATGAAGACCCATTCCTCAAGAGAGAGAAAACCTATGGCATGAGATTTCTGAGGGTCATAAGGCTGATTAAGATCTATGATGATGATCCCCAAGGAGAGAGAATTGCTGAAAAAGACTTACGAAGCTCGCATGACCCTTGGGAGGAAGATCGATCAAGGAAAGCATTTGAGAGGATTGCTTATGATGGGGGTGAAAACATTTTGTTTTTGGACCATGGTTGATGGTGAAAGAACAACAAGCCCAGCTGAAGGCATGAAACTTAGTGCTTGTGGGAGGCAACCCACATAGGTTTGGGATTTTTTCACCCAAACTTCAATTTTTGATACTTTTGCTTTGCTTTTACACTTTCCAAGAAAACAAAAACACACACACACGCTTTTGCTTGATAGTTTTCTTTTGAGTTTTGATGATGAGGCAGGTGCTAGACAATAGAGAGAGAGGGTATAGAAGTAGGTCATGGTCTTTGAATCAAATATGCATCTGAATAACAAATAAAAGTGAAGTTCAAGTTCTTGAAGTGAGAAAACTGAAGGAGCATCCTCACCACGGCCATGTAGCTCGACCACGACCGTGGCACATGTGGCCAAGCACGACCGTGGCACCCAGCCACGGCCGTGGGAATTATTGCATCAAGTTGGCTGAAGTTACAGTGTTTTAGAAGATTGGCAACGGCCGTGGCCACCCACCACGGCCGTGTTGAAGAGGAGTGGCTACGACCATGTCCGATCGACCACGACCGTGGCGAGGGTCGAGCACCAGTCACAGCAGGGTGACCTACATTCTGACGCTCTACACCATCCATGATCTTCACCCTACTATCCCTAAGCTCTAGTTTCATGCTGAGGACATCATGATTCAAAAGTTTGGGGTGGTAGGGCGGTATGCACCACCCTATCTCTCTCTTTTAGTCATTTTGTTCCACCTTTTCCATTCAGTTCAGTTTTATTGTTACTGTTCTTTTCATTGCATCTCTGCATGCCATGTAGTTTGCTTTCTTGTCATTTTTGCATAATTTTCAAAAAAAAATTTGCTCTTTTTTCCATGCATTGCATATCATGTAGATTTTTGGTAATTCTTGCATGTTATAGCTAGTATTTGCTTATTTAACTGCTTTAAGTTCAATAATATAGGTTTAGATGTGATTGGAGGCAACTTGGCACCATTTTGGCCAATTTTGCCCAAATTTTAGATTTCTTGTCTAAAAGTGTGTTTCAACCCAATCTCTACTTTTTGGATTAAAAATGATGACCTTTGACAAATGCAAGTGACTTATCATTGTTTATTTCTAAGTGGTATCAATGTTTGACTTTTTACATGTGTATCACCTCTATTATGGTTGTGATTGATTTGCCTGAATTGTGAAGTTCAGCAAGCTTTGAACGCTTAGTGTTTGTAGAATCACTTGATTGATATATCAATTTCATCTTATTCATTCATGTGGTGTGATATCTAGGATGAAGTATTGGATTAATTTTCATGCAGGATGTCTTATGTGGAGAATCATACCTATGACCCCTCTTTGACCCGACTTTTCACTCACCATCTTCTTACCCCTCCACCTCATGAAAGGATGCCAAAGTGCACATATCAGCTGTGGCCACCTCCAAAAGTTTGGGGTGGCCACATCTCTACCTCCCCGCTTCACTCTATCCACCATATGCCCTATCTACACCAAGGGCAAGAAAGAAAAGAAAAGAAAAAGAAAAGTAAAAACAAAATAAAAGGATGCTCCTGTTTAAGAGCATTCAAATAAGGAAAAGATGAGTGTGTAGAAGCACTCCAAGAATCTTACCACAACCCTTTCTTCCACTTTCATACCCATCGAGCTAGGAAACATCAAACCTAGCTCATTTTGACCTTTTCCGCAACCACATGGGTCATTTGGCATGATTCGAAGCATAAGATTAAAAGTATGAAGGTGAAACAACACTCCTAGTCATCTTGGATTAACGCCATTATAAAATGGTCTACCCGGAACTACATGAAAGAAATATGGATATCTTGTGTATTCTAAGCACTATATTTGAAGTTCATATGCTTTGTGCTCTTTTCATGATTGGTTTGTGAAAGTAGGAGAGGAGAGAGGTGGAATGCATGTACTTAGTCATCTTTGAGCCCATTCAGCTATAATCACCTTTTATATTTCATTTGTCATGTCTTGAATGTGAAAAGTTTGTAGAGAGATTGAGTTGGAGCATACTTGAGGACAAGTATGTTTCAAGTTTGGGGTGGTGATTCAGACCTATTTTAGGGCTGTATCTTGTGTCATTTTGCATTTCAGCCACATCTATACCTATTAGATTGCATGTCATTCCTCCCAATATGCTTATTTATATCAAATGCACTTATGGAGGCTTTTTGAATGTTTTATAGGTACTTTGTCCACTACTTGATGGCATGGAAAGAGGATGGTCCAGTCTAGGGTTTCCTCAGAGTTGGACGAGATCAAAATGAGGCCAAAACCACTTCCAACCTACCCCAAGTGGTCAAAGAAAGTTTTGAAGCAATACCCTCCATTGATGATCAATTTCAAGGCTCAAATGCATGGGAGAGACACCACCACGACCGTGGTGAGCCCCCACGGTCGTGGTGGACATGTCCCAAGTACAAAAAATTAGTAAAACTCCCAGAAATTGATGAAAATGGCCAAAACTACCATGGTGATCAACACGACCGTGGCCATCCATTCACACCTCCCTATGATCTCCACATTCTAATAAACCCACGACCATGCCCATCCACCACGGCCGTGGTCTACCCTACCCACCACGACTGTGGTGACCCACCACGGCCGTGCTACTCACAAAATCCACCTAGTTTTCACTACTTTCCCCATTTTGCCCCTAACTTAACCCTAGACCCCCTAGATCCCTATATAAGCCCTAGTGGAGGCTGAGGGTCGGGGGTTGGCTGCTTAGAACCTCATTTTCACCCCCTTGTCACATCCACTCCATTCCACTTCACCTCCACCTCAAATACACTCCATTTCACCATTTCCACCACATAACCCCCCATATCTAAGCCTTCCATCCACTTCCCACCACCATTTTACACCATTCCATCCAAGAAGAAGGAGGAGGACGACCTTGTAGCTTCTAGAGAGGAGGAGTCCTTCATCTACACCGAGTCCATGGCTACTTCTTCCTCTATCTTCTCTCTTTTTGTATTTTTCTTTGTTATGAGTAGCTAGGCCCCTTGGGTGGGCTGTTTGGGGGAAAATATGTTACTTTGATACCATGTTGGGGGATAATGACATGTAAATGTTGTAATTCCATTTGTTAATGATTATATTCTATTTGCGTCTCTTTCTCCATGAATTGCTTGTTGGTTTGTGTGTGAAATCACTTAGGAATTTAGGCAAATTGCTTGTATGTGTGAATTTTGGGATTTTCCCCTAGGTCCAATTCTTGGATCCCTAGGTTGCCTCCCATATTCCTACATCATAATCAATCTCCCTAAACCTAAGTGAGAGATCTAAGTAGCTAGATTGGATAATTCTAGTGCAATTAGCATGGATCCTTCTCAAGGCTAGAATGTGGGGGAATTGAGGTCCAAAACCCTAATTTCACCCCCATTACTACCCTCGGCCCCTAATTGCCCTAGGAATGTCTAATATAGAAACCTAGACTTGATTAGACCCTAATTGTATTGAACCTAACCCCTAACCCAATTGAGCCTCATAAGGGTAGTAGGGGGTGTTAGGGACTAGTTCCCCTATACACAACCTAGCATATCCATGGCCAGTTAGTAGCTTAGGTTAATCCATTAGACTCTAACTTATTGTTTGGTTTGGATGATATAAATTAAATCATAATGTTCATATGTCACCCCCCAACTTAAGTGATAAGTTCATACCCCTAAACAGCCCACACCTTTCTTTACTGCTTAAAACCCTAGTTTTGTGCTTGCTTAGCTTAATTAGTTCTTTTCTTGCTTAGTTAGCTTCTTTCCTTGCTCTTGCCTTGTTCATGCTAGCTTAGCTCTTTTGCTTCTCTCTTGCTTGCCTTAGTGTAAATTTCCTTTTCATACCTAGCTCAGTCCTTTATTTCTTGCTTAGTCTTAATCTAGCTTAGGGATAACTTAGATTTCATTCTTACCTTTAATTCCTCGCTTGTTCATAGTAGGTTAACAATCAAAATCACCTTTAAACCCTTAACCCTAGTCTCCACCGTAGGAACCTAGCCAAACTAACCTAGCTCTAGTTCCCCCTCTTTTCCCTGTGGATCGACCCTATACTTGCCACCTTCCTATACTACAACACGACCCCGTGCACTTGCGGGTGTAGTTGTTTTAGTAGAAGTAGGCGTGTTAGTTAGGTTTATAAATTTCAAAAGAAAACTCCCATCCACCATGCATTCCGACCTCATGGGGTGCATCTATTCAATCGAGTAGTGTGTTAGCACCACTAGAGGAATCGCACCAGTGCCATACAATGTCAATAGAAGAGCTGGAATCCACAACCTCCCCACACCTCTTGGTCAGCACAAGAGAAAACATCACAAAGACATATCATTCAACTACAACAATGACATATAGTCAAGCTCAGGGATTGGCTCACGCATGGCCATCCACATATGTAATCACACCTAGGCCACCTTGGTAAAGGTAATGATGCTAAAAGAATAGGCTCACACATGGTCATTCTAAAAAGGATTGTTTCACTCATGGCCATCCATATCACAAGGAGATAAGCTCACCCATGCCTATCTCACCCAACCTGTAATTGTGGATGCAAGGAGGTACTCGACTTGCGCCCCTTCATATTAAAAAATATGCGCTCCAAGTTATACTCATTTCACCAATCCAACAATTAAAACTGACATTGGAAAGGATCTATGGCACATGAGACCTACATGATTATGGTTTCACTTGATTAACCAACTGGGTATCTTTTAGCATCATCAAGTTACAATGTATAAGCCATAACAAACTCTACAAGAATAAGGATATAATACAACTTTGGAATATATAAAATGTATAAGTTATGAACTTGTCACACTATCACCATATGATACTTGTAACACTGCCATTCACAAGGCCAACACCAATGCCATATCACCGTGGGACATAAATCCCTCAATCACATCACTGGAGGTTACCACCTTACAATAGGCATTAAGCCATCACCAGGTCATAGGAACTATCACATCAATACATCTCATCAAGGCTTATAGACAAAACCTTGTATCACATAACAATCACCATATCATATATAAACCATGTCATTCATTGCACCTACAAGGTTAGGGATCTATAAATAGGAGAGAGAGAGAGAACAATATAATAAGATAACCACTTCAAGAGAGAAAATCAAACACATCGCATTGCCCAACATTAGGGTTAGGGCTCCATACTTGGTCGATTAGGGTTTTATAGTTGTGTTCAATAACCAACCCTAGGTACACAACCTTCCACTTTCTTGGAGCATATTAGCATTAAGGAACATCGTTGATTAATTATGCTTAGAGTCTTATGTCAACAAACTAGCTAGGTATCACTATCATATACATGTGCATTAACATATGAGATTACATTCCAAGTTTACATGTGTCATGCCCTACAATCACACATAGAGGTCTCAACCATCTACCATATACATGTTGTGACCATCATCCATATGGGTCGCGACCACCCACTCATCAAGATGTCTCAACCAACTTCAACTGTGGTGTCTTGATCATGACAAAACTCCATGTCTCGACCCCTCAAACTTGGGGTTTTGACCACTTATCACACACATGACGTGACCTTAGGAACATGGTCAAGTATCGACCCAAACCAAAATCATTTCAATAAAAACCAAACATGGGTTGTGACCAACACATAGACATGTGTATCAACCTCAAGCACCAAAAGTGTCTCGACCCTCAACCTATTAAGATTAGGTCACAATCATGACACTAAGGTCATGCATCTCAACCCAAACCAAATCAAGGAAGTAATGTACACCAAAGTCATGATATCACAAAGGCAACTAACCATATTCAAGGCAGGGATAACCAAGATAAAAAAAATATGATTTCCATGGCAAAAACATGTGATAAAACCAAGAGAATACATCGTCTATAAGAAGAGAAACTTTTCACAAAATCGATCACCAAAGACCCTAAAGCATGTGTGCTTATATCGCTATGAAAGCACCTTAAGAAGGAGAAAGAAACCACGTTTATCACCACTAAAATAGAACCTAAACTCCATAGAACATCAAGGTACACTAGCATCATGCATGTGACCAAAATCAAGATCAAAGATATCAAGAAAACTAACATTCCACTACCATCTCCAAAATCAGATACCTTAGATTAGGGTTTCAGATTCTAAGCAAACCAAGCACGTTAATCACCATAAAACAAGATCTAGAACATGGCATCATATACTAGCATGTTAGGGGTAAGTTTTAGAGAGAGAAACATCAACATACATTTATGAAATAATAGAGAGGGCAAAGTGTTATATAACCTGCCTATTTTGAAGAGAAAACAAGATCCAAGCTCAAGCTCTAAAAGAGGAAAGGAAGCTCCAACAAGGATCACCACTTTAGCCACGAGACCACCTCCAAAAAGAAGAATACCTTGGTCAAAGGTATCTCAAGAGAAAGGGCAAGGAAACCCTAGACCGAACCAAATAGGAAAGGGGAAAAAGAGAAGAAAACATCCTCCCACTAGTTACCACCACGGATAGTCCATAGTCTAAGGCCTTTGTGAAGAGGAGTTTCTCTCAAGGTCACCACCAGGGTAGAACCCTAGTCTATGGCCAAGGAAAGAGGAACAAAAAGATGGAGGTTCCCAAGGGAAACATGATCAAGATGGTAAAACTACTTACCAAGGGAAGAGACCATCACAAGGAGGAAGATCTAGCTTCAAGGCACCACATGCAAGGTCCAACCACCCCCAAAGCACCAAGGAAAACACATTTTTGCTCCACCAAGCTCCAAGAATGAGAAAAAGGGAAGAGAGAAGAAGGATGGCTAAAAAATATCAATTACATGGAGAGAAGAGGGTTTATATAGCAAAGGAGGAGGGAGGTAGTGTGAGAGATGATGTGTCAACAAGATAGGGCTCTAAAGGGACACTTAACCCAAGAAACCAACATGCAACCACTTAAAGTACCCATGCACGAGATGGTGATACAAACTAGGTGGGATATCGACTACTTGGGTCACCACCACCCTAGTTTCAGTCGAGAGAGATCAAGGGAGGTTGAAACAACAACAAGGCAACTTGTCTCGATCGAGATAAGAAGGATCGCCAACACTAGGTCGAGACACACCTCAAGGAGACCACTATCTCGACCCAAGACACACCTTAGACCATCATGGTCAAGACAAGAGCACCCAAGGGAGGTGTCTCAATTGAGACATATCCAAGACCTTCAACATGGTCGAGATATGGGTCACTACCCACACTCACGCTCAACTAAGGTCAACACCAAGAAAACCCTAAAAATCCCCACATCACCACTTGATGCCACATCATCAACCAAGGTCCAAACAAGAAGCCCCTATGCATCTTTATATATTATAAGATGAGGAAACACTCTAGAGGTAACAAAATGAAAGATAACTCTCACAAATGGGTAAATTACAATTTGGCCCAAAACAAGTAGAAAAAGCACAAACACCATCCAAACAAACTCAAACTAGAAACTTAAGCTTTTCACAAGCTCTAAAAATAACTCAAAGGATTAGAGAAAGGTTATAAGCACATAAGCAAGCCAAAGAAAATATGGTTAGCCTAAAACATAGGTCATGGGTTTTACAATGATGATCATGATGACGAATATATAAGGTTTCTAGATTAATAAGCATACATGCAATGAATTACGATTCTAAAACCAATGTGTATATCTTGCTATGACCTTAGTCCACCTTATATGATTTCATAAGGACATATTATGATCGGTCTAAGAGTTAGGGTTGCAATAACATACATACTTATGCTTCTAGTTTGAAAGTGGGTCTAATATATATTAATGATAAAAATATTATATTAAAACCCTAGATCTTATGTTGGTATCATGATTAATTGATGTAACTTGATTTAATCTGAGATTATGATGATATAATGATCAATCCACAAATTAGGGTTACACCTAATGTGTAATTAGGGTTTCTAATCCTTGGAAACAATGATATGATGGAATTAGGATTTGATACCCTTATTCGTATTCCAACCCAAAATGACCCTAAACCCTAGTTAGGATATAACCTACATTGAATCAATATCTTGTGAGTGTCTGGTGACACTTAGGGTCATACATACATGTAGATAATGCTAATTGATTATGTTGATTGCTTGGTTGAATGGATATGTATATGTACTTGAAGTACATGGATATTATGACATGGATACAAATATACATGGTTATTTATGAGTAATTGCATTATCAACTATCGATGGTTTGTCAGATGATTTCCAAAGTATTGACTCGATGAATAAATTGTTGGATGTTTATTTGTGTTAGTTCAGCTATAATGCCAATATGAGTATTACATAAAGCAAATTAGAATATTTTGAACCCTGGGTTACACCCATAAAGGGGTAATACACATAATATAATGATGGAAAGTGCTTACACCTAAGAGGGCATACCAATCATGGGTTAGAATATGCAATGAAAAATACAAGTTTCATACATGCACATATTTGGTTGTGAACATTATATTTTGTTATTATACTTGCACACATTTTGGCTGCATCACATATACAATATAGCGATATATTGATCCATATACTTATTTGTCAGCATTTTTGGTAACAACCAAGTACATAAAGATATGAATACATATAAATTCAGACAAAAAAAGCTAAGTCACAAGGAGGATTTCATATTAGTCTTAGTATTTCTTCTCATATGTAGAATTTAGTTTTCTTTGAAAATTTAAGTAACTCCTTAGAGGAGTCTCATTATATATATTGTAAACAATTCAAGTTCAATTAATCAAATATATATATTATTATTTAAAATTTGTTGAATCTAGATCTTGGAGGTTTTATATTGTGATGCCCCATGTCACGCAAGCAATTTTACTCAAAACTTAACGTGGAAGAAAGATTAGACTGAAAAGTTATTGGAAAATGGTGAAAATTAAATCCCATTTCATTAAACACCAAAGAAGCAAAAACCATTACATACCAGTCTTAACAAGACATGAAGTAACTACATCGACATCTACTTACCAAGTATGCCATCATCTGGATTACAAAAAAAAAATTCATATACATATACATCCACTGTATCTTTGCATCAAAAGGGGCATAAGACAAAACATGCTCAAAACTATTCCAAGGATGTGAGTGTACATGGATAACTCTACGACTCTACACAAAAGACAAGCATCAACACCTCCAACCTTATCAGCTACTGGATTTCCTGTTGCTACTGCTCTACTTCAGTTGCACGATCTCTGCCTCCTTGTACACATCTACTTAAAAGGATGTGAGGAACCCATGGGGTGAGATCCAAATCTTAGTGGGAGATATAACCCTCCACCAATGCTAGTATTAACACATATACGAGTAACATAAATAAAGCTATTATTATGATAGGAAGATTCATATGCATGATATGTTCAAGGGAGATTAGTATAAGCAATTTTTACTTGGATTATGGAACATCTTATCATCATGAAAGGAATATGAAGAACATGTATGTGGTGAAATCCCGCCATCACACAGACAATGAAATGCCACGTGAAAATGTGTGGAACATCCATAAACCACATATTATCGAAAACACGAGTTAATTAAAACCGATTGCGGAAAGCATGTAATAACGAAACTCTTGCATATAGATCCTTATCCTGTAAGGAAACATGTTATATAAACATACATAAACCTTGATACGTGTCCACAACTTACAAGAACCAACTTATCACATAGGCACAAAGAGTTCACCACCTGTTTATATACAGAACAGGCCATACCAGGCCAACAATAGTATAAACAAACTACATCAACTATAAATCATAAAACATCATCAAAACACCTCCGAGGACCTGAGTGTACAGGGATGACTCTAGGACTCTACTATAAAACAACCAAAACAGTAGCATGTCCATCTCTTGCCTCCTACTATTCTTCTTGCTGCTCGACCACAACCTCACAACCACCACCACGTCTAGCACGATCACCTAAAAAGGTTGTAAACCAGTGGGGTGAGACACACAGTCCTAGTGAGAAACATAACTCCCCGCTGAAACTATAAAACTTCAGGAAAAGCAAATAACTGATATAAGCAACATACTGAACAAACCTTAACCTTAATAACAACTTACCAAGATATCCGAGAGGCATATAAAAAGATATTTCTTTATGGAATATGATTGATAAGATAAGCTTTATAAGAACTTTCTACAAGATATGAGGAACGTGTAAGTAACTACAAGAGCAACTACACAAACAAGGCATCAACCAATGTTCCGTGTTTTGCCTTAAGCAATATATTCTATACAGATGGATTACGATTTATTATGCCCTGAGGAAGTGAGCCGTCTCACTCAAATCCAACCTTTGGCTGCGAAGCCCAAAACCGGTGCCATACAGGGTCAATGGAAGAGCTGAACTCCATGACCTCACCTCTTTGTGGTCAGTGCATGTTTACCAATGTAGGACCGCAGTCTCTTGCTTGAGTGACCTCATCCACAGGGTTAGCTCACACACTCTACCCTTTTTATCATGAGACACAGGCCTATTCATCGTGCTCCTGAGCCATGAATGCATTCATGCTCCTTCACACTGAGCCATGGGCCTAGTCACCAAGATCTTATACACATCTTGAGTCCACAACCACAGTTGCACTCTAATTCTCCTATTTTTGGCTAGGAGAAACCCCGCATATTCAACAATATGCACTCCAGGTAATCCCGTAGGATAAACCCATTTCACCATCACTTGCTACTGTCGATGATGGATCTATGGCTAGAGCAAACTACATGAAAGGTTCCTCTGTAATTAATTATTACATTTTAAGCAGATTGCAAGATTCAACCAAGTTATGTAACATGTAAACTATAACACAAGTAGACAACATAGATCTCATTATCAGGTGTTACATTGTCACTCTTATTTTCAAAGCCAACATTACATGTTACCACTTGGCCTCTTGACAATCATAAGGATCCATCTCAAGGATCAACATCACTGGGACTCAATCCCATCATCAAGGCACACATTGCCATTCCATGGATAACACCCATCATATATCACTAGGTCCATCATAACCCTTGATGTTCCACATCATATCACTATTATGACATTACCATGGCCTCATCGTACAACTGTCTCCTACATGGTTAGTGAAATCACAAAGGAGAAATGATACTTGTACAAGGAACATTTACAGCTCTTTACTTTATTATGAGAGTCAACCATGCAACATACACGAGTATATCAAAGCATAGCATTCTTTTATATATATATGTATCAAAGCATAACAGCCTCATATATCAAAGCACAAAAAACATTAGGGATACCAACCAAACACAAGGTACAACCCTCACTATAGGTGTATTGGGTAAGGGACAACCCTCACCAAAAGCATAGCATCTCTCACCAAAGAGTGTGACACCCGACACTATGAGGAGATAATGAGCAGCACCCCTGTCGGGCAGCACTTCACCACCTGCAACGCCCAAGTGTGCATCATCATAATGAATAGAACCATATTGTGCAACGTCGTGTCAGGCAACACCTACCCACTGGTATTGGGCAACACTCAACCTATGTTGCCCAAACATGCAGCCTCATGTCAGGTGGGCAACGCTGCATCATGTAATGCCCAGTGATGGGAAACACACCTACTGGGGGTAACATGCAAACTAAAACCAAAGGTGCATCGTGCAGCCATGAAATACGAGTGTATCATGCAACCAGGTGCAGGTGTAACGGGTAGCACAACCAGCCCTAACAATCAAGACCACATCGCCCATTAGGGTTATGGTTTCATGTCGGGAAACTTATCATTGCCATATCGCCCAAAGCCATGTCGCCTAAGATCATGGTGCACAAGGTCAAAACCATAATGCCCAACACGCACACTACTGTCATCTCTCAAATGACACCATGGCACCCGAGGTAGCCTATCGTCCAACTAGGTTAAGCTCAACTATATCAGCCAACACTATGGCGCCCATCTAGGGTTTCCCTATCTAGGCCATATCAGGCAACAACAAAACCAACCCATCTCGCCCAAGGCACAAAATAGAGCTATCTACCAAGAACCATGTCGGTCAAAGGGACATCCAGGGTTCAACACTCCCAAAACCTTCTTGGGTAACAAGGCATATCGCCCAACAACACTAACATGGTGAAGGGGTCATATCGGGCAACAAGGTCAATAGAACCCAACTTATCATTATGCCCAAGACAAAACCCTAGAAGAGGGGTATCATGCAAAGCACCATAAAAGGGTATGGTGCAAAGCACAAGGACCATAACAATTTGGTCATCATCAACCTCAAGATCACCATCATCAAACCCTAATAGATCAAGAGAGTTGGCTCACCTCCCAACAACTGAGAGAGGGGTTTTGCACAACCTCCATCACATATCGGGAATTAAGGTGGATAATCATCATAACGGCCAAGATTCCAACTAAGGCTCACCTCTCAAATCCATGGTGAGAGAAGGGTATTGCCCAAGCAACTAGAGCATAGACTCACCTATCAAAAACTAAGAGAGAGGGGTTTTGCTTACACCACTAGAGCTCAAACTCACTTCTCAAAACCAAAAGGGAGAGAAAGGGGTTTTTCCCAAGGAACCCTAAACTCAACGTTCGACCACAAGGTCTAAGAAAACATCAACAACATGACCACTATATATATAACAAGATAAAAGGGTACATACTAGGGCAAGAAACATATCTAACAAGATGCATGGCCGATTAAGATGACATATAAACATGTAACATGAAAAAGGAAGTAGTATAGCTAGATTTAGGAGTTATGTAACCCGCCTTAAGTAAGATCCAAGCTCCTAGCATCAAGCTTCCAAGCTCCAAGCACCACCTTAGGCCACCACAAGAAGAAAAACAAAGCTTATAACCACCATGGGCTAAGAACAAGCAAGAAGGAGAAGAAGGTGCCAAGGAAAGAGGGGGAGATGCTCTCCACAAGAAGAGAAGCAAGACACACTCAAGGGTTTGGCCACCACTAGAGGAAGAAGAAGACTCCACCAAGGAGATTAGCCACCAAGCTAGCTCTACCAAGTGTATTGGCCACCAAGCTCACCAAGGGAAGGTATCATCCACCAAGGAAGAAGGGAAGCAACTAAAGAGATAAAGGGATCCCAAGCTAGCAAAGAAGGGGGTATATAAGATAGAGGGTTAAGTGGGCGTCCACTAAGGGCTTGCTCCACATGTGTCCACCCAACCACCACTTGTCTAAGGGTTATGCCACAAGCTAGCATCCCAAACCACTTGTCCATGATTTTGCCATCCACTAGCAAGGCAATGATCACTTGTTCCAAAGAAGGTGACACAAATGAGGCTAGGTCAAGTGGGGTGTGTATCACCCAACATGGTAACCCGAAACACCCACCACCACCTTAGTCGATACACTTTCCTGGCCGACACACCATCCCGGCCGACACACTCAAGCTTGACCGATACACCTAGGGATTGCTCGACACAAGGCCCTACAAAGCAAGGCAAATCCCAAACAAGGCAAAACAAAACCCAAGGCTGCTCAAGCAACGAGCCCAACCCATCCTATCAACCCTAGAGGATGCAAGGAGAGAGAAAGATAACTCTCAAGGTGACAAACTTGCACACCAACCCTAAAACTTGGGTAAATTGCAAGTTGCACCTCAACCTCTCAAGAAAGAACAGACAAACCCTAATCACAACTCAGGTGATTAGCAAACATCTCAACA
This sequence comes from Alisma plantago-aquatica, assembly GCA_963693085.1. NCBI lineage: Eukaryota > Viridiplantae > Streptophyta > Magnoliopsida > Alismatales > Alismataceae > Alisma > Alisma plantago-aquatica. The sequence goes on from OY856411.1 coordinate 477,139,126, forward strand.
CAAGGTTTAGGCAAAGCAAACAGGGTAAGCCCAAAATGAAGGCTAGGGTCCTTACAAGCCATAAACCTCTACAAAAGGATTGTGTCCCCAAAATTTGAAGAGAAAAGCAAGGGATACTTATTCCTCATCTCTTCCTCGAGATCCCATGTGGTTTCCTCAATGCCACGATGATGCCAAAGAACCTTCACAAGCACCAGGTCCTTCCTCTTCAACTTCTTTACTCTTCTGTCAAGAATCATCACTGGACCTTCTTTGTATGTCATATCTTCATCCAACTCAACCTCAACTGGCTGTATCAGTGCCTCTGTGCCTGGATGACTTTTCTTCAGCATACTGACATGGAACATCAGATGTAGCATGTGTAATTCTGGCGGAAGTTCTAACTTGTAAGCTACCTTGCCAACACGTGCTATTATTGTATATGGCCCCATATACATGGATGCCAACTTGCCTTTCCGTCCAAACCTCAACATGCCTTTCCATGGTGAGGCCTTGAGATACACTTTGTCTCCCACCTGGAACTCTAGGGGTCGTCGGCGATTATCTGCATATGACTTCTATCTATCCTGTGCCGCCTTCAACTGTTGTTGTATCACTTTGATCTTCTCTATTGTCTGCTGCACTAACTCAAGACCCAAAAGCTGATACTCGCCTACCTCATACTAGTACAAAGGAGATTTGCACTTCCTTCCATATAAAGCCTCATAAGGAGCCATGTCGATGCTCCACTGGTAACTATTGTTGTAGGAAAACTCTATCAAACTAAGATGCACATCCCAACTGCCTAGAAACTGCAAAACACATGCTCGAAGAAGATCCTCCAAAGTCTGAATAGTCCTTTCAGACTGTCCATATGTCTGTGGGTGGAAAGCAGTATTGAACCTCAACTGTGTTCCCAACACTTTGTGCAACTATTCCCAAAAATGACTCATGAACTGGGGACCTCTATCAGAGACTATCATTGCGGGCACACCATGCAAATGCACTATCTCATCCACATACACCTGAGCAAGCTTCTTTGCTATATACATTGTCTTCATAGGTATGAAATGAGCAGACTTTGTCAATCTGTCCACTATCACCCAAATGGAATCATGATTCTTAGCTATCCTCGGCAGACCAACTAAGAAATCCATGGTTATATGATCCCATTTCCACTACGGTATCGACATGGGTTGCAACGTACCTACTGGCTTCTGATGCTCAGCCTCGACTTGCTGGCATACCGCACACCTAGCCACAAACTCAGCTACATCTCTCTTCAAGCCAGGCCACCAATACAGGTCCTTTAGATTGTAATACATCTTGGTGACACCTGGATGCATAGCATACATCGATGTGTGTGCTTACTCAAGCACTAACTTCCTCAAATCATCAACATCTGGGACCACCATCCTACCATGATAGCAAACTAGTCCATCCTCAGACTCATGGAACCCATCACAATTTTCGCTGCCAAACTCTGATTTGATTAACTGAATTGAAGCATCTTCCTACTGTACGTCTTTGATCTGCTGTGTCAACATAGGCTTTACTTGCATCTGTGCCAACAATCCTACCAGCAAAGATACTTCCAACTGTACATTCATCTGCCGCAAGGAGGCAAACATATCCCGCCTATGGCATATTAAAGAACTTATCTATGCCTTCTTCGTAAGAAGAGAAGAAGAATTCCTGTTAAGCACATCAGCTACTACATTTGCCTTACTAGGATGATACTCGATGGTGAAATCATAATCACTGATCAAATCCATCCAGCGATGTTGTCGTATGTTCAACTCACTCTGCGAAAAGATATACTTCATCATATGATCCGTAAAGATCTGACACACCTCCCCATAAAGATAGTGTCTCCAAATCTTTAACACATGGACCACTGCTGCCAACTCTAAATCATGTGTCAGATAGCTCTCTTCATGTTTCTTAAGCTATCGCGAAGCAAAAGAAACCACATGATCTTCCTGTATCACCACACAACCTAAGCCTTTCTTGGAAGCATCACAGTAAAAAACATAACCTTTCTTGGGCTCTAGGAACACCAACACTGGAGCACTAGTCATCTTTTCCTTCAAACTTTGGAAAGCTTGCTGACAACAATCATCCCAAACAAAAGGTACGTTCTTCCCGGTCAACTTTGTCAATGACAACGCGATTACACTAAAGTCCTTTATGAACCTTCGATAGTATCCTGCTAGACCCAGAAAACTATGAACTTCCATCGGTGTTTTTGGTTGCTCCCATTTTGTGACTGAGTCCACCTTCTTGGGGTCCACTCTGACTCCTCCCGCAGATATCACATGACCCAAGAAAGTCACTTACTTCAACCAGAACTCACATTTACTACACTTGGCATACAACCGATGCTGGAAAAGGAGAGTCAACACTTGTCGAAGATGTTGTTCATGTTGTTGACTGTCTCGACTATAGATCAAGATGTCATCTATGAAGTCCACAACAAATTGATCTAGAAACGGATAGAACACCCTATTCATCAGGTCCATGAAAGCAGCAGGTGCATTGGTTAGCCCGAACGGCATAACCACAAACTCAAAGTGACCATACCTCATCCTAAAAGATGACTTTGGTATGTCATCCGCCTTAATCCAAAACTGATGATATCCAGACCGTAGATCAATCTTCGAGAACACTATAGTACCACACAACTGATCAAACATATCTTCTATCCTTGGAAAAGGATACTTGTTCTTGATCGTGACTTTCTTCAATTGTCGATAATCTATGCACATACACATCAATCCATCCTTCTTCTTTACAAATAGGACTGGAGAACCCCACGACGATGTGCTCAGTTTGATGAAACCTTTATCCAACAACTCCTGTAACTTCTTCTTCAGATCTGCCATCTTGGCTGGAGCCATCATGTACGGTGTCTGAGCAACTGGTTGTGTTCCTGGCACCAGATTGATCTCAAAGTCAATCTCTTGAGGTGGGGGAACACCAGGAAACACATCTGCAAACTCTTGGATAGTAGGCACCTCATCAAAGCTAGGACCTTTTGCCTTGGTATTCACAATGTGAGCTAAGAACACCTTACATCCTTGCCACAACAACTTCTCTACCACCATAGCTGACACTAAACATGTTGGAAGAATCTTCCTATCTCCTTGGAAGATCCAATTCTCACCATCATCAGCAAACACCACTTGCTTGGAACCACAGTCTAGCACAACGTTATACTTCTCTAAGGTATCCATCCCAAGGATTACATCGAATCCATGCATATCAAGTGGTATAAGATCCACTTGTATGTTGTGTCCCGAAAAGGATAGAACACAGGACAAACACACTTCTAGAAGCATCGAGGAACCATCAAGAGGGGTTTCTAACAACAAGCTATCTTTCTTACAACTAACAGGCAAAAGACAGCTATCAAGCATACTACTGGCGATAAAAGAGTGTGTAGCACCTGGGTCAACCAAAACAGATATAAAGCAAGAAGAAGACAAATCAGAATGAAATAACTCCATCTGACCTGCTACCACTCGCAAGTTGACTATCGCTTCTGGCTGACACATAGCATATAATTGAATTGTTGCTTGTTGTCCACGTCCTCTGCTTCCTTGAGAAGAAGATCCTGCCTAGGACGCTTGACCGCGTCCTCGCCCTCTGGCGCCACTGGACTGCTGTCTGTCTGACCCATGTTGATCCCGTCTCAGTTGTTGTGGCACTTCGACATCTTTCCTTGGGCAATTTGACTTCAAATGCCCTATTTGTCCACAGAGATATCATGCCCTATCCTCTAACTACGGCCTAGATGAACTTGTCACTACTACTGAAGCTGTGTTGTAAGCTCTGGATGGCGAATAACCACACCCTCTTCCTTTACTTGGTGACCACTATGATTGTTATGACCCCACCTTCCGGTAACCCCCAATTAAGGGAGACCAAGAGGTCAAAGCCGCACACATAATTTCCGGATCAAAGGTTCGGAAATTAACCATGAACAATTATTAAATTTTAACAGACTATACTGGAAAGTTGTAAGAAAATAAACTTTTGCATACCTTTTGAAAGATTGGATTTCTAAACCTCTATCCGCACTGGAACTAATCTAACTATTACCTCCTTGTTCTTTAATTTGTGAATTCACAATATGTTGCTTTACTGTTTGTCCTTTTGGGATTTTGTACCTAAATTGTCGACAAACAAAACAACGGTCAGCCAGAGCTGGTATGTGGGGGAAACAATAACCATGCACATACTATAGTCAATTTCAATTTAACAATCAACTTTACATTTTAAATATAATTGTGCCATGCATGCATTCCCTATCCTCTGTGATGTCCCTACAGTGGACCTGGATGCTACTTTCCTTATAGTAGATCCTCATAAAACCCCTCATGGTCCCACCTATAGGTGAAATAGTTTCTAGGGTTGAGTCACATGTTACTACGCATAGGTAGCCCACTCTTTAACTCATGGCGTGCTAAAGAGTCTCATGGCACTACACGTGGGTAGCCCAATTTCTAACTCACGATAACCTAGACTTTACTCTAGGTTACCCCTTTTAGCCTTTACAAGCCACAGAAGTGGTCTGGGATCTAAGCCAGTTATATATATATATATATATATATATATATATATATATATATATATATATATATATATTTACAGTGATAATCATAGTCAATTTATAGTTGCATGAAAATAAAAGGCATTCAACAGCTATTTGCAAGCAACTGATAAAAACATTCAGGAATCACCGTGAAACTAAAACGGTTATTCATAAGCGTAACCAAATACCTTTGATTGCAGATTTCGAGACAGAATCAAATATGCAGGGAAATCCAATCAAGCAAGCAAAGATGAATATAAATCCTAAAATAAAAGTACAAGTTTCCTTTTATCAAAACTTATCCAATTTCATCTTATTTCTTAGGATTTCTATTCCAATTTTAGGGTTTCCTTTGAAATTAGGGTTTTGTCTCCTCTTTTAACATTATGAACCCTAATTCATCAAATCTACTTAAAACCTTTAAATCTTCTCATTTTAATATTCCTAACAGTCTTAGGATCATCATATAGTAATTTACTTCCTTAATCCGAAATAATTATGGTTTTCCTCTTCTTTTACTATAAATTAGGGTTTCTACATGTATCATCTTTATTTATAGAGTAAAACCCTAAATTAACCAACTTTGCATTCAAAATGGATAAAAACTCTATCTTAGCAATCAATAGGTTAATACCTTTCAAATTAACCTATTGATTCACCAAGATTCACCCTTTATATCCAATTAGGGTTTCTAATTACCTTTTAATACATTTTCTAACAAAATAAAGCACTTTTGAAAAACAAAATAAAATCAGGTTACCAAATTATTTTTATTAGGTTACTTGTATTTTTCTACGCAACTTTCATGTATAAAGTTTTTCCATCCGAGATTCCTAGCTATTTCTATTAATTTCACAAGGAAAAATCCTTTTCTGGATTATATGAGCAAAGAGAGGAATTACCGAATTTTCCTGATCGTTGGATTGATGCGCCGCTGCTCCGTTGAAGATCTGACACTCCGTGTCAACTTCTTCCACTGACTTAGTTGTGCACGCGCCCCCAAAGCCCGGTCTGTTGGATCCTACTCAGGTCCACGATGGACTCCAATCCAACGTTCCGCGTCGATGTGACCTAACTTAGCCGACCGCCCCTTAGCACCGTCAGATCCTCGTAGAGGATCACCGTGATCCTTGATTGAATGATGACTATGCATCGTATCCTTTATTCCTTTTCTACTAGAGCCGTGGCGGTGCCCTCGCAGGTGAGAATCCAATTGAGAGAGGGTGAGGGTGTGAAGACCTAGGGACCTGCCACCAGGGTTCGTGAGGGCGAGAGGAACCAGGAGGGGTCCTATTTATAGGGCGTAGATGCCTCCTTAGGGTTTCTTCAACCCTTCCGCCACCCTTGCCTTTGGCCTAATTGGGCGATTCATGTATAAGCGATGAAATTCGGAAAATCTTGGGTCAGGAAGCTTCCTCTCCTCCTCCCGAACTCACAGGGACCATTCCCAAGCGCGCACATGCGTTGGTTTGATCAGAAACCAAAGGGGAAAGTCCCCCCTATAGCTAGCCTATGTCCTTGTCCCACTGGTACATGATGATTAGCAGTTCCTGTTGGATCAAGATCCAACGGCCATCCATGCACGCGCTCAACCAAAATAGGAAAAGATTTCCTAATTTCCAAGATAAATCCATATTTGAGGATAACTTGAAAAAAGCAATAACTCCCAAATGATAATTCCTTTTTAACTCAAATTTTAAGGGAACCCTTTTTATGCTTTTATTTCTCATCTAGAAAAAATTGGGATCATTATCTCAAGGAAATGGTTTCTTTTCTCCAGTTGTAAGAAAACACCTATTTATTCATATTTTCCACATCCTTCCTATTTCCTTTGCCATTATATTAATATCATGAGTTCCTTGAACCCCAAGGAACCTTAATATCTCGAAATTATATTTTGGAAAATATTCCTTAGACTTTTATTCTTCTTTTATTTATTTTCTTATGTATTCCTTTATCCAATTGAATTCCTTTTTCATTTCTTTTTCTTTTTCTTTCAATTGGGCTCAATGGCCAATAAGGCCCATTAAGAAAACACACAAGGCTATCATACACGAAATTCATTCAAATCGACTCATCAAATCAACCATTGATTTCATTTATCTTTTAAAAAGAGATTTAAAATCTCCTTACATGCTTTAGAAAATGGGGTTATAACATCCTCCCCTCCTTTTAGGAATTTTGCTCTCAAAATTCATCAATCAAACAAACAAATTAGGATATGCATTTTCCATGTCCGTCTTGAGCTCCCATGTGGCCTCATCCTCTCCATGGTGCTTCAAAAGAATCTTTACCATCTATATATTCTTATTTCTAAGCTCTTTTAGCTTGGTATCTAGAATTTGCAAAGGCAACTCAGGATAAATTAGCTTTCCTTGAAGCTCAATGGGTTCAATGCTCAGCACATGGCTCAGATCTTGCACATATTGCTTTAGATTGAACACGTGAAACACATCATGCATCATACTATATTGAGGGGGTAATGCCAATCTATATGCAACTTCACCAATCCGTTCTAATACTTCAAACGGACCCACGTATCGGGGACTCAACTTTTGTCTGTTCTTAGCTATAGCTCAGAGCGGTCGGATTTTTAGAAAAACATGTTCTCCCATGGTGAAATGCACATCAGTCTGCTTCACATCAACATATGACTTCTGTCGATCCTGGGCTCTCTTTAGACTTTTCCTGATCAAAGCGACTTTATCAGCATACACTTGGAGTTCATCTGAACTCAACAATGTCCTTTCACCAACATCATCCCAGTGAAGTGGTGACCGAAACAGTCTCCCATACAGAGCTTCATACGGAGGCATCCCAATACTGGCTTGGTAACTATTGTTGTAGGCAAAGTTAGCTAACGGTAAGTACTGCTCCCATGATCCATCCCAATCGAGCACACAAGCTCTCAGCAGATCCTCTAAGGTCTGGATTGTCCTTTCTGACTGACCATCTATCTGGGGGTGATATGCGGTACTAAACTTCAACCTTGTACCTAGTTCTTCTTGAACTTGCTTCCATAGTTTGGAAGTAAACTTTGGGTCTCTATCGAAGATTATCGAACTGGGTACGCCATGCAAACACACTATCTCTCTGATATACAACTCAGATAAATTTGACACCTTGGCAGTGGTCTTCAGGGCAAGGGAGTGTGCTGACTTGGTAAGGCAGTCTACCACAACCCATATCACGTCATGACCTTTCTTGGTCTGGGGTAGACCCACCACGAAATCCATGGTGATCTTCTCCCATTTCCACTCTGGAATCTCTATAGAATGTAAAAGTCCGCCGGGTCATTGGTGTTCAACCTTCACCATTTGGCACGTAAGACAGCTGGCCACATATGCCGCAAAATCTCTCTTCATTCCTGGCCACCAGAAAAACCTCTGCATGTCTTTAAACATCTTGGTAGTCCCTTGGTGCACCGTGTATTTAGAACCATGAGCCTCTTATAGGATATGTTCCTTCAACTATGAATCTTCAGGAACCCATATGCGATTCTCAAATCGGATCCCTCTATCTATTCCCAAAGAAAAATGGGTATGATGCTTCTTCATCAAGCCCTTTATCTTGTCAAGTTCCCCACTGGCCAACTGTGTTGCTATAATTTCACTCAACAATTCAGACTGTATCTGGATGTTGGCCAATCGAACTCGATCATCTAACAGTTGAGGTGACCATTTCACCAGTTCTTCTAAACTCTTCCACTGACTGGACAAAACAGCTACACACCTGAGCTGTTTCTGACTCAAAGCATCAGCTACGACGTTCACCTTTCCTGGATGATAAGCGATGGTGAAGTCGTAATCATTCATGTACTCCATTCATCGTCATTTTTGTAGGTTTAAGTCTTTCTGAGTCAGTAGATACTTCAGGCTCTTATGGTCAGTGAAGATCTCGAAGGTAGAACCATACAGATAATGCTGCCAAATCTTTAGTGCATGAATGATAGCAGCCAACTCTAAGTCATGCGTCAGGTAATTCACCTCGTTGGGCTTGAGTTGTCGGGAGGCATATGCAACAACATGCTGATTCTGTTCCAACACACAGCCAAGTCCCATCTTTGATGCATCAATCAAAATCATGAAACCCTCATTGCCTGATGGTAGAGTCAAAACCGGTGCAGAGGTCAGCTTCTCTTTCAACTCCTAGAAATGATCCTCACAAACATCGGTCCACACAAACTTCACATCCTTCCTAGTCAACATGGTCAAAGGCAAGGCGGTCTTAGAGAAATCCGTGATGAAGCGCCAATAGTATCCTGCTAACCCCAAGAAGCTTCAAATCTTGGAGGGGTTCTTTGGTGCTAGCCAGTCGTGAACTGCCGACACTTTAGCCAGATCTATCGCGATCGTTCCTCCTGAGATGATGTGTTCGAGGAACATGAATCAGTCTATCCAAAACTCGCATTTAGAGAATTTCTCATAAAACTTCTGCTTTCTCAAGAAATCAAGGACTTTACTTAGGTGGTCTCGGTGTTGATCTAAGTCATCTGAATAAACCAGTATGTCATCTATGAATACTATGACAAACGAGTCAAGGAAGGATTGAAACACACTATTCATAAGGTTCATGAAAACACTGGGTGCATTAGACAAACCAAAAGGCATAACCACAAACTCATAGTGGCCATACCGGGTTCTAAAAGTGGTTTTTGGAATGTCCTCACTCTTAACTCTCAACTGGTGGTAACCCGATCTCAAGTCGTTCTTGGAAAAGACTCGAGCTGATTTTAACTGGTCAAACAAGTCATCTATCTGAGGTAAAGGGTATTTGTTCTTAATGGTAGCCTGGTTGATCATCCGGTAGTCTATGTACATTCGGAGCAAACCGTCCTTTTTCTTTACAAAAAGAACTGGTGCTCCCCATGGTGATGTGATAGGGTAGATAAAACCCTTGTCTAGCAATTCCTGCAATTGTTTCTTCAACTCGAGCAACTCCGTAGGGGCCATTCTATACGGTGCTCATGAAATAGGGCTTGTCCCAGGAGCTAGCTCTATGGAAAAATCTACCTCTCTCTCAGGAGGAATCCCAGGTAGATCATTAAGAAAAACATCTGCATAGCTCCTAACTACCTCTATTTTCTCTAATAGTCGCACCCTGGGTTCCATCTCGGTAACTACTTCCAGGAAAGCTCGACAACCTTTACTCATCATCTGCTCTGCTTTCAAAGCTAACACATATAGGCTAGTGGTGGCATCTTTCCTACCCCTAATGACAAAAGGTGGGTGACCTGGTTTCTTAATGATCACTTTCTTCTCCCTACAGTCAATATTGGCCTTATAAGTATAAAGCCAATCCATACCAATGATCACATCAAAGTCATTCATATCAAGAAGGATAAAGTCTGTAGGAAACTCATGATCTTGATATTTCACAGGTATCACCGGAGTTTTCAAAAGAGATGTAAAGATCCGACCACTCGGGGTTGTAACATCTAAGATATACCCTAAATTCTTGATATCCAAACAAAGTATAGTTGCAAGATTTCTCGAAATGAAAGTATTAGTGGATCCAGAGTCAAACAAAGCTTTTACATTATGTCCCATGACTTCAAGAATGCCTACATTGGTTTTCACCATACATTAGACCATTACATACTTAAACTTAAAACATAAAAGAAAACTCTAAGGGTTATTACCCTCGATCAACCGATTCACATTAGCTTGAGCTTCCTCATTGTCAATAGCAAAAACTCGAGCTTGTCTTCTTTCTCCCATAGGTGGGGCTGCAGCTATAGGTGGGGTTGCCACAGATGGAGCTGCTACTGGTGGGGCTGCCACTATCCTGGTCCTCTTAGATCTGGTAGAGGACAAACAGATTGTAGGTGTCCTTCTTGGTGGAATCGAAAGCACGTCTTCTTCTTGTAGCGGCATTCACTGGTGTGCCCCTTTCCGCAGGTGTGGCAAGGAGGTCAGTTGTTCTCTTGACGGGGTTTCCCTTTTCCTCCATGTCTTCTTTTAGCTTGATGACATCCTTGACCCTTCTTGTGGTTGTTTCTCTGGCCTTGGGCTCCTTCAGTGAAACCCAAATACCCCTTGGGTGGAAACTGGGCAGGCATCACAGTCCTCTCCATGTCTAAAGCAGTGTTGTAGGCTTCGGCGAAGGTTTTAGGTTTGCTGGCCATCACATGGGGCCTGATGGTAGGGTGAAGACACTCTATGAAGTGATCCACCCTTCGTTCCTCATCCATCTTGTACCCAAAATGCTCCAGGATTCGAAACTTGTGCCCGAAGTCTGCCACATAGGAGTTTCCTTGAGTCATGTTGGTGAACTCCCTTTCCTTTTCCTTCTTGGCTGAGACAGGGATGAATCTGGCGATGAAGATTGTCTTGAAGTCAGCCCATGCCATGGGTTCCTCAGTCAGATCTCGACTTGTGATATGTGTCTCCCACCATATTTTGGCTGCTCCTTCCAGAAGGTGAGCAGCAAAGAGGACCTTCTTGCTCGGCTGTACCTCAAGCATGCATAATCCATTATCGACTGCAAGTAGCAAAGCTTCTGCCTTGTCAACTACCTCCGTCTTATCTTCTCCCCAGAACTTCTCGATGTTCCGCTTGACAAAGTCTAGGATGGTGGCTCCCAGTCGAGGTCAAACAAGAAGCGGCTCGCCATTCTCGCCTCTAGCTAAGTCTCGGAGGGCTAAATCACTAATGGCCTCTGTCAGCTTCTTCTGTTGTTCCATCCACAAAGCATCAGGGGTGTGGATCATCAGAGTTGGTTCTGGACCACCAGCTTGGTCCTCTTCCATCTCCTCATACACGTGTTTCTCTTCATACCCTTGGTCTTGTTCTTGATCAAGATTGCTGAAGGGTATCAGGTCAGGGTTAGGGACCTCATGAGTGGTTTCTTTGGGTCTATTGCTCTTCTTAGAGGGTTCACCATCATGGTTTCTCTTTCTCTTCTTTGAAGACCCCTTTCCCTTGCGGGGAGGCCAACCACTCCTAGCTGGGTTCCCAGTGCCCTCAGGAATAGCAACTGTATTTGTACGAGCCATCTACATAAGCATAACAAATAGACCTTTAGTTTATATTTAAACCAATTATACTTATGTCAATGATGTCTCATTACGTACCTTTTATTAATTTGGTGGAGGATCCCTTAATCCTTAACTTATTTACCCATACCATATGAGGGTGGGGAAGAGAGAGAAAAACCCTAACTCTTAAAATCCTTAATAGAATGTGTGATGAGAAGGGATGAATAAGATGAGAGAGTCCTAAAGGTATATTATTTCGAATCATACCCTAAGACTTTGGCCAGCCAGTCACATGGATCCTAGAGTCCTTGTATTCTGACTAGCAGTGTGGAGGAAAATATTGCCAGCCCCCAGTCGTGATCCTTTTCTAGACACCTCGGTCTTTCGGATAATCCTCTAATAACTCCCTTGGGTTTTATAGAGTTTGTAAAATTTAATAATTATTAATGGTTAAGTGAGGAACCTTCACTCTGATACCAAATGTTACGACCCCACCTTCCGGTAGCCCCCAATTAAGGGAGACCGAGAGGTTGAAGCCGCACACATAATTTCCAGATCAAAGGTTCGACAATTAACCAAGAACAATTCTTATATTTTAACAGACTATACTGGAAAGCTGTAAGAAAATAAACTTTTGCATACCTTTTGAAAGATTGGATTTCTAAACCTCTATCTGAAATGGAACTAATCTAACTATTACCTCCTTGTTCTTTAATTCATGAATTCACAATATGTCTCTTTACTGTTTTCCCTTTTGGGATTTTGTACCTAAATTGCCGAGAAACAAAACAACGGTCAGCCAGAGCTGGTATGTGGGGGAAACAATAATCATGCACATACTATAGTCAATTTCAATTTAACAATCAACTTTACGTTTTAAATATAACTGTGCGATCCATGCATTCCCTATCATCTGCGTTGTCCCTACAGTGGACCTGGATACTACTTTCCTTATAGTAGATCCCCATAAAACCCCTCATGGTCCCACCAATAGGTGAACTATTTTCTAGGGTTGAGTCACATGGTACTACCCGTAGGTATCCCACTCCTTAACTCATGGCGTGCTAAAGAGTCTCATGGCACTACACATGGGTAGCCCAATTTCTAACTCACGATAACCTAGACTTTACTCTAGGTTACCCCTTTTTAGCCTTTACAAGCCACAGAGGTGGTCCCGGATCTAAGCCAGTTATATATATATATATATATATATATATATATATTTACAGTGATAATCATAGTCAATTTATAGTTGCATGAAAGTAAAAGGCATTCAACAGTTATTTGCAAGCAACTGATAAAAACATTCGGGAATCGTCATGAAACGAAAGCGATTATTCATAAGCGTAACCACATACCTTTGATTGCAGATTTCGAGACATAATCAAATATGCAGGGAGATCCAATCAAGCAAGCAAAGATGAATAGAAATCTTGAAATAAAAGTACATGTTTCTTTTTTATCAAAACTTATCCAATTTCATCTTGTTGCTTAGGATTTCTATTCCAATTTTAGGGTTTCCTTTGAAATTAGGGTTTTGTCTCCTCTTTTAACATTATGAACCCTAATTCATCAAATATACTTAAAACCTTTAAATCTTCTCATTTTAATATTCCTAATAGTCTTAGGATCATCATATAGTAATTTACTTCCTTAATCTGAAATAATTATGGTTTTCCTCTTCTTTTACCCTAAATTAGGGTTTCTACATGTATCATCTTTATTTATAGAGTAAAACCCTAAATTAACCAACTTTGCATTTAAAATGGATAAAAACTCTATCTTATAAATAAACATGTTAATACCTATCAAATTAACCTATTGATTCACCAAGATTCACCCTTTATATCCAATTAGGGTTTCTAATTACCTTTTAATACATTTTCTAACAAATTAAAGCACTTTTTCAAAATGAAATAAAATCAAGTTACCAAATTATTTTTGTCAGGTTCCTTGTATTTTTCTATGAAACTTTCATGTATAAATTTTTTCCATCAGAGATTCCTAGCTATTTCTATTAATTTTGTAAGGAAAAATCATTTTCTGGATTATATGGGCAAAGAGAGGAATTACCGAATTTTCTTGATCATTGGATTGATGTGTCGCTGGTCCATTGAAGACCTGATGCTCCATGTCAACTTCCTCCATTGACTTAGTTGTGTGCGCGCCCCCAATGCCTGGTCTATTGGATCCTACTCAGGTCCACGATGGACTCCAATCCAACAATCTGCGTCGATGCGACCTAACTTAGCCGGCCGCCCCTTAGCACCGTCAGATCCTCGCAGTGGATCACCGTAATCCCTAATTGAATGAAGACTGTGTGTCGTATCTTTTCATCCTTTGCTACTAGAGCTGTGGTGGTTCCAAGGAGGTGCCCTCGCCAGAGAGAATCCAATTGAGAGTGGGTGATGGTGCGAAGACCTAGGGACCTACCGCCAGGGTTTGTGAGGGTGAGAGGAACCAGGAGGGGTCCTATTTATAGGGTGTAGAGGCCTCCTTAGGGTTTCTTCAACCCTGCCGCCACCCTTGCCTTTGGCCTAATTGGGTGATTCATGTATAAGCGATGAAAGTCAGCAAATCCTGGGTTGGTAAGCTTCTTCTCCTCCTCCCGAACTCACTGGGACCCTTCCTAAGCGCGCACATGCGCTGGTTTGATCAGAAACCAAAGGGGAAAGTCCCCCCTGTAGCCAGCCTGTATCCTTGTCCCACTAGGACACGATGATTAGCAGTGCATCTTGGATCAAGATCCAACGACCATCCATGCACGCGCTCAACCAAAGTAGGAAAAGATTTCCTAATTTCCAAGATAAATCCATATTTTAGGATAACTTGAAAAAGCAATAACTCCCAAATCGTAATTCCTTTTTAATTAAAATTTTAAGGGAACCTTGTTTATACTTTTATCTCTCATACAGAAAAAATTGGGATCATTATATCAAGGAAATGGTTCCTTTTCTTCAGTTGCAAGAAAACACCTATTTATTCATATTTTCCACATCCTTCCTATTTCCTTTGCCATTATATTAATATCATGAGTTCCTTGAACCCCAAGGAACCTTAATATCTCGAAATTCTATTTTGAAAAATATTCCTTAGCCTTTTATTCTTCTTTTATTTATTTTATTTTGTATTCCTTTATCCAATTGAATTCCTTTTTCATTTCTTTTTCTTTTTCTTTCAATTGGGCTCAATGGCCAATAAGGCCCATTAAGAAAATGCACAAGGCTATCATACACGAAATTCATTCAAATCAACTCATCAAATCAACCATTGATTTCATTTATCTTTTAAAAAGAGATTTACAAATCTCCTTACATGCTTTAGAAAATGGGGTTATAACAATGATGGTGCACTAGAACCTTGCCTCACAGAAGGTGCAGAAAACCTCAGCTTCTTGTGGTTATCAAACCTTTGTTTTTGGAACTGAGCATGCCTTTTCTTGGACATAGCCTCTCTCTTCTCTCGAACTGACAGTTCAATCCTTCAGACATACTCCACAAACATGGCAAACCGCTCCCGATTCTCCAAAGTAGCAACAAGTGTCGACAGCTCGACACTCAAACCTTTCTCAAACCGCCTGATTCTCTCATCATCTGTCATCGCCATGTGAGGATAAAACCTCAGCAGGTCCATAAACTTGGCTTCATACTAGGTGATGCTCATCGATCCTTGGCGCAGACACTCAAACTAGTTGATCTTCTTGTCCAGATAGGTCTTCGGAAAGTATCGGCTCATGAACTCCCACTGGAAGAAGTTCCAACAGATCACCTCACTGGGTCGCTTTTCCTCCTCGATGGCCCACTAGTGGCCAGCACTACCTTTCAGAAGGTAGACATCGTGCTTGACTTTGTCTGCTTTGGGGATGTTAAGGATCCAGAAGGCCTTCTCGAGACCTATCATCCACAGATCTCCATCCACTAGATCAACCATTCTAGCATAATCCGAAGTTCTGACTTAGTGAACCCGCTCAAAGGTGTTCCCAATACCCGATGTTTCACCATGGGGAGCCTGTGCTCTTGGCAAAGGCACTAGCAATCTATCCACCATGTGATTCATCATTGCCATTACCTGCCCCATAAGGTGCTGATAAATAGGGGTTTTGAGAATGGCTAGGTCAAGTTGTGGGACCTCAGGCACCCGATCTTCATGTGTCTGCACTCGTGCTCCATCAACTGATGCAGCATCACTGCTCTCGGCAGCATGTTCTTCATGATTTCCAGACATCTTTAAGCTTTATCTTCTGCTGGGGGTAGAAGGTTATTGTAAGAAAATTTGGAATACTCACAAGAATAGACACAACCCTAGTCCTAGATCCCTATAGACTCAACGAACCTATAGATTTGATACCAAAACCTATGGTGACATCCCACCATCACACAGACAACAAAATGGTACGTGAAAATGTGCGGAACATCCATAAACCACATATTACCAAAAACACGGGTTAATTAAAACCGATTGCGGAAAGCATGTAATAATGGAACTCTTGCATCCAGATCCTTATCCTACAAGGAAACATATTATATAAACATACATAAACCTTGATACGTGTCCACAGCTTACAGGAACCAACTTGTCACATAGGCACAAAGAGTTCACCACCTGTTTATATACAGAACAGGCCATACCAGGACAACAATAGGATAAACAAACTACATCAGCTATACATCATCAAAACACCTCCGAGGACCTCAGTGTACAGGGATGACTCTAGGACTCTACTACAAAACAACCAAAATAGCAGCATGTCCATCTCTTGCCTCCTACTGTTCTTCTTGTTGCTTGACCGCAACCTCATGACCACCACCACGTCTAGCATGATCACCTAAAAAGGTTGTAAACTAGCGGGGTGAGACACATAGTCCCAGCGAGAAACATAACTCCCTGCCGAAACTATATAACTTCAGGAAAAATAGATAACTGATATAAGCAGCATACTGAACAAAGCTTAACCTTAATAACAACTTACTAAGATATCTGGGAGGCATATAACTAGATATTTCTTTATGGAACATGATTGACAAGATAAGCTTTATAAGAACTTTCTACAAGATATGAGGAACATGTAAGTAACTGCAAGAGCAACTACACAAACAAAGCCTCAATCAATGTTCCGTGTTTTGCCTTAAGCAATATATTCTATACGGCTAGATTACGATTTATTATGCCCTGAAGAAGTGAGTCGTCCTGCTCAAATCCAACCTTCGGATGCGAAGCCCAAAACTGGTGCCATACAAGGTCAATGGAAGAGTCGGACTCCATGAACTCACCTCCTCGTGGTCAGTGCACGTTAACCAAAGAAGGACCACAGTCTCTTGCTTGAGTGGCCTCAACCACAGGGTTAGCTCACGCAGTCTACCCTTTTATCATGATCCAGGGGCCTATTCACCGTGCTCTTGAGCCATGAACACATTCATGCTCCTTCACACTGAGCCATGGGCCTGATCACCATGCTCTTATACACATCTTGAGTCCACAAATGCAGTTGCACTCTAATCCTCCTATTTTCAGCTAGGAGAAACCCCACATATTCAACAATATGCGCTCCAGGTAATCCCACAGGATAAACCTGTTTCACCATCACCTTCTACTAACGATGATGGATCTATGACCAGGGAAAACTACATGAAAGGTTCCTATGTAATTATTTAATACATTTTAAGCGGATTGCAAGATTCAACCAAGTTATGTAACATGTAAACTAAAACACAAGAAGACAACATAGATCTCATTATCAGGTGTTACATAGTCACTCTCATTTTCAAAGCCAACATTACATGTTACCACTTGGCCTATTGCCAATCATCAGGATCCATCTCAAGGATCAACATCACTGGGACTCAATCCCATCATCAAGGTACACATTGCCTGTAACGACCCCGCCTCCCGGTAACCCCCAATTAAGGGAGACCCGAAGGTCAGAGCCGTTAATCAATTTACAGGATAAACGGTTCAACATATAATCAACAATAATTATGAAATTCTACTAACTAAACTGGAATTGGGTACAAAAATTAAAAATTTAACTTACCTTTATAAAACTTGGAAATCTAACTATCCACATCTTGAAATACTCTATCTAATCCTCCTTGCACTTTATTTCTTAATTTCACGATGTGTCACTTTACTGTTTGTGTTTTTCAGGATCTTACCTAAAACGTCGACAAACAAAACATCGATCAGCAATTGCTGGTATGTGGAGGCAACCAAAATTTTCACAATTAAGTCTAATAATATAATTATTGCAATCAAGATAATTAGCAAGTCAATTTACATTTTCCATGTGACAATCCCCACCGCTTTTTCCCTAACCCTGGATTTGACTTAAGGCCACCTTCTCAATCTCGAGCTTGGTGCCTGGGAGTCACCTCTCATGGTGCTCCTTAGTCATGCCTCATCGACCACCTTCTCATTCCCGAGCTTGGTGTCTAGGGTCACCTTTCATGGTGCCCATTGGTCTACCCTCCTGGGCCTGACCTTTATGGCATCTTCCATCAGGGTGCCATGTAGGTGCAGGAATACACATTTACATTAAATTGTGATAGTCATAGTCAATTTTTAATTGCAATATGAACATCCAAACAATTTAGTTGCATTCAATGCGATTAAACATCTGGGAATCCATCAGGAAACTAAAGCAGTTATTCATAATTAACCACATACCTATTAAGCAGATTTGAATGCAGAAATAACCAATCAATCAGGATTCAAGCAAGCACACACACAATTATTCCTGAAAAAGCCATCCAATTTCTTTATCATTAAACTCGTCATCTTGATTCATTCATCCTAGTTGTTGCCTAGGTAATTTGCCCCTTTTTAGGATTTTGAGCATAATTAGGGTTCTACTTCATATTTACTACTTTAAACCCTAATTTCACCAAATCATTTGCAAACCCTAACTTTTCATCAAAAGATCTAATTTTATCTTTTACCAAAAAGGAAACTCTAATTTTAGATTATAATCACCTTTCATTTTATTTTCTCTATTCTAGGGTTTCTAAACATATTAATCAACATACTAGGTTAAAAACCCTAAACATGTAATTCTATCATCAAAACAGGTTAAAAACCATCTTAATCATTAATTAGGTTAAACATATTCGAATTAACCTAATTGCAAGACTAAATATATCCTTGATAATCAATTAGGGTTTTCTTTTTACAAATTAACTCTTTTTCCATCAAAATATGTACTTTTGCAAAAATATACAAATTCAGATATCCAAACTATTTCTAACGTATTCCTCATATTTTTCTGATCATTTTTCATGTATTGACTTTTTGCATCCAAGTTTCCTATCACCAGATATGATTTTATCAAGATAATTCCTTTTAATCGATTTATTTGCTAATTTTCTAGAAAACCTAGAACCGTCCGATTCATGGGCCTTGGATCCACGGAGAATCCAACGGTCCTGAAGGAGTGTGCCCTACTTTTGCAAACAAAAGGGAAAAAGGACGAAGGTGCCCTTACCCGCAAAGAGGATGCGGAGGGGCAGAAGTGTAAAAGGCCTGCAATCTTCTTCTTCTTCCTCCTTGCGTCGAGCAAGCCGATTTAACAGTCAACTCGAGGGTTGACTTCGAGCTCCGAACCTCCTACGAGCAAGCTGATGGTACAAGGAGCTCTGTCTCCCTCGGCCGAAGTCGGCGACACCCTCAATCGTTCACCCGAGCCCCGCCAAGCTGCCTCCCCAACTCGCCAGATTCCGACGAGGCTAAGCCAAAGGAACGATGTACAGGTCGAGGCGAATTACTCAATTGGCAGCACAAGAACGTCTCTTGTGACTATCTGTAGGTTATGGTAGGGTTTATTTGCATGCTGGAGTCCTCACAAGCCCCCCCTATATATAGGGTCGGAGGTAGTCCCACGTAGATTGGGAACTTCTCCAGTTAACAGCCAAACCCTGCAAAAGTTGGGTTACTCCTGTGCGGTTTACCTTCCTGAATGCAATGGAAAGTATTGCAGGCCCGCATCTTCCTTGAATCAGTAGGAATTTGGAGATGGAAGGTTCCCCTGTAACCTACAACTTCCCAATTCGGTGGAACTTAGGAGATAAATGACCATCATTGGATTGAGATCCAACGGTCTCAGTTGTACGCGACCAAACTAAAAGGAAAATCATTTTCCTATTCAGAATAAATCCAACTTTTGTCAATTTCTTAGGAAATTCATATTTCCCAAACCCTTGCTCCTTTCTTTCTCAAATTTTAAGGGAACGTTCCTTTAATTATTTCCTAGCTTTGTACAAAATTTGGGAAACAAAAAGCAATGGATGAGATGGCTTCCTTCTCTCCCAAGTTTTCTCATCAATTAATCCAAATTAATTTATATTCATTTTTCCTTTGTGATTATCTTGTTGTTTTGGGTCCCTTGGACCTCAATAAATCATAAAGGCACGAATTCCCATATTGGGGTATATTGGTTTGCCTTTATCTTCTTTTAATTCTCAATTTCTCATATTTCTCTTTTATTAATCAATTTCTTTTCCTTTTTAATTTCCTTTTCTTTTCAATTGGGCTTAATGACTAACAAAGCCCATAATCGTCCAATCAAAGCCATTTCACATGAAATTTATCACAATTCAAAGAAAAGGATATCATTTATTCATTAAAAGAGAAAATACACTTTAATTATATTTTCAGAAAATGAGGTTGTAACATCCTCCCCTCCTTATAGGAATTTTGTCCTCAAAATTCAAACAATCAAACAAACAATTCAGGGTATGTTTTCTCCATGTCTGCCTTCAGCTCCCATGTGGCCTCATCCTCTCCATGGTGCTTCCAAAGAACCTTTACCATCTCTATATTCTTGCATCTGAGTTCTTTCACCTTGGTATCTAGAATCCGCAAAGGTGACTCAGGATAAGTCAGCTTCCCTTGAAGCTCAATAGGTTCAATGCTCAACACATGGCTCGGATCTTGCACATATCGCTTCAGGTTAGACACGTGAAACACATCATGCATCATGCTATACTGAGGGGGTAACACCAAATGATATGCAACTTCACCAATCCGTTCCAATACCTCAAATGAACCCACGTATCGGGGACTTAGCTTTCCTCTATTCTTAGCTATAGCTCGGAGCGGTCGGATTTTCAAAAACACATGATCTCCCATAGTGAAGTGCACATCAGTCCGCTTTGCATCAGCATACGACTTTTGTCGATCCTGGGCTCTCTTTAGCCTTTGCTTGATCAAAGACACTTTATCAACATACACTTGGAGCTCATCTGACCTCAACAAGGTCCTCTCACCCACATCATCCCAGTGAAGTGGTGACCGACACTGTCTCCCATACAAAGCTTCATACGGAGGCATCCCGATACTGGCTTGGTAGCTGTTGTTGTAGGCGAACTCTGCCAACGGTAAGTATTGCTCCCATGAACCACCCCAATCGAGCACACAAGCTCTCAACAGATCTTCTAATGTCTGGATCGTCCTTTCCGACTGACCATCCGTTTGGGGGTGATAAGCGGTACTAAACTTTAACCTGGTACCAAGTTCCTCTTGAACTTGCTTCCATAACTTGGAAGTGAACTTCGGGTCTCTATCTGAAATGATCGATCCTGGTACACCATGCAACCGCACTATCTCCCTGATGTACAACTCAGCTAGGTTTGCCACCTTAGCAGTGGTCTTCAAGGTAAGGAAGTGTGATGACTTGGTAAGACGATCTACCAGGACCCATATCTCATCATGACCCTTCTTGGTCCAGGGTAGACCCACCACAAAATCCATGGTGATCTACTCCCATTTGCATTCTGGAATTTCTATCGACTGTAAAAATCCGCTAGGTCGTTGGTGTTCAGCCTTCACCATCTGGAACGTAAGACAACCGGCCACCCATGACGCAATGTCTTTCTTCATTCCTGGCCACCAGAAAAACCATTGTATGTCCTTGTACATCTTAGTAGTTCCTGAGTGCACTGTGTACTTGGATCCATGAGCCTCTTGCAAGATGCATTCCTTTATTGATGAATCTGCTGGAACCCATACACGATTCTCAAACCTGATTCCTCCATCTACTCCCACGGATAGACGAGTTTGTGGCTTCATCATTAAACCTTTCATCTTGTCTAGTTCTCCACAGGTCAACTGTGCAGTTATGATCTCACTCAACAACTCCGATTGAATCTGGATATTAGCCAACCGAACTCGGTCCTCTAACGGTTGTGGTGTCCATTCCACAAGCTCCTCCAAACTCTTCCACTGACTGGACAAAACAGCTGCACACTTAAGTTGTTTTTGACTCAACGCATCAGCTACTACATTCGCCTTACCAGGATGGTAGGCGATGGTGAAGTCGTAATCCTTCATGTACTCCATCCATCGTCGTTGTCATAGATTCAGGTCTCTCTGTGTTAGCAGATATTTTAAACTCTTATGGTCAATGAAGATCTCGAAGGTAGCACCGTATAGATAGTGCCGCCATATCTTCAAGGCATGGATTATAGCATCTAACTCCAGGTCATGTGTCGGGTAGTTCACCTCATTTGGCTTGAGCTGTCGGGAAGCATATGCAACCACATGTCGATCCTGTTCCAACACACAGCCAAGTCCCATCTTGGATGCATCGGTGAATATCATGAAACCCTCATTGCCAGAAGGCAAAATCAACACAGGAGCGGTGGTCAACTTCTCTTTTAATTCTTGAAATCGAGCTTCACATACTTCAGACCACATGAACTTCACATCCTTCTGAGTCAACATGGTTAGTGGTAGAGCAGTCTTGGAGAAATCCTTGATGAAGCGACGGTAGTATTCGGCCAACCCCAAGAAGCTGCGAATCTCAGAGGGGTTCTTCGGTGCCGGCCAGCATCGAACTGCCGATACCTTGGCTGGATCTACAGTGATTGTTCCTCCTGAGATGATGTGTCCCAGAAACATGACTCGGTCCAACCAAAACTCACATTTTGAGAACTTTCCGAAAAACTTATGCTTTCTCAGGATATCAAGGATTCTACCCAGGTGGTCACGGTGTTGGGCTAGGTCATCTGAGTACACCAAAATGTCATCTATGAACACTATCACAAAAGAGTCAAGGAAAGGTTGGAACACATTGTTCATGAGGTTCATAAAGACACTAGGTGCATTGGATAATCCAAACAGCATGACCACAAACTCATAGTGGCCATAATGGGTTCTGAAAGCCGTTTTGGGTATATCCTCACTCCTTACTCTCACCTGGTGGTAACCGGATCTCAAATCGATTTTGGAAAAGACTCGAGCTGATTTGAGTTGGTCAAACAGGTCATCTATTCTGGGTAAAGCATACTTATTTTTAATGGTTGCCTGTTTGATCATCCGATAATCAATACACATCTGAAGTGACCCATCCTTCATTTTCACATAGAGGATTGGTGCTCCCCATGGTGAGGTACTGGGTCAGATGAACCCCTTATCCAACAACTCTTGCAACTGGGTTTTCAACTCAAGCAACTCAGCAGGGGCCATTCTATAGGGTGCCTTAGATATAGGGTTAGTCCCAGGAGCTAACTCAATCAAGAAGTCCACCTCCCTCTCAGGGGGAATCCCTGGTATATCATCTGGAAACACATCTGCGTACTCCCGAACCACCTCTATGTCCTCTAAGGATTGCCCCTTAACCTCGGGTACGGTAACTATGGCTAGGTAGGCTCGACAACCCTTGGATAGCATCCGTTCAGCTTTCAAAGCGGATATGTAAAGACTGGTTGTTGCATCTTTCCTTCGTCGAATGGTGAAGTGTGGATAGCCGGTCTTTCTAATGAGAATCTTCTTTTCTCTACAGTCAATCTGGGCCCTATAGGTGGAAAGCCAGTCCATACCGATGATTACATCAAAATCATTCATATCGAGAAGGATGAAGTCAGTGGGAAGCTCATGGTTCAAATACTTAACTGGCAACACAGGGGTTTTCAAAAGAGAGGTATAAATACGACCACTCGGGGTTGTGACATCCAAAACATAACCCAAATCCCTGATATCCAAATCAAGCATAGTTGCCAGGTTTCTCAAAATAAAAGTATTAGTAGAACCATAATCAAAGAGTGCTTTTACATTTTGTCCCATGACGTCTAGCAAGCCTACATAGTTATTCCATATCAGAAAGCTATTACATGGTCTACTAAACTAAAAGGAGAAACTCTATGGGTTATTACCCTCGATCAACTTATTAGCATTCGCCTGAGCTTCTTCGTTGTCGATGGCGAACACTCTAGCTTGTCTCCTCTCTCCAACTGGAGGTGCTCCGGCTGGTGCTCCTACTGGGGGTGCTGCAGCTACTGGCTGTGCTGCTATAGGTTGTGACCCCAAAGGTCCCCTTGGGTCAGGCTGAGGGCAGTTGGCGATGAAGTGTCCCACTTGTTGACATCTGAAACACACGTTTTTCTCAAAGCGACACTTCCCAAGATGTGCCCGTCCACAGGTGCGACACTGCTACAGGCGACCACGTGGCTTGCCTGTGTGCCCATGCTTGTTCTTATTGTGGTTGTGTCCTTGTCCCTTCCTGTGTTCATTCCTCTATCCTTGAACTCCTTCAGTGAAACCCAAGTACCCTCTGGATTGGTTTTGTGCAGGAATCACTGTCCTTTCCATGTCTAAGGCGGTATTGTAGGCTTCAACAAAGGTCTTTGGCTTACTAGCCATCACATGAGACTTAATGGCAGGATGTAGACATTCCATGAATTGGTCCACCCTCCTCTCTTCATCCAACATATGTATGAAGCATTCCAGGAGGCGGAACCTGTGACCGAAGTCCGCAACTGAAGAACTTCCTTGAGTCATGCTCATGAACTCTCTTTCTTTCTCTTTCCTTGCTTAGATGGGGAGGAATCTGGCGGTGAAGATGGTCTTGAAGTCAGTCCATGCCATCGGTTCCTCACTTAGGTCTCTTCCTGTGATATGGTTCTCCCACCATATCTTAGCGGCACCTTCCAAAAGGTGAGTAGCAAACAGAACCTTTTTATTCGGTTGCACCTCTAGCATACGGAACCCATTCTCGACCACAAGCAGCCAAGCTTCGGCCTTGTCGACTACTTCCGACTTGTCTTCTCCCCAGAACTTCTCGACGTTTAGCATGATAAAGTCCAGGATGGTGGCTCTAAGTCAAGGACGAACAGGAAGTGGCTCACCATCCTCGGTCCTAGCTATGTCCCTAAGGGCCAGGGCACGGATAGCTTCAGTCAATTGCTTTTATTGTTCCATCCAAACTGCATCTGGTGTATGAACCACCATGGTTGGTTCTGGACCACCAGGTTGGTCCTCCTCCATTTGGGCTTCCTCTTCATGCATCTGGTATTCCTCATATTCCGGTCCTCCCCCTTGTTCTTGGTTGGCACCAGGCATCGGCTTAGGGTTGGGGCCCTCATGTATGGTCTCTTCAGGCCTCTTTCTCTTCTTAGAGGTCTCTCCACTGTGGTTCCTCTTCCTCTTCTCGGAAGACCCATTCTCCTTACGGGGTGGTCCACCATCACCGGTGGAAAAAGGAATAGCCACAACTTTGGTAGGAGCCATCTTCACACAAACAGACTTTTAGTTTACCTTTAAACTAATTACACTTATGTCAATGACATCTTACTTACGTATCTTTTATTAATTTGGTGGAGGATCCCTTAGACCTTATCAACCTTAACCCATACCACATGAGGGTGAGGAAGAGAGAGAAAACCCTAATCCTCACAATCCTTAAGAGAAAATTTGAGTTGAGGAGAGATGAGTAAGATGAGAGAGTCCTAAAGGTATCTTATTTCGAGTCATATCCTAAGACATCGGCCAGGCAGTCACACAATCTGGGAGTCCTCGTATTCCAACTAGCGATGCGGAGGAAAATCTTGCCAGCCCTCGGAAGTGATCCTTTTCTAGACACCTCAATCTTTCGGACACTCCTCTAATAACTCCCTCAATTCTATGGAATTTGTAAAATTTAATAATTATTAATGATTAGATGGAGAACCTATGCTCTGATACCAATTGTAACGACCCCGCCTCCCGATAACCCCCAATTAAGGGAGACCCGAAGGTCAGAGCCGTTAATCAATTTACAGGATCAAAGGTTCAACATATAATCAACTATATTTATGAAATTCTACTAACTAAACTGGAATTGGGTACAAAAATTAAAACTTTTACTTATCTTTATAAAACTTGGAAATCTAACTATCCACAGCTTGAAATACTCTATCTAATCCTCCTTGCACTTTATTTCTTAATTTCACGATGTGTCACTTTACTGTTTGTGTTTTTTGGGATCTTACCTAAAATGCCGACAAACAACACATCGATCAGCAATTGCTGGTATGTGGAGGCAACCAAAATTTTCACAATTAAGTCTAACAATATAATTATTGCAATCAAGATAATTAGCAAGTCAATTTACATTTTCCATGTGACAATCCCCACCGCTTTTTCCCTAACCCTGGATTTGACTTAAGGCCACCTTCTCAATCCTGAGCTTGGTGCCTGGGAGTCACCTCTCATGGTGCTCCTTAGTCATGCCTCGTCGACCACCTTCTCATTCCCTAGCTTGGTGTCTAGGGTCACCTTTCATGGTGCCCATTGGTCTACCCTCTTGGGCCTGACCTTTATGGCATCTTCCATCAGGGTGGCATGTAGGTGCAGGAATACACATTTACATTAAATTGTGATAGTCATAGTCACTTTTTAATTGCAATATGAACATCCAAATAGTTTAGTTGCATTCAATGCGATTAAACATCTGGGAATCCATCGGGAAACTAAAGCGGTTATTCATAATTAACCACATACCTGTTAAGCAGATTTGAATGCAGAAATAACCAATCAATCAGGATTCAAGCAAGCACACACACAATTATTCCTGAAAAAGGCATCCAATTTCTTTATCATGAAACTCGTCATCTTGATTCATTCATCCTAGTTGTTGCCTAGGTTATTTGCCCCTTTTTAGGATTTTGAGCATAATTAGGGTTCTACTTCATATTTATTACTTTAAACCCTAATTTCACCAAATTATTTGCAAACCCTAACTTTTCATCAAAAGATCTAATTTTATCTTTTACCAAAAAGGAAACTCTAATTTCAGATTATAATCACCTTTCATTTTCTTGTCTCTATTCTAGGGTTTCTAAATATATTAATCAACATACTAGGTTAAAAACCCTAAACATGTAATTCTATCATCAAAACAGGTTTAAAACCATCTTAATCATTAATCAGGTTAAACATATTCGAAATTAACCTAATTGCAAGACTAAATATATCCTTGATAATCAATTAGGGTTTTCTTTTTACAAATTAACTCTTTTTCCATCAAAATATGTACTTTTGCAAAAATATACAGATTCAAATATCCAAACTATTTTAACGTATTCCTCATATTTTTCTGATCATTTTTCATGTATTGACTTTTTGCATCCGAGTTTCCTATCACCAGATATGATTTTATCAAGATAATTCCTTTTAATCGATTTATTTGCTAATTTTCTAGAAAACCTAGAACCGTCCGATTCATGTGCCTTGGATCCACGGAGGATCCAACGGTCCTGAAGGAGCGCACCCTACTTTTGCAAACAAAAGGGAAAAAGGACGAAGGTGCCCTTACCTGCAAAGAGGATGTGGAGGGGCAGAAGTGTAAGAGGCCCGCAATCTTCTTCTTCTTCTTCTTCCTCCTTGCGTCGAGCAAGCCGATCCAACAGTCAACTCGAGGGTTGACTTCGAGCTCTGGACCTCCTACGAGCAAGCTGATGGTACATGGAGCTCCGTCTCCCTCGGCCGAAGTCAACGACGCCCTCAATCGTTCACCCAAGCCCCGCCAAGCTGCCTCCCCAACTCGCTAGATTCCGACGAGGCTAAGCCAAAGGAACGATGTACAGGTCGAGGCGAATTACTCAATTGGCGGCACAGGATCGTCTCTTGCGACTATCTACAGGTTAGGGTAGGGTTTATTTACACACTGGAGTCCTCACAAGCCCCCCCTATATATAGGGTCGGAGGCAGTCCCACGTAGATTGGGAACTTCTCCAGTTAACGGCCAAACCCCGTAAAAGTTGGGTTACTCCTGTGCGGTTTACCTTCGTGAATGCAATGGAAAGTATTGCAGGCCCGCATCTTCCTTGAATCAGTAGGAATTTGGAGATGGAAGGTTCCCCTATAACCTGCAACTTCCCAATCCGGTGGAACATAGGAGATAAACGACCATCGTTGGATTGAGATCCAACGGTCTCAATTGTACGCGACCAAACTAAAAGGAAAATCATTTTCCTATTCAGAATAAATCCAACTTTTTTCAATTTCTTTGGAAATTCATATTTCCCAAACCCTTGCTCCTTTCTTTCTCAAATTTTAAGGGAGCGTTCCTTTAATTATTGCCTAGCTTTGTACAAAATTTGGGAAACAATAAGAAATGGATGAGAAGGCTTCCTTCTCTCCCAAGTTTTCTCATCAATTAATCCAAATTAATTTATATTCCTTTTTCCTTTGTGATTATCTTGTTGTTTTGGGTCCCTTGTACCTCAAAAAATCATAAAGGCACGGATTCCCATATTGGGGAATATTGGTTTGCCTTTATCTTCTTTTAATTGTCAATTTCTCATATTTCTCTTTTATTAATCAGTTTCTTTTCCTTTTTAATTCCCTTTTCTTTTCAATTGGGCTTAATGACTAACAAAGCCCATAATAGTCCAATCAAAGCCATTTCACACGAAATCTATCACAATTCAAAGAAAAGGATATCATTTATTCATTAAAAGAGAAAATACACTTTTAATTATATTTTCAAAAAATGAGGTTGTAACAATGCCATTCCATGGGTAACACCCATCATATATCACTGGGTTCATCATAACCCTTGATGTTCCACATCATATCACTATTATGCCATTACCATGACCACATTGTACAACTGTCTCTTGCATGGTTAGTGAAATCACAAAGGAGCAATGATACTTGTACAAGGAACATTTACAACTCTTTACTATATTATGAGATTCAACCATGCAACATAGACGAGTGTATCAAAGCATAGCATTCTTATATATATATATATATATATATATATATATATATATATATATATATATATATATATATATATGTATGTATGTATGTATCAAAGCATAACAACCTCATATATCAAAGCACAACAAACATTAGGGCTACCAACCAAACACAAGGTAAAACCCTCACAATAGGTGTATCGGGTAAGGGAAAACCCTCACCAAAAGCATAATGTCTCTCACCAAAGAGTGTGACGCCCGACACTACCATGAGATAACGAGTAGCACCCCTGTCGGGCAGCACTTCACCACCTGTAATGCCCAAACATGCAACATCATAACAAACATAACCATATTGTGCAATGTCGTGTCGGGCAACACCTACCCACTGGTATCAGGCAACACTCAACCTATGATGCCCAAACATGCAACCTCATGTAGAGCGGACAGTGCTGCATCATGCAACGCCCAACGATGGGCAACACACCTACTGGGGGTAACGGGCAAACTAAAACCAAAGGTGCATCGTGCATCCATGAAACACGAGTGTATCGTGCAACCAGGTGCAGGTGTAATGGGAAACATAACCAGCCCTAACGGTCAAGACCCTATCGCCCATTAGGGTTATGGTTTCATGTCGGGCAACTTATCATCGCCATATCGCCCAAAGCCATGTCGCCTAAGATCATGGTGCACAAGGTCAAAACCATAACGCCCAACACGCACACTGCTGTCGTCTCTCAAATGACACCATGGCACTCGAGGTAGCCTATCATCCAACTAGGTTAAGCTCAACTATATCGGCCAACACTATGGCTCCCATCTAGGGTTTCCCTATCCAGCCCATATCAGGCAACAAAAAAACCAACCCATGTCCACCAAGGCACAAAACAGAGATATCTACCAAGCACCATGTCGGTCAAAGGGACATCTAGGGTTCAACACTCCCAAAACCTTCTTGGGTAACAAGGCATATCGCCCAACAAAACTAACATGGTGAAGGGGTCATATCGGGCAACAAGGTCAACAGAACCCAACTTATCATATCGCCCAAGACAAAACCCTAGAACAGGGGTATCATGCAAAGCACCACAAAAGGGTATTGTGCAAAGCACAAGGACCATAACGGTTTGGTCATCATCAAACCTAATAGATCAAGAGAGTTGGCTCACCTCTCAATAACCAAGAGAGAGGTGTTTTGCACAACCTCCATCACATATCGGGCAACAAGCTGGATCATCATTATAACGACCAAGATTCCAACCAAGGCTCACCTCTTGAATCCATGGTGAGAGAAGGATATTGCCCAAGCAACTAGAGCATAGACTCATTTCTCAACAACTAAGAGAGAGGGGTTTTTCCTACACCACTAGAGCTTGAACTCACTTCTCAAAACCAAAAGGGAGAGAAAGGGGTTTTCCCAAGGAACCCTAAACTCAAAGTTCGGCCACAAGGTCTAAGAACACATCAACAACACGACCACTATATATATAACAAGATAAAAGGGTACATACTAGGACAAGAAACATATCTAACAAGATGCATGGCTGATCAAGATGACATATAAACATGCAACATGAAAAGGAAGTAGTATAGCTAGGGTTAGGAGTTATGTAACCCACCTTAAGCAAGCTCCAAGCTCCTAGCACCAAGCTTCCAAGCTCCAAGCACCACCTTCGACCACCACAAGAAGCAAAACAAAGCTTATAACCACCATGGATGAAGAACAAGCAAGAAGGAGAAGAAGGTGCCAAGGAAAGAGGGGGAGATGCTCACCAAAAGAAGAGAAGAAAGACACACTCTAGGGTTTAGCAACCACTAGAGGAAGAAGAAGACTCCACCAAGGAGATCAGCCACCAAGCTAGCTCTACCAAGTGTATCATCCACCAAGCTCACCAAGGGAAGGTATCGTCCACCAAGGAAGAAGGGAAGCAACTAAAGAGCTAAAGGGATCTCAATCTAGCAAAGAAGGGGGTATATAAGCAAGAGGGTTAAGTGGGTGTCCACTAAGGGCTTGCTCCACATGTGTCTTCCCAACCACCACTTGTCCAAGGGTTATGCCACATGTTAGCATCCCAAACCACTTGTCCATGACTTGCCATCCACTAGCAAGGCAACTACCACTCATTCCAAAGAAGGTGGCACAAACGAGGCTAGGTCAAGTGGGGTGTGTGTCGCACAACATGGTAACCCAACACACCCACCACCACCTTGGCCAATACACTTTCCTGGCCGACACACCATGCTGGCCGACACACTCAAGTTGGGTCGATACACCTAGGGCTTGCTTGACACAAGGCCCAACAAAGCAAGGCAAAGTCCAAACAAGGTAAAACAAAACCCAAGGCTGCTCAAGCAACGAGCCCAACCCATCCTCTCAACCCTAGAGGATGCATGGAGAGAGAAAGATATATCTCAAGGTGACAAACTTGCACACCAACCCTAAAACTTGGGTAAATTGCAAGTTGCACCTCAACCTCTCAACAAAGCACAGACAAACCCTAATCACAACTCAGGTGATTAGCAAACATCTCAATACAAGGTTTAGGCAAAGCAAATAGGGTAAGCCCAAAACGAAGGTCATGGTCCTTACAATGTATATTTACTACCATCTATACTGTATTAAAACAAGCAAGGACCCATATAATTTTCTCATATTTGTCCCTAAGAAAATATACTACATGACTAATTACATATTTTATTCTGCCCTGAGGATTTGAGTCATACCACCCAAATCCAACCAACCACTACCAAGTCAAAACCAGTGCCATAAAAGGTCAATGATAGAGCCAAAATCCAGGACCTCACCAATCCTAGTGGTCAACACACGAGTACACTGCAAAGACATATCAGTCAACTACAACCAGCAACATATAGTAAAGCTGTGAAAATTTCTAGCCCACCTTGGTACAAGTCATGACACTAGTGAAATTGAGCTACAACCCGTAGCCACACTCCTACAGCCACAACCAATCTTTTGAAATCTCATAAGTATAATATTATTGAGCTACGACCCGTAGTCGCACTCCTGCCAGGGTATGGTCCGCAACCAATCCTATGAATGCATTTACTCAACACTATATGACTCCAAGCCTTCTCTAGGGAAGAGCCTATTTTACCATCCAACAAGTATTGACACTGAGACAGATCTATGGCACAGGGCAAAACTACATGTATTAAGTCCACTGGATTAGTTAGGTCCAATAAGTATCTTTTAGCATCAATCAGTTACAACGTATAAAGTCATGGAAAAATCTATCAATATAAAAGTTCAAAAGCATATAAAGTGTGACTTCATCACCTCATCATCATGTATTGTTCATATCACTGTCATTTGTAACATCATCATCATCAAGTCCATGTGCCATAGGGTATCAACCTTTCAACTCATCATAGGGAATGTTATCTCAAATTAGGCATCCATTCATGATCAGATCATGCCTTATGGAAGCTCATCCAACATGTATCATATCATAATTACCATAGTTTCCACTTATCTATGCATATAAACTTTCAACACCTGTACAATTAGGAGTTCATAACAATAGAGATACACATTCTATTATCATAACCATCCCATAGAAGGGAATCAAGCAAGTTACATTGTACATTATTAGGGTCAAGCTAAGTTCAAAGTCCAACCCCCAAACTCATTCCTCCCATAATCTTGGATTACACTCATTTTAAGGATTAAATGATATCTCAAATAACACATTACATGGCCTATTCATACATCTTTAAGTATCCAAGCATGCACTATAACCATCATTACCACCACGTGACGGCTACTCAACGACATGGTGTCTCGGTCTGTCCTAAACTTAGGGTGTCAATTTAACACTTAACCTATTATGATGGCTTAACACTTAACTTGCTATGTCAGCTTAACACTTTCACAGGGTGTCAATCTATCATCAGCATGGTGTATCGGCCTAACACCATCAAGGGGTGTCGACTACCCATTACTAGGACGTCTCGGTCTAACACCACCAAGGTGTGTCATCTTAGCAACATCACAGGATATCGGTTTATCACCAACATAGGGCATCAAATTAGTATTAGCCTAAGGTGTCAGTCCATTGCTATACAAGATTCTCGGCCTGTCATTAACATAGGGTGTTAGCCCAAAGTTTAGAAAGGTTAATAGTCTATCCATTGTGTGATGCATTAGTCTATTAGTATTAGGATGTGACAAGGTATAAACCTATTGGTAACACAAGGTGTGTCGACTATTGACCAACATGCATTGCAACTCATGCAATTTGTCATGACTTGCAACTAAGACAAAGGTATCAGGAATAAGTTGTAATAGGGTTGCATCTATTGCGAGGGCGTCGGCCTAGCCTCAACATGGTGTATCGGTTCTTCAACAACTTAGGTGTAATGATAACTACCCATCACAGTTCGTCCCTAAGGCATCTCTTGGTGTATCAACCACATGCTAACAAGAATTGCAACTGAGTTTAAGATGACAATCCATCATTCATGTAGGGTGTCAAGCAAAACAATTCATGGTTAAAGTCATCACTCACATGACTAAGGTTGAAATAGAGAAAAACAAGGTCTGATACAGTACTGGGCTCTACCATAATCATGGTAAAAGCTCCATGAGTTAGGTACTTAAACTTTCTTCAAGGAAGTCAACATTCCAGAGTAAAAGAACATACTTCTCATACCCCAAAACATCAAGTTAAGATAAGTATTAAGTTCTAGCATATATGAGAATGACTTTAGAGAAGAAACAAATTCATGTATAAGCAAAGAGTGCAATAATAGAGAGGCTAAGAGTTATATAACCCGCCTTAGAGAAATCTTCGACCAAAGATGCAAGCTCCAAGATCAAAGATCCTTGAACCAGTACAAAGGTTTTAAGACGATTCACCAAAGATCCCAAACTTGGTCACAACAACACCTCCAAGAGAAAAGAAGACACCAAGGTTAAACAAAGGAAGAAAGAAAACTCTAGCCGATCCAAAGAAGAGGAAGAAAGAAAAGGATGACAGAACTTCATCTGACATGCCTCAATAACAACCTTCATATCAAGGCATGTTCCATGATTGAGAGAGAGGAGGAGTATGGGGAAGAGATACACAGGAGGTTGTCATAAAGGAAACACCACTCACCAAGGTATGAAGATGCACAAGAACCACCACAAGCTAAGGATTCAATCACCAAGCTTCCAAGGGGTTCCTTCTAGATCCTCAAGCTCCAAGACTGCCCACCATGAAAGGGGAAACAAGAATAGCTGACAGAATTACAAGAGTGAAGAGGAAAGGATCTATATACTTGTGGGATGAGAGAGGTAGAAAAGGTGAGGTGTCATCTCCTTAAGCCATCTAGGGGGCACTTGTCATGTAAAAGGTCAACATGCAACCACTCTTGCTTAACATTCAAGTGTGGTGATGCACTCTATGTGGAGATCTCAGCCTCTTGGCCACTTACCATGGGTGTGGCCTAATGAATGCATATTCATCATAGAATTCAATTACCATATTGGGTCAATATTTGACTCAATACACTCAATTTCACTCAACATCACAATGTATCACAAAGTGCAAAATTACTTAATTGCTTCAATTATCAAGGTTCTTAATTGAATTTATGTTGATTCGATGCAGGTCTTGATGAGGTTGAACAATCATTTGGGACTCACCTTTCTACCTTCACTCACCCTTGGTTATGACCAATCGGTCTGACCAAACAGTCTCACCAAACGATCTCACCATTCGGTCTCGCCAAATGGTCTTGACCTAGTGGATTCGTCCATTTGGTTTTGACCTTTCAGTCTTAACAATTCATCCATTCGGTATCAGAATGTGAGCTTTTCCTCACCTTCGGATCGCTGATCAACGATCCCCATCAATTTGCTGAAACGCTTTCATCCAATCAGTTTCTAACTCCATACGGTCTTCAAGATCGGTTGAGCAACCTGCTCGAAACCGTTTGAGCAACTCAACATCATTAGGCATGCTTCCCTTCCTATTTCTTCTTCTTCCTCTCGCCAGAACCCTAGCACCTACAACCGCCATGTCAACCTGCACCTCCATTGGGTTCTGCAACACCTCTCTTCCCTCCGCCTTGACCTACTATCCCGGCTGCCATGATCACCACCTACATCTGCAACACCGGCACCTTCACCGCATCTAGCAGAACCATCAATGCCGCTCTGACCTACCCACCTCAGTGCCGCACAATCTCAACCTGCTTCGACCAAAGACTGGTTCGTAGCACCAAACCGTTTGGCTGTGTTCAGTCTCAAGACTGATAGGATCATGAGTCACCGATCTTCCAAAACTATTTGGAAGAGATCTTATCTAGGACCATTTGGCGGAACTTCACTCAAAATCGTTTGGTGGAAACTAGATAAGACAAAACCGTGAGAACCCTACAGACTATTTGCTTCTCAAGTTGCGAGACCGTTTGATAAAGGATGCTGATCCTAAACTGTTTGGTCTCTTGATCCACATGCAAGACCGAATGGAGTTTGATGCTGCTAAATTGTTTGATCACCTAGGAAATCCAAGACCATTGAAAGAGTACTGATCAAAACCGTTTGGGTCAATTGCACTCTAAGACTGTTTGATCTGCTGAAAACCAAGACTGTTTGGTCACTTATGCATGAAACCATTTGAGATATGTACGTAAGTTCAAGATCGTTTGGTCCTATTTACAAAGACCGTTTGGAGATAAAAGGATACCAAAACGTTTGGGCTGGAATCACACCAAAAATGTGAGGGCCAGTCTTGAGCCTATAAATAGGACCAGTAGGGTCCTCATTTGGGTATCAGTTCCAAGATGCCAACGTGATGCCTGCACGCTGGTCCGATACTGCCACTGCCACTTCACCTGCCGTTCCTGTTGCAACTCAAGGAGACTGAGAAGAGAAGGAAGGAGGAGTGAGAAAGGCTGCCCAGTCTATCTTGGCATCCCTCGTTCATCTTGATCTGCTCTGACACGATGTGGAAGGCCGCATCATCTTCACCAAGCTACATCTACCTTCTGCATCATGCTCATGGCGGAATCCTCTCTCTTTCTTATTCTTCTTATTTCTCTCATCATGAGCAAGTAGTTCCTTTTCACAGGGGTGCGGGGACTAGCCCCGCTACCCATGCATTCATGCCTTTTCATTTAACATTCCATGGCAATGTATATAACTTTTCATTTTGTTGTTAATTAGTATGTTTGTAGTTGATTATCTACTTGCTTTCATCTTGTTCTTCCCTATATTGTGAAATCTTCTATATGTAGGGTGGAATGGCAGTTTACGAAGTTCGACTCCTTGATTAGAAATAGGATAGGATTCCTTGAGGTAGCAAGTGCATGATCCATAAGGGGGCGATCCATCTAACCTTCGGTGATGCTTCTGTGGCCTAAACATCCCTCAGGGAGGGCCACAGCCTTAGTTGGATTTTGTATCGTCTTTGTTTATCGCTGATGTTTGCTTGTAGATTAATCACCTTCTTGCTTATTTATTAGCACGGTTGACACCTTGACTAGAAATAGAATGGGTTTCCTTGAGGTCATAAGTGAATGATCTGTGAGGGGGCGAGCCATCTAACCTTCGGTGACACTTCTGTGGTCTAAACATCCCTCAGGGAGGACCACAACCTTAGTTGGATGTTGTATCTCCGGAGCTGTAAGTATATGAACCAAATGGTGACGAGACATCTGATACCTAAGGTGATGCTTACGCAAGCCTAACGCCCGTATGGGGGGTTCTGCAACAACTCCATTTAGATAGTTATATCTTGCCTGGATGTTATGTGTTTGGATGTGTTTGCATGCACAGTGGTGGTGAAACCCGAGACCATCCCAACGATTCCATATCATTTAATCTAGAACCAACTTTAATTCTACTCCTTTACTTTCTTGCATTTAGTGTAATTAACCTTGGCTTAATCAATCGTTCTAAATATTAGTCTTACTTGAGCTAGATTCGACTGACAAAGATTCTTAAAAATGTTGTCCTTTGGGATTCGATCCTTAACTATACTGCGATAAGACCCATCCACTTGCGGGTGGTATTATTACACATTGATTTTGGTAAAAGCTTGGGGATTTCAACCCCAAGTGAGTTTGTTAGTGCGGTATTTGCCACGTCATATTCTGGCACCGTTGCCGGGGATAACAGAATCAATTAGTCAAATCTAGTTATTTTAATGCTAATCTAGGATTTTACTTTTTCTTTTTGAAACCATCAATCATCTATTTGAATTTCACTCTACTCCATCAATCTTACTCCAAATCTTTTTATTTCAGGTACTTCAAGAAGGACTAGTGCATGCACTGTTTGAACAGCCCTAGACTCACTGCCAGCTTTGATCCTGAGATTAACAGAACTTTTCATCATCAAAACAGAGAGAACCAAGAAAGAATGGCTCAAGAGGAATAAATAGCCCGAAGGATGGCCCAAGCCCTTAATGCATAGAGAGAAAGATTCATGCAAGAAGCTAGAGCTGTGGTTCAAGAAGAAATTCAAGCAGTAGCTTAAGAAACAGAACTACAAAATGATCTTAGAGAGTTCTCAATCCCCAAAGTTGTGAATGTTCATCATCCAGTACAACCTCCTCCCATCAATGCTGCCAATTTTGAGATTAGGGCACATTAGATCACATTACTTCAAAACAGTCTGTTCTATGGTAAAGAAGGAGAGGATAGTCAAGAGCATCTTTTGAGGTTTATTGATCTATGTGCTATGACAAAGCAAAATGGAGTATCCGATGATGCCATTCGACTTCGTCTCTTCAAGTATTCCCTTGCTGATAGAGCTATAAGTTGGTATAATTCATTGCAAAGTGAAATACCCATCACCACCTGGGAACAACTCCAAAATGTTTTCTGGAAAAGTTCTATCCTCCATCTCTAACCTATGAAATTAGAGGCCGAATAACAAATTTCACTCAAGTCGCTGGAGAAACCCTTACTGAAGCATGGGATCGATACAAGGAGCTTCTACGCAAGTGTCCACACCATGGAATTCCGAAGAACCAACTCATCAAACTTTTCTATAGGGGTGTGGACGATGATATCAAAAGATTTTTAGATTCCTCATCTCGAGGAAACTTCATGTGTCAAAGTTATGACAGCACATGGAGGGTCATCACCCTTGGAGCTAAAAATCAAGCTAATTGGGGTAGATCTATAGGTAAATGAGTCTTGAAAGTAGCTATGGATGAAGCTACTCCTGAGTATAAATCTATTGCTGAA
The DNA here is from genome assembly GCA_963693085.1 of Alisma plantago-aquatica. Lineage (NCBI taxonomy): Eukaryota > Viridiplantae > Streptophyta > Magnoliopsida > Alismatales > Alismataceae > Alisma > Alisma plantago-aquatica. Next base: position 477,176,843 of record OY856411.1, read on the forward strand.
ACCGTAAAACTCTTGGTTACCAAACAAGACCATATTGAATCATCCCTTGCTGCGATTGGAAGAGGACGTTCACCTTCTCAACAACAAGAATAGGTCAAGTCTGCTTCCCTATTCTGTGAAGCATGTAAGGGCACATATCATTCCACTTTGGAATGCAATGTTCTCAATGATGTTGTTCTAAGCAATGTATGTGTCCAAGGAGATAATAGTCAAATGGAGAACCTAAATGCTGTTAACACCATCCTTGTTCAAGGTTATTACAATCCAAATTAGAATAGAAACCATCCAGGTTTTCAATATGGAAATCCTTCAGGAGCGGAAAACTCTCGACAACTTGGTTCAAACAATCAACAACGAGGACCACCCAGATTCCAGTATAACAACCAACAACAAAATTTTGGGAATCAAGGAAATTATAGAGGAAACTTCCAGAACATGAATTTCAACAATTATCAAAACAATTACCAGTACCAGAGTCTTAATCAAGTTCCTTATCAACAACAAGGACAACAAGCAGGTCCCGTATCACCTAATGACAAGCTATCAACCATTGAAAAGATGTTGCAAACTCAACAAACTATGATAGCTAACCAGCAAGCTCAGTAGAAGGCTATTGAATCTCAACTAGCTCAACTCACAGCTAGCATAAAGCCACCCGCTGGAGTCTTTGTTGGCCAAACTGAGAATAATCCTAAGCATCCTGAACAATTGAAGGCAGTCACCACCAGGTCAGGAAAAGACTATTCTGATCCTCCTATCAAGACACCTGTGGTTATTATAGAAGAGGATGAACCTGGGATTGACCAAGACTCAACAACACATGAGTCTCAACCAAAAGAATCACTAACCACCGATAACACATATAAGGGAAGTCTTGAGAAACCTATCAATGAAGAAACTGAAACACCAAAACCTGATATCCCTGTATACAATCCTCGTATACCTTTCCCTACTCATTTAAGGAAAACTAAGCTTGATACTCAGTTCAATAACTTTAAAGAAGCTATGAAGATATTTCATGTTGATATACCCTTTTTGGATGCACTGGATGTGATACCAGCCTGGACAAAGTACTTAAAGTCTCTCCTCACTAGGAAATATATAACTGAAGAATATGAGACAGTCAAGTTAGCTAAAACCACTTCATATATCATCCAGAGTAATATGCCCAAGAAGTAGAAAGATCCAGGATCTTTTGGGATTTCTTGCCATATCGGTGATTCTTCATGCAAGAAAGGACTGGAAGATCTTGGTGCTAGCATCTCCATCATGCCACTCAGCCTTTACAAAAGGCAAGTGTTTTCTAAACTTCTCCCAACTGGACTGACCAAACAACTCACAGAAAATTTGATAAAACACCCGTTAGGAATTATTGAGGATGTACCTGTCAAGGTAGGAAAAGATTCCTATGTTCTGTGAGATTTTGTCATCATGGACATAAAAGAAGACCCCAGATATTCTCTCATCTTTGGACGTTTGTTCCTCACCACTGCAAGAGTTCTAATTGATGTTGAAGCAGGAACATTGCTGCTCAGACTTGGTAAAGAAACTCTCGAATTCAAAGTTTTTGAAAGCATGCGAAGACCAATCATGTATGAAGAAGTCTATCTGATTGAATGCAATGAGCAAATGTCACTCATCACACAAGAGGAATACGAACAAGATGACCCTTTAGAAGTGACTCTAACAAACCCATACGCTGATGATTCCATCAATGAACAAGTTAAAAAGTGTGTTCTTGACCTTGACACTGCCAAAGAAGATCCAGAAGCCAAGATTGAATAACTCAAGGCTGTGGAAGCTACTGAAGAAACATGCAAAAACCTAGAGGCCCCCAAAATGAAGCCCCTGCCTGCGGGACTGAAGTACGTGTTTCTGGATGATCTCAACGTTTGTCCAGTCATTATAAATTTTGATCTAATGACCGAACAAGAAGATAAACTTCTGAAAGAACTAAAAGGAAGAAAGAAAGACATCGATTACAAAATGAGTGACCTCACTGGGGTTAGTCAAGCACTATGTATGCACAAGATCCCTATGATGGAAGATCACAAGACAACTATTGAACATCAACAGAAGTTGAATCCAAATATTAAGGAAGTAGTCCATCGTGAGGTCATTAAACTGCTCACCGCTGGAATAATCTATCCGATATTAGACTCACCATGGGTGAGCCCAGTGCATGTAGTCCCGAAGAAAGGTGGAACAACTGTGATACAAAACAAAAATAATGAACTCATCCCCACTCGAACAGTCATAGGGTGGAGGATGTGCATTGATTATAGGAATTTAAACAAGGCAACTCGAAAAGATCATTTTACAATGCCTTTTCTTGATCAAGTATTAGAGTGGTTGGCTCATCAAGAATACTTTTGTTACCTCGATGGTTACTCTGGATTCTATCAAATACCCATACATCCAGACGACCAAGAGAAAACTACTTTCACCTACCCATTTGAAACATATGCATTTAGAAGAATGCCATTCGGCCTCTACAATGCACATGCAACCTTCCAACGTTGCATGGCTGCCATATTCGCCGACCTCAATGAAGAAATTATGGACGTTTTTATGGATGGCTTTACTGTGTATGAAGACTCATTCAATTCATGCCTAAAACACCTTTCCCTTGTTCTCAAATGGTGTGAAGAAGCACATCTTGTACTAAATTGGGAGAAGTGTCACTTTATGGTAAAGGAAGGCATTGTCCTTGGCCATAAGGTCAGTAATCGAGGAATTGAAGTAGATAAAGCCAAGATCAAAGTGATTTCCAAGCTCTCTATCCCTATCAATATAAAGGAAGTTCGAGCATTCCTTGGTCATGCAGGCTTCTACATATGATTTATAAAAGACTTCTCAAAGATAACCAAGCCGATGATGAACTTGTTACTAAAGGATGCTGAATTTAATTTTGACGATGAATGTGTTAAAAGTTTCAACAAACTAAAGCATGGCCTTACAACCACACCCATCATTAGAGCTCCCGATTGGGACCATCCTTTTGAAATTATGTGTGATGCAAGTGATTATGCTATGGGTGCTGTCTTGGGCCAATGTATAGAAAAGAAACGTTATGTGATCTATTATGCATCGAAGACCCTCGATGAAGCTTAGAGGAATTATGCTACTACTGAGAAAGAACTTATGGCAGTCGTGTATGCCTTTGAAAAGTTCAGATCCTACCTAATTGGTTCGAAGGTCATTGTCTACACAGATCACGCTGCCATTTGTTACCTTCTGGAAAAGAAAGATGCAAAACCTATGTTAATAAGATGGATTCTTTTCATGCAAGAATTTGATTTAGAGATAAGAGATAAAAAGGGTACAAAGAATGTGGTAGTAGACCACCTTAGTCGCATCCACACTCTGGACATCGAGAAGATTATGATTAATGACTCCCTTCTAGATGACCAATTAATGAAGGCCTCGGAAGTTACACCATGGTATTCTGATTATGTGAACTACCTTGCTGCTGAGGCTATTCATCCTCAATGCACCGGAAATGCACTGAAGAAATTTATGCATGATGTGAAACAGTACTACTGGGATGAGCCATACCTTTTCAAACTATGTGTTGATGGTCTATACAGACGATGTATTGCTATGGAAGAAGCTCAACTTATCCTAGAGCAATGTCACTCAGGGCCTGTTGGAGGACATATGAGCTCTAAAAAGACTGCCTTGAAGGTTTTGCAATGTGGTTTCTTTTGGCCAACCATATCCAAAGATTCCCATGACTTTGGCTTATCATGTGACAAATGTCAAAGATTAGGCAACATAACAAAAAGAGATGAGATGTCGCTGAGCCTGTGGCAAGAAGTAGAGATATTTTATGTTTGGGGGGTGGACTACATGGGTCCATTCCCATCTTCTCATGGATTTTCATACATCCTAGTGGCGGTGTACTATGTCTCAAAATGGGTTGAAGCTATACCAACCGTCACTAGTGATTCCAAACCCGTTATCAAATTATTCAAAGATATTATTTCCCCCCATTTTGGAGTACCAGAAACTGTGATATCTGACGGAGGGTCTCATTTCATTGAAAGAAGCTTTGAATCTTTACTACAAAAGTATGGTGTAACACACAAAGTAGCATCACCCTACCACCCACAAACAAGTGGATAGGTAGAGGTCTCTAACCATCAACTTAAGGCTATCCTGGAAAAGATTTTAGGCCACAATCAGAAGGATTGGTCTGTGAAAATCAATGATGCATTGTGGGCCTACCGGACTTCTTTCAAAACTCCCCTCAGAACTACACCATTTAGATTAATATATGGGAAGGCTTTCCACCTTCTTGTTGAACTGGAACACAAGGCATGGTGGGCAATAAAACAACTGAATTTTGATATGAAGAAAGTGGGCAAAGCTAGGATTCTGCAACTCCAAGAGCTGGAAGAACTCTGGATGACAGCCTATGAGAATGCACGAATCTATAAAGAACGTATGAAACTTTGGCATGACGGCCATCTAAAAAGAAAGGACATATAGGTGGGAGACCAAGCTCTTCTATTCAATTCCAGACTGAGGTTATTCCCAGGAAAACTCTGTTCTCACTGGTCAGGACCTTACATTGTCAAGAGCATCTATCCACATGGTGCTTTCTCTTTATGGAGTGAAAAAATGGGTGAATTTGTGGAAAATGGTCAACGATTGAAGAGATACTTCACCTCTACTAATACAGGCTCTGAAACGACATTGGATCTCACCAATCCAACATATCCACCATAGAAGTTGAAGGAATCAAGTCGAGCCATTGACGTAAAATAAAGGCGCTTGTCGGGAGGCAACCCGATAAATAAAATTCGTATTTAGTTTTAATTTTAAATTAGGATTTTTCTTTAATTTTGTTTTTACCTTTTAGATAATTTTACACTAATAAAATTGCATCGCAAGATGCTATTTTGAGTTCTGATTGGTCTTCATTTTTGAGATTTTTAGATGGAGGATGCAAGCTTATTAGAACACAACCACATCTGGTGGTCCAAACAGCATGCAAATTCCCCTCCATCTTGGATTTAGAGTTTACTCGGGACGAGCAAATTTCTAAGTTTGGGGTGGAGGGTGGGTGGTACGTATCTTACTTTCCACCTTCACCCATCTAGATCAGACTTAAGTTTTCATCGTCGCATTTTTTGACCTAAATTTTCAAAATTTTCAAATAAAGTTTTCAAAATTTTAAAGTTTTTCAAAGAAATTTGAATAGATATTGGATGAAGTTTTAACACTTTTTCATTTCAATCTTTATGCATTTCAAATCATTATACCCTCCTTATTCGAAGCAGTTCCTCAAAAGGACCACTTTTTGAAAACTAGCCTTTTTATTGAAATCATCTTGTGAAGTTTATGAATCCTAACATCATGATCTTTATGCAAAAATGACAAGTGTCTGTCGAACTGATAGGGATCAAACACATCGTGCTTCCTAACTGACTAGTGGAACAATAACATGGAATCTCCACCAGATCCTCATCAAGTCGTTATTTGAGCAGAGTATGATAAAGAGAACAACCCAGTGAACAAAATTGTAAATCAAGTTGCATTCTGATCTGAACCCTCTTCTACACTTCTTCTATCATCTTCGTACCCCTCTATCCATAAAAAAGAAACAAAAATAGCCAAAAATAGTGCCAAACCCTAAGTTTGGGGTGGAACACCACTTCCCTATATATCTGCTTCTTCCATACCCCTCGTAAATAAATAGGGGCGTACCACCAAGAAAAGATGCCAAATCGCACACAAAAAGAAATGCAATCTCGAGTCGAATAGAGGAGAGATTTGCACATAAAAAATGCAATCAATGAAATTACAAATAATATAATAAAAATCTTGAGTTGAATAGAGGAAAGATTTATTTCTTCCTTCCATACCTTTATTCATTCCCTTTTCTACCTAAAGGCACAATTAATGCCTCCACTGCCCTAAAATACACCAGTGTCAGATCAGATGTACACTTGTTGTTTTGCGGGTATCTATGGACTCTTACAAAACTCTTTGACATGCTCGTTGTTGGAAAAAGTGGGGAGGCAGTGATATTGGAAAGCAAACTCAAGAACGAAGATATGGAAAGATGTGTTTAGTGGTCTCAGGAGGTTGAGATATTGTGTCATACTAAGTAGAAAGAAAACAATTGTGATAAGAAGATGAGGCAATCACACGAATTGAAAGTATTCATTTGGCAACCGTTTTAGATTTTGTGTTACTCGAGGACGAGCAACGTTTAAGTTGGGGGTATTTTGATGAATGCATATTCATCATGGAATTCAATTACCATATTGGGTGAAAATTCGACTCAACACACTCAATTTCACTCACTAAACATCACAATGTATCACAAAGTGCAAAATTACTTAATTGGTTCAATTATCAAGGTTCTTAACTGAATTTATGTTGATTCGATGTAGGTCTTGACGAGATTGAACAATCATCTGGGACCCACCTTTCTACCTTCACTCACCTATGGTTCTGACCAATCGGTCTGACCAAACGGTCTCGCCAAATGGTCTTGACCTAGCGACTTCTTCCATTCGGTTTCAACCTTTTGGTCTTAACCATTCATCCATTCGGTCTCAGAACACGAGCTTTTCCTCACCTTCGGATCGCTGATCAACGATCCCCATCAATTTGCCGAAACACTTTCATCCAATCAGCTTCTAACTCCATACGGTCTTCAAGATCGGTTGAGCAACCTGCTCGAAACTGTTTGAGCAACTCAACAACATTGGGCATGCTTCCCTTCCTCTTTCTTCTTCTTCCTCCCACCGGAACCCTAGCACTTGCAGCTGCCATGTCAACCTGCACCTCCGTCGGGTTCTGCAACACCTCTCTTCCCTCTGCCTTGACCTACTGTCCCTGCCCCCATGATCACCACATACCTCTGCAACACCTGCACCTTCGCCGCATCTAGTAGAACCATCGACGCCGCCCAGACCTACCCACCTCGGTGTCGCACGATCTCAACGTGCTTCGACTGAAGACTGGTTGGCAGTGTCAAACTGTTTGGCTGTGTTCAGTTGCAAGACTGATAGGATCGCGAGTCACCGATCGGCCAAAATCATTTGGAAGAGATCTTATCCAGGACCGTTTGGCGGCGCTTCACTCAAAACCATTTGGTGGAAATCGGATAAGCCAAGACCGTGAGAACCCTACAGACCATTTGCTTCTCAAGTTGCGAGACCGTTTGATAAAGGTTGCTGATCCTAAACTGTTTGGTCTCTTGATCCTCATGCAAGACCGAATGGAGTTTGATACTGCTAAACTATTTGATCACCTAGGAAATCCAAGACCATTGAAAGAGTACAGATCAAAACCGTTTGGGTCAATTGCACTCCAAGACCATTTGGTCTGCTGAAAACCAAGACCGTTTGGTCACTTTTGCATGAAACTGTTTGAGATATGTACGTAAGTTCAAGACCGTTTGGTCCTATTTACAAAGACCGTTTGGATTTAACTACTCAAGACCGTTTGGAGATAAAAGGCTACCAAACAGTTTGGGCTAGAATCACACCAAAAACATGAGGGCCAGTCTCAAGCCTATAAATAGATCCAGCAGGGTCCTCATTTAGGTATCGGTTTCAGGACGTCGACAGGCTGCCTATACGCTGGCCTGATCCTGCTACTGCCACTTCACCTACTGTTCCTGCTGCAATTCTAGGAGACCGAGAAGAGAAGGAAGGAGGAGTGAGAAAGGCTGCCCAATCTGTCTTGGCATCCCTCATTCATCCAGATCTGCTTCGACATGACGTAGAAGACCGCATCATCTTCACTGAGCTGTGGCTACCTTCTGCATCATGTTCATGGCAGAATCCTCTCTCTTTCTTATTCTTCTTATTTCTTGCATCACGAGCGAGTACTTCCTTTTCATTGGGTGCGGGGACTAGCCCTGCTACCCATGCATTCATATCTTTTCATTTAACATTCCATGGCAATGTATATAACTTTTCATTTCATTGTTAATTGGTATGTTTGTAGTTGATTATCTACTTGCTTTCATCTTGTTCTTCCCTATATTGCAAAATCTTCTATATGTAGGGTGGAATGCCAGTTTATGAAGTTCGACTCCTTGATTAGAAATATGATAGGATTCCTTGAGGTAGTAATTGTATGATCCGTAATGGGACGAACCATCTAACCTTCGATGACGCTTCTGTGGCCTAAACATCCCTCCAGGAGGGCCACAGCCCTAGTTGGATTTTGTATCGTCTTTGTTTATCGCGATGTTTTCTTGTAGATTAATCACCTTCTTGCTTATTGATTAGCGCGGTTGACACCTTGACTAGAAATAGAATGGGTTTCCTTGAGGTCGTAAGTGAATGATCTGTGAGGGGACGAGCCATCTAACCTTCGGTGACAGTTCTGTGGTCTAAACATCCCTCAGGGAGGACCACAACCTTAGTTGGATGTTGTATATCTAGAGCCATAAGTATATGAACCAGATGGTGACGAGACATATGATACCTAAGGTGATGCTTACGCAAGCCTAACACCCGTATGGGGGTTCTGCAGCAGCTCCATTTGGGTAGTTATATCTTGCATGGATGTTAAGTGTTTGGATGTGTTTGCATGCGCAATGGTGGTGAAACCTGAGACCATCCCAGTGATTCCATACCATTTAATCTAGAACCAACTTTAATTCTGCTCCTTTACTTTCTTGCATTTAGTTTAATTAACCTCAACCTAATCAATCATTCTAAATATTAGTCTTACTTGAGATAGATTTGACTGACAAAGATTCTTAAAAATGTTGTCCTTTAAGATTTGATCCTTAAATATACTGTGATAAGACCCGTCCGCTTGCAGGTGGTATGATTGCACATTGGTTTTGGTAATAGCTCAGGGATTTCAACCCTGAGTGAGTTTTTTAGTGTGATATTTGCCACGTCATGGCCCATGGCAACACCCCAACTACATTCCAAGGTTAAGGCATATATAACCAATAAAAGCCTTAAACATTACAAAAGATGCCACCACTCATCCAAGATGCAAACAAGGTGCCCACTCCTCTCTCTCTCCTATAGATGAGTTCAAGAGATGCAAGGGTCACTCTAGAGGTGACAAATTGCACATTAACCCCCTATATTTTGGTAAATTGTAATACACACCAAAACTATCATACAAAGCACAAACATCATCCAAGTATGCTCAAACTTAGATCTTACCCTCTTCACAAGCCCTAATTTATCTCAAAAGATTAAAGATGGATTTTCAAACATACGATTAAGACAAAACAAATTGGGTTACCCAAAAACTTGATTCAGGGGTCTTACAAGCCATAAACCCCTAATAGGGATTTTACCCCCAAAATCCTAAGATAAAAGGGAGGGGTATTTCCTCCTCATATCCTCCTCGAGTTCCCACATGGCTTCTTCAACACCTCGGTGATGCCAGAAAACCTTCACAATCACTATGTCTTTCTTTTTCCGGTCAAGGATCAACACTAGACCTTCCACATAGGACATATTCTCATCAAGCTCCACCTCTACAATCTACAACACTAACTCTGTATCGGGATGACACTTCCTCATCATACTCACATGAAACATAGGATGCAACCTATGCAACTCAGGTGACAACTCCAACTTATAAGCCACCTTTCCAACACGTGCTATCACCTGATAAGGTCATATAAACCTGGGAGCCAACTTACCCTTCTTCCCAAATCTTAGCACACCTTTCCAAGGAGAGACCTTGAGGTATACTCTATCTCCCACTTAGAACTTTAAAGGTCTACGACGCTTATCTGCATATGACTTTCGCATGTCATGTGCTTCCCTTAACTGTTGTTGAATCACTTTGTTCTTTTCTATCATTTGATGCACAAGCTCAGGGCCAAGAAGTTGATACTCACCAGTATATTACCAACACAACATAGACCTACAACATCTCCTGTACAACACCTCATATGGTGCCATGTAGATGCTTCTTTGATAACTGTTATTGTAGGCAAACTCTATCAAACTGAGATGCATGTTCCAACTGCCCAAAAATTGAAGAACACAAGCTCTTAGTAGATCTTCCAAGGTCTGAATGGTCCTTTCATATTGACCATCTAACTGTGGGTGGAAAGTAGTGCTAAACTTCAACTACATATCCAAATCTATGTGTAGTCGTTCCCAAAAATGACTCATGAACTGGGGACCTCTATCAGACACAATGGTAGTTGGAACACCATGTAAATGCATTATTTCATCGATGTAGATCTAAGCAAGCTTCTCTTCTATATACATTGTCTTCACAGGAAGGAAATATACTGACTTAGTCAACATGTCAACAATCACCCATATGGAGTCATGACCTTTGGCCATCCTAGGAAAACCAGTCACAAAGTCCATCGTTACGTGATCCCATTTCCACTATGGTAAAGGTAATGGTTGCAATGTCCCTACATGATTTTGATGTTCAGCCTTAACCCACTGACACACTAGGCATCGTGCAACAAACTCAGCCACATCCCGCTTCAAGTTGGGCCACCAACACATGCCCTTTAAGTTATGATATATCTTGGTGCTACCTAGATGCATAGCATACATAGACAAGTGAGCCTCTTCTAGAACCATCTTCCTTAGATTATCAACATCAGGTACCACGATTCTGCCATGGTAACAAACTTTCCTATCATCGGACTCATGAAATCCATCATGTTTCTCACTACCAAACTCTAATATGATATGTTGTACCACAATATCAAACTGTTGAGCCTCTCTAATCTATTGTCTCAGTGTGGGCTTCACCTATAACTGTGCCAGCAATCTTGCTAGTAAGGAAACTTCCAGCTTAACAGTCATCCAATATAGGGAGATCAACATGTCTTTCTTGTGGCATACCAAAGAACTCAATTGTTCTTTCTCTATGGATGTTGATAAAAAGGATTTCCTACTCAACTCATCTGCCATGACATTTGCCTTCCCTAGATGATAGTCAATCTTTCAGTCATAATCCTTGATTAGCTCCATCCAACGTTGCTGCCTCATGTTCAACTCCTGTTGTGAGAAAATGTATTTTAGGTTCTTGTGATCTGTGACAATCTGACACTTCTCTCTGTAAAGGCAGTGCGTCCAAAATTTCAAAGCATGAACTATGACAGCTAGCTCCAGATCATGGATTAGGTAGTTTTCCTCATGTTTCTTAAGCTGTCGAGAAGCAAATGAAATCACTTGCTTGTCTTACATCAACACACAACCCAGTCTGTTTCTAGATGCATCACATATGACTATATATCCCTTCCCTTTCTCTAACAATACCAACACCGGTGCACTTTTCAACTTTTCCTTTAATGGCTGAAAAGTATGATGGCATCTGTCATCCCAAATAAACGGCACCTCCTTCCTTTCCAGCTTAGTCAGGGGTAGAGCTATGGCACTAAAGCCTTAATGAACCTTCTATAATATCCTACCAAACCTAGAAAGATACACAGTTTCATTATGTCTTTGGCTTTTCCCACTATGTGACAGACTCAACCTTCTTGGGGTCCACACGAACACCCTCAGCAGAGATAAAATGTCCCAGAAAAGCTACCTTCTTCAGCCAAAACTCACATTTGCTAAATTTAGCATATAATTGGTGCTGCCTCAACAAGGTCAACGCATGACAAAGATGCTTCTCATACTATTAGATGTCATGACTATATATTAAGGTGTCATCTATGAAAACCACCATGAACTGATCAAGAAATGGCCAGAACACTCTGTTCATCAAGTCCATGAATGCTACTGGTGCATTGGTCATCCCAAACGACATAATTACAAACTTATAATGATCATACCTTGACCTAAAAGTTGACTTAGGTATGTTCTCCTCCTTGATCTATAACTGATGGTATCCTGACCTCAAGTCTATGTTTGAGAATACTATTGTGCTGCACAACTGGTCAAACAAATCATCTATCCTTGGCAAGCGATACTTATTCTTTATCGTCACCTCATTTAACTGTCTGTAGTCTATACACAGCCTCATGGACCCATCCTTCTTCGTTACGAATAACACTGGAGCACCCCAAGGTGACATACTAGGTCTGATAAAATATTTATCAAGTGGTTCTTGCAATTGTCTCTTCAATTCTTCCATCTCTATTGGAGCCATCCTGTACGATGTCTAAGCTATCAGTTGCGTGCCTTGAACTAGGTTGATCTCAAATCAATCTCTTAAGGTGGGGGGAACACTTGGAAATTTCTCTAGAAACACATCTTCAAACTCCTTGACAATTGGTACCTCTTGAATACTCAGACTCCTTACCTCAGTACACTGCACATGTGCTAGGAACACCTTACAACCCTATCTTCCACCATTATTGATACCAGACATGTTAGAAGAATCTTCCTGTCTCCTTGGAAGATCCAGGCCTCACCATCATCTACAAACGTTGTCTACTTGGAACTACAATCCAAGACCACCTTATACTTCTACAAGGTGTCCATCTCGAGGATTACATTGAATCCATACATATCAAGTGGTATGAGATCCACTTGAATGTTGTGCCCTGAGAGGGAAAGGACACATGAAAGACACACTTCCTGCAACACTACAAATCCAACCAATGGGGTTTCTAACAACAAACTATATTTTCTATGACTAACAGGCAAAAGATAATCATCGAGCACCTCATGAGTGATAAAAGAGTGTGTTGCGCCCGGGTCAACCAGAATCGGTACAAAGTAAGAAGAAGACAAATCAGAATGAAATAACTCCATCTAACCTATCACTACTCACATGTTGACCATCACCTCCGGCTAACTCATAGCATAGAATCTAGTCATTGCATGTTGTCGTCCATGTCCTCTACTTCCTTGAGTAGACAATCTAACCTACGACACTTGGCAATGTCCTCATTCTCCTACACTGCTAAATTGCTGCCTCAGTGAGCCATGTTGGCTCTACCTCAATTGTTGGGTCACCTCATCATCCTTCACCAGACAGTCTCACCTCATATGTCCTACTTGCCCACACTTATGGCAAGCCAAAGTCTCATACTACGACCTAGATGGCCCCATCATCGATATTGATGTTGTGCTGTGCACTCCAGTAGATGGAAGACTATGACCTCTACCTTACTGGGTGACCATTACATTTGTGAAATGAACCTCTGTGATGCTGGCAGTGTAGAAAACCTTGGATTCTTAAAGTCTCCTAACGATTGTCCTTGGTATTGTGCATGCCTCTTTCTAGCACTCGCCTCTCATTTCTCAATCACCAATCTCTCTATCCTCTAGACCGATTCCATAGACATGGCAAACCTCTCCCTATTCTCTAGAGCAGCCACTGTGGTAGACAACACATTCAACCCCTTCTTAAAACATCATATCCTCTCATCATCTGTAGCATCCATGTGAGGATAGAACCAAAGGAGTTCCATAAACTTGGCTTTTTACTCATTTATCGTCATGGATCCTTGTCGTATCCACTCAAATCAATTGATTTTCTCATCAACATATGTCCATGGGAAGTACCTACTGACAAACTCACATCAGAACTCTTCCCAATCTACCTTAACACCAGACCTCTTCTCCTCTTCTATGGCCCACCAATGGCCAACACATCCTTTTAGAAGGTACACCACGTGCTTTACCTTGTCAGCATCAGGGATACTAAGGATCTTAAAAGCTTTTTCAAGCTTGGAAAGCCACAGAGCAACATCTGATGGATCAGTCATCCCAGTATACTCTACTTCCCCAACATGGCAAAGCCACTCAAAAGTCTTCCCAGTGCCCGAGGATTCTGCATGGAAACTGGTTCCCTAGGCTGAGATGTGGGCTTCCTGTCTGCCATATGCGTCATGGTCACCATGAACTGCCCAAAAAGTGGTTGAAAGGTAGGATTTTCAAGCATGGTTGGGTCAAACTGGGGGACTTCAGGCACCCTATCTTGTCATGCCTGGTTCCTTGCACCACCACCTAGTGCAACAACATTGCTTTCAACAGCATGTTCTTCATGTTCTCTAGACATCTTTAATCTTTCCTTCTTCTTCTACATAAGCAAAAGTCACTATAAGATAGATTGGAGGACAAAAGAATAGATCCAAACCCTAGTCCTAGGTCTCTGTATACTCATCAAACCTAAAGTTCTAAAACCAACTAAACTACAACGCCCACACCACACAAGCGAGATTACTCAAAACTTAACCACGGAAGCAAGATTTGACAAAGAGGTTACTGGAAAATACTAAAAATTAAAACCCATTTCATTAAACACCAAAGCAGCAAAAACCATTACATACCAGTCCTGACAGGACACAAAGTAACTACATCGACATCTACTTACCAGGCATTCCATCATCTAGATTATAAGAAAAACTTGTCATATACATGTAAATCCATTTTATCTTTGCATCAAAAAGGGCATAAACCAAACCACACCCAAAACTATTCCAAGGACCTGAGTGTACAAGGACGACTCTAGGACTCTACACAAAAGACAAGCATCAACACCTCCAACCTTATTAGCTATTGGCCTTCCTGTTGCTGCTACTTTGCCTCAGGCCCTCAGATGCACGATCTCTATGTCCTTGTGCATGTCCACCTAAAAGGATGTGGGGAACCCATGGGGTGAGATCCAAATCTCAATGGGAGATATAACCCTCCACCAATGCTATTATTAACACATACATGAGTAACATGAGTAAAGCTATTATTATGATAGGAAGATTCATATGCATGATATGTTCAAGGGAGATTAGTATAAGAAATTTTTACTTGGATTATGGAGCATCTTATCATCATGAAAGGAATATGAAGAACATGTATATTTACTACCATCTGTACTGTATGAAAACAGGCAAGGCCCCATCCAATGTTCTCATATTTGTCCCTAATCAAATACACTACATGACTGATTACATATTTTTCTTCTACCCTAAGGATTTGAGTTGTACAACCCAAATCCAACCGTCCACTACTAAGTCAAAATATGTGCCATAAAAGGTCAAGGGAAGAGTCAGAATCCATGACCTCACCAATCCTCGTGGTCAACACATGAGTACACCGCAGATGCATATCAATCAACTGCAACCGGTGACATATAGTCAAGTTGTGAAAATTCCCAGTCTGCCTTGGTACAGGTCACATCGCTAGTGAAACTGAGCTAAGACCCATAGCCACACTCCTGCCAGGGTATGGCCCACATCCAATCTTGTGAAATCTCATAAGCATAATATTACTAAGCTACAGCTTGTAGCCACACTCCTACCAGGGTATGGATCACAACCAATCTTGTGAATGCATATACTCAACAATATATGACTTCAAGGCTTCTCTAGGGAAGAGCATGTTTCACCATTCAGCAAGTACTGATGCTAAGACGGATCTATGGCATAGGGTGAAACTACATGTATTAAGTTCCACTGGATTAGTTAGGTCCATTAAGTATCTTTTAGTATCAATCAAGTTACAACGTATAAAGTCATGGCAAACTCTATTAATATAAAAGTTCAAAAGCATATAAAGTATGACTTTATCACCTCATCATCACGTATTGTTCATATCATTACTATTTGTAACATCATAATCATCAAGGACATGTTCCATAAGGTATCAACCTTTCAATTCATCATAGGGAATGTTATCACAAACTAGGCATCAAGCCATTATCAGGCCATGCCTTATGGAAGCTCATCCAACCTATATCATATCATAATTACCATAGTTTCCACTTAGCTATGCATATCAACCTGCAACACATGCACGGTTAGGAGTTCATAATAATAGAGATAGACATTCTATTATCATAACCATCCCATAGAAGGGAACCAAGCAAGTTACATTGTTCATTATTAGGGTCAAGCTAAATTCAACGTCCAACCCCCCAAACTCATTCCTCCCATTATCTTGTAGTACACTCATTTTAAGGATTAAATGATATCTCAAACAACATGTTACATGGCCTATTTGTTTCTCATACAAGTACATCTTTAAGTATCCAAGCATGACCTATAACCATCATTACCACCATGTGTCGACTACTTAATGACATGGTGTCTCGATCTGTCCTCAACTTAGGGTGTCTATTTAACACTTAACCTGCTATGACAACTTAATACTTAATTTGATATGCTATCTTAACACTTTCACGGGGTGTCAATCTATCATCAACATGGTGCATCAGCCTAACATTGTCAAGGGGTGTCGACTACCCATTACTAGGATGTCTCGGTCTAACACCACCAAGGTGTGTCAGCTTAGCAACATTGTAGGATATTGGTTTATCATCAACATAGGGCATCAGATTAGTATTAGCCTAAGGTGTTGGTCCATTTCTATACAGGTGTCTCGACCTATCATCAACACAGGATGTAGGCCCAATGTTCACAGGGGTTAACAATCTATTTATCATGTGATGCGTTGGTCTATCAGTATTTGGATGTGATAGTGTATCGGCCTATTGTTAACACAAGGTGTGTCGACTATAGACCAATGTGCATTGCAACTCATACAAGCTATCATGGCTTGCAACTAAGATGAAGGTATCAAGAATAAGCCATCCCAGGTTGCATATATTTCTAGGGCATCATCCTGACCTCAACATGCTGTATCGGTTCTTCAGAAACTTATGTGTAATGATAGCTACTTGTCATAGGTTGTCCCTAAGGCATCTCTTGATGTATTGGCCACATACCAACATGAATTGCAACCTAGGCTAAGATGACGATCCAATAGTCATGTAGAGTGCTGAGCACAACACTTCATGGTTAAAGTCATCACTCACATGATCAAGGTCAAAATAGAGAAAAACAAAGTCCAAGCCAGTACAGGGCTCCACCATTATCATGGTAAAAGCTCAAAGATTTAGGTACTTAAACTTTCTTCAAGGAATTACAATGTTCAAGAGTAAAAGACCATACTTATCATACCTCAAAACATCAAGTTAAGATCAATATTAAGTTCTATCATATAGGAGAATGACTTTAAAGAAGAAACAAATTCATGCTAAGCAAAGAGTGCAACAATAGAGAGGCTAAGAGTTATATAAACCACCTTAGAGAAATCTTCCACCAAAGATGCAAGCTCTAAGGTCAAAGCTCCTTGCACTGATCTAAAGGTTTAATATGATTCTCCAAAGATCCCAAACTTGGTCACGACAACATCTCTAAGAGAAAAGAAGACACCAAGGTTAAAAAGAAAAAAAAGGCAACTCTAGCCGATCCAAAGAAGACGAAGAAAGAAAAAGATGAGATAACTTAATCTGACATGCCTTAAGAATGGACTTCACATAAAGGCATGTTCATGGCCAAGAGAGAGGAGGAGGATGGGGAAGAGATACTAAGGAGGTCGCCATAAAGGAAACAGAACTCACCAAGGTTTAAAGATGCACAAGAACTACCACGAGCTAAGGATTTGATCACCAAGCTTCCAAGGGGTTCCTTATAGATCCTCAAGCTCCAAGATCATATACCAAGAAGGGGGAAACAAGAATGGCGGAAAGGATTAAAAGAGTGAAGAGGAAAGGATCTATATACTTGTGGGATGAGAGAGGGAGAAAAGGTGATGTGTCATCTCCTTAAGCCATCTAGGGGACACTTGTCCATGCAAAAGGTTCATGTGAAACCACTCTTTCTTAACATGCAAGCATGGTGATGCACTTTATGTGGAGGTCTCATCCTCTTGACCATTTACCATGGGCGCGACCCATTGCAATACCCAACCACATTCCAAGGTTAAGGCATATATAACCCGTAAAAGCCTTAAACATTACAAAAGATGCCACCACTCATCTAAGATGCAAATAAGGTTACCACTCCTCTCTGTCTCCCCTAGATGAGGTCAAGAGATGCAAGGGTCACACTAGAGGTGAAAAATTTCACATTAACCCCCTATATTTTGGTAAATTACAATCCACACCAAAACTATCATACAAAGCACAAACATCATCCAAATATGCTCAAAATTGGAGCTTACCCTCTCCACAAGCCCTAATTTATCTCAAAATATTAAAGAGGTATTCTTAAACATATGATTAAGCCAAAACATAGGGTTACCCAAAAACTCAGGTTAGGGGTCTTACATAGATAATGAGTCTCAACTTTGTGGTCCACCTTAACTGGGAGATACTTAAAAGTGGGGGTCGTTGCAACATCATTAGGGTAGCATCATTTACTGGAAAAAATGAGCTACACGTCAAATATAGTGTAAGTACTAAGAAAATCAAGCATCCTTGTATGTTGAAAATTTACCATTGAGGGAAAAAGGGTACAATTTTACATATAACATTGGTTTAATCCAGTGAAATTGACTCCATAAGTAGCCCAAAAAATTTAGTTTCTCAACAAAAATTTCTAATATGAAACATAGCATGGATTTTTTTTTGAGAAACCCACGTTATAGGCTTCATGTGATTACTCTTTATATAAATGTTCCTTTCATAAAAACCTTACTATGACAGTTCTAGTGACAAAACTGGCATAATAGGTTGCTTAGCAAAATGTGTTGTAGCAGTGGTTTCCTTTTAAAAATTGATGTTATAGTTGTAGAATTGTGTCAGTTTCTTTAGTATCTGATAATGTAAATTTACCACAAAATAATTTTTCCATCCAATAACTAAACCATGAACGCTTAGAGTGTCAATTTTTCTTGTGAAATGAGACCACATGTAATTTGAAAAACCTAGATATCAGTCATTTTAGCATCATTTTTTCATAATACATAACACTATAGATATTATTTGTTATCTCACTTTTTTTGAGTATCTTATCGACATGATATTGGAAAATCAGGTGTCAGTCACCTATAACTTTGATTTTCATCTTGTAAGAGATGCTATAGGGAAACTTACACTTCATGAAATAAAATTTGCCCATTCACTGAAGCTTTTCGCACTCTGGTGACGTAAAATTATAGGGTTTTGATGCAAGGGCTTTTTGATGAAGAATTTGAGTCCCACCCATAGAACACCTAGTGCTTCTATGGAAAAATTGAGTGGTTTTGTTGTGTTGTCCTCATGTCATCTTTGTACCATCATGGTGTTGTTGCTAATGCTTTCTATTGTTGCTTCTCATTTCTACCACCACTATTTTTTTTCTCCTCCTTATTGCCGATGCTACTACTACTGCTTCTCACCCACATCATTGTATCTACTGCTACTACTTTTCATCACCACCACAACCACTCTTTCTATTGTCCTTTCCATTCGAAGATCATTGTGTTGCC
Source organism: Alisma plantago-aquatica (assembly GCA_963693085.1). Lineage (NCBI taxonomy): Eukaryota > Viridiplantae > Streptophyta > Magnoliopsida > Alismatales > Alismataceae > Alisma > Alisma plantago-aquatica. The sequence continues at coordinate 477,195,976 of OY856411.1, forward strand.
TTGTTTCTTCATAATGCTTTTCTTCTTCCTCATTTGTGGTCTAACTCTCCCTACTCCAATTAGGTATATTTTCCTTCTCTATTTGGTTTTTAAATACATGCATATACAGGTGGAGTTTTGTACTTGAATGAATGATGATACCTTATCTTTAGCACTTTTTATGCTTTTAATTTAAAAACCTAGCAAGGGCTACACACTTAGCTATGTTATTGAACAATATATACACGAATAAATCAACCCAAATGGATGAATAAATTAACTAAAATTATGTTACAAGATTGTTTCATTTAAGTACGTGCATGCTTGTGGATAAAATAATCAACTCAAACTAACTTAATCTATAATTAATTCATAGGTATTTAACATAACTTATGCATACATTTGTTAATTATACATGTATTCTGTTTCCCCAAGAACCCATAAATAAATTACTCATTAGGAGTAATTTTGGATAATCCTCGATTTGTGACTGTTCTTGAACACTTAATTACACTTAAGATGTGAGTGTATAATGTGTGTTTGGTTTTCAAGATACAATTACACTTCGAGTACACGTGTAGGCGGGTATTTTCCCATCTACATTAGTGAATTTAGAGAACTACAGGAAGATGCTGCCAAAATATTCTTAAAAACTACACACACATTATACACTTTGTAATGGGATTGAGTTCTCAAGAATGTGATAGGTTGTACACATTTATCACCATAATTAATCTAAATTATATATGCAAATAATTATGCATGCATTCCAGTAGCCTAGAAATCCATCCAAAATTCACTCATTATGAGTACATTTTGGATAGTCCCTTGTTTGAGACTATTCTTGAATGATATGGACGATGTTATGTGAGATTGTCATGGAAACAATCTTATTGATACACCTTCTACACACATTACACATGATGCAAATAAATTTTTATATTTGGGCTGTATTAAGCTCACAAGGATGAAAATTGTGTTGAGATTGTATACACTAAAATCTAAAAATAGATGGTTTGATAAAAGTTTCATGTCACTATTTTATTTCTTGTAGTTAATCCTTGAGGAAGAAAGCTTACAATATTTACATACAAAGCAAAGAAAATGTTGTTCCCTATGGGAATGGAGGCTAAGAAGGTACATGCATGCCCAAATTATTATATTTTATTTCAAAAAGACTATAAAATTTTGAAAATTTGTCCAAAATCGTAAGGGTCATCACAATACAAAATGATAACTTCGAGTAAGACCAAGAATGGCTTGCAAGCCAAGGTGATGTATTATCTACCTGTAATACCACTATTTCAACACTTGTTTGCTAATTCAAAAGATCCACATGATTTGTCTTAGCATGAAGAGGTAAAGACAAACAATACTGGGGTCCTATGACATGCATCTAATTCCCTACAATGGAAGAAAATTGATTTATTGTACCCTCAATTTGGTGATGAAGTGAAGAATTTAGTCTTTACTTTGTATAGATGGGATGAATCTTTATAGTACACTAAGAAGCCAACATTATACTTGCCTTGTAATGGTTGTTAGATACAATCTTACTCCTTGGTTGTGTATGAAAATAAATACATCATGTTGTCAATGTTTATATCAGGGCCCAAATAACTTGGAAATGACACTGATGTTTAATCAAACCTTTGACTGATGACTTGAAAAACATTAGGAAAAATCCATTATGATTTTTGATGCTTCACATAAATAGACCTTTAGTTCACACATGTTATGTTATTTTTCAGGATTAGTGATGTAAAAAATGGGACTCGGGAGGGGATTCACTCCTCACATGATTGAGTAGTAAATCCATCCAATCCAAACTCACTTATATCTATGACAGAAAAGATGATTTCTTTTTCAATTTCTTAAGTATGATGTATAGGGAAGAGTCTTTAAGTAGTAGTGAACTATTACAAAATCATTCCCATTACAATTCATACATTGTTCCTCATCTAAAGAGTGGTTTATAAAAATATAGAAGTACATCTATTTATCACTATAACAGTTGCAGAGGAAAACACGACCCTTCCAAGCTATCCTCAACTCTAAACTCCTTCAAATGATCCTCATGAGTCAAGGACCTCTGAAACATCTACACTTGGGTGGTTTGGGTTGTTTGAGAACAAAACCAAAAAGAAATAAACAAAAGTATGGGTCACTAAACAATGAGTATATGCATAGTAAAATACTTAGGCATTTTAAATTAGAATAGTGTAATAAAGGGGGTTCCCATTCAGCAGGAGGTTATTAACAAGTAGGTAAGTTCAATGAATATTAAACAAGAGAATGGACATCAAAATAATGAGGCATTAAAGAATAACACAACTACATAAAATGTCTTTTCATTAAACAGAACATAAAATAAACAAGTACCAAGGATCATTGACCTAAAATAGGTATGGAGGAATAGCACACCCCTATATATGTTAAGTGTAGAATAGCGCACCGTGGACAAAATAGCACAAAGTTTTGGTTATGTATAAGCATCTATGGTACTTAAGGTAGTCATTACCACATGCAGAATATGAAGGCAAGACATATGTCTATCAATCACATCAACATGATTAATTTTACATGGAAAAAGGGGTGAACCACCATGTACACCAATAAAAATAGGGAGATTTCAAAGGATTGCCACTTGAAGGAAAATAATTTCCAATAAGAAGTAGTAATATCAAGAGATGCCTCATTATGGGAAATTTTATGTCAAAATCATAAAAATGCCTAAATTAAAATAGGGACTGCACATGCCTTATATTCACAACTTATGTTTATCTCAATAGATATTCTTGGCCCCAAAAGTTGAGTATTGATCCTAGGCTTACATTAAATGTGTTAGTCAAACCCAAGTGAACATGTGCATACATTACTATAATAAATTGTAATATTATTCTTATCCTAGTCCATATCACGTATTGATACATTCATGTTTTTATTTTATTAACTAAACCTATGACCGAGGGTTGGCACTCTCTACCCTCTATTTCGGAATCTCATTAGTTTTCTTGAAAAGGAGTGCGGATCCTTCCTACCCCCTTGTCATATGCTCTCTCCTTACATGGTCCCTCTACTTATCTCCCTCCCTATCCTATTCCACTTTAGGAAGTTGCTCATCTGTAGTGATTCCAACACTGGTTTGTGTCCCTCCACCCCTAGCTAACAAGATCTACTCTGCTTCAGACCCGATATGGTAGATCTAGTCATTCATATCCCTGACATCAACACTCCTTCAACAAACTTGGTTGTTGGGGCACAACTTGAATTTGTTATGATTCTAACATCCCCAATCCTACACACAATCATCAAATCAACTCTGTCATTTCATTATGATATTTGATAGTGAGTGTTGGCTTTGATTATGGTGTCGCCCGCCTTCTTGGTGGAATGCATCCTATCCCCTTAGATCTAGGATATGGTGATCCTCCTTGAGTTTCTTATCTTTGGGGATAAATTTCCAACAATGAATATGTTGTGATTGTGGTTGTGGGTCCGTGTCAGGCTTCTCTGATGATGGTGGTTTGGCACATCCTTTCCACATCTCTTCTATGGTTAAGCTAAATTGGGCCTCATTTGGTTATTTCTCTCTGTTTTGGTCTTCAACATGGAAACAGAACAAATGGGGGGAGGGTAGAGGAGGAGGAATTTTAGTGGTACTGGAGGATAAATTTATAAAGGAAGGGGTTTTCGAGAGGAGGAAACTAACAAGGATGAGGTGAGGTGTTTGTGGTGGTATTCATATACGTAGAGTAGTTGAGGAAGTGATTCATAGATGTAGGGGGGTGGAGGTAAGGACTTGTTCTTGTATGTTTGAGGAGCCAAGATACCTCTTGAAGGGGGAGTGTCTTTGTAGAGGGGGAAATCTAGATGCATAGTGGAAGAGGTGGTGATGACTTGTACTTGTATGGAAGAAGAAGAGGAAAATCATATTTACATAATGGAGTAGGGTAATATTTCTAGAGATAAGAAGGATGTGGTGGAGACTCATACTTGTATGGTTTTTTTTTTGCTATGTATCTTTTTGAAGAGTTTGTTGTGTAGGACATTACTTAGGCGCACAAAAACTTGATAGTATTTGGGAATCATATTTTGTTAGTTTGGAGTTCCTAGTCTTATGATAGGTTGGTGTTGCCATGCTTTGTGATGGGTTTTTCTGTGTCCATCTGGGTATGGGATGAATTAGCTCCCCGATGATATGTTAAAAAGTGAAACTATGATCCGTTAGATATCTATTTTAGTTTGAAGATCCACCTTTACTCAAGTAAGTCTAAATATTTCGATTATATATTTGTGTTGGTAATAATTTTCATTCCTCCAATTTTGATCTTTTAAATTTATTCTTTGTATTTGCATCATATAATTCATGCTTAGTCAATAAGGGACATATATATTTGTGCTTACTATTTGGGTATAAATATGCTAATAATATCCATTTTTATATCAACTTTATATGAATTATGTGTATACATGTTTGTGCATCTAGGGCTTTCAATTTAGCGAAACAAATGAGACAATTACATCAACTTTTCTTTTTAACAACTACTAACTTTCTGAATTGCCACTCCACCACTATTAACTCACACACCTATATGTATACTATTACTAATATGACAAATCCTAATATAAGATATTAATCATGTTCTAGTCATCATATAAGCACTTATAAATTGTATTAGTATTAACCTATAGTGATTATAGATTTCCGACTTAGTTCTAACATGTTGACAAATATCTATGTTAAGATATATTTCTACACCATCATATTATGTACAAGTATAGATGAGTCTATTGAGGTATAACTAAGCTTAGAATGTGATGCAATTGAGTTTAATACTAGTATTTTATTATACTCAATCATCTCTAGACAGTACTGTAATAAGAACTATAAATAATGAAATATGAACACTACCGATTGTCAAGTTGAAGGATCTTCAATGTACTTGTACATAGATTGACTTTGATGGATGAACTCCTCTATGTAGGACTTAATAATTCCAAATGGCCAAAGTCCATGTGGTTTAGATGTTCGAGGGATCCACATAGGCTTTACTGGTTCATTATCTTGCACGTTAGATCTAAAGTTGCAACCTCTATTGCACACATACGCTCCCATAAATCCTTCCATGTTGTTTCCCTACTAATGATATAATATTGGTGACAAGAGAAGGGTCTACACATGCTAGTAGTTATCAAAATCAACCTTGCATATGATCTCCAATGATAAGGTGGTGAGAATGAGGTGGCACATGGTGATGTTTGATTCCTTTCCCAGTTCATTTAATGATTCAGATTTACATATATATGTGGGAGGAAGAAGAAGAGGGTTGGGAGTAGTTATGATGGCTGGGCCACAACTTAGTGGTGGTGGCAATCCCATTGTCAAACAAAGGAGGCATTATCAATCCTCACAAGAGCCTTTGTTGATCATAGCAGTTGTAATCCATGACACTCTCTTTCTCTGCTACAGAGGTTGGGGACACAAGGTATAAGGTAGTTGAGAAGGAAGAAGATGAACATAATAGGATTCTGGTGGTGGAAACGGACCACTAGGTGAATTAAGGAGGTTATTGTGCTACCACCAGGTGGACACAAAAATTGTTGGTGTCTATTGTTGTATATGATGGTATTGGTACCATGAAACCATGTCAGTTTGGTGCTGGGAGAGAGACGGGGTATGACGGATGGGGTTTAGGGAATCTGATGACCATAACAAAGGCAATATATGGGGAAGGGGGTGAGGAAGAGGAATGACCTGTTGCAGGTGGCCGCATGCATTTTAGAAGTGCAAAAGATGCACACCATGAATCAAGGATGGTGCCGCAAGAGTTACATGGAGGAAAGGATAAAATAAAAAATGATGTTTCAATATAGTTATTGAGAGCATAATGTGTGTCCAAGATAGAAATTCCAATATAAATTGAATGGGATAATGAAGTCCTATTTAGCCTTAATTTCATCTTTTCAAAATGTTTGTCAATCCATTTCCATTATATGTAACTTGGTGCACTTCTCTTCTTAACTAGACATCATGTAAGCATATGTCCTATTAATTCAATTTCGTTCTTATTATGTTCCTATGACTATTCTAGATGTCAAATTAGAGTCAACAGCTATTTTTAGTGTAATTATAATATCAATCCTACTAGTAAAATTAATTAGTTGCTTCATTTTCAAACTACATATTAAATAATTGTTATTACATGCGACTATTTGACTTCAATTCGTTCTAATATATTCTCATTTAGGAAAAAGGAGCTTCATATTAATAAAAGCAAAATTGGTCTAGAAAACATGGTGTGTTAAAATATGAACCTAGATTCAGGTACACTACAAGTGATTTTCCAACATTAGGGAATTCGTCTGAATATAATGTGAAAGGATCTAAAGCATATCCCTATATGTTAGAGAAACACCAATTCAATATGACTAAAATATGGCTAAAACATGTTTATCTTAGTCTTAAAAGATTTCTCCCAAAAGTACACTCTTATAGAAGGTTGTGAGGAGCATTTAATGGCTCAACTAAGGAACAAAATGACCTTAAACCTATACTAGGGAAGGATAAACCTATCAAATGGGTGGGTGGGTTGGGTTGGGTCATTGCAGGTTTGGGTCTTGTGGGTGCGGGTCAAAAATACTCAATTTTAAATGGGTGGAACATAGACAAACCCAAACCCGACCCAGTAGGTTGCGGGTTGCCTGTAGGAGCCCATATCAAATATAAAAAATTATGCTGCTAATGTTTGTTTGCATGAGATATGGCACAAAAACTATCATGTTCTACATTGTCATGTAAACTTCATTTATTTCCAAAAGTTTTTATAATAAAAGTATCAAGTAGCAATACACCCATGAACAGAGATGCTACACGCTATTAATGAAAAGCTATCGACTGGTTGAATTAATTATATGGATTGCATATATGTCAGAACAAAAAACATACTACAAATGTTTGTTGGTTAAGTCAAAAGCATACATCTTTTAAATAACAAGGACCACCTACAACAAACAACCAAACATTAATAGAACAACACATATTATAAAGGGGGCATACAAATAATATGGGGTACATATGGGTAGAACTAAAAAAGATTGAAATTTTGACGTATTCTAAATAGCAACTCCACAATATTTTATTCTCCAATATCAAGATGAAACAACCAACAACTCTAGACCTTTTAACTTTCAGTACCAAGATTACACAACCAATAACTCCACACCCTTTTAATTTGTAGTATGAAGATGACACAACCTTATGTATGCCTCCGCTTCTCCACATTCCTCCTCTTCTTCATCAACTTGACCAAGAACAACAACAACACCTCGTCTCCATAGTCTAGAAAAGTGAACATTATGCATATTTTTAATATAAGACAAGATAATAGAAAAGGATAACTTTTATAAACTAATTGATGAGTAAGAAATATTATAAACCACATTTCTATGTTTTGTTAACTTGGTTGCGGTTTAAATTTTTTTGATAAGACTACACGACTTATTTAATATTGCCCATTACTATCAAGTGGTAGTGGCATGGATGCAAACACATGCAAGCATAGGGCTTTATATATGATACTTGTATAAATGTTTTTACTGATAGCTAAATGTTATATTATTATATCTATTAATACAATTAGTGTAATTAAGCGGGACACCCGTGGGTGCCCATAGATTGGTCTTGGAATCCACTAGTTAAATGAGTTGGTACATGTTTGGATTTTTTCTAGGGGGTGGGAAATTTTAGAATCCAAAACCAACTTAAACGGGTCGACCAATGGGCAGTTGCATATTTTGACCCAGTTTGACATGTCTAGGGAAGGAGGTTTACGACAGAGTAAAAAGAATTGTTAATATTAGGTAAGAGGCCATGTGATACATATTTATACCAAAAGAGGTTAATATTTTGGGATCTTCCTTATTGGCCATCTTTGACAAGTGGCAATGTCATGCATACTAAGAAAAATATATGTGACAGTTGTTGGGAAATTGGGGTACCAGATAAATTAGTGAAAACAAAAATTTAATACATGATTCCCAAACTGACGAGATCACATCAGCAATAATGTATCTAGGAAAGAAGGTATGAAAGATATATACCTGGTCTTGGAGCAAGTTCAGTGGCAACTCTTGCAGCAGTGTGCTTTTTTTGCAAGTTGCATACAAACAATTGTCGGGGCGGCACCACCATGGATGGTGGTGGTTGTTGTCCTCCTAACGAGTGGCAACGACCTCCTCCCCTCTATCGTAGTCTGTGTAGACCATAATGAACTCCATGTTTCTCTACCAGAGCCAACAAGAAGGAGTTGTCCCTTCAAACATCAACCTGCTAGGGTTGATTCACTCTCCCATGTTGTCTCTCCCTTGCCATCCCTCCCTTTTAGGGTAGGACTTGCTCAGGATCTCTTGGTTGCCACAACCAAAGAGGACAACATTGTCAGAGCTTGTTGTTGTTGTTTATGAAAGCCTAGATTGTCTCTTTTATATAAAATTTGGGAGTTGAAGAGACGAAATTTCATGAATTTTCAATAAGCCATGAATGATGAACTGGTTGGTTCACTATTGAACCGGTCAGTTCATAGGTGAGCTGGTCAACTCAACTCTTAAACCAGTTGGTTCATCATGTTTCATGTTTGCAAATGTATTGGCTTTTAATTATCTAATTAATGCACAACATGATGTTAGCATCAATCCTTGACTTAATCAAATTAATCATTAAACCAGGCAGTTCACAACTTGAACCGGTCATTTCAGACCTTGAACCGACTGATTTACTAGGAGAATCAATCGATTCATGCCCCGTTCAAGCAATTTTTAGCCAATGTAGTTCAAATTATCATGACACTTGAATAGATCGATTCAACACTTGAACTGGTCAGTTCACAGTCCAGTCAACCAGTTTACATCCATTGTTGTTTAAATTGAATAGTAAAAGCTTTAGTAATCCAGTTAAACATCATTAATGAATAACCTCCTATTCTAGGCGCATCCTATGTGTGTGACCCTATAGGTCCCAACTTACATTGACGATGAATGTGCATTACCAATTTATGACATCACAAGCAATGAGTGGTATCTAGCAATAAATCATTGCTACCCAAGTAATTAGAAAGTTAGAGAACAACTTCAACCTACAGTGCAAGATATGTATTACCATGATCGTATAGTTCCTTTGTCTCTGATATCCAAATTGAACACTAGGCATAGAATTAGCATCCTCTCAACATTCAATCCATGTTCCTTGAACTAGAGCAGATTGTCTGAGATGCATGTGAGCTCACATATCATATATTAATTCACATGAGTATTGCCACACATTTCTCTATCTTGCTTATCAAGTGGCCTGGATATCAATCTCCTGTAGGAGGGACAAATCCAATCTACATCACTCACACTCAATCTCCATGTGTTACAATGTACCCAAGCATCAACTTTATGGCAACCATTATTCAAGGTTATGTGTACATTAAATGACATGTGATGAGTGTAGTGACTTCAGTTCGAAGAACCACAATCACCACTATCACTATGAGAGATGATTCTGACTACCATCCTATGGTCTCCATGTATCACTCTCAAGGTGGTTTTTTCCAGCACATTGTTCCCTAACAAGTACATATGTGCTTGGTTTGATATCACATATCATGATTGATGATATTCTGTTATCAACCAACACACACTCTAGTCTTATGCATTACTATTGTCTAGTTTGATTCCACGATAATATCTAAATAAGGACATAACCAGAATATATATACTCTTATCATACATATGATCTCTTTATTCAGGTCCTCAACCTGAAGACATATGTCATCAAGTAACATCATTTTTTAGACATATACCATGTTTGTGTCATTGTCTCATGATTGAGACAAACATAATAGACGGAATTACCTTTATTATTATCAAATTAGTCTAATGCCACATCACAATTGTGACACCCTTTGCCACACAAGAAAGATTACTCAAAACAAAGTAAGATATTATCGCTAATAACTATATTACCGCAAAATAGGGTAAATTAAAACTGATTTCATGACATGATCTCAAGCTAAACAACTCACAATTGAATCCATAAACTTGTGCCACTTGTGTTTCATTCATATCAAAAAGTATTACATATCATTCTTCACTAGCTATCTAGCCACCACCTATTACATATAATCATCTGCTCACATATACGAACTATGCTTGTACCCCCATGGAATAAAACAAAATCTCAAACTAATGTACAAGATTCACAAAACACTATCAAGGACCATAGTGTACAAGGATGACATCTAGGACTCTATTACTAGATACTAGTTGTATATTCATGATCCAAAAACTACAACTCCATCTATTACCAGTCATAGCAAAATGATCTCTATGTCAGTGTGCACGTCCAGCTAAAAAAAAGTGGATCCCATGGGGTGAGACCAAATTCCCAACAAGAGATATAACTATCTTCCAACATCTGTTATAAGCACAGATAAGCTAAATAACAAATTATACTATCAATAGATAAGTAGATTCAGCTAAATGATATAATCAAGGAAATTGTCACTATCTAAGTAGTTCAAATATCCATAACTGAGAAATAGAACATCGTATACCTTTAGATGGAATATGAAGAACATATATAACCATTATAAAGCAAACAATATTAGAAACAAGGTAAAGAGTCAACCAATGTGAATCATATTTTACCCTAAGAAATTATACTAAACGACTTTATTATATCTTTTATCAATATGCCTTGAGGATTTGGGGCGTACCCCCAAAATTCAAATGAACACTATTAAGTCAAAATCAGTACCATACAAGATCAATGGAAGAGCCGAACTCCATGATCATTAATATCACTACTCAGTCAGTTCGAGTCTGTAACACATTGACATATAGTCAAACTGCAAAGACAGTGACTTATAGTTAAAGCTATAGTCTTATAAAGATAGCAACTCATAGTCAAAGTTATGGTCCTGTAAAACAACCAGCCTTCCTTGGTATCTGAGACAATGTTAGAGAGAAGGCTTATGCATAGCCATTCTATAATAAAACATCACACCACTATTTCAACAATTTAAGGATACATGGAGTTACCTCCACTGGTACCCCAAAAATTCAACAATATGCACTCTAAGTATCATGTAGGAGTTACTCATTTCACCATCCATCTAGATACCGATGCTAAAGATGGATCTATGGTACAAGGCAAACTACATGATTAAGGTTTCACTTGATTATCAAAGACAATTGAGTATCTTTTAGCATCAATCAAGTTTCAATGCACAAACCATAAATAACTTCTACAAAATTAAGGGGATAACACGACTTTATAATATATAAAATGTAAAAAAATATAAACTTGTCACACTATCACCTGATATCACTGTCACACTACCTTATTTAAGGCTATCAACATCATCACACGTTATTATTGCCAAATACGGCTCACTATGCCATCACTACAGGGAATATCAATCCCTCATTATATCACTGGAGGATATCACTTCACACTAGACACTAATCCTTCACTAGGTCATAAGACCAATCACATCATGCCTGTAACTCATTATCATCTCATCATGCCTCAATAGACACATAGGAATCACTTGTGTCATAACACATATTCACCATATCACTCATCATCTATGACATTCAATTTTACCTGCATGATTAGGATGTACACAAATAGGAGAAAGAATCATCACAATATGATATTCACTTTAAACGATATAAGCATGTCAACCATATGCTTCCCAAGTTAGGGTTAAGGTTCTAGGTATAACCAATTAGGGTTTATTGCAATCATTACTCATCAAAACCCTGGTTCATCAACTTCCACATATTTAGAGTGCATTAAGGTTAAGTAATATAGGTTTAAGAGAGAAAGATTTATCCCCCCTCCTATGCCCATGGAGGAGACCAAATGCCCAGAAGGGTTAATTACTATGGATATTGAATACGTATGCAGATTCATATTATCATGATCCCAATGTACTTAATCAAGGCCCACAACCTTTACTTAGTATCATTTAATCATCTTTATAGCATTTCACAAACTATGATACTCAGTTAATCTACAAGGTTAGAACCATACAAGTAGGAGAGAGAAAGTGCAATCACATGTTATTTATGAAAATGGACTCAACGAGAATAGCATACCTTAGGATTAGGGTTAGGGCTCACACACATAGCCGATTAGGATTTCATATCATAATTAAATCACCAAACCCTAGTTATCTCATCTCCCACTATCTTAGAACTTATTAGGGTTTAACATCATTAATTGAATCATGATTAGGTCCTAATATTAATAACACTAAGAATCTCCTTTATATTCATGTGTAGGTGTATCATATCATTATGGCATACATGTATTAATACCATGTATCATATAAGTGTATGGACCATGTATCAACATGATGTCTCAACCTACCATCAACAAGGTGTCTCAGCCAACCATCAACATGGTGTCTCGACCTACCGTCAACATGGCGTCTCGACCTACCATCAACATGGTGTCTTGACTTACCATCAACATGGTGTCTCGAATAACCATCAACATGGTGTCTCGACTTACCATCAACATGGCCTCTCGACCTACCATCAACATGGCCTCTCGACCTACCATCAACATGGTGTCTTGACCATTCTATAATTATAGTTTCAACCATCCACAAAAGCTCATGTCACAACCATGACCAAGCTAACTCAAGGGAGTCTCAACCAAAGAACAACTCATAGTCACAACCCAAACACTAAGGGTACATATGTCTTGACCAAAACTTAAAACAAGATGTCTCGACCTCATCATGTCAAGGTGTCTTGACCCAAAACTATACATAGGTGTCTCGACCTCAACTCCAAGGGTGACATAAGTGTTGACTGAAACTAAAGCTAGCAACAAGAATACCAAGTGTCACAAAACTAAAAACTCATGAGTTCATGATAATCAAACCTCAGAACAACTACCATGAAGATTATCAAGCCAAACCACTTAGGAGAGAGAAAATTGAATCTCATCCTATATGAAAAATCATCCATAACACTGTGGTAAACATGATGGTCAAAACTTAGCACATGATAATAGAACCAAAGCTCATGGTGAATGTAAGATCATCCTCTTAAGAACACTTAGGAATCGTACACATGGATCTAGGGTTTAAGAAAAAGGGAAATCTACATGAGACTATTACAAAGTCATACAACCTAAAATTGTAAGGACATTCATTACCATCTAAACATAATGATAATGGAACCAAGTATTGCAATACTTGTTTAATCAACACCTCCACTCTTGCTTAACAAATCATGGGTTTCAACCATCAATAAAACATATGTTCTGACCAATACTATAACAAAGGTATAGTGACCACAAGGTCAATACTACACAAGGACAATTAACTATCCTCAAGACATGGATGAATCATAACTAAAATAGGAGGTTATCACCAAGGAAATATCATCACAATAAAATGGAATAATGTCATATAAAGATGGTCATCAACATCTTTTAAGCATGATAGAAATCTCTACAAAAGAGCCTCGTTATGAGAGATAATTTCTCATGTTTAACACATGCAAAATAGTATCAAACCTCCTATGTTATACTAAGGTACTCGAACCCATACATGTTGATAGAAATCATAGATCAAGGCAAGAAAACTATCCATCTTGTATTTATCTCAAAATCAGGTACAAGAGAAATTAGGGTTTGGGCAAATAGAAGCAAGTCTCATAGGACTATCATAATGTTTCAAACCCTAAATCATGATAATACCTTTTAGCATGTTAAGATCGTATTTTAGAGATAGAAATGGCAAAAACAAGAAAGATTATGGTGTCAGAATAGAAAAGGGCGAAGTTATATGACCCGCCTTATGTGGAATTCCAACCCCTAAGATCCAAAGCTCCAAGAGAGAAGAATATACTCCAACTTGTTGAGAACTTCTGCCACAAGATCACCTCAAAATAAAAGAGCACCATGATTAAGAGGTAGTTGAAGAAAAGAGTGTAAGAAAACCTAGGCTGAACCAAAGAAGAAAAGAGAAAGAGAAGAAAACTTCCTCTCACTAGGGCACCACCTTGTCAAAACATGGTCTCCAATCCTATGTGATGAGGAGTTTTTCTCCAAAATGATCACCATGGATGACCCACAGTCTACAACCAAGGAGGAAGAAGAAGATAGAGATTTCAGAAGAGGAAAACGTGATCAAGAGTTAAGATCACTTACTAAGAGAAAAATATCCAAGAATCACCACTAAAAGAGTTGATTTAGCATAAACCATTCCTCAAGCAAGGTTGATTGGCCGCCACACCTTCAAGATCAGACCTCCTTTGCTCCCAAAGATTCAAGGTCAGTTGTAAGGGAGAGGGGAGAGAGTAGGGACGAAAAAGATGCTTGCCTTTGAACAAAAGGGGTTATATACACAAAAGAGGAGGGAAGTAATATATGTATGAGGTGTCAACACAATAAAACACCAAAGGGACACTTGTCCTCCAATGAAATAAACTTGCAACCACTATATGCATGCATACAACTTATGGTAATACAAGAAATTTTGGGTATCAACCACTTAGGTCCCCAACACATTGGTTTTAGTCGAGACACGTCAAGGGGTCAAAACATGCATCAAAACACATGTATCGATCGAGACAAAAGGTTCACCAACACACTAGGTTAAGACACACCACAAGAAGGAAAATGTCTTGACCTAAAACACATCCAAGACCATCAAGGTCGAGACAACAACATCAAGGGAGGGTGTCTTGGTAGAGACACTCCCAAAACACACCATAAGGTCGAGACAAGGGTTGCTACACTCAAGAAACACAACAAAGCTGACACAAACAAAACCCTAGAAACCCTAGCATTACCACATGATGTCACCTCATCAACCAAGGTCCCACAAGGGGTCCCATAGCATCATTCTCTCTCTTATGATGCTAAAGAACTAAGGGAACACTCAACATGTGACAAATTGCAAGATAACCCTCAACTTGGGTGAATTGCAAGTGGGTCCAAAATAAGCAAACATAGCTCAAACAACACCCAAACAACGCCAGACTAAATATATGAGCATGTCATATGATAACAAAACATCTCAAAGGATTACAATAAGGTTTTAAGCATCTCATTATACAAGGTAAGCACAAATTTGCATTAAGATAGGTCAGGGGCCTTACGAAAATGATTGTATGATTGACTCTCTGGGCATACGTACCAACAACCTCCCACTTGCACTTAGAGCCAATCACCCACGAAACTAATTCCAATCAATTTTCAACATGTCTGTCACGTTTCTACTGGGAAAAAACTTTTATAAAGGTTAGAAACATTTGCTTCTAGTGGGTATTTCACATCTCCTCAATGTACGACCTCTCGTATGAGATGGAACTGCCATAGTATGCTATCTAAGATTCCTTGTTGATCTATTAACTCCATTGTTGTCACAATATTTCTACATGGCATAAATGGTTGGAACCTCCCATAAGTTCATCCACATGAACTTCTTGATCCATAAATATTCGTTGTCGTGTTCATAAAACCATGATACTCGACTTCTATTATAGAATTTTAAAAAAATCGCCTCTTGCTTGGAACATTTCCAACTTACATTTCTATTTTAAGGTCAAGCACAATTTTAGATTTGTGATCGTTAATTTTCTTTATCATTTTGGAAGCTTGCATCGGTGTAACCCTTCACATCCAACTCTTCCTTATTACCATAATCAAGGAACTGGTCCCTTTAGTGCTTCTCAAGTACTTAAGAATGTTCTTTATTGTGGTCCAGTGATCACTAGGATTGACAAATATCCATTCGTCATGTCCAATGCATACAAGATAACAGGATAAGTATGAATCCTCTCGTCATGTCTAATACATATGAGATAATAGGATGAATCTATAACATTGCATACATGATAGATCCAATTGTGAATGCATATGGTATCTCACTCATGTTTTTCCTATTCTTCATAAGAATTGGGATACTAGACTTTTGAGAGGTTAATTCCAAGGAACATGAACAAATCTTCTCCCAGTGAGTCTTACATGCTAAACCCCTTTAGCATTTTACCAATGTGTGCTCTCTTTCTTAGGTCAAGAATCTTTCTAGATCTATCTCTATAGATCTCAATTCCTATCACATAGGATGTTTGTAAAGAGTGCGATAAACCACCCTCTACTAAAAACAATGGTAAACAAAATCCAATTGGGATAGTAGCAGAATAAAAAAAAATTCTGACTATATTCAATTTCATAAAAGATTGTACAAGATACATCAAAATCTCCCTAAAGAGGGTTACATCAAGATATAATATTTAGGATCTAGATAGAGGGAAGTCTAGACTACTCCACTTTTGTCTCCAAGCAACATATCCATCAGCTAAATCCAAGCCAAGCTAAGATCTTCAAGCCTATTCATCACCTTGCTCCACATCTGGGTGATTGGGAAAGCACCCAGCAAGAGGGAAAGAAAATAAAAGTATGTGTCACTAAACTATAATAAAGGTGACAAGATAAATATAACAAGTAAATCAGGCTAGGAATTAATCAAAAGATGAGACATCAAGAGAATGAGGCCATTTATATAAAAGAATATTTCAATAGATGCTTGCCATAAGCAATATATAACCAATGATTACATGTATGATTAATATTGACTATCTCAACTATGTAGGGTTGAGGCACATACCGGACCTTCAACCAAAAGGGTGAGGGGAGAGTAACACATTCCCAGTCACCTGCACATATTTCATGTGCGGGGGAAAATAACATGTTTCCCAGGGGAGAAATAACACATTCCCCAACTATGGGTGGTTATACATACAAGTACCACTACACTAGTTAATTAGTCTAATAAAATCAACATGCTAGAAAAAGAGTTATGGCAAGATTAATCAAAGGATTTATACAACATGGCAGTGGGGTATAAAAACCCAAACAAGATAATACTATAACTGATTTTGAGGCATAAATGAATTAGGTTTCAAGAATCATGAATTAGGTCAGATTAAGCCTCATTAGGGAACATAGGTAAAAGGTATAAATAATTTCCCAACTGAAGGAGGTAGATGCACATACCTTATTCTTTAGAATCCTAGAATCATTTTTCATAACTTTTACACGAGATTAGATCCACTTTCCCTAATATGATCATCATATTTATGTATTAGATATATGTATATTCATTAAAGGCTTAAAACCTCAAAACCATCGACTTTTCCACAAATGATCGAATTAGACTCTAAAAACCCCACTATTGTCTTATTTACGTTCTTCTGATAAAAATAACATATATATTTGTATATTTTCGAGTTATTGACTTTTTAGAGTATTTTCCATATTTATTAGTTAATTAAATCAACTCAAAAAATACATATTAAAAAACCTCAGAATCAAACCACGAAAATATTTTTATTGAGTAGATCTCATCTTCCTAATTTCAAAACACTATTTATTTTTAAGTTTTGACCATTGGAATAATGTATAGGAATTATTTTATTTCGGCCAATCAGGGAGTGCCATGTAGGCACAGCGTGAGAGAGAGAGACAGAGAGGGCAGAGGGGCCCCGCATCCCGTGACTTGGACCCCTCGTTGCTGATGTGTGGGCTATGGTCAGAGGTGAGGCAAAAGAAAAAATGACTGGGGTGCCCCTCGCGCGGAACAGAGAAAACAACAGATAAGGAGGGTAGAATCATAAAAACGCATGGGGCTTTCTTCCCCAAGGCGCCTGACGACGTCCGGCGGCAACTTCTTGCTGCTTGCAAGCAATTTTGGGGGAAAAAGAAATACTCGACCAATTTTGACGCACAGGTATGAAAAAGAAAGAGGAGAACGAGATGAATCCATTGGTACCTTTTATTGAGACGATGATCGAGGACACTGGGAGCAAGGGGCGCCACAAGGTCAGGGGTCTACGGCGGCTACATGAAGGTCAAGATGTCCACGAAACTCGAAATTGCAAGTTCGGGTGAGTTGCTAAGGAGATGACGGTCCTAGGGGCATAGATATATATAGGCAAGATGACCTATGCTAGGGTTTAGCTAGATGGGGTAGAGAGAGGTGGCGCAAGCATTGGGCGTTTCTCGAATATTCGTCCAAACGTAAAAATTTTGGAATATATTTGGGTGTGGAATCTCACGAGGGACTAATAGAACAAAAAATTATCAAAATCCATCGAGTATATCTCTGGATATTTGGATTTGAAAACTTGGCAGTCAAGCAACTTGTTGCCAAATCGGGCTAACGAAGAAGACAATCCACGGACCATCCGATCGAGATCCAACGGTCAAAGATCATCGCGATATTCCTATTCAAAATCGATTAAAAAGGCTTATTCATTTAAATGTTTTTCTCTCACTTCGTTTGGAGGATCGAACATTATCAAAAAATTACCAAATTTTTTATTCCGACTGATTTTGATGCGTAGAATCCAAATATGGAATTAGTTTTGTATTTTGAGAAAGTTTAGTCAGTTAAATAATTATAAACTTATTTTCTCTTTCCTCCTTTATTAATGACATTAGGATTATCCAAAAATTACAACACTTTACCAATAACTCATATTAAGTATGTTAGATACAAATTTGCTATTATTTAAATTTGTTGAAATTGTTTATTATTTCAAATAATGATTTGAAAGTTTTGTAGATTTTCTCTCTCCTTAATTTATCTTCTCATCAAATATTTTCCAAATTGATTCAAAATTCATCCAAAGGTCCATTTTAATATGTAGAACACGAATTTGGCATTATTACATTTTTTTAAACTTTATTATTTTATTTAATTTATTTAAATTGTATCACCTAGTTTATCCTTTTAATTTATTAGAGGCATCTAGAAACTTCTTAAAATATAAAACTTGGTCTACAAGCAATATTAATGTTTGGAACACGATTTTGGCATTAATTAATTTTTTTAACATGTATTTAATATGTTTGGTCTTTGAGTCATTTTCTCTCTCCTGAATAAAAATAAAATATTAAACATTGACCAAATTAAATACAAATTCACACATAGACTAATTTTTATATATAGATTACTAATTTGAAGTTATTTTTCCAATTTGAGGATATTAGATATTTTATTTCACCTTATTGGCATATTTCCCATTATCTTGTAATAAAGGCTTATATATATATATATATATATATATATATATTTATTATCCAAATTATCTTCATGGGTTTCCACTTATGATTTTTGGGACAATATATTCCTCATTATCTTCTTTTATCCAAAATATTCCATATTATCCCCAATTATTGCATTTATCATCTCCTTTATTTATATTTCGGGATTTCCTTTCTTTTTCATATTCTAAAAAGCACTAGAAAGTTCTAGGACGAAATATTTTATTATATTTATTACTTAAGTGGACATTTTTCATATTAAACCCATTATTAAGCTTTCACTGAGGTATTTGTGCATAAAACCCAAATATTGGAATAAAAGGTGAACAAATGTTCATTAAACCATCATATTCTTCCCAAATTAAACAAAAAGGCCAAAGAGGATAGAAATAGAAGGAAAAGATGGAAAAGAGGACCAAAAAGGAAAATTGCCTAGAATTCAGTATGTTACATCACTCCACCCCTTAAAGTGGATTTCGTCCCCGAAATCACTAGCAATTAGGGAAGGGTGAGTGTGCAACCTCACATCACAAAACTTTAGGTAGTTCCTCTAACCATAAAACTTCCACCATAGCTTATACTTCAACTACACCTAAGGGTTTAGAACTTCACATACAACTCATCGTAGGTTGGGTTCTCAAGGATCACTTAGGGTTCTACTATTAAGATACTCTTTTTAAGAGATTTAACTTTATTTACATTTTTGACTTATTAACATTATATTCATTATGATAACACATTGTCATCATTATTTGAATTATGTCATGTCACATTCACTTGGTTGCCAAAAAGAATAATATATCATCATCATACATGAAACATTATATATGTATCTCATTTTTCTTACTAAGAATTTTATCACAATTAGGGCTCACTCAATTATCTCAACATTCATTATTATATTTGATCATTAATAACTTGGACTTACACTTCATTATCCTGATATTATCACTTTATTAAGTTATAACAAATTATTTCACATGGAATATTCAATTTGTCATTAAGTCTATAATTAATCAAAATTATGTCACATCAATTACAAATTTTACATTGAACATCATCTTATTGCCACATTATCTTTATTGCTCACATTAATGTCATCGTTAATCATCTCTCATATTTATTCATTTATATTATTGATTTTGCACATTTAAGTGAATCCAATTACTTCATACTCATATTGAAGCCATTACAGGTGTTTTAATGATAAAGGTGAGACATATTACATATCAATGAATTGATTCCATTAAGTGATTAAACACATGTGTATTAGATAACACGGTAACTTGCATTTTATATTGATGACTTGATTAATATGTGATTAAATGATTATATATATATATATCATTTATGTGTATCAAAGTATGTTAACTGATTATGGCTCTTAACATCATTAATGTTTCATGAAAGGCATTAAGGTTGTACTTGTTAAGGCTAGATTATTACAACTTAGGGTTTAGGTCGACATGACCATTTTATTTCACTTATTCATTTCTTGGCATGCATTAAGTTATGAATTATAACCTTACTCGTCATATCATTAGGATTTATTGGTTCATGACATTATTAACATCTTACTTATTGACAATTAGCATTGATATTCATATTATGTGCATTGGATATTCATTAGGGTTCAAGCATATGATTTATTCCTTAGATGATAATTATGTGTTCATTAATATATAAACAAGCATGTTAGGGTTACAACTATTAACTTGTTTGGTCAAAACTAGGGATCCGAGCATACTAACCTCCTATCTATGGAGTTAGGGTTTCTAAAGATAGATCAAGATGTTATAGGGTTCCATCCCCCTAAATAGGATTTCGTCCACGAAATCTAACCACTCAAACGTCATCAACTAACCATACTCCACCACTTAAAGGGTTTGATCTACTACACTAGGGTTAAAGGATAAGTCTAACTAAACCATTATCAAGATCCATCATGCTTCCACTACGCACTCTGATATTCTCACAAACACTCAAACTCTAAGGTCTAGGTTCAAAGGACATAAGAAATTATCTTGGTAACCATCCTCAAACAAATCATAAGGTTATCATACACTCAAAAAACTTAGGGTTCCCAAAGATATACAACATAGAAGTCTAAGGTTACTATTGCCTAAAAGTAAACTATTTTGGGCAATTCGTATTAGCTCAGGCCAGGCCAGTATCATATGGGCACGGGAGTCCTCATAAACCAAGCTAGTGGTGCGGAGGAAAATATTACCAGTCCATGAAACCCTGATCCTTTCTAGACACCTTTACTTCAACTTCATGCCCTAATAGTTGCCTAAAGGCAAACCTAAACAACATTAAGCTATGCATATTTTAATTATAAGTATTTTAGGATTTTATTCATCAAGGTTCTAATGTGGAACAATTGATTCCTAAGTCAACCTATCATCAAGGTAGATCAAATCTAGAGTAACCATGTCACCTAAAGGAACTATGCAAATATAGGATTCTAACTAGGGGGACAAAACTGAAATAGTCAGATTCTGACTACCATGGGCTCTGATACCATGCTGTAAAGAGTGTGATAAACCACCCTCTACTAAAAACAATGGTAAACAAAATCCAATTGGGATAGCGGCGGAATAAAAAAAGTTCTAACTATATTCAATTTCATAAAAGATTGTACAAGATACATCAAAATCTCCCTAAAGAGGGTTACATCAAGATACAATATTTAGGATCTAGATAGAGGAAAATCTAGACTACTCCACTTTTGTCTCCAAGCAACATATCCATCATCTAAGTCCAATCCAAGCTAAGATCTTCAAGCATATTCATCACCTTGCTCCACATCTGGGTGGTTGGGAAAGCACCCAGCAAGAGGGAAAGAAAATAAAAGTATGTGTCACTAAAAATATACTAAAGGTGACATGATAAATATAACAAGTAAATTAGGCTAGGAAATCATCAAAAGATGAGACATTAAGAGAATGAGGCCATTTATATAAAATAATATTTCAATAGATGCTTGCCATAAGCAATATATAACCAATGATTGCATGTGTGATTACTATTGACTATCTTAACTATGTAGGTTTGAGGCACCTATCGGACCTTCAACCAAAAGGGTGAGGGGAGAGTAACACATTCCCAGTCACCTGCACATATTTCATGTGCAGGGGAGAATAACACGTTTCCCAGGGGAGAAATAACACATTCCCCAACTATGGGTGGTTGTACATACACGTACCACTACACTAGTTAATTAGTCTAATAAAATCAACATGCTAGAAAAAGAGTTATGGCAAGATTAATCAAAGGATTTATACAACATGGCAGTGGGGTATAAAAACCCAAACAAGATAATACTACAACTGATTTTGAGGCATAAATGAATTAGGTTTCAAGAATCATGAATTAGGTCAGATTAAGCCTCATTAGGGAATATAGGTAAAAGGTATAAATAATTTCCCAACTGAAGGAGGTAGATGCACATACCTTATTCTTTAGAATCCTAGAATCATTTTTCATAACTTTTAAATGAGATCAGATCCACTTTCCCTAATATATTCATCATATTTATGTATTAGATATATGTATATTCATTAAAGGCTTAAAACCTCAAAACCATCAAATTTTCCACAAATGATTGAATTAGACTCTGAAAACCTCACTACTGTCTTATTTACATTCTTCTTATCAAAATAACATATATATTTGTATATTTTTGAGTTATTGACTTTTTAGGGTATTTTCCATATTTATTAGTTAATTAAATCAACTCGAAAAATACATATTCAAAAACCTCAGAATCAAACCATGAAAATATTTTTATTGAGTAGATCTCGTCTTCCTGATTTCAAAACACTATTTATTTTTAATTTTTGACCATTGGAATAATTTATAGGAATTATTTTATTTCAGCCAATCACGGAGTGCCACGTAGGCACAGCGTGAGAGAGAGAGAGCTAGCGAGAGAGACAGAGAGGGCAGAGGGGGCCCGCATCCCATGACCTGGACCCCTCGCTGCTGATGCGTTGGCTGTGGTCAGAGGCGGGGCAAAAGAGCAAAGGACTGGGGTGTCCCTCATGCGGAACAGAGAAAACAACAGAACAGGAGGGTAGAATCATAAAAATGCATGGGGCTTTCTTCCCCAAGGCGCCCGACGACGTCCGGCGGAAACTTCTTGCTGCTTGCAAGCAATTTTGGGGGAAAAATAAATACTCGACCAATTTCGACGCACATGTATGAAAAAGAAAGAGGAGAACGAGACAAATCCATTGGTACCTTTTATTGAGACGATGGTCGAGGACACTGGGAGCAAGGGGCGCCGCAAGGTCAGGGGTCTATGGTGGCTAGATTAAGGTCAAGATGTCCACGAAACTCAAAATTGCAAGTTCAGGTGAGTTGCTAAGGAGATGGCGGTCCTAGGGGCATAGATATATATAGGAAAGATGACCTATGCTAGATTTTAGATAGACGAGGTAGAGAGAGGCGGCACAAGCATTGAGCATTTCTTGAATATTCATCCAAATGTAAAAATTTTGGAATATATATGTGTTGAATCTCACGAGGGACTCATAGAACAAAAAATTATCAAAATCCATCGATTATATCTCCAGATATTTGGCTAACGAAGAAGACAATCCACGGACCATCCGATCGAGATCCAACGGTCAAAGATCATCGCGATATTCCTATTCAAAATCGACTAAAAAGGCTTATTCATTTAAATATTTTTCTCTCTCTTCGTTTGGAGGATCAAACTTTATCCAAAAAATACCAAATTTTATATTCCGACTGATTTTGTTGCGTAGAATCCAAATATTGAATTAGTTTTACATTTTGAGAATGTTTAGTCAGATAAATAATTATAAACTTATTTTCTCTTTCCTCCTTTATTAATGACATTAGGATTATCCAAAAATTACAAAACTTCACCCATAACTCATATTAAGTATGTTAGATACGAATTTTCTATTATTTACATTTTTTGAAATTTTATTATTTTATATAATGAATTGGATTTTTTGTACACTTTCTCTCTCCTTAATTTATCTTCTCATCAAATATTTTCCAAATTGATTCAAAATTCATCCAAAGATCTATTTTGACATGTAAAACACGAATTTGGCATTATTATATTTTTTGAAGACTTTTATGATTTTATTTAATTAATTTAACTATTATCACTTATTTTATCCTTTTAATTTATTAGAGGCATCTAGAAACTTCTTAAAAATATAAAACTTGGTCTATAAGCAATAATAAATATGTGGAACACGATTTTGGCATTAATTAATTTTTTTCAACATATATTTAATATTTTTGGTCTTTGAGTCATTTTCTCTCTCCTGAATAAAATAAAATATTAAACATTGACCAAATTAAATAAAAATTCACAGATAGACTAATTTTGATATATAGATTACGAAGTTGGAGTTAGTTTTCCAATTTGAGGATATTAGATATTTTATTTCACCTTATTGGCCTATTTCCCATTATCTTGTAATAAAGGCTTATATATATTTATTTATTATAGACATCAAAATATATATATATATTTATTTATTATCCAAATTATCTTCATGGGTTTCCACTTATGATTTTTGGGACAATATATTCCTCATTATCTTCTTTTATCCAAAATATTCTATATTATCCCCAATTATTGTATTTATCATCTCCTTTATTTATATTTCGGGATTTCCTTTCTTTTTCATATTCTAAAAAACACTAGAAAGTTCTAGGATGAAATATTTTATTATATTTATTACTTAAGTGGACATTTTACATATTAAACCCATTATTAAGCTTTCACTGAGGTATTTGTTCATAAAACCCAAATATTGGAATAAAAGGTGAACAAATGTTCATTAAACCATCATATTCTTCCCAAATTAAACAAAAAGGCCAAAGAGCTAATGAGCGATCCTTCATATGGGGAGCGGGGCAAAAATCTAATCCTCTCTCCCTTGTTGCGTGGAACAAAGTCACTAACAGCAAAGAAAATGGTGGCCTAGGCATCAAATCGATGCGGGAACCAAGCTCTTATTAGTAGACACGCCTGGGACATTGAATCAGGAAGAAGCTCTCTATGGTGCCAAGGACTGAAGAGAAAATATACCAAACACGATTGCAACACCAACGTTAATTCCTCTAGACTCAGAAAAGCGGTGATGAAAGCTAAGGATTTCCTAAATGATAACTCTATGTGGTCTCCTATCAGTGGCAAATATATCAACGTGTGGAAAGACAAGTGGTGGAGCCCAGACACTTGCTTGATAAACCGTACCAGGAGGCCTATTCCTCCTGATCTAGAGGATTTGCAGGTCGCCAGCCTTGTTAACCTCAATAATGAGTGGAACATCGATTTTCTTAAAGAATGGATCTCAAGAGAGGACGTTAACAAGATAGCAAGGACACCCATTCCCTTGGAACCGCAAGCTGATGATGTGCGGGTCTGGATTCACACTGACAGTGGGAAATTCACCACCAAGAGTGCATATAACATTCTTAGAACCCACAAAGAGATCCACTGTCTGGGAAAATGGGAATTAATATGGAAGCTGAAGGTCTCTGCAAAGATCAAATTCTTTCTGTGGCTCACCGGGCACAGTGCCATCCTAACGAACAGCCGACGTCTCAAACGCCAAATGACTAACGATGAGTCCTGTCCAAGGTGTGGTGGAAATGCAAAAACTACCATTCATGCCCTGTACGATTGCCCCAAAGCTCAGGAGGTATGGAGGTTGGTTCTCGAACAACGGAAGTTGGCTGTCTTCAACTCTACAACAAACATCTGGCAATGGCTGACCGCCAACTTGGCCGGAGATAAAACACATGTGATCACTTTCTCAGTCTCTTGTTGGATGATTTGGAGAAGCAGAAATGTGGAAATCTTTGAAAAGAAAATCCTGCCGTCAAACCACCTTCACCTCAAGATAGTAGACGAGGCATAGGCCACTGTCTGATCCTGGCAAAGCGAAGATGAATCTGATACCCTGAAGCACATGGAATATTGGAGAAGACCAGAGAGCCCCTCACTCAAACTCAATGCTGACACCACCTATAAGAATAAGGTTGCGAGCATCGCCATGATTTGTAGAGACCACAATGGCTATTGGAGGGGGGGTATTGCCCGCACCTGCAAGGAGGAAAACTCCTTAGAAGATGAGATTATGGCCATGGACCTAGCTATGGACTTGGCTGAGGATATGTCGATCAACCAAGCTGCTGTGGAAACGGACTCTCTACTTGCATGTAACGCAGGAGACATGGCTCCTGAAGATAACCCAAGGCTAGCTAGATGGATCCAGCAAATCCAAAAGAAAAGGAGGTCCAGATGGACTATTAACTATGTCCACAGAGAAGCCAACACTGCAGATGACATGTTGGCCAAACACCATCAAAAAACTGGGTATGGTTTCTATTTTTACAGCAAACCACCCAACCCTCTAGAACGGATCATAAATATCGAGTCCTGTAATGGTAGTAGTACTTCCAAGTTTAATTTTCTCAATCCTAATTATATAAGCAATGTTTCCTTTTATTTATCTTACATGAGGAGGGAGAGATGAATAAGATAGCCTCCTGACTTCACCGAAAGAAAAAAAAAAGGCCAAAGAGGATAGAAATAGAAGGAAAAAGATGGAAAAGAGGACCAAAAAGGCAAAATGCCTAGAATTCAGTATGTTACAATGTCTTTGCCTAAACCCTTCATAGAGAAAGTACTTTCCTTGCCAGGTTTTAACATTAGTATAAGGATGAAATTCCCCATCCTCACGTGGAATATAAATATGCTCCCACAAAATCTTTTGTAATCACATATTTTATCTTCATTCTGACTCAAGTCAAACTCTTTGATTGTCTTTGAAATTGAAGATTGCAATTTTGAGATGCTTGCTTCAATACACAAATTTATCTTTGTAGCTTACAAACTTTATTGTCATTACTGGACTTATAAAACCTTCAGGTTGTGTCATGCACACATCCTCATAATTATTCTTGTTAAGGAATGTAGTTTTAACATTCATATGCTAAATCTCATAGTCGTAATAAGCTGCAATAGAAAACATGATCCTGACGAATTTAACCATGGCAACTGGTTAAAAGATTTCATCATGTCCAACACCTTGAACTTGTGTGAAACCCTTTGTAACCAATCTGATCTTATATGTTTGTTATACTACCATCCATGTCGGTATTCTTCTTGAAGATCCAAATTCACCCTATGGGTTTTACCCCTTCATGTGGATCCACTAAGGCCATACCTTGTTGGTGTACATGGATTCCATCATTGGTCCCATGGCCTCAAGCCATTTCTCAGACTCTGGTCCCTCAATAACTTCTAGATAGGTTGTTGACTCATCGTCTATGATCAACATATCACCTTTATAAGATATCATAATCTTTCAAGCTCAAGGCACATTCTACTAGAACTATGAGGTTTTGTGTTACACGAGGAACTTGAGATTCCACAACAATTTGTAATTCTCATTGTTCCCATTGTACCTCTTTAGGTTCAATGTCTTCTTGTTAGTCTCGAACTTTTTGAGTTATAATTTTCTCCCACTAATTACTTTGGAATTAAGTTCCCTTTTAGGAATTCAGCCATCCTAGAAACACACATTTCATTGTCGGATTGGAATATGAAAGTAATATTCATCAAAATAACATTTATGTGATTTTTGGATAAAAAATTCAAGAAACTATTTTCTTATATAAAATTTCAATCCTAATCTTCATAGAAGATATATCAGGACACTTCTTATTCTATGTCTTATATGGCGTCTTCTGAACCTTCTCAAATGATACATTATTTAGTGTAAAGCATGCGACCAACATGAAATTGAAAGATTGGCTAGATTTATTGATAATCGCACCATGACTAACAAGGTGTAATTCCTTCTTTCTGACACATCATTATATTTCAGGTGGAGTTTATTGTGATACATTATTGCAGTCTTTTAGAAGGTCCTCAAACTCTTAGTTCAAATGATTTTCCATATCAATCATATCGAAATGTTGTAATGCTTATACCAAGTTGGTTATGTACTTCATTCATGGTCTCCTTGAACAATTCAAGAGACTCATACTTGTATTTAGTTAAATACAAACTACGATATCTACTAAGACCATCAATAAATATAATGAGGTACTAGTAATCACTTCTAGCATTTATTTTTAAAGGTCTACATACTTCAATATGTATGAGCCCTAATAGGATACTCATTCTCCCCCTACATCTTGTGAGACATGTTTTTGTCATATTGCCCAATAAATAAGACTTGCATGTCTCCATTGATCCAATAACCAAAAGAGTCTAGACAACCATCATTGTTGATTCTAAAATGCATTTCTCATTTATGTGCACTAGATGATAATGCTATAGATATACAACATTTGACTCATCAAGTCATTCATTATATGTTATACATAATTGTCTCTATATCTATAGATTATAAGACATAGGACATTACCATAAAAGATCTTATCTTTCAAAATGAAACATAAATTTATTCATAATATTCTTATCCATGAAAGATACATGATGTTTCCATTAATGGCAAGTACATAATAGCAATTCACTAATTCTATTACATGCCCATGAATGATAGATTCCAACTATAGTGTCATCAACCCTTGCTCCACACACTTTTAGCTTACTTCTTCTTAGGTCCTAAAGTGGAGATCTCTATATCCTTCTTCTTCTTGAGATCCTCTATGTAAAGTGGACAGTTCCTTTTGCTGTGTCTAGGTTGGTGATAGTGGTGGCACTTTCCTTTCTTATTCACTCCCCCCTTAGCTTTTAGTGCAGAAGACTTTGGTTTCTGGCAAGCTTTATAACTCTTCTTAGATTTGCCTTTACCCTTAGACTTCCCTCTATTGATCATCATCATAGGTTTGGGTTTGTCCTTCTTCATCCATGCTTCAGCTGTCAACAACATGCCAAGTAATTATGACAATGGCCTATCAAAATCATTCATGATGTAGTTCATGACAAACTGGTTGTATGTTTCTGGCAGTGGCTTGAAAATCACATATGTGGACAACTCTTGGCCCAATGAAAATCCCAGTCTAGCAATGTTCTCCACATACCCGATCATCTTGAGAGTGTGGGGATGTATTGAATATCCTTTAGCCATATTGCACTTGAACAACTGCTTTGAGACATCATATCTCTCTTATCTTGCCTGATCTGGGTACATGTTATTAATATGTGTTAACATCTCAATAACATCCATGTTCTCATGTTATCTCTAAAATTCATAGTTCATTGAGCATAGAATCAGGAACTTGACATTCACGGCATCTTCAAATTGCTTCCAATAAGCATCCTTGTCAGCCTTAGGTGTGGTGGGAGCAGTTTCATTTGTCTCTAGTATATCCAGGACATAGAGCTTGCATGCTTGAGTGAGAACAATTCTCAATGTCCATAACTAATCATGGAAGTTGTTTCTGTTCAACTTGTCCTTATTAAGGACTGATCATAAATAAAACATGTTTGTGTTTTCCATTTGAGTTTACAAAAGAAATGTTGCAATTTTTTCCAATTGTTTTAATTTCATTAAAAGACGATATTAATCAGGCCTTTAATTAATATTCACTCCCACTATTTTTTTCAATTTGACAACCTCAGTACCAATTTGTAAGATTACAACGGACAACCTTCTAGTGAGCCAAGATCCATATTTCCTAAAATCATGAGTCTGCTTTTGTTGATCGCCCACAACTTGAGTATTTAGGTAGGGAACTTTTGTTAATTGCATCTAAATGCAAGTCTTAGATAGATGATGCGCACATGTCCTTGTCACAATCATCTTTATGCTTCTAGGTACTTGTTCTCATTAAGATCACCTAATTAGATCTGACCCAAAACCCAACATGATAGTGATGCACCCTTCTTTGGTAGGCCCACATAACCACCATCACACTTCTACGAGATGGACAACGCACCACACTTTGGCATAAACTATGCTTAGTCGATCATGTCTTTATCATTTGTCTTTATTTTAGAAAGCATCTAAGACTTAGTACATTTGATTAAGGGATTATATATTTATATGAATACATATACATATCCAATCACCACATACTTATAGTACATACACATTCTATATCAACAAATGAGAAACATGTAATCAAAAATATACGAGCGATGTTTATGGCCATACTAATGAATTTCCTTGGAGCCAAAAGGAATTACAGTACCTAAGGTCCACATCATATGTACAATCTATTCTTGTAGAAATTTGTGTTGGAACTAGTCCGTTCGACCGGTTCAACTATTGAGTCGATCGGTTGGTCTCTTGAATCGGTCGTCTAGTCTTTGGTTCAAATGTTGTCTGAACTCCTACAACCGATTGGTTGGACCATTGCTCGAT
Source organism: Alisma plantago-aquatica (assembly GCA_963693085.1). Classification (NCBI taxonomy): domain Eukaryota; kingdom Viridiplantae; phylum Streptophyta; class Magnoliopsida; order Alismatales; family Alismataceae; genus Alisma; species Alisma plantago-aquatica. Next base: position 477,226,426 of record OY856411.1, read on the forward strand.
CAGTTCCTCATGTTGCCAAGCCTCCTCAGTCCTCCAATCGATTGGTTTGTGATCTAAACTGATCAGTTCATATGATGAAGAATGCCATCTCACAATGAAACATAAATTAAAACTATTTTATTCCATATTACATTATAAAAAAGAAGACCTTGAGTTACATTCAAGGGGAATATAGGAAGAAGAGCATTAATTTACATTTATAAATGAGGGGAAAGGCTCTATATGCAAATCAAGTAACAGCATGAAAGAAAACCATATAACCAAGCACAAAAGTCCAGGGGGTATAGGCCATAATCATGCTTTTAATCACAATCAAAACAATTTTAAGGCATTGTGTACTAATATCTTATATACCCTATCATATATATATTTGGGATTGTATATGGTATTAATTGGATATGCACATTAATCATTTTAGTATTCACATTGTATGCAATAAAATAAATCTAAACATATCAATTCAAATTCAAATACACTGTAAATTGTCATGGCTCTAATACCACTGTTGGGAAATTAGGGCGATAATAAGGCAGTATAAACAATAATTAAATGCTCAATTGTTGAGCCAACGTGATCACAATAATGATGTATCTAGGAAAGAAGGTATGAAAGAGATATACGTGATCCTAGAGAAAGTCCAGTGACAACTCTTATAGTGGTGTGCTTCTTTCTCTAGTTACACATGAACAATTGTCGAGGTGGCACCATCACGGACCGCAATGGTTGTTGTCCTCCTAGTGGGTGGCAATGACCTCCTCACCTCTATTGTAGTCTATACGGACAACAATGAACTCCACATTGTGCTACTAGAGACAATAGGAAGGAGTTGTCCCTTTGAACGTCAACATGCTAGGGTTGATTAACTCTCTTGTATTATCTCTCCCTTGTTTTCCCTCCCTTTTATGGGTAGGACTTGCTCATGTTCTCTTGGTTACTACAACTAGAGTGGACAAAAATTTTCAAAGCTTGTTGTTGTTGTTGTTGTTGTTTCTGAAATCCTAGATTGCCCCCTTTATATAGGAGGCTAGGGTCAATGTTTCTAGTTCATCTAGGAGTCAAAGTGATAGAATTTCATAAATTTTTTGGAAGCCACGAACAGTGAACCGGTCGGTTCATAGGTTAACCAGTCATTTCAACCCATGAACCTATCAGTTCATCATGTTTCCTGATCGCAAATGTATTGGCTTTTAATATCTTATTAATGCACAACATGTCATCAAATCAATTTTTGATCCAATCATATTGATCATTGAATAGAGAGATTCATAAGCTAAACTGGTCATTTTAGACCTTGAACTGCTCAGTTCAGTAAGTGTACTAGTCGATTCATGCCCCAGTTCAGGAAATGTTCATCCAACATAGTTTAAATTGTCTTAACACTTGAATCGATCCATTCAACACTTGAATCGGTCAGCTCACAGTCCAGTCAACCTATTTACATCCATTGTTGTTTAAATTGAATACATAAACCTTTAGTAATCAAGTTAAATACAATTCATAAATAAACTCCTATTCTAGGTGCATCCTATGTGTGTGACCCTTTAGGTCCCAAGTTATGTTGGCAGCGAATGACCATAACCAATTTCTGACATCACAAGCAATGAGCCATATCTAGCAACATATTATTGCTACCCCAACAACTAGAGAGTTAGAGAACAACTTCAACCTACAATCCATGATTAGTGTTACCGTGATCGTATTGTTCCTTTGTCTCTGATATCTAGATTGAACTTAAGACATGGAATCATCATCCTCTAAACATTCAATCATGTTCCTTGAACTAGAACAGACGCTTTGAGATGCATGTGAGCTCACGTATCATATATTGGTTCACATGAGTATGGCCATACGTTTCTGAGTCTCACTTATGAAGTGGCCTGGATATCAATATCCTATAGCCGGAATAAATCCCATCTACATCACTCATCGTCAATCCTCATGTGTCACAACATACCTGAGCACCACCTTTATGACAACCTTTATTCAAGGTCACGTTGGATGATGTCAAAATACATCAAATGACATCTGATGAGTGTAGTGACTTTAGGTCTGAGAACCACAATCACCACTATTACTATGAGAGTTGATTCTGACTACCATCCCATGATCTTCTTGTATCACTCTCAAGGTGGGTCTATCTGACACACTATTCCTTAACAAGTACATATGTCCTTGGTTTGATATCACATATCATAACCGATGGGATTCTATCATCAAATAACACACACTCTAGTCTTGTGTATTACTGTTGTCTATTTTACTTCCACTATAAAATCTAACTAGGGAGATAACAAGAATGTATATTCTCTTATCATATATAAGATCTCATTATTTAGTTCCTCAACCTGAAGGCACATGTCATTGAGTAACATCATTCCTTAGACATCTACCATGTTTGTGTCATCATCTCATGATTGAGAACATAATAAATGATATTACCTTTATGATTATCAAATCAGGTATCTAATGGTCAATGACAATCATCATATGATTGGCTCTCTGGGGACACATACAACAACAATATCATCATTACAATGTTGAATATATCATGCAAGACTAAAGACGGAAACAAATCTTGAATGGGCTTATGAGCAACAAGTTTAAGGAATAAATTAAAATTAGAGGTTACAAGTGGTCATCACACATATTTACCTCCTTCTAGTTAGACTTTGTCTATACAAGAGAAAAAAAATTGATAGTGGTTGCCTCATGTTAAGGTGCCATAGGGATAATTTTACAATATGTGTACATTGGTATCAAGGAAGGATCTAAAATTGATAGGAATTAAAGATCATGATTTTCACACCCTAATGCAGTAAAATTTTCATGTGGCTACTCGATCTATATTGTTAAAGCATGGACGATTCATAATCACAAGGATTTGTATCTTCTTCCACGAACTAGGCAACATAGTTATAAATCCTAACAATCTTATTAAGCCATAAAAAGAAGTGATCATTACATTGTGCCATCTTGAGATGTATTTCCCTCCTTTATTCTTTGATATCATGGTTCATCTTATTGTTCATTTGACGATATAAGTGGAGATGTTGGGTCCAATATTCTTGCATGGAATGTATCCTTTTGAATAGTACCTAAGTATTTTTAGAGGTGATGCTCAAAATCATTATCCACCTAAAGGGAGTATTATTGAGGATTATGCAATTAGGGAGATAATGGACTTTTACGATGATATCTAAATTGCTATGGAACTCGTGATGCTCTAAAGTCCCATTAAATTGATACTTATTATTGTAAGGGTACTTATGAGAATGAGTCAAAGGCATTTCTCATGAGCTATGGGAACAAGTGCACTTGTACATTTCACACAACATTGATGAAATAAGTATTTATATCACTAAACACACCAAAATTATCAAGAGAAAATATTCTTAATATAGTGCAATGGGACTTGCTACAGAGCATAATCAAACTTTACATAGGTGGTTTAAAGATACAATATTTTTTAGATATCTCAAACACCAAATGATGTTATTGAGAACATTAAATGGATCACCGTTAAATAAAAAATGGATGTCATATCATTCAAATGGTATGACACAAAAGGATTTTTATACTATAGAAAGCGTCAAGATGACAACAATGTAGTAAAACAATAGGGTCACTCTTCAAGCATCTTCAATGCATGTCGCTAGTACAAATAATAAGATTTATAAGCTAAGATATCATATTATAGTTCCATAAAGACATATGGAAATTTGACTAGAACTCCCATCTTTAGGTGTAACTGAGTTGATTATAATAAAGGATTTGTAGTGAAACTGATTGTCGTAGTGTTGGTAGGGAGACTTGACTGGCACATGATGTTAAGAAACAGTTGGTCTCTAGCAGTCAAGGTAGGAGCTGGGTCACTTAGAGATTGAACACAAATGATGGGGTTCCTTGATTAGAAACTATCATTGATCATCTATTGTGGTAACTTGTCAAGAAACTTGTTTGATCATGGTTGGGCATGCATGATCGTTCATTGGTTTCTCAAGTAGTGGCCATTGAGTAGTGTCAGCATGACTGAATCAATTGTTGAGCAATTGTGATTGAGGAGGTTGTTTGCAAGCAATTATTTTGCAAGGAAGATAGAGAGGATTCAACCATGGAAGAGAGATAATAATGTAGAGGATAGTAGGTGTGGGAGAGCGAGTCATAGGGAGGGAGAATGAAGTTCCGGAGGTGTGGAATTTGTGCAAGACATGGTGTCGATCTCATTAGGCAAGCAAATAGTGTAGACTCCTCAATAGCAGTGACATTAATGGACCCAAACATTGTAGTTTTATTGGCTTGATTTTGCCTCTTTTTGTTTTCTCAATTGACTAGTAAATAGTATGGTTTGCATGGTCAAAATGACATGACGTTTGCATGTAGGAACAACCACAAGAAGTGGATTTTGACTAGTGTTTTATTTCCTAAAAAAAAGAATGAAGGTAGATGGATTTACAAAAATGTGGCTATTAATTGCATTACATAGATTAGCATGTGTTGTAGAAGCCTGACCCAGCAATGGTACAAGTGAAATTGATGCTTCATGTGATTGTATGAGATCAACATGTTCTTCATCAAATATTCATTTCCTCTTCCCGTTCCACACTTTTGTCCACTCTCCTTCCTTGTGATGAACATGGTCATCATTGTGAGATATAAATAGCTTTCGACCTCCATAGTCTCTTTTTCTTCCTTATGATGAAGGACTACAAACTTATTGTAATTCATGAACCATCTTTGTTCCCAACTTTTGAAACTATTTTCTTTTTGGGCACCAGATTTTTGGAATGAATGTTACAGCCAAAGAGTGTTTGCCATTGGTTCTTAGTCTATACCCAGCGGACTCTAGATTCCTCTACAACTTGAGACTGTTCATTAGGTATATCTTCTTGATTGGCAACTGAATAATCTTCAATAACATGCCCAATGTTTACACAACTAGTGCAAATATTTGGCAGTGATACATATTCTGTACGGTATGCAATGACATCGATGATGATTGCAGGGTGAATGGTTGTTGATGTGTGTAGTTCTCTTGCAAATTCTTACGTAATGGTTCCTTGTGCAATTCTTGGTGTAGTCATCAACTTTGAGAAAATGTACCAAATAATCTCCTGTCTTCTCAAAGATCACTGCATCATATAGGTGTAGAGGAAAGTTGATTATTCGAATCCATGAAACAATCTGAGATGGAAAAGTTGAAGAAGGAATAGAGTTAGAAATCCATCACCAGACCATTAAACACAAACCAAACATAGACCAAGCTCCACCCATTAGTGCATTTAGGCAATCTTTTTCACATGAGAATTGGATGACGAAGTGGTTCAAACTAATTTCATGAATTTTCTAGTGACCCATCGATTTCCAAAGAAATTTGAGGCAGATGGAGATAGTTAGATAACTACTTGACTTTCCAATCAGATTAAAAATAAAAGAGAAACTCCAAGATTTTTCCAAAGCAAGGTGTGCCTCCGATGCTATTACTAGTCCTGGGGAGCCCTATCATTGATAATAGAAACATCATCTGGATGTACATGATGTGGATCATCATATTCTATGAAATTCCTTGAGTATGGAGATGAATTTGTTGTCATAGAATCTCTAAAAGTCTGGTTAGATGAAGGAGTAACTATTGTATGTGGATCAGTAGAAGTCATAGGAAAATTATCAGGGTCTGGAATAGAGCATCGAAACATTGTAGGATGTACTGAAACCTATGGTGTCTGTGATTGTGGACAAGGAGAGACCCAACTTTGTAAGACTCTATAGACTAGATCCATTCCAAATTATAATAGAAAGCAAGTACGTCCTCTGATATACCTTCAATTACATATTTGTTGTAAGGTATTACTTTATGATCACTATTCCTTGCAATTTCTTGTTCAATGGTTGTGCATTTGTGTCACATCCCCTATGTATATCCATAAGATTCATAAGTTCCATGATAAAGAATCTGTGGGTTGTTGGACTTTGGAGTGTCCATGTCCATATTGGAGGATGGGCAGTGGTTAACGACATCTATACTCATTCCAATTCCTTCATCAATAACTAAATCTCCAGGAAGAAGATCTGACACTGCACTTGTTAGTGGTTCCATGTCCCTAATAGTTTGCCCCACAACACCCCAGCATTCCCTTCCATGGGAACCAGTGACATGATTTCCATCGTCACCTCCCTATTGCTGAAACCCTTTGTCATCACTTGGGTCACCCCCGTGTCTCTCCAAAAACCTACATCTCATCACGACCCCTATCTCATGTAAACCTTAATTAGTGCAATGGGCTTTACTTGGGTCATGGGTTGAACCCATTCCTTATAAACCCATAAATTTGTGATTAATGCTCAACCATCATAATTACTTCAATAATATGTTGTCTCCAAATTAATGGCATACTAACCGTAATAAAGTCATTTTCAGTTAGATTAAAGATCTCATCATCCAATGTCATACTTTTTAGCTCATTGTCATTTCATGTTATTTAATATGAAATTCAATCAAATATCCTTAATTATATACAAATTTACAAAATTTGATAATCTTACATTCACCCCTCCTTGAAAAGGAGTTTTGTCTCCAAAATACAAACCCAACCTGATTTAGGTGAATGATAACTCATAGTAGCCTCAAACCTTAGTTCTAGAGACCCTACTTGGATAGGTTTTAGCTATATTATCATTGACAAGAAAATTTCTCATATCATTAAGGTTAGAACCCACATTCAATCCAAGAGTGCTTCCACATCCTCATTCAATATATGATATTATCACTTGGTGGTGATTACATACTTACCTTGGTTTCAAAACTATTATTCATCTATTTTTGTGTTAGGGTGTGGTAACACATCTATATCCTAAATAATGTCAATAAACTCAACTTTGGTTATTCATTCTCAGATTTTAATTTTATGCATAGCAAGTGGCCACCCAATCTCTTACACTCATAATAAGAAAAATTAGACATTTTCTTACAACCAAATACAAAGTTCATCCTATTACATGTGCAAAGATAGTGTAATCACACATTATATTTTAATTCAAAATTTTGGTTGAATCATCCTTAGAAATGACTCCAAACCTTAAACACGTTTTATTTCCACAAAATTTACTAAAATTTTATGAAATCAAACATAGTGTTTTCTCGTCATTCTTGAGTTTGTGAACAAAACCCTTAAAATTTGAATTCATCAATTATTACATAAGTTCTTGTATTCCTTATATCCACGTCTCATGTATCATTAACCTTAGCCATCCCCTTAAGGTCTCTAGAGGAATAGGTACCTTTGGATTGATCTACTCTTGACCCCATGGGCCTTATGTATTTATGGAGTGCCTTTCACATTGACCCCTAGGGCCTTATGTACTTATGGAGGTGGCCATTCTCCAAACTTCATGGATCTTACTTACTCATGCATGATTTTCTCTTGACCCCACATGCTTATGTACTCAACACATGGTCACCTCCTAATTTGTTGGGTATTATGTACCTTTAAGCATCCCTACTTGACCCTAGGGTTGACTTAGGGCTCTACCCTCTCTAGGATTAAATATATATCATATTGTTTTTATTTCATGTCTCTTATTAATTACACCTTGTTCCAAGACAAGGGCCTATACTATATATTTGTATCCCATGACTCATCCTACTCAAGGAGAGTATATACCTTAGATGTATTTCGTATGATTCAACATGATCTTTCACATTACAAATAAGGATGTTGATCAATCTAATACTTAATCATATATATATGCTCAACACCTCTTCCAAATTCCAATTTGACTGACTTGAAGCCATCATCTTCAACCCCAAGGAAGATGGGTCGAGAGGTAAGAGGAAGCAATGGAAAAATCAAGTCTTCTCCTTATTATACTCACAACAAGGCAAATAAATTTATAGAGGAATAATTGGATCCAGAATGCTTAGACAATTCAAGTGTAGACGGCCTATGAAGATGATGCTCGTGAATATAATGATTTTGAGCATTTCTCAAGATGTTGTTTTTTTCTAGTCCTTGAAGTTGTATAGTAGATGATAATCTTTTCCTTTTGTTTGTTTAGGTTTTCATACCTATGATGTATTATGTAAAAATCTCTACTCTTTTATGAGTAGGATTAATAAAGGGTAGAACACCTTTAAAAAAAATGTTTACTATAGATCCCTAAAAGAACAGTGTTGGATCTGGTATTTTGTGGTTCTAATAATTGTACATGGTAATTCTAGTTGATAGATAATGGGAGAAATTCCATAACATTCCAAGATAACTTGTGACCTAGATAAAATGATTGTCTACTTAATGCTTCAAGGTCAAGTTTTGGGGTTTCCAACAGACTTCTCCTGGTCTAATATATTGCCTAGGCCTAGATAGTAACTAAATGATGACTATTCCAAAGTTTGGGATAAATTAGAGCTATGATATCACCTAGAGAATTAACAGAAGAATCTAGTGTTTTATTCAAATAAAAAAAGAAGAAAAAAAGAATGATAATAGGAGTGGACCCCAACCACATACGAGTAGAAACACGGCCAACGAGCTCATCTCTCAGACCCAATATCTGTAGCTGGCCGCAAGAATTCCACAGTCTTTGCACCCCCAGACTCTCTCTCCCTCTCTACACTTTCTATCTCTATTCTAACCATGCCATTGGCAGGAGATCACATCGAGCCCAACAAATTATAGTACAACCATTATCATCACAATAATGCCCAATCTCAAGATAATTTAGAAGGCTAGGTCTATACAAGAAACCCATCTACTCTGCCTCGTGTGTATATATAAAGTACAACAAAGTTATCATATAACCCCTAGAGAATATATCTCCCATGAATTGCTCTCCTATCGCCCTGAAACCCAACACTGAACTCTCCCTACTCTTTTAGAAACATGAATCCAAAACTCATTTTGTACTTCACTCCAAGATAATTAATTGGCCCTATGGCATCTCCAGATAACTAGTAGGAGCCTTCAACCTTCATCATGGAGTGTGGACACCTCGGGATCCTTCCCCAAGTCTAGCCTCCATTGCTAAGAAGTTGGTCATTGTGAATTGTAGTCCAACCTACCTCGAGTCATCGCGGAGGCTCCTGGTTGGTGGAAAAGGATCAAAAGACATCTAGAAATATGGTTAGTACTTCAACTCACTGATAGTATATGTAAAACTCATCCTCCTTATCTCTAGTCATGGCAATGTAGAACCTGACCCCATATCATCTTATTCAGACCACGCAACCTTAAGCCAAAAGGCTCATTGACATTGGGGACTTGCTATAGACTCAACCTAGCCTTTGTCCTTGCCTGTCGAAGCAAGCATCTTGAGGTTAACCATGGTTTTCACTCCATGTCATGTTATTGCATGAAAAAGGCTTCGGTAAGATGATCTCCTGGGTAGTTTTACCCCCTAGACCTTTGGAACACGATTATAGGATTTATATGACAATGATAATAAGGACATTTTCCCACACATTAAGACCATTCGTGCTGGAGGAGCCCAGTTGAGATGACCTTGCTTGATTGGTTGGGGCTCGACCCATGGACATTAATAATTTTACGTTAGGTGACAAAGTATCAAAATCTAATTGATCAGATAATGACGATCTTGAATAAAATCTATAAAATAAATGGTATCTCATATTATGGTCAAACTACATATGGATCTTATCAAAAAATGTGTAGAATGCAAATAAAATGGTTTGAACGCCTGATTACGATCCTAATTCCAAACGTGTAGGTAATATATGAATCTAATGTGATTATCAAAAAGAAACCCTAGATTTGATAACTAGAATAACTAATATAGTAAATAAGTTTATTATTTTTTAATACAATAAATCATTAGATGATGATGATGATATTTTGTGTTCCTAAATTCAACAATCATACAGATGTGGAATTGTTTTTAAATAATGGTTATAACTTGTTATGATCCTAACCCACACAATCAGGTGTGGTTTTTCATAATGATATCATACATTCAGTGTGATAATTAGAATATAATGTATAATTAGGGTTCACCTAATATACCTAATAGGGTTTCTAAGTATTAGAAATAATATGCAATGGAATTAGGATTCAATACACTTATTCCTAATCCAAACACAACATGACCCTAAACCCTGAATCAGGACCTAAGTTAGGTTTAGTCAAAACAACGTGGATATATGGTAACACATTGGTAGTATGTATGTTTCATATAATGTTGATTGGATGTTGATTTTCTTAAATATACAATGGGTGATTGGATTGCAAAGAAATAAGTGCATGGTTCTACATTGAGGTATACAGTTATTTATGAGTACCCACAATTATCAAATTCCAAAGTTTTTGAGTTATTTGGGTTTTGGAGGATTGACACGACGATCGACCAATTTTTAGAAACAAGATATCCATCCTAGTCACTATGGACGCATTTGCCCAATCGACACGTCTGAAGGAATTAATGTTGGGCTTATTGGATCTTTAGCTATACATGTAAAAATTGATTTTTGGGGATCCACAAAGAGTCCATTTTATGAACTAAAAAGTATTTCTTTATGAAATAAATTCTTGTGTTTAATTACTTCAGTTTAACTATAATGCCACTATGATTATCACATAAAGTAAACTAGAGTGTTCCAAAAACCTAGGTTACATGTATCAAGGAGTAATACACATAAGTCCAAGGATAAAAAATGATTACATCTGAGATAGCATCCCAAGAATGGATTAGAATATGTAATGATAACACAAGTTCATATGTGCAAATAATTTGATTGTGAGCTATATGTTGTTATCTTACACACATTTTGGTTGAAACACGTACACAATATAGCGATATATTGATCCACATATTTATTTATTAGTGTTTTAGGTTAATCTACATCTACTAGTTGAAGACATGAAGATTTAGGAAATATTGAAGATGTTAAAGCTAAGTCTCAAGGAGGATTAGCTAGTTATATATCTTAGTACTTATTCTCATATAAGTTAGTTTCTCATGTAAAATTCAAGTAACTCCTTAGAGGAGACTCATCATACATATTGTATCACATTTTTGTTCAAATAGTGGAAATTATTTATTATTACTTATTACTTATTATATTGGGTTCTTGAAGAAAAAAAGGTAATGACCTTGACTTCAAGGTCCACCTTGAATGGGGGACACTAAAAAGTGGGGGTCATTACAGCTTCCCTCAGAATATACTTGCCTCTATACAAGTTCTTCTAGCCCTACCCGTAGGCATAACCCCACATTAGAATACCAATGATGACATCACCAAGTCTCCCTACAGCCTATGTTGATGTAGGCTCTAATGCAATTCAAGAAACATAAGAAATCATTGGCTAAAAAGTTGAAGGAAATATAGATTTGAAGGGATAGTATGAAACAATTTGGCGACCTTTGCTACACATCCGAAATAAGTTTGGGACATGAGGTCCCAAAATTATCAAGTATAAGGGATTTAGGGATTCAAATCTTTACATCTATATGTACCACTCTATGGTTAAATTTTAAGACGAAGATATGTTATTGATAAGGATCTTTCAAAGATCACTCGAAGGACCGAACCTGACATGATATAATGAACAAAAGTCAAAAGTGATGAAATCATAGACCAGGTTGGCTGACCACTTCATTGAGTAGTACATGTGGAATACCAACCAACTCCCAAACAAGTACCAAGTAGGGAAAACCTCTAATCCCTTACTCAAAACTTAGAGGTGTCTTTTACATAATTTATGGGAAGGTGGAGAGATATGCCAATATAGATGAACAACAAGCTATCTGACAAGGAAGGCATACATATGGTTATCATTTCAAACTCTCTGCATTTTCATCCAAGCTGACATTCTAGTCATATAAATCATTTGCTCATCTCACCTAGGAAGGTACTAGTATCGAGACCATTATCAATAGAGGAATTTAAAAAAATGTTGGGCTCACCCTTAGCAATACTACTAAGCCAAGTGGTAAGGTGGGGGTGAAACTTGTAGCAGCGACAGTCAAATTATCATCCTATGAGATTCAACCTGACGCCAAAAAGTACATGCGACTATAACTACCACAGTTACATCGTGGCCCAGCCCCACACCAACAATAATCACTATATATGCAAAAATGAGTGTCACCTCCCTGTACTTGAGGCCTAAGACAAAATGATCTTGAAAGGAATGATTGGACTACCCATAACACCAAGGTGCACCTTATTTTTACAAATCCCATCAACATGTATCATGTGGTTGAGTGTTCTTGGCCCAAAGTAGTATTATAATGGTTGACCTATCAAGAAGTTGAACCTAGGCAATAAATGAGTGAGGGAAAACCATGCTGCTAAATCTAATGGTGGTCTATAGGAACAATCATCATTGTTGAAACTCTATTAAATCCTTAGGTAGTGGGCCCAAGCATTAAAAATATTAATCCCCTCCAATAGGTGGGGTCATGTGGCATGCTAGTCTTGAGTCGGATAGTCCAAACATGTTGGGAAGGGCTATATCTGGTTGTGGAGCCACCCTTGAACCGGTAACCATGATCAGAAGATGGGTGTATGTGGATCATTCTGGGTCTACATCGAAATGTGGAAATATTAAGAGATCATATTGTTGAGCCTTGGTGAGGATATCAAGAGTCTTAGTGGGGGTATTATAACATCTCAGGATTTAAGGCCTCAGATAAAATGATCTTAAAAGGAATTATTGGACTGTCCATATCACCAAGATCCACCTTTTTAGGAAGCCCGTGAATGGGTACTTTATGGTTAGTGTACTTGGATTATAGTAGTACTAGCATGGGTGACCTATTAAGAAGTTGATCCTTGATCATGCGTGAGTTAGTAAAAAGTACACATTCAAGGCTAGTGGTGGTCTATGGATGGTGATCATTGTTAAACTTTACTAAAGACTTGGCCAATGAACCTAGTAGTTACAATAAGGGTGGTGGTATATGCCCCCTAACTACTATGGGATATGGCAATATCCACCTACTTTTTGAACACCAGGATGTAGTTGATGTTTCCCAATGTAGAGGCACCAACACAACAAGCATCAGACGCAACTCCAAATACACCCTCTAATGGTTGGTTTAATAGATTATTTCCATGGCAAAGTTTGTTAAGGTTCACTCCACTTTGGTGCTCTTATGCATCCATATTTACTAAAGTCTAGTTTGTGTTCAAGTTTGTGATGTAGTCACCACTTCAAAGCCTACTTCTAGATAACATTGACCAAGAAACCTTCTGCGAGTATTATTATTATTCAAGGCACCCCATAGATGGATGTTGAGTTTTCATACATGTCGTACAAGATCTCATAGATGAGAGCACACTCAGGCTAACACATGATATTGATGCATTCCACAATGTGATGGTAATTTTTTAGGAACACCCCAATGATTTTGTAGTCATTCAATCTCCCAAATCCTTGAGTAACCAGCATGTCTAGGGTTTGGGTGATGAATGGCAAAAATAAGAATTATCCTTCTCTCTTGAAGCAATGTGGGGCACATATGATGGTTAAACTAAAATGATATCCCCTAAGGGAGCCCTCAAAGTTGCAATTTGACGTCTTAGAATGATGGGTGAAAGTGCCATGTTATACCTCACCACCTACATTTAGTAGATATCAGAAGAAACCCATGTAGAAAGACTACAAGAACAGACATAGGATGAATCGTGCCCCAAGCAATGACCTCTAGAAACACAAGCATGGTGGCCTTATTCTCAAAATAGCCAAAGGTCTCTCAGCACAAAACTGCTTCATTAAGGGTTGAATTGTTCAAGATCATCCAGAGCAAGCTCCTAGACAAGTTATGGGGAAACTTATAGTACCCAAAACAAAAGACCTGACTACCACACCTGAATAAGGACTAGGACCCCCATTGACTTCTTCTTCTTCCATATATTTTCAGGACATGATGCAAGCAATTACCAAGTCTTGCAAAGGGATCATATATTGTACAACAAGGACAATCACTCTACTTTTTATTGGTTATAAAAGTTCATCCTATCAAAGAGTTTTGCCTTCATAGAGGGCATAGAAGTTTTTGTAGAAGGAAGGACATTGATTATATAGTATACAATAAAAATTGCTATAATGTCTTCAAAAAAAGTGATGTCATCTACAAGCATCAAAATTCTAAAAGTGGAACTAAAGGATGATGCCAATGATCATATCAAAATCTCAATTATGAAGTGCCCACCCTTCACTCCTCAAATAGTGTTGGAGGAACCTTTGACTCAACTACAAACATCTACAAGAATTCACATTCCATGCTTAGAATTGAATAGGTAGGTATCTACGCCCATTCCTTGAGGACCCATCGTCTATAGAATTGACCACCAAAATAAGGAAGAAGTTGGTCACCACCTACATGGGGATTAGCTTTGACATCAATATCTGACTCAGATGAGGATAAAGTTGTAGTAGTCATGACCAACACATCTATCAAGATACCAAAGGTGTTCAAATTCGATAAGGTTTCACCACCACTTGAATTCTTATGCTTCCATATCAGCAAGGAAGGGTGTACCATCATCCCAGTAACATCATTGTCATATTGTACTATAGTTGATTCATATTAAAACATGGTAGGAGATGTGAATAAGACACACACATGCATATCCTTATGGAATCTCATATAGAGATTGCCCTCACATTGATCAACCATTTTGAAAATTTTGAAGGTGTTTTTGTCTCAAAGAGCATTCAATATGAGAAGTTGGCTGACCAACCACTCTAATCAAGCCATAGATCATCACATTTTCTCAAGATGAAATCCCAATCGGTCTTAATTCCAACCCACAACTATACATCACAATCAAGAATGGTGATATGAAGGTTCCCCTAGTGTTTGTTGATAATTGTTGTGGTCTTAACATATGTCCATTAACGACCTTTGTTATTGACGAATGTAGACAATACTACTTTGATGTCGTAGTTTCATGCAAATAATGATCCAAATTTAATACTTTGGCTACATATTTAGCTTTCAATTGCATAAATATAGTAGTTATATTTTTTCTACTATTCTGACTAACCAAGAGTATTTTGGTGTATATATTACAATGTTTGGTTCATCTGAAACCAATGCCACTCTTGTCCCAACAAAGGAATTCCAGAAACCAAATCAAGCCCCTTCCACCAAAAAGCATGGTGTGCCCACTCCTGCATACAACACGCACATAGCATAAGCCTATTTTGAGTTCTTTTAGTTGTATACAAGACATGAACCTTCATGAGCATGGAGTGCACAATCCCTGAAGATACTAACAAAGATAAATTCAAAGTACACAACATGCATCATCTAGATTTATCGTGTGCCACACCAGCAATATCTCCTTAGCATTCAATATCAAACACAACATGCCCAATTAATGGCATGGCATGCTATATTATCATTAATCTCTCTCTAAAACTGTAAGCATGGTGTACAACTCCTTGTGCATGATGTGTTGAATGGTTTCAAGCTCGACCTTTGTCAACTACCAAGGTGTGCGACATACAAGATCTCATGCATGATGTGCACCACTGTGTAAGTGAAAAAAATATAAAGAGAAGCATGATATTCCTTAAGGGATATCTTTTATTTGATCCATACAAAATTGGGAGAAAGGGGGATGTGCAACTCAATTCTAAAGAGGTTGAAAGGAAGAAGAATGTATATTCTTAGGTAGATTTCCCTCTCTCCAGAATTGGGAAGCTTCAAGTGCATCTCTATTATAGATTTTAACTCCTAACAAGTGTTGTAACCCATTTCTATTATCTTCCTACTCTTGTTTCTTCTCTTTACTCCATGAAACTTGTTTTTCATCATGTACAACCTTTTTTGTGTATCCCCAACCAACATGGAGTAATTTTCTTTCTAATTGGTGCCTAAATGGTATCAATTAGTCATGTGATAAACACCAATTTTTGAAGTTATGAATTTCGTCTCCCATTTCTCTCATTGTTGTTAATTGTCATTGAGAATTGATGGACACAATTTTCTAACTCCCCAAATTCAGACCTTAAGATAGATACAGGTGCAATGGAGGGAAACTAGAGGTCCAACCTCTGTTACATGAAAGTGAATAGAGATTCTTAAATGATAAACTCACATTTGTTCAATGAAGGTGGATTTATGATTCTCTTAGGAGTGATCTAAGAGAGCTTAATATCTTATGCTATAATTATGGATTGAGAGATGAGTAATCTAGCCTCCTAGGACATTAATAGGTGAAAAATATTAATCATAACATAGAGTGGGATATGAACAAGAGAGAGAATTAAATCTACTCTGAGTAATTGATCATCATGTGATTAATATTTGCTTAGGTACCAAATGTGTTTGTTTGAATTGATATTGAAAGATAATACATACAATCTTAGTTAGTTTAGGACTTATCAACTGACAAACTTTTGTGATTTGGATTGTATGATTGACTATGAATTTTAGATTTGAATTGCTTTCCCTCTTGTGAATTCAACTTAACACTATACTATTATTGACACATCCTAGAATGCATGGAAGAGTGAGCATTGGTTTTTTAAGTAATATGACACTCTGTCACATCACATTAGTTATGTTTGATATAGTGACAACATATATGTAAGCTACAACCACCAAAATGGTTGTATTTGATGGGTCGCCATGTAGGAGTTTTCAAAGAGGTCCAACTACAGATCTAGATGGGCCTGAAGTTGTCCATATAAACATTCGTTGTGATGTAAATCAACACTTCCTTCAACCTAATGGGTTGTCTATGATACATAAGAATAAAGGTTGTGCCTTCTTTCCTACATCAATGTCTCAAATTTAGGCATGGTGATACAGTGATTGTATTTGCTAAAGATATCTTTCAACATACTATAACTCTCGTTAGTTGTGTAGATCTAGACCTCTACTCCACTCATGGCAGATATAGACAACAAACTATGTCTATGGGCAATTGATAGTTTACTTTGATCTAGCATGCTCACAAATGCTATCTACAAGTGCAAAATCATATGGGCCTAGAGATAGGGTGAGGGAAACGCAATATTTTCCAAGGCATCATTGAATGTGTATATATCCTAGAAGAGCATGATATGATTGGTTACAAAGAACCCCCTGGAAAAAAGGGGAGTCACCTCACCAACTAGTCTCCATACTGGCATCCAACCACTATATGATCAATTCAAGAGTACCGCTATCATTAGAGGAAAAAGAGGAATTATATTTCTCCCCATTGTCTATTGAATGCAATAATGATTGGGAGTAAGCACACTTAATCACGAATCTAATGAAGAAGACAAACTAGATCCACCCCTGATAGTCAATAAGTTTAAAAAATATCTTGATGAAATCTCGACCACTAACAATGGGGCCCCAAGCCCCATAATTTCCATTGTTGAATGAGGCACGACAAAATCATCAAAAACTACCAAACAAGACTGTGAGCCATCAAGTGATCACTGACAACCTGTTCATCAAAATACATGTGATGGTCGAAGAGGAGGTCCCACCTTAGCTTTTTTTTCTAGACTCCTCCTTGGGTCCCATTATAGGCCTTCCTCTCTAATTTCAAGCTCCTCCATTTAAAGCCCAAAAATATGAAGCTACTGATCTTTCATTATAGGCACTTAGTCAAACATGAATTGTTTGAAAATATTGTGACCATCCTCATTGACAAACATGTAGAGGACATAATCATTCTAGAATGCATTAATGTTAAACAACAATCATTATAGTAGATATAAGATCGTCGAATTTTGCATGTGCTACTCCCTATTATGATAGGAACCACCCTACAACTATTAGTAAAACCAACTATAATCAAGCTCCTTTGTCAATACATCAACATCTTTTCTTGGAAGTTTTCCAACATGCTAGGACTTGATGAGTCAATTGTCTTACATCAACTCCTAACACACCAAAATGCATCTTGTCAAGTAGAATCCCATATGCATTAAACAGAAATGGGGATCAAAAGTAAGCAATATGACATAAGCTTCATAAACCACACATCATATCCAATGTTGGTTGAAAAATCATGCCAATCTAAAAATGGATGGACATATCCTCATGTGTATCAACTAGAGGGGTTGCAAGCCAGCCCAAAACATGACTTTCCGCTACCACACATTGTTGTTCTTGTCGACAATATAATTAGCCATGAACTCCTTAGTTTCATGAATGGATTCTCATAATACAATTAGATAAAAATGGAATCATTAGATATCGAGAAAATTTCCTTCACCATAGAGTGTGGTGTTTTCTGCTATCAAATTATGTTGTTTGAGCTAAAAAATGAGGGACAAACCTATCAAGAATTCATGACACACTTTTCCATGATCTCATACACAATGAAATCAAAGTCTACATAGAGGATATGATTTCTAAGTTAAAACAAGTAAGACAATGTAGTATGTTTGGAAAATTTGTTCCAAAGACTATGACATTTTTTCTCCGACTAAATCCAACAAAGTGTACCTTTGGAATCACATCTAGAAACCTATTGGGCTATATAGTTAGCTAGAGAGGGAGGTTGGTCTAGTGAAATCTTAAATGATCTTTGATATATATATTCCTTGCATAGAGAAAGATATTAGGTACATGCTTGTAAGACTCTAATACATCAATCAATTCATTGCAAATATGGCATCATTTTTGAACTAATCTTCAAAATGATGAACAAAAATTCTTTTAAAGATGGAGTGATCAATATCATGCTATGTTCAACAAAGGTGAAGCAATACTTATCCATATGACCCATGCTCAAACCTCCCATGCTAGGCCACTCATTGATCTTAAGGTTCTCAATATCAAAGAGATCCATGGGAGGAGTCCTTATCTAGAAAGTTGGCAATAATGAACATGTTATTTGTTATATGTACACAAAGTTCCACAAACTGAAGGTAGATACACTCTAGTCAAGAATGTTGTTTTTTAACGCACATGAAAAAAATCCTATGAGCGACCATACTCAAAAGTCATTGTAGAACTCATAAAAAAGAAGATAAAATGATAAGAAAGATAAGTTTCAGAGTCACCATTTTGTTTTATACACAAAATATGGAAAATCAATGATATGCCTTTAAGTTGATGGGCAACGCTAAAAAGATCAAGTTTGATTCCACTCAAGGAAACAATGTTTGACAATGAGCAATCACTCCTTAGCATGACTAACTACGTTGGTCATAACTTCACTAGAGAAGGTCTTTGGCATGATCTTTGGAAAATCTACTAAGATCAACTCTTAGTTTCTGACTATTGGGGACTCCCATTTTTACCAGTCATTGCATTTGTAAGATCTTTAAGTAGCACATCTATGGACATATTAGGTTTACCATTAGGGTTGTCCCCTTAAGAGCTAGTGTGATTGTTCCCCATGATGTAGGAGCTTTCCTCTCCATCTAAATGTTATTTTCCCTTATCAAACCTCCTTTTGGGAGCCATCTAAAAAGGGAACATAAACTATATGAGACTTAGAGAAAAGCCCAGTGGCCAATGATATTTTTTGCGCTCATACCTTATTGTAATATCCTAATTTCAAAAACATGAATATTACTGAGCGGAAGCATAGATCTCATTGAGAATGTAAAAATGTAATAATCATTACATATAAATAAAATCTCCATTCAAGCAACACATGATAATAATTGCAAATCTCAAGTCTCAAGTTCCACAACATAAAAACATAAACTTTAAACTTAGCTAAACTAGTACATAATCTTCATACCGAAGAAAAATTAAATTAAATGTCATAAGGTAGTTGGCTCCTCACCATGTCTAAACTCCTACAGTTGTCCTCGAGATGTATGATCCTTAGGTGGTCTCCCTTATTCTTCTCTCATGCATACATTGTGTCCCCAACCATGCAAAGAAAATTAGAAAATATGTTAGAGTAAGTTGCATTAAGTAACATTATATGAAGAGAATTATAAATTATACTTTTGAGAAACTTGAATTAAACATTGTATACTTTTGTATCATTTATCTTTATCTTCATTTGACTACATTGTCCTTTATTTATAAATGATCCCACAAACTCACTGCTCACATAGAGCTTATGCGCCCAAGTGCTCGTTGCTCACACATATCTTATAAATGATTCTGTCAAAAGGCAAATAACTTGGAAGGAACAACATAAGTCAACCATTGTTGTCTTGACATTACTCTTAAGCATAATAACTTGGAACATTGAATCCTAACTAAATAAATATGAGCACACAATGGTCATAATCATAGGTGATAACAGGGTACTAAAATCATAATCTAATTCATAGTCATATAGCTTGCCATTCATTAAAGCATCTTCTTTGTATCGTTGTAAATGTCTTTCATAATTATAAGCAAATAAAAATCCCTTATCCACAATTGATACTCAACATGCATGATCCACCCAGGAACCCACAAGTGAGAGAATAATTCATATGAGCTCCCTTGAGTCTAGTGAAAATTCCTAAAGTCCTAAAATTAACATGTTTTCATAACTTCCATCTTATTATAAGAGATAATACTAATCTAGTGCTTTTAGAAAAACATAGTTAGAGATGATTAAATTAGGGTTTGAAAACTTAGAAGTTGGCTTCCTTATGAAATCCTTTCCAGTGACTATTTATACAAAAAAAATTTGACGTTGCGGAATTATCTATGAATATTCAAAGATTTGACCAATCACATAAAACCAAGGCAATTAATAAAATCTCTAGATAAAACAAAAAGTGATCCACCACTGCCCATGTGAGATGACATGTCCCAGTGATATCCAACCTATTGGACATGCCTTTATCCAAACACATGGTGGAATAAACAAAATAATAGGACCCAAAGACAACAAGACTTACTGAGGTGTTATGATAAAAAAGGAAGCTCAAAGCAGAAATGTCAAATTTGAGCCCTAATTCATTGTATTCAACCATAGATAGAGAGTGACGATCACATGAGAACTTGATTTGAATATTGTATATGGGTTCAAGTTTGGGAAAACACACATGGACCTATTTTCCTTATGTTACCATGGTATCAACAAACCTAAGAAGGGCGGGATGGGTGGCTTACTGGCAGAAAAACTTGTCACCACCATAGAAGAAATAAAAAATGAACCAACAACACAAAAGTAAAACTCATAGTCAGATCAGGGATTGATATGAAACCTCTGGGTGAAGCTATTAGCCAAAAAACTACAAGAAAACATGATAATATGATGGGGATCACTAAAACGTTTCATGAAGTAAGTAATAATAGGGGAAATGTGATATATCATACAAAACATAGTTGGTAGTCAAGAAGACTTCAAAAAGGTTTGTGGATATTTTTTGGAGTGTAAGTGGGGTTCTAGGTTGTTTGACTCTCGTCATGAACTACTGAAGGGTACAAATAGATGAAGTTCATAGACTGAGGTTGTAGGGGGACTTGGTGACAAATTAGTGATTGATTTGTGTTCCTATATGGTCCTTGATTGTGTGTGTAAGGTTTCCTATATAGGTTAGGATCATAGATGTTGAAACATGGCAATGGTGGTCTTAGAAGTTATAGAACATGGATTCTCATTGCCTGGGGTCTACGACAAGGTTTCTGATGGAGATTGGGATGCTTAAAATGGGAAGGCATGGTGATTGTTTATAGAGATGTTTCCTTGACCCAAGATTGAGATAAGAGGGAGCGAGGACTCGAGAGGAGTTAGCAGGAGTGTGGACTCTCTAAAAAGTCTCAGACAGGCAAAGAAGGTGACTCGTAGGGTTTCTATTCTTCCCAGGTCTAAGAGTCTGACTCAAAATCTGACTCAACACAACCACATGATATCAAATAAATAGAAAATTGTAATAAATACACATATTAAAGTAAAAAACTAGTATCTTTAGGGAATTAACATATAGGAAATCTTTATAAAATCGTTTGAAGGGTCATATGAGGTCAGGTTGGCCTCAAATTTCGACCATAGGTGTATTTTATGGGTTACAATATTCTTACTTAGTTACTTTCCAAGTTTGATGATCAAAAGATGGCTTATTACTATAATGTAATTAATATCACTTATGGACTTTTAATGAATTGTAATTGATCCCTCATTGGTGTAACTTTCCACTAATGGTCACTTAGGGATGATTTTAGTTGTATTGAGTCCATTGGACGAAATTAGGACAACTAGGGTTCATATCTATATTAATGATGATGAGGATACACTAAGGAGAGAGAAGAAGTGTTATGTAGGAATTTTGACTTATTGGAACATACTTCAACATCAAAGGATATATAATTAACTATCATCATAAAAAAAGGAAGAGAGAGAAATTATATTATTCATCTTTCATTATTTTTGAAGGAACATTTATTTACTTGGTGTTATTTGCATTGAGTTCTAGGATTTGAATTTATATATTGGATAACATTCTATTAAGACCCTAAACTTATTTTAATCAAGTTGGGATGTTACAATTCTACCCACCTTATAAAAAGTTCTTCCCTGAAATTTCCACATATCACCCATATTAGGGTTTTACTATGTATTAGTTTGCAAAAATCCCATGTATACCCTATTAGTTAAGGCTAGGGTTTGAACTAGATCATACATTCTTTGTTACCTTCTTCCTCCTCATCATCAATAATTAGAAACATACTTGCTTCTCTCTGTTCTCTTTGATTTGGATTAGGGTTTAGTCTTACATCATTCTTTGCTTTGAGGTTGGGACATTCTGGCTTTTTATGGCTTGGGTCCCCACAAAAGTAGCAAACCCTTGTGGCACACATGCATACTCCAACATGCGGCATGCTATAGGTTGATCAAGGTTTCCTAACATGTCCTTCTTCCATGTCCTTCCTAAGTGATCTTATAATTCTAAAGAATCCTAGAGTGCCCCCTATGCTTTCTGGAGGTCGTTAGTATGTATGATCGAAGAGCCAATCATAATATGATTGTAATGGGGCATTATATACATGATTTGATAATATTAAAATAATTCCATCTATTATTTTTGTCTCAATCATGAGGTGATGGCACTAATATAATAGATGTCTAAAGAATGATGTTACTCAATGACATATGTATTCAGGGTTGAGGACCTAAACAATGAGATCATATGTATGATAAGAGTACATACATTCTTATTATGTCTGTATTTGGATATTACCGTGGAAGCTAAATGGACAAAAATAATACATAAGACTAGATTGGGTGTTGGTTAATGATATATACTCATCATTCATGAAATGTGATATCAAACCAAACACAAAGGTACATGTTAGAGAATAATGTATTGGATTGACCCACCTAGAGAGTGATACATGGAGACCATAAAATGGTAGTCAGAATAGCTCTCATAGTGATAGTGGTGATTGTGGTTCTTAGACCTAAAGTCACTACAGTTATCACATGTCATTCGATGTATTTTGACATCATATAACGTGACCTTGAATAAGAGTTTCATAAAGGTGGTGCTCGAGTGCATTGTGACAAATGGGAATTGAGTGTGAGTGATGTAGATGAGATTTGACCCTCCTACATGAGATTGATAGCCAGGACACTTGAAAAGTGATACTGAGAAATGTATGGCCATACTCATATGACTCGATATATGATATGTGAGCTCACATGCATCTGATACAATTTGATTTAGTTCAAGGAACATGGATTGAATGTTGAAGAGAATTACAATTCCATGTCTTGAGTTCAAACTAGATATCAGAGACAAAGGAATTGTACAATCATGTAACATTGATCACGCATTATAGGTTGAAGTTCTTCTCACAACATTCCAATTACTTGGGTAGCAATGATGTGTTGCTAGATATCACTCATTGCTTGTGATGTCATAAATTGGTTATGGGCATTCACTTCCAATGTAACTCGGGACCTATAGGGTCACCCACATAGGATGCACCCGGAATAGGAGTTTATTCATGAATAGTGTTTTAGTTGACTACTGAAGTGTTTAGGTATTGAATTTAACAACAATTGTTGGAAATTAACTGATAGAGTTGTGAACTGACTGGTTCAAGAGTTGAATCGATTGATCAAAGTGTTAGGTTAATTTAAACTACATTGGTTGAACATTACCTGAGTTGGGACATGAAGCGATTGGTTCAGCTAGTGAATTGATTGGTTCAAGGTCTGAAATGCCTAGTTCATCTTGTGAACTACCAAGTTAAATGATCAATACGATTGGATCAAGGATTGTTGATGACGTCATTTTGTGCATTAATTGAATATTAAAAGACAATACGATTGTGAAGCAGAAACGTAGTGAAAAACTGGGTCAAGGGTTGAACTGATTGACTCACATATGAACCAATTAGTTCATGGTTTCAAAGTTGTAGAAAATTCATAAAATTTTGTCTCTTCGACTCCTGATTAATTTGGAAATCCTGACCTTGATCCTCCTACAAATATAGGGATATTTGAGGCTTTATAGAGACACAACAATAAGTTTTGACAATTGTTTTCCTCTCTAGTTGTGGTAACTAGAGAGCCGAATCAAGTTCTACTCGTAAAAGGGTGGGACAATAAGGGAGAGACAACACTAGAGAGACAATCAACCCTAACAGTTGACGTTTAAAGGGCAACTCCTTCTCGATGGCTCTAGTAACACAATGTGGATTTTGTCATGGTCCCCATTGTAATGAACCAACACTTAGAATCCTACCCTATCCCATGATTAGAAAGCTAGTTAGGTTTGTGACCGGCCTAAATCGCGCGTCCTAAAAATGGAGGCGGATTTGAGGTAGTCGAGCTTTTACATTTATAAACCCGAATCCTTCTAGGCCCCCGCAACTTTGTTTACGGGGTCGAAGTAGATACACGGGGTCGAACACAGGGACAAGGGGGTAGTGTTGAGAACCCAGAATCTACACGCTACACTCTGGCAGGTATAAAGAGATGATAAATTCCCGAAGAGGGAAGCATAAAGATGGCACGAACAAAACAAGAAAACTATCTCCAAGTAGAGTTACTAGAAAGATTTAAGGTTTTAAGCATTTAACAGTTTTTAGTGGTTTTCATGCAACAGAAACAGAAGAATATACTTGGAGCTAAGGCGAGGTACGAGGGATAGAACTGCGGTAAAACAAGCGGCGGTAGAACCAATCCTGTACCCCTCCTCTTGAAGCGGGCACCTCTAACAAGGCATCGGTTCCACTCTCGGGGTCACCAGACTCAAATTAGAGTGGAAGGGTTACTAAAGCAACTCCGTTCCAAGCACTCTCGTACTCCAGAATCGGACCAAATACTAGAGCCACAACACAACTCTCGAAATTTTTGCGACGGGAAAACACAATTCGATATCTAAGCAAAACGTGATCCAAAACATGCAAGCTAGAGTTCAGATACCAAACATAGTAGTCATCCAACATATTGCACCAAGCATAGAGCAGAAAGTAAGTAAGCATTTCTATTTCTATAAGCATTAAAGGTCTTAGTTACAATGCATGAGTAAAGAATTAAATAACAGAATTAAAGATATGTGTCGCCTTCTTGATGTAGAAGGACGACAAGATACAGTAACCATCCCGCCCGATATCGTACAAAGGGCCTAGCCCGATACAGCCGTGTCGGGCGGCACGCTCTCTCAAGCGGCATACCACGACAGGCGACTATATCGCTCAAGGACATGGCCGATACGCTCAAGTCGGGCGGCACACCCTCTCGGGCGACACGCCTGATGGGCGGAGCGTATCGGGTTCGTTATCATGTCGGGCATGGAGTTGCGTATCCTACTGTCGGGCACTGGTGTCGGGCACTCATGTCGCGTATCTACATCGGCCGATATCGGCTCCCAGTGTTGCCCGGTACAGTCCTAGGTGAACCAATCCCCTCCCTCTCGGGATGAGGAAGAGCTCACCTAGTGTCGCCCAGTACGAACACTGGAGCACGATACGCCTGCTCTCGCAGCCTCCTCCGAAGATCACTCGACTATCCGAAACCTGAAGTGACCGAGCTTGTCTGAATTGTCTAAGCTGTCTTTTCGGCTCCCTGTAGCTGCTATTTATAGGCAGCTGGTCGGGAGCAGATATGGTGCTCGAAGCGCCACATGCCCTCCTTTCCGCCGTTCATTTGGTGGTCGGCTGACGCGGGTATCGCCCGGTACAAGGAGGTCGGCTGTCGGGCGTCTTGGCGAGGAGCGCCTGCCGGTGGGTGGCCGATATCGCGCGGCACATGGAGTAGTTGCGGCGCGCTTGGCTCCCTGTCGAGTAAAGAGGCGTGTCGTCCATCGCGCAACCCTGCCAGTCAGCATGTGTATCGGGCATCAGGGGGGGCCGAGACAGTCTTGGACTTATTTGCGGGTCGGAACGGCCTTATTGGTGTTAAATGGGCCAAAATAGGAGGAAACTCTGCAAAAGATGGAAATATTGGACTGAGAGCATTGCTTTGCCAATTATTACGGAAATGCATATAAAAGTGAGGAAAACAACCGAAAAGGGCATTTTTGATAACAGAATAAAGGCCAAAAACATCACAAAAATTGGTGTTATCAACTCCCCCAAACTTAGCGTTTTGATTGTCCTCAATCAATATTTAAACTTTATTTGGCGATGCTTCTTCCTGCGTAGTATGCTTTTCAGGCCAAGATGTAAAACAAGTATCGTAATGCCTTTAGAAATAATGCTGCCTCATTACGAACAAAAGACTTCATTTTTCTTGCCTTATTGTTTAAGTAAGATTATTCTCTACAGCTTCGGCGAGACGTTGTTGTATGATTCCAAAGTTAGCTTCCACACCAAACAGCTTTATTTTCGGGGTAATAAGTTGTTTATAGGGTAGGCTAAGGCTTTTTGGGTTTTCTTCTTGTTTCCCATCGGTCCATCCAGGTAAGGGTCTGTTAATGGGCAAGTGGTCCCTGCAGTCCAAGCCAGTTGGCTTTAGAGCAGTGATTTCACATCCTACGTACCACTGCCCCGGATCTACCATGCCTAAAGATGGGTACTTTTAGAAAACAAGTGTGTGTATATATTTTTTTTCTTTTTCTTTTATTGGGCACAACTCTCATGTTTTTATTCACTCTCATAAGGTTTCTCTCCCTTTTTAGGATTTTTTTCGGGTAAGGGAAACAAAGAGATTCTTGCTATTTGGGCAGCTTTTTCCTTCTCCATACTCGTCTCTTAGCTGTCTGCGAGATTATTATATTTTTGAAAATTTTTGACATGGAAAAACATATTCTTTTGTTCATTTGAAGCAATATTATCAAAAAGATATAACAAAACTTGCATCACATTAAGCATACAAAAAACAAACTTTGCAAGCAGTTGCATCAGGGTTTTTACTAATATTACAGAAACTTTGTACATATACATAGGGACAAAAAATTTTAAAATTTTATATGAACATGTATATGTATCCAAGAGTTTTATATGAACAAGTATATGTATACATGATAAACAAAAGAATCAAAGGATTAAGTTAGAAATTTTGTACCTCCCTCACTGGTACCATGGTACCCCCCCCCCAAACTTATTCCACACTCTGTCCCAGAGTTGTGAAGTAGATTAGGCAAGGTAATGCTAATCCAGTGAGGGTTAGACAATGAGCGCGCCTTCGTCAGATAGAAGCTCCCACACATATTCTCCTCTTTTGCTGTGGTAATCGTTGTGATGGAGTTGGTCAGGCATCTCTTTATTCGCTATCCACTCCAGGACGTGGATGCCGCAGTCGTTGGATAATGGGATCTGTTGTGGGCTGTGGTGGTAGAACTGAAGCTCGTGCCATCTGTTTGCTTGTGTGTCCAGGAATGGTTGTATCATCTTTGTCACCCCGTCGTAGTATTTCCGAGTTAAGCGTTTGACGGATGACAGCGGTTCTGATGTACACGGCACTAGATGGTTCTTGTTGTCGTCCGAGCTGTTGTAAAAGATTCCTGCTCGTTTCCGGGTGTACACCATCAGGAGCATCCAATGGTTATAATGAAGAATCGGAAGAAAGATTTGGCTAGGGACTCCGCTTTCCAACTCTTCTAGAAAAAGCTTATGTGCTCCTGTTTCGTCGGCTAGGCAAACGTCGTTAAACAGCATAGGATGTGCTATATATGTGTGGTCGAACTTTGGTTGTAATAATTGGACGCAAGCGGTCAATACAGATATCGCCAAACATCCTCCTTCCTTAACCACGTCCCTTAGCTCATCAATAGGGACTACGACATTGCCCGCCTTGTAAATGACATTGCTCGGGGTGGTATCTGCTAACTTCAGAAGGATTACATCTACCTGCTCCTGTGTGAGCGTAGCGCATGAGAAACGGTCGAAGTTTTTGATCGTTCCTTCTGTGTCTTTAGGCGAATCAGTTTCTTCCATCCCGTGCACTTTCTTAAGGACCATCAGCTCTTTGCCTGCCCCATGTTTGATGGTCGCCACTTCTTCTTCTTTTTCTGAGGGGCTGCTGGACTGAGAAGAGTCTTCATCTAGGTCACTGTCCAGTAGCTACTCCGGTACCCCTGCATCCTGGAAATAGCGCTTGTCCTTGATCAGTAACATGGCGTAGGTGCCCCTACGTTGATAGAAACAATGGCCCCTAAGGGCCCTCAAGTTGCCAAATGTACTGAGCACCTCAATGGCACTTAAGATGACTAAGGCGTTGTTTCCGCTTCCCTCTTCAGCCTGGACGGGGAAGTCATGAATAGAAAAGAAGTTCCAAACGCCATCGTTGCATTTGGCTCCTTACTTGATAACTCTTTGAAGATGCACCGGTAGAAG
This sequence comes from Alisma plantago-aquatica, assembly GCA_963693085.1. Classification (NCBI taxonomy): domain Eukaryota; kingdom Viridiplantae; phylum Streptophyta; class Magnoliopsida; order Alismatales; family Alismataceae; genus Alisma; species Alisma plantago-aquatica. The sequence continues at coordinate 477,255,031 of OY856411.1, forward strand.
CCTCAGGTTTTTGTCTTCCGGGCGGCTGAAGGTGATTCCGGAGTGCGGCACCTCATTGCGGCTGCAGTTCAAGAGCCGGACTTCGTGGTTCCTTAGGTCTGCTACGCAGAGGAACCATATGTTGTGGTGCTTGTACGGCGCCAACACGAGGTTAGGGTTATGCTCGTCAATGTGCTGCAGCATGTTGGACACCGTAGGGGAGTCTAGTTCTATGCACATCAACCTTCTCACCAAGGTCGGGGTGGCGCAGTATATTTTCTTCCGACCCGTCCTACTATCGATATTTTCTATTATAGCATTCTCGAGGACCCTTAATAGCCTTTTTCCGACGACGGCCGGCGAGCGGAACATGTTGCGGAGAGTTCCCCGTCGTATAGAGAAGTAGCTGTCGCCTTAGACGACATCTTCTTCATCTTCCTGCAATCTTAGGACCCTGTCTAGCAGTTTCTGGTCTCTGATCAACAGGTAGCTGATGGCCCTTCTGTCGAAGTCGGCCATCTCAAAAGAAGGTATCTATGATGGCTCACGGAACTTGTCTGCCATCGAGCATCTACCTCGGGGGAAGTGTCTCTCATTAGCTGCGTATACGTCCCCCTTTTCTCCCTCCGACTCATCAGAAGAGTCTGTCCCGATGCTGACACCTCCGTTATCATCTTCAATATCATCCAGGGGGATTGAGGGATTTCCTTCCTCGGGGCCTATGGGGCTCTCCTGTCTTGCTGGAGCTCTTTCGGTGGACTTAAGTTGCATCCTCTCCTCGGGCGTTGAGGATCGCCCGCCGGAGGAGGAGGGTGACGCTGATGTCGAGGGAGACGCTGACGAAGATGATGGAGATCCCCGGCTCGGGGGTGACGACGACCGTCTCGGCTGCCTTCGGCGCGGATGGTCATCCCCTCTATCCATCCTTTCCTCAATCTTGTCGAGGCGTTGGAGAACTTGCTGCATTATTGAATTTACGGCCTCTAGTCCGCCCAGGAGCTCTCGCTCTTGGCTGCTCAGCCTGTCTTGAAGAGACGTATATTTGCGGGTTAGGGAAACACAAATGTCTGAGTTGGTATCTGTTACCTCCCGTAACCTGTCGAGCTCATGCTCGAGCATCATTCCGAGCGACGGAGGGGTTCCTGTAGGCCTCCCTCCCGTCCTCGCGGCCTCTTGCCCGCGAGATGGCCCACTAGATGAGGTAGAGCGTATCTCAATTGTTCGTGTGGCGGATGTTGCTGGGCGAGGTGTTGGTCCTCTTACGGCCGCCTCTGCTTTGCCGTCATATCTTGGTGGAGATGGTCGTGGTGTGGGCGGATTCTGCTCCACCTCTACATCCTCGGCGATCCTTCCAGCAGCCTTGACAGAGGACACCGGTGTCGGTGTTGGTGTCAGCCGCGCACCTTCGAGCTCCCTTCCCAGGATCTTGGCGAACACCTCATTACTGGTGACCGGCTCGGGTGCTTCTTCTACCTCTACAGGCCCTTCAGGGATGTCGGGGGCTACGGTTGCCTCTCCCATGGCAGCTCCCGAAGTTGATGTCTCAGTGACCTCTACGATCACCGGTTTTCTCTCAGCTGCCACCGGCTTCGTAGGGGCGGTAGTTGATATGGGTGGAGTGGCGACAATTCTATCAGAAGCGGTTGTCGGTAGCTCTGGAGTTGTCCTTTCTTGGACTCTTGTGGTGGCGGCTTGGCCTGTGTCCGCCGCCATGACTTCAATTTATGTGACGGTGAAGACTAGTTTGTCTGCGTCGTAGTCAGCACAGCGAGGTAGTGGGAGGAGTATATTCGTCCTTGCAAATTTATAGAAAAAGTCTCTCCCCTCCTTCTTGATGATACTGGCCCTGATCAGGTACTTGGTGTCAATTACCTCATCGCCCTGCGTCCTCGAAAGGCTGCGTGGCTCTTTCGGGTACCCGAGTCCTTCTGCAATAAGGTTGTCTATTCCGCCCATTCAGTAGTCCTTTGTAGCTTCCTTCATCGGATGTAGTCTGTTCATCAAAAATCGTCCGAGGTTGATCACTCGGCCCTCCATTATGTGCCACATGACATGGAGCTCCTCCGTGTATATTTTGCTGGATTTGTACTTGCTGAACAGGAGGCATGCCACCAGTTTGTGCACTATCCTCCAGAAGCATGAGTGCATAGCAGCCACCTTCTTTCCCGGCTTGAACGAAGATTCGCCGGTTAACTTGTTTCAGAGCTTCACGGGGTCGAACCCGTCTCCCTCGATGATTCTCTCACCGCTGTCCATCAGATTCCTCTCCTCCTCGCTTGAAGAGAAAATATGGTTCAGAAACTTTTCAGAGATTGTGTACTCCGAGTTGTAGAGTCGGGCTTGGAGTCTGTCTGGCCCTCCGAATTCTTTTCTCTCCACCGGTGAGTTTCTCACCCGGTTGAGGGAAGACATGAACTCCATTGTCAGCCTAGTGTACGAGGAAGACCTGCTGAAGCAGATTTTCTTTAATCCAGCCGCGGCGAGGACGGCCTTCAGCCTCCTCTTGATTCCCAGCTCAGCGAATGAGGCTTCGTGGCAGAACCTGCTGGGGCGGTAGATTTTGGGCACCAGCTCAGCATACCGGCGAGCATGCTCGTCGTTTCTTGGCTCGAAACTCTCTGCCAAGGCTTCCGGGATTGCTGATGTTGCTGGGGGAGTTGGAGTTGCCGCTTCTCCAACCCTGGCCCTCTTTTCTATTGTGGAGGCCTCGACGGGTCTTGGATTCGGGCGCTTTCGCCCGGCGTTGGAGGGTTCAGCCGCAGTCTCAGGGTAGATACTCCTACCCTAGGAGTCAACGGGGACAGCAGTCATCTTGGTGAGGGCCATCTCTGTAGGACAACAAAAGAAATACTTTGATCAAATATGTTGATTTTTGAAAGAAGTATATAATAAAGAATAAATGTGTGGCCCGGTGTTTTTCTGTACAAAGATTTCCTGGCCTCCCCCTCCCAGTATCGGGCGACACACAAGATTCTGAGGTGAAGTCATGTGGCCGATACTAGTGACGGGTATCGCCCGATACGCATAAGGCGATAGGGTGACAAATGCTCGGCCGTGTTGGGCGATAAAAGGTGCCCGATACGGCTCGTAAAAAAAAGAAACAGCGTGTCGCCCGACACAATACCTTCGGGACGATACAAAAATGGACGATACGACTATCGCCTGACATGGAATATCGGGCAATAGGTACTAAAAGATACGTTGCGCGATATGCGTGTCGGGCGATACGAAACTTTTCAGTTAACAAGTTCGATAATCTACACATGTTAACAGAGAACGTGTCTGGCAGCATAAACTGCCGCGCGATAGGTCTATCGAGCGATAGGTCTATCGGGCTGTACCTTACAGAACTCGGGACTTCCGCGCGTTACGAAGGCAAAAAAAGGGGGGGTGTCGCGCGACACAGGAGCAAAAAGCACAAAAGTCCTTTGCACGATACGGAAGTACGAACACAGTAATTTAGGTAGCCCGACACGGTAAAACTTGTTCTCATATATAGTAAACTCAAGCTCAGCGGTGAAAACACGGCAAGTAGTCCTAGGCATGCATCGGCCGATAGGGCATTTCCTTCCCGAGACGGGCAGTCCATCCGTCGGCCGAAGGGTGATCAGTCCTTTGGCATGATAGTCACAGGCTCATGCTGTCCAGGAGCGTCTTTGTCATGGCTTTAGCGATGCCCGAAACTTGAAAATGAAAAGGGGTAACAAAAGCGGTTGAGGAGTAAAACATCACTGTCCCGAAACGAAGGTCCCGGCCTCAGCTAGCATTACCCATCCCATCCTAAAGAATACTTCGGTGACCCATAAAACGGAGTCAGCGCATTTGGCGCATGCACTGACTCGGGCCTTATTACATCCCAAAATGTTTGTAATGTTTTTCTTGCAGGAAAGTAAAACGTCCTATTCTAGGAATTAAAAAGACAACTCGGGTTGCCTCCCGAGAAGCACTGCATTTCTCGTCTTCAGCTGGACGCTCAAAGATCTTTCATCCTGCATCTCATTCGTGCTCCTACGGTCATTGTCCCGTTCTTTTCTCTGGTTCGGTATTGGACGGAATCCTTCCTGATGGGTTCTTCACAATTTCAGCCAATTGAGCTAGTTGCTGGTCAATCTGGCGTTGGTGCGTCTGCATGTCCGCCAGTTTTACCTGCAACGAGTTCAAGACACCGGAATTTGATAACGCACTCTGTGCCAGTTGATTGTTGATAGTATCTTGCTTCCTGACAAAATCAAATAACTGGCCAACCACGTCTGCCTGGCCCGTGCCCTTGCTTTGTTCTCGGTTAGGCCCTTGACACTTCCCCTGTGCTTGGAAGTTCCCTTTGTTCGATGGGAAATGAGTGTTTTTGGGGTATTGGCTTGGTCCTCCCCTTTGTTCAAAAGATTGAGGTTGCTTGGAGGCGCCTTGCAACTGATGCGCATTTTCAGCTGCATCCTTGTTGCCATAGCTGAAACCAGGGTGGTCCGGCCTTTTGAAATTCACAAAGGCCACCTTCTCAGTTTCCTCATCCTCATATTCGGAATATTTGATGCGTCTGGTTGGGTGTAGATGCAATTGTCTACCCCGTGTCTGCCTTCTCCACACGTTACACATTTCATTACCTTTTCAACTTGCTTCTTACCCTTTCTGCCAGATTCTTTTAGCTGCTTTACATCCGTAGCTATCCTCTGGATCAGAGAAGTGATTGTCTCCAGCGCCTTGGATTCAAAAGAATATCCTTCACTACCCTTCTTAGCTGGGCCCCGGTCAGATTTGTCATAGTCAGTGCCGGCTTGCATCTCGGCCATGTTCTTGATGATCATTTCAGACCTGCTCGGCTTTTTCCCTAGGAAGTCGCTCCCTGCTGCTGCATTCAACGAAACCCTTTCCTCTGGAGTCAGGCCGTTATAGAAGGTAGTGATCAAGAACCCTTTCTTGTAGTTGTGGTGAGGGCAGTCCCTCTGATATTCTTGGTATCGCTCCCAAGCGTCATGGAGATTCTCATTAGGCTTTTGCATGAACGACGTTATCCTTTGTCTGTTTCTCACTGTCTTCTCAGTTGGGTAGAACTTATTTACGAATGCATCCGCCAATGCTCCCCATCCGTTCAGAGCCTGGTGGGGCAACCCTAGGTACCATGATAGAGCTTTATCTTCCAGAGAAAAGATGAAGCCCTTGCAATAGATTACCCCCTGGGGAACTCCCCTCATCTTGATAGTATCACAGATGTTCTTAAAAGCATCCAAATGGTGATAGGGGTTGTCATTCTTGGAACTCCCTCTGAAGCTTTTGTTCTGGATCATGGAGATGACATACGGCTTGAGTTCGAAGTTTGCGGCGTTGAATCGTGGAACGATGACAGGGCATCTGGAATTATTGGCCTTAGTGCAGGCTAGCTCCCTCAGAGTCTTCCCTTCTTCGTCTGAGTCATCGCTGTTACTGCCTCCCTGTTGTTCTTGGCGCTGGTGTCGCCTGTGTCGATGACGGTGACGACGCCTGACATGGGGGTGGCCTTCCTCGGAGTGCTCCGATTCCTGATCTTCCTGCTGATCATTTCCGTCGTAGCGATCGTTGTCGCTTGGCGGAGGTGATTCATCCCTAGGCCTTCCCTATTTTTTCCCTTCAACGTGTTGCGGGTTGACGCGGGGAGGCATAATGTCGATGATTGTGCTCTGTTGATTGGTTGAATGGTGTCGGAGCTCGGTGAAACAGTGATCTGTTCTTTAGGGTTCCTAAAAGAATGGCACGAAAAATCAAGTCAAAAAATTGAATTATTTAGCTTAGGCTAAGAATAATAGTAATGAAAAAGGAAATGATAAAAGAAAAAGTGTGTTGTCAAGCTTATTTATCAGCTTGAGGAACAGGAGTGTAGTTAGTGGATTCAGATTCGTCAACAGTACCGTCTTTACTTTGTCCCCGGCAACGGTGCCAAAAAGTTGACCGGCCTAAATCGCGCGTCCTAAAAATGGAGGCGGATTTGAGGTAGTCGAGCTTTTACATTTATAAACCTGAATCCTTCTAGGCCCCCGCAACATTGTTTACGGGGTCGAAGTAGATACACGGGGTCGAACACAGGGACAAGGGGGGTAGTGTTGAGAACCCAGAATCGACACGCTACACTCCGGCAGGTATAAAGAGATGATAAATTCCCGAAGAGGGAAGCATAAAGATGGCACGAACAAAACAAGAAAACTATCTCCAAGTGTAGTTACTAGAAAGATTTAAGGTTTTAAGCATTTAACAGTTTTTAGTGGTTTTCATGCAATAGAAACAGAAGAATATACTTGGAGCTAAGGCGAGGTACGAGGGATAGAACTGCGGTAAAACAAGCGGCGGTAGAACCAATCATGTACCCCTCCTCTCGAAGCGGGCACCTCTAACAAGGCATCGGTTCCACTCTCGGGGTCACCGAACTCAAATTAGAGTGGAAGGGTTACTAAAGCAACTCCGTTCCGGGCACTCTCGTACTCCAGAATCTGACCAAATACTAGATCCACAACACAACTCTCAAAGTTGTTGCGACGGGAAAACACGATTCGATAGCTAAGCGAAATGCAATCCAAAACATGCAAGCTAGAGTTCAGATACCAAACATAGCAGTCATCCAACATATTGCACCAAGCATAGAGCAGCAAGTAAGTAAGCATTTCTATTTCTATAAGCATTAAAGGTCTTAGTTACAATGCATGAGTAAAGAATTAAATAACAGAATTAAAGATATGTGTCGCCTTCTTGATGTAGAAGGACGACAAGCTACAGTAACCATCCCGCCCGATATCGGACAAAGGGCCTAGCCCGATATAGCTGTGTCAGGCGGCATGCTCTCTCAAGCGGCATACCGCGACGGGCGACTGTATCGCTCAAGGACCTGTCCGATATGCTCAAGTCGGGTGTCACACCCTCTCGGGCGACACGCCTGACGGGCGGAGCGTATCGGGTTCGTTATCGTGTCGGGCATGGAGTTGTGTATCCTACTGTCGGGCACTGGTATCGGGCACTCGTGTCGCGTATCTACATCGGCCGATATCGGCTCCCAGTGTCGCCCGGTACAGTCGTAGGTGAACCAATCCCCTCCCTCTCGGGATGAGGAAGAGCTCACCTAGTGTCGCCCGGTACGAACACTGGAGCACGATACGCCTGCTCTCGCAGCCTCCTCCGAAGATCACTCGACTATCCGAAATTTGAAGTGACCAAGCTAGTCCGAATTGTCTAAGCTGTCTTTTCGGCTCCCTGTAGTTGCTATTTATAGGCAGCTGGTCGGGAGCAGATATGGTGCTCGAAGCGCCACGTGCCCTCCTTTCCGCCATTCATTTGGTGGTCGGCTGACGCGGGTATCGCCCGGTACAAGGAGGTCGGTTGTCGGGCGTCTTGGCGAGGAGCGCCTGCCGGTGGGTGGCCGATATCGCGCGGCACATGGAGTAGTTGTGGTGCGCTTGGCTCCCTATCGGGTAAAGAGGTGTGTCGTCCATCGCGCAACCCTGCCGATCAGCATGTGTATCGGGCGTCAGGGGGGCCGAGACAGTCTTGGACTTATTTGCGGGTCGGAACGGCCTTATTGGTGTTAAATGGGCCAAAATAGGAGGAAACTCTGCAAAAGATGGAAATATTGGACTGAGAGCATTGCTTTACCAATTATTATGGAAATGCATATAAAAGTGAGGAAAACAACCGAAAAGGGCAGTTTTGATAACAGAATAAAGGCCAAAAACATCACAAAAATTGGTGTTATCATTTTGTTCTTTAGATGTGACCAAACAAGGATTACAATTTAGAACATATTTACATAATAATTTAATTATGTGGAAACATGTAAATAAAATCATGAAATATATTACATATACTTCTTTACTAATATGATAAGTAATAAAAATGAATAATCTGCTTCAGAGTAGCAACTGGTAATTTCATATTGATATTGTCATATAATTTAATTAAAGTGGAATAATAAACTAAAGATGTTAACTGTGTAAAAGGTGAATTTTTTTTCATAATAAATATATATAACTCATTTTGTAACAAGGTGACATCAATATGACTTAATATAATGTTTTGATAAATAGAAGCATAATGTGTCAAAATTCATAATGGTACCACAACTCATAAAAGGAAATCTCAAAACTAAAATATAATGATAAAAATGTATTTCTTGGATGTCAATTAGATTGGTTTCCAAGTTTCACATTATTTGAATAATAATAACTATCTTAATTTTAATTAGAAATGAAAATAGGATAAGAGCCAAAGGTATTAAATAAGTTACTAAAAGTCTCAAAAAGAGAAAATAAAACTCAAATTTGAAATCCACATACCAAGTTTAGCCAATGTGTAAATTTTCATCTATTTGGACAATCTTAAATACTCTAGTGTAATTTAGGAAAGAGAGTATACTTTTAAGCCCAAAAAGTTAAAGAACATGTTAAATAACTCCAAAAGGGAAAATTAATTATGGAATCGTGTTACTCATGTTTACGTGTGACAAACTATAATTTCATATATATGACTTTGAGATTTTGGTGTATCCAAATGATCCTAGAATTTTCCATGAAGCTTATAATAATTTATTAGATCTATCTTTAAGGTTTCAGAATTTTTGGAGATCGTTTGAATAATTATAAAATTCATATGTGCCACAAATAATAGTTTTGGAGATATTTTAGTCAAATGGATAAATGAATTTATTTTTTGATGAAAATTTGTGGAAGAGTTGCTACGCTGGTATTCAAGTGTGATATAAAATTTCAGACCAATCAGAGCTTTTTTGATGGAGCAAAAAAATTATACAACAACTATAGTCGAACTAAATTTAATGGTTCAAATCATTTACATTATTTTGGTGTAATAGTAAAACTTTCATATAATGGGATTCCTTTATCCAAATATGGTGAAATTTCAAATAGTGACTTTTGAAATTTATGATTTTTTATTAATTTTGGAGAATTATGGATTTATATTTTGGAGATATGGTTTATAAATAGTGTTCAAAATCATGATTAATGGATGGTGTGATTTGAAATACATTTCAAAGTGTTGATGAGGAAACAAAGTCTGAGTGAAGTGTTATGTTATTTTATTTAAGGATAACTGTGAATTTGGTAGACATGAATTTATTTTGGAAATCAAAATGATGTTTTGATGGTTTGGTGAATCTTAATGACAATTATGATTTTTAAATATATTTTGTTAGGAGAATTATCTATACCTTCAATTATTTCCATTTTATCTCTTTGTTAAATAGAGAGAGAGACATAGAAATTTACATAATAAAGAAGATTTGGCTAACATTTCATAATGTCGGAAGTTATGGGTTTTCAAGGTACAATATTTTGAAAAATAAAGTAGGTATATAACGTTGTTTTAAAGGCGTCAATTTAATAGTAGGTTGATGGCATACATAATGTAAAATATGATATGGAATATTGATATATCAATTACACCAATGAATTATGTTAGGATATATAATACTTTTATTGTGGTGAAAAAGTTTCATTTAAAAAAAACTTATAAATTTTTATGTAAAAAATTAGTTACATTGTAGAAGATATGTCTTGACCAAAAAGTTGTTTGAATGGTCAAACCAAGTAAAATGAGTTTCTTTTAATACAATGTGAAATTAAAAAAGAAATTTGGACCACAACTTTTCCCCTCTACTTATATAAACGCACCCTATTGACTATGTCCATGCACACAACGAACAACTCGGTTTTCTTACTCGACCCCTCTCTTGTGATTTTGACCCAAGATTGTGGCAGCAACACAATGTTACATCAAGATGACCTCTTCTCTTCTTCCTTCCATGTTCTTCCCCTCCACCATGACCACAAAGCAACATCTCCTACCACCATGATGCCCTCTTTCCCAAAGAAGCATGGAACATCATCAACAACAATCAGGAGTACGAAGATCTTAATCCATGAGACTAGTCAATGGCTAACTTTATTTGGGACCAGAGAATATCACGAGTCTATTTGTCTAAGGCTAGTTTCAACCCAACTTGTTAAAGATCAGATTCCTTCATCTCAAAGGCAGTAGGTCAGTGTTCCCTCGCCATAGTTTTAAATCACTAAGAGTTTTTCTAAGTAGATAAATAAAAAGAAGAATGAAATATTGAGATCCTAATTCAAATAATATATAATGAATATAGGTTGGTGTGACTCTTACCATGATCTTGTGGCATATTTGATATTTAGACTTTCAACTAAGGTATGCACATATTTTCCCGATTATCTAGGCAATATCATGGTAACTAATAAATTTTCCCATATGAGGCAATACTTATTTAGAACATTATTATTCTTAAACATGTCTTTAAGCTCTTTGTTACCTCGTGAATTATTGCTGATGTTATCATATAAGGTCTTCGGACATATTTTGTGACTTGGATGATCTCATCCTCATATCTATCTCATCTTCAATTATTTCATGTTTATTATGATCAAACTTGAATCTTGTCCTTACATTAATGTGTGTGAAAGTATAGTAGCTTTTATTTAGTATAGTAGTGTATATGTACTTCCATATTATACTATACGTACATATTTTGTCCTGAGCATGCATTTCTACACATTCTTATAGGGGTGTGTGTATTCTTCCCAAGGTGTGCATCTTCCACCCAAATTATTTTTAGGCTTGAGATTTATGGGTCTTGACCCTGCATAAACTAAAGTAGTCTAATTGTTTACATGCACAGTTTAGAAATTATTATTATTGATATATGGCAAGATTATCTTTCTATCAATCATGTCTTTTATTATAATGCCTCATCTTTTGGCCTGATAAATCCTCTTAGAACTTCTTCTTTTGAAGTATTCTTTTATTTGATATCATGCCTTGACTTTTCTTTTATCTTAAAGTATTGTCTAGTTGTTATTTACTACACATACTTAGATTTTCTGATGTCCTTCCTTTTATTTTTTCTCCTCCTAGGTGTTGTCTTTCAATCCACCCAGAGGTAGAACAACCTTAGGCATATGACTTTTAAGATTGGACTTAGTGGCATGGATATGATAGCTGAAGCTCTTGGGGAGATAGAGTTGAGATAGTTATATGTCCCTCTACTTCGATCCTTATGTTGTAATTTTCATGTAATCCTATATGGGAGATGATGATGTAATTTGATAAATTGAATATAGTCATGATTTTATTCCACTCCTATTCTTTGGTCTCTTTTTGTATATCATCATTTGAGAAAAAATTATGTCTTTTTGAGCATGCTTGTTAGTATGTTTGGATACATGAGTTTATTCTCAAATTTAAGTAGGGAGTAGATCCCCTCTCGGGTCCCACTACTTACACCCATGGACTACGTACATGTGAGGATGACTTTACCACCTGCTAGGAGGAGGCTATCAACTATCATCCATAGTGTTATACCAGGAGTTCGTTGCTGACAACTGCTCAAGTGATGCTTGAAGAAGAAGTGTGCTGCTCCAAGGATAAGTCGTTGGACTTACTCCAGGATTAGGTATATCTCTAGAAACCTTCATTCCCAGTTCATAGTTGTTGATGTGATCTATTGTTTAAGGGGAATATGATAACAAATTTTTATTTATGTTTCCATATCTGTTGCCATATTTTCCTACAGTGGTATTAGAGCCACGTCAATTTACTATTTTTGGGATTTAGTTGATATGATAGGATTTTTGGTTTTCATCATTTATTTATTACATATGATGTGAATATTTAAATAATTAATGTGCATATCCAATTAATATCCCATATGACCCCTATATATATAATATGATATGTGTGTTGCCCTAAAAGTTTGTTGTGATGGTGGATGTCACCGTGGTTATGGTCAATAACCCTTGATCTTTGTGCTTATTTAGATGGTTTTTATTCCTATTTATACCTCAGTTTGCATACCGAGCCTCTATATCCCCTCGAATATAATTCAAGGTTTCCCTATTATAATGTAATATGTTAAATAGGATTGTGATAGTTTCCTTTCTTGTCATGGAAAATAAGTCGCTTAGCACCAAATGAACCAACTGACTTAGAAGTCGAACCGATCAACTGGAGGACCAAGGAGGCCATACCATAGGAGGATCCAACCAATCAATTGGTAGCCCAACTGGTAGACTGGAGGAGTCTAGAGGATAGGAGTAGCTAACCAATTGGATGGTGTCCCAACCGATTGACTGGAGGATCCCAGATATTACTTGGATCAGAGACCAGACCAACCCTCCAACCGAACGATTCAAGTGTTGAATTGATCGACCCAGACTGGTTTCACCATAGGCCTCCATTAGAAATAGATTGTTACATTTGATATGAACCTTATCTGGTAGTAATTCCTTATGACTTCAAGGAATTATAATAGTATGGCCATAACCATCGCTCATGTTTTATAATTGCGTGTTTCATTTGTGGATATAGTATATTTATAATACATATTAGTATGTGGTGATTGGATATGTATATATATTTATTATATAAATATAACATCTCTCACTCAAATACCATGTCTTAGATGCTTTCTATAAGAAACACACATGAAAATACTAAGCATGGGCACACCAAACGTGGTGTGATGTCCATCTCGTTGAAGTGTAATGGTAGTTATGTGGTACTGCCAAGCAGGATGTATTACTATTGTGTTGGATTTTGGGTCTGACTTAGCTAGGTGACCTTAATGAGATTAAGTGCCTAGAAGAATGGAGAGGACTATGGCAAAGAGTTGTGCATATCATCTATCAAAAAATTGGATAATATGCAATTGGAAAAAGTTGCCTACCTTAATAATTGGTTATGAACACTTGCGTTAGCTGAGTAATAACTTAATTGTTTTGGATTTTGGCTCATTAGAAGATTGTACATTATAATATTCCGAATTGATATGTGAGGGCTATCAATTTGAACAAAATAGAGGGAGTGATAACTAATTATAAGCCTTATTTATATCATCAAATTTATCAAATCAAATAAAATCAAAAGTGTTTTGACAAAAGTTACAATATTTATTTTGTAGAATCTAATGGCAAACAAATCATCATTGTGATCAGTCCTTGAGAAGGACAAACTGTTTGTATATATTCCTAGAGAGCCAATCATATGATGATTGTAATGGCATATCTTGTAATCAATTTGATCAATAGTAATGGCAATGTTCAATTTATTTTGTTTTATTCAGTTATGAGATAATGATGTAACATAATAAATGTTAAAGAATGATATTACTCAATGACATATGTATTTTAGTTGAGGACCTAAATGATGAGATCATATAGATGTCAACAATATAAGCATTCTTATCATGTCCCTAGTCATATGTTATTGTGGAAGGCTAATAGATAGCAATAATACATAAGATTAGAGTATGTGTGTGTGTCAGTTGATGATGAATTTCATTAGTCATGATGTGTGATATCAAAACAAGCGCATAGATACTTGCTAAATTTTAATGTATTAGATAAACTCACCTTGAGAGTGACACATGGAAGCCATGATTGGTAGTTAGGGTCATCTCTCATAGTGATGGTGGTGATTGTGGTTCTTAGATCTAAAATCACTACACTCATCACATGTTGATCGGTGTACTTTGACATCATCCACTGTGATCATGAATAAGGGTTGCCATAAAGGTGGTGCTCAGGTGCACTGTGACATATGGGGATGAATGTGAGTGATGTAGATGGGATTTGTACCTCCTATAAGAGTTTGATATTCTTGCCACTAGATAAGTGAGACTGAGAAATGCACGGACATGCTGGTGTCAGTCAATATGTGATATTGAGCTTACATATATCTTAGACGGTCTGCTATAGTTCAAGGAACATAGATTGAACATGGAATAGGATGACGATTACATGCCTCAAGTTCAATCTGGATATTAGAGATAAAGGAACTATAAAATCACTATAACACCAATGATAGATTGTAGGTTAAGTTTCTCTCCAACTTCTCCAATGAAGTCTTACTAGATACCAATCATTGCTTGTGAAATCATAATATGATTATGAATATCACTGCCAATGTAATTTGGAGCCTACCAGGTCATACACATAAGATGTATTGAAACAGGATTGGACATGATTGGAAATGTTCCAAATCAAATTGATTACTAAAATGATTAGGTAATCGATTGGAATAATATTGGAATGTAATCTGAGATAATTGGTTAAAATGTTTAAGCCAATTAATTATATTTAAATAGTTAAGTCGGTTGGATAATCCTGAGAAATTGACTAGAGTCAGATGATGGAAATTAGTTAATAAATTAATATAATTAATTGGTCAATGAATTGATTATAAATATTATTTTAATAGTCTATAAGAGGCTCATTTTAAACGCAACCACAACCTTTTATTTTCCCAGGGTTTTTGGGAAACTCCGCTTTCTTTTCTCTACTATTTATCAGGGCATGACGGCTGGATTTTAGATATATGCTCTTGTATGTGAACCCTAGTCGTCATCGTCCCTAAGAGAGATAGAAGGAGAGCAACCTCAACTCTAGCACGTAAATAAGCAGAAGGATACTCCTCCCCATCATCTCAGGAAGCACGACCTGGAGTTACACTCCATCCTCATAGACAAAGTAGAGACACAGATGTCGAGTATCTGTGTTTGGAGGATAGACAATGGTCTGTACATGTAAGGAGTGATGCACATCACCGCATGAAGGGACATTATAAAGAAGTGAAATCACCTCTCTACTAAAAATCTGAAAGATAAAACATCCATCCCAAACACACTCAAAGGTAGGCTAGAATAGGTGTAAAATTTTCAAATTTATAATATTGGTATCCAAAAGACCAAGTGTAAGTAGCAGAATAAAAGCATGACTAAATTCAAATCTCATAAAAGATTACAAAAGAACATCATATCTCCCATTAAGGGTTTACATGTAAGATACATCAAAAGGATCTAGATAGAGAAAAGTCTAAACAACATCAACTTTGTCTCCAAAGCAACATCTCTAAGAGCTAGGTCCATGTTGAAAGCTATGTTCTCCTTGTCTTGTTCAACACCTTGATCAAACCCTAAGTGGTTGGGAAAGCACCCAGTAAAAGAGAGAAGCAAGGTATGTGTCAAATAATGAACAAGTACAAAAGATATGAATAACATTAAAACATAAAGATATGGACTCATCAAAATATGAGAAGGCCAAGAGAATGACGCATATAACAAAAGATTTTTGCCATCACAAATAAATAATAAGAAGTAGCATGCATGATATTAATTGGACTACATTAACTAAGTAGGGTTGAGGCACCTACCAGACCCCAACCTATAGATGAGGGGAGAGTAATCACATTCCCAATCACCTATCAAATATTTTATATTGGGGAGACATAACACATTCCCCAGGGGGAGAGTAAACATATCCCCCAGGGTGAAATAACACGTCCTAAACTATGGGTGGTTATACATAAGTACCACTACTATAGCTAAATAGCCAAATAAACCATCATGATCAAGATATAGTAAAGTGACTAGATAAATCATCATATAATTGCAACATGGCAGTGGGATTCCAAGACCCAATAATATATCAAATCTATTTTTGAGACAATTGGAACAAGAGAAATAATAATAAAGGAAATAGGGTTCTTTTCAAGCCTCATTATGAAAAATAGGGTTATGGATGTAAATATCCCAACTAAGGGGTTAGGTATGCACATACCTCTCTTATGATTTCAACTACCAACTTTCATCACTTTATTAAGTCCAAGATCAACTTTTCCTATTTCCAGTGTATAACCATGTATTAGGGTATGTTATA
Source organism: Alisma plantago-aquatica (assembly GCA_963693085.1). Taxonomy (NCBI): domain Eukaryota; kingdom Viridiplantae; phylum Streptophyta; class Magnoliopsida; order Alismatales; family Alismataceae; genus Alisma; species Alisma plantago-aquatica. Next base: position 477,270,711 of record OY856411.1, read on the forward strand.
TGCATTAATGTAAAGGAAACCCATTTTTTGCTCTTTTTGAACAAAACTCTGATTTAGATTACTGTTTGAGATAGCCACTACAAGAGGTGGACGGAGCAGAAGTGTACCTTTTGCATCCCAATCTGAGCCTTGTGCTATGTCTTTCTGCAATAGGAGTTGCTGCTTGGTTTTTTGTCCAGAGATGTCTATCATGTAGATGTCGTATGGCTTACTTTTAATGATATTGAGCTATTTTCAAAAAAGATTCTAAAAACATCACCACTAATCTAGTTAGGTTCTTTTGATTAACAAAACATATAATTTTGCATATTTTAGAGTTATGGGGATTAAAGTGTATTTTTGGTGATTTTTTAAGAAATAATTTTTGCCAAAACTTAAAACCAAGTCTTGAAAATATTTTTATTAGAAAGATCACATTTTTCCAATTCCAAAATATATTTATTTATTAATTTTAAATAAACAAATCAAAAGATATGATTTCACAAAATCTGCCAATCAAAAAATGCCACGTCACCATAATACTTGCAAGAGGGAGAGAGACAGTGAGAGAGAGAGAGAGAGGCCCCGGCTGACTTGGTCCAATAGGAGGGGGCCATGTCATTCGGTCAAAGCCCGATCAGTCGTTGTTGACTTGTCCAAAACAAAGCTGAAAAGTCTAAAATACTTGTACATGAGTAAATAGAGAAGGCAGGCGATCAGAGGGGTAAACGAGTAAAAGAACATTGGGGATTGACCCCCCTCTAGCCTGACGCCATGGCAACAACCGTGAGTTGCTGCTCCATGTGGCAAATTGGGAGACATCCATACACTTGACCAAACAAGAAACCAAAAGCACAGAAAGAGAGAAGGAGTTCTGCGGAACTTACTGCTAGGAGGAATTGGCCGGAGGAGACAAGAGGAGAGAGCAGCAACCGTCGTAAGCCAATCTCGAACCAAGACCAAAGCGGCGAGTACATGAGTGCAAAGGAGAAATTGGGTATAGAGAACAATTTCTCTAGGGCTATCGGTTCTCAGAGTAGCCATATATATAGGTGGGTCTCATATACGAGCAAAGAGCAAGTCTACCAAAGAAGCTTGTGGACCACATATTGGGCGTTTCCAAAATACTTGCCAAAATGGCACAAATAATTGATTAAAAGATGCAGAATCTTAAATGTAACTCATAGGCGAAAGAATCGTGCAATTTCATTGAGAAATGAGAGAGATATCAAAATATGAAAAATCTACGTTTGCGTCGCAATGTACATATTCGACCCAAGCTAGGAGATGACTCTGAATCCGTAGCTGAGTCACGCGTGCTAGCTAAGCCAATAAAAAACAAACGCATGACATTTATGTAGTTGCCAAAATCAATTTCGGCTATAGTTCATTATTTAACTTTTTCTCTTTCCTTATTTGAGGGTGCAAACGAACTCTAAATTAAGTGAAATTTAACTACTAAGCTAATTTGAGTATGTAGAATCCAAATATGTAATTATATTTACCTTTTGAATAATTTTATAATTTTATTTAAAAAATCTTATTTTCTCTTTCCACATTCATTAATGACTCTAGGATTCCCCAAAATTAATGAAACTTCACCCATAAGTCATGTTAATTATGTTGGATAGGAATTTGCCATTATTTCTCTCTCTAAATTCACCTTCTCATCAACTATTTTACATTGAGTGAAAATTCATCCAAAGATATATTTTAACATGTAGAACAAGTTGGCAATTTTTTTTAAAGACCTTTAATATTTTATTCAATACATTTAAATTTTATCACTTATTTTATCCTTTTAATCTATTAGAGGCATCTAGAAACTTTCTAAAAGTACAAAACTTGGCATACAAGCAATACTAAATGTGAGGAACATGACTTTGACATTAATTAATGTTTTACAACATATATTTAATATTTTTAGTCTTTAAATCATTTTCTATCTCCTGGATAAAATAAAATATTTAAGATTTTCCAAATTAGATGATAATTCACACATAGACTCATTTTGACATGTAGATTAAGAATTTGAGGTTTTTTTCCACTTTTGAAGTCATTAATAATTTATTTATTAATTTGGAGAAAAACTCATAGTTTCCAATTCCAATTAATGCAAAAATAATTATAAATTTTCCAAAATTATGAAACTTGGCCTCCAAGCCAAATAAAACCCAAGGAAAATTAATCTCACATTATTTTTAACCATTTCGTCTTCCTTTTATGAATTTTGACACATTATCCATTATTACCATAATTTCTCATATTATATAATTTCATATCACATTAACATGTTTAAAGGATTATTATTCATTTCTTTTTCTCTTCCTTAATCCATAAGGCTAAGGAATATCCTAGAATGAACTATTTTATTAATATATCACATGAGTGGTAAATTTGCATATTAGAACCTGATTCACAAATTAATTGAGGTATTCATGCATAAACGCATTTGTTGGCATAAATGGTGATCAAAATCACCCCAAACCACTAATAAATCCACAAATTGAACATTAAAGACTAAAAGGATAGAAATGTAAGGAAACACTCAGTAAGAGGGTCTAAAAGATAATATGTCCAAGTTTCGATATGTTACAACACTCCACCCCTTAATGAGGATTTCATCCCCGAAATCTCAAGCAAAGAGGGAAGGGTGAGTGTGAAACATCTCAACACTAACTTCAGGTTGGTCCTCCAACCAAGAAACTTCCACCAACACTTTTACTAGCAACTCCTTATAGGTTAGGTTCTCATATGTCACTAAAGGTTCGACTATTAACATTTCTCTTGTGAGATTTAACATTATTAATATTTTATTAGAATTATATTTATTAGGATATCACATTATCATTTTTATTCTTTTAATTGTGTCTCATTATATTCACTTTGTTGCCACAAGAGTTATATTTCATTATAATGCAAGAAACCTTATATATATATATATATATATATATATAATTTATCTTATTAAGAGTTTTAGCACAATTAGGGTTACTCAATTATCTCAATATACTTGATCATTATTTTTAATAATTAGAAATTAGACTCCATTATGTTCATATTATCACCAAAAAGAATTATAAAAAATTATTTACATGAAATAAGAATTGTTATTCAATTTGTTATTAAGTATTCAATTAATGCAAATAATGTCACATTAATTACTTTTATGTGTACTAAACATTGTCACATTTCACATTATCTTTCTTACTCATATTAATGTCATTATTAATCATTTTCTCAATTTTTTTCACTTCTAATTATTGATTATACCCATTTATGTGAATCCAATTACTTCTTATCCATATTGAAGTCAAATATGTATTTTAGTGAACTACCTGGGACAAATTACATATTAATGATTTGATTCACAATCCAAGTCATGATTAAGTGATTAATTATATGTGTATCGAGAACAAGGTGATATGCATTATATATTGATAACTTGATTAGTTTATGATTAGGTGATTATACATTACTTATGTGTATCAAAGTTTATTATCTAATTATGTTACCTAATGTCACTAATGTATCATGAATGTCATCAAAGATGCATATATTATGGTTAGATGATTACGACTTAGGGTTTATGCCAACATGATCATTATTCTTCACACATATATCTTCTTATCATGTATTAAGTCTAAAATTAGGTTACAATTATCTTGTTTATCATAACATTAGGGTTTTTTGGTTTATGACATGGTTAGGATCATGCTTATTAATATGTGAGTTACTCTTACTATATGCATTAATTATTCATTAGAGTTCAAACATATGAACTGTTCATTAGATAACCATTATATGTTCATTTATATATTAACAAACATGTTAAGTTATAACTATAACTTGTTTGATCAAAGCTAAGGATGCAAGTACACTAACCTCCTAATCATGGAGTTAGGGTTTTCTAGAGTCATGTAGCTAGATCTCGATATGATATAGGACTCCATCCCCTTAAAGAGGATTTTGTCCTCGAAATCTAACCACCCAACAATAACAACCAACTACTCTTCAACCCTTAAAAGGTTTGACCTACCAAGACAAATTAAACTATAGGTTAAAGGGCGAGTCTAACTAAACTGTGTATAAGATCCATCATGCTTCCACTACACACTTTGATAGCTTACTAAGTACCAAACTTCAAAGTCCATCTTCTAGGGTTAGGATGACCAAACATGTGGTCCTAAGGGACCTAAGGGAGCTATATAGGGTATCCATCCTCAAAAAAGTCATCACACCTGAAAGACTAGGTCATCACATAAGGTTAACCAAACATATTTCTAATATGAAACTCTTATGATCCTAAATCAACATTTCATTATATCATATATCAAATCTAGATCAAACATGTCACTTAACGGGGAACTGTGTAAGTTAAGGATTCTAATTAAGGAGACAAAATTGAATTAGTCAGATTCCGACTACCATGGGCTCTGATACCATGTTGTAAAGAGGTGAAATAACCTCTCTACTAAAAATTTGGAAGATAAAATATCCATCCACTCAAAGGTATGCTGGAATAGGTGTAAATTTTCAAATTTATAATATTGGTATGAAAAAGACCAAAGTGTAAGCAGTGGAATAAAATCATGACTAAATTTAATTCCTATAAAAGATTAGAAAAGCACACCATATCTCCCATTAAGGGTTTACATGTAAGATACATCAAAAGGATCTAGATAGAGGGAAGTCTAAACTACACCAACTTTGTCTCCAAAGCAAAATCTCCAAGATTTAGGTCCATGTTGAAAGCTATGTTCTCCTTGTCTTATTCAACACCTTGATCAAACCGTAGGTGGTTGGGAAAGCACCCAACAAAAGAGAGAAGCAAGGTATGTGTCAAATAATGAACAAGTACAAAATATATGAATAACATTAAAACATAAAGATATGGACTCATCATAATATGATAAGGCCAAGAGAATGAGGCATATAACAAAATATTCTTGCCATAACATTTAAATAATAAGAAGTAGCATGCATGATATTAATTGGACTACATTAACTAAGTAGGGTTGAGGCACCTATCGGACCCCAACCTATACATGAGGGGAGAGTAATTACATTCCCAGTCACCTATCAAATATTTTATATTGGGGAGTAATAACACACTCCCCGAGGGGAGAGTAAACACATTCATCAAGGCAAAATAACACATGCCCTAACCTATGGGTGGTTGTACATAAGTACCACTACTATAGCTAAATAGCCAAATAAACCATTATGCTCAAGAAACAGTAATGTGACAAGATAAATCATCATGTAATTTCAACATGGCAGTGGGGTTCCAAGACCCAATAATATATCAAATCTGATTTTGAGGCAATTAGAACAAGAGAAAAATTAATAAAGGAAATAGGGTTCTTTTCAAGCCTCATTATGAAAAATAGGGTTATGGATGAAAATATCCCAACTAAGGGGTTATATATGCACATACCTCTCTTATGATTTCAACTACCAACTTTCATCACTTTATTAAGTCTAAGATCAACTTTTCCTATTTCCAATGTATAACCATGTATTACGGTATGTTATATGCATTAATGTAAAGAAAACCCATTTTTTGGACTTTTTGAACAAAACTCTGATTTAGATTCTAAAAACATCACCATTGATCTAGATAGGTTCTTCTGATTAAGAAAACATATAATTTTGCATATTTTGGAGCTATGGGGATTAAAGTGCATTTTTGGTGATTTTTATATTTTTAAATCATTTTTAGAAAATATTTTTCGACAAAACTTAATACCAAGCCTTGAAAATATTTTATTAGAAAAAGCATATTTTTCCAATTCCAAAATATATTTATTTGTTAATTTTGAATTAACAAATCAAAAGATATGATTTTTACAAAATATGCCAATAAGAAAATGCCACTTCACCATAATACTTGCGAGCGGGAGAGAGAGAGGCCTCAGTTGACTTGGTTCAATAGTAAGGGGCATGTTGTTTGGTCAAGGCCCAGTCAACCATTGTTGACTTGTCCCAAAACAAAGTTGAAAGTCTGAAATACCCGTACGCGAGTAAACAAAGAAGGAAGGCGATTGGAGGGGTAAACGAGTAAAAGAACATTAGGGATTGATCCCCCTCTAGCCCGACGCCATGGCAGCAACCATGACCTGCTGCTCCATGTGGAAAATTGGGAGAAATTCATATAATCAACCAAACAAGAAACCAAAATCACGGAAAGAGAGAGGGAGTTCTACAGAACTTAATGCTAGGAGGAATCGGCCAGAGGAGACAAGACGAGAGAGCACCAACCGCCGCAAGCCAACCTCGAACCGAGCCCATAGGCGGTGAGTAGATGAGTGCAAGGGAGAAATTGGGTAGAGAGAACAATTCCTCTATGGCTATCGGTGCTCAGAGTAGCCATATATATAGGTGGGGTCTCGTATACGAGCAAAGAGCAAGTCTACTGAAGAAGCTTGCGGACCACGGATTGAGTGTTTCTAAAATACTTTCCAAAATGAAACAAATAATAGATCAAAAGATGTGGAATCTTAAATGAAACTCATAGGTGAAATAATAGTACAATTTCATTGAGAAATGAGAGAGATATCAAAATCCGAAAAATCCACATATGTGTTGCACTGTTCATATCCGACCCAAGCTAGGAGATGAATCCCAATTCATCGAATCACGGTTCAATGGGTGAGATCACGCGTGCCTGCTAAGCCCAAAAAATGCTAGACATTTATGTAGTTGCCAAAATCAATTCTGACTATAGTTCATTATTTAACTATTTAACTTTTTCTCTTTCCTTATTTGAGGGTGTAAACGCTCCAAATTGAGTGAAATTTGACACCTAAGCTAATTTGAGTATGTAAAATCTAAATATGCAATTAGATTTACCTTTTGAAGACTTTCATTATTTTATTTAAAAAAATCTAATTTTCTCTTTTATCATGCATTAATGACTTTAGGATTCTCCGAAATTAATGAAACTTCACAAGCTTGGTCTTCCGTCCATCTATCCTTGCCATGAAGTAATCTACTAACCTCGAGAAGTAATTGGCTTTGGACTTTCCAGCAAAGAGGGGAACTCCCAAATCATAGATCAGCCAATTACTTCTGTAAAAATGAGGTGTCATAAGCCATATTATGTATGTTGGATATGAATTTGCCATTATTTCTATTTGTCGAAGGTGTTTATTATTTTAATTAATGATTTGAAGGGTCTACACACTCTCTCCCCTAAATGCACCTTCTCATCAACTATTTTCCAAATTGAGTGAAAATTCATCCGAGGATATATTTTAACATGTAGAACACGAATTTAGTATTATTTTATTTTTTGAAGGCTTTTATTATTTTATTTAATATATTTAAATTTATTACTCATTTTATCCTTTTAATCTATTAGAGGCATCTAGAAACGTTCTAAAAGTATGAAGCTTAGTATACAAGCAATACTAAATGTGAAGAATATGATTTTGACATTAACTAATTTTTTAACATATATTTAATATTTTTGGTCTTTAAATCATTTTCTCTCTCCTGGATAAAATAAAATATTTAAGAATTTTCAAATTAGATGAAAATTCACACATAGACTCATTTTGACATGTAGATTACGAATTTGAGGTTTGTTTCCGCTTTTGAAGTCTTTTCATAATTTATTTAATAATTTGGAGAAAACTCATATTTTCCAATTCTAATTAATACAAAGATAATTATAAAATTTACAAATTATGAAACTTGGCCTCCAAACCAAATCAAACATAAGGAAAATGAATCTTACATTAATTTTAACCAATTAGTCTTGCTTTTATGAATTTTGGCATATTATCCTTTATTACCATAATTTTTCATATTAAATAATTTCATATCACATTAACATGTTTAAAGGATTATTATTCATTCCTTTTTCTCTTCCTTGTTACATAAGGCTAAGGAATATCCTAGAATGAATTATTTTATCAATATGTCACATAAGTGGTAAATTTGCATATTAGACCCTGATTGACAAATTAATTGAGGTATTCGTGCATAAACCCATCTGCTGGCATAAATGGTGGTCAAAATCACCCCAAACCACTAATAATTTCACAAATTGAACATCAAAGACTAAAAGTATAGAAATGAAAGGAAACGTTCAGTAAGAGGGTCAAAAAGATAATATGTCTAAGTTTTGGTATGTTACAACACTCCGCCCCTTAATGAGGATTTTGTTCCTGAAATCTCAAGCAAAGAGGGAAGGGCGAGTGTGCAATATCTCAACACTAACTTCAGGTTGTTCCTCCAACCAAGAAACTTCCACCAAAACATCTACTAGCAACTCCTTATAGGTCAGGTTCTCATAGGTCACTAAAGGTTGTACTATTAAGATTTCTTTTATGAGATTTAACATTATTAATATTTTGAGTTATTAGAATTATATTTATTAGGATATAACATTATCATTTTTATTCTTTTAATTGTGTCTCATTATATTCACTTTGTTTCCACAAGAGTTATATTTCATTATAATGGAATAAACCTTATATATATATATATATATATATATATATATATTATTTATCTCATTAAGAGTTTTAGCACAATTAGAGGTTACTAAATTATTTCAATATACTTGATCATTATTTTAATAATTTGGAATTAGACTCCATTATGTTCATATTATCACCATATAGAATTATTACAAATTATTTACATGAAATAAGACATGTTATCCAATTTGTTATTAAGTATTCAATTAATACAAATAATGTCACATTAATTACTTTTATATGTACTAAACATTGTCACATTTCACATTATCTTTCTTATTCATATTAATTTCATTATTAATCATTTTTTCATATTTATTCACTTCTTATTATTGATTATGCACATTATGTGAATCCAGTTACTTCTTATCCATATTGAAGTCATTATATGTATTTAGTGAACAAGGTGGGACATATTACATATTAATGATTTGATTCACAAACCAAGTCATGATTAAGTGATTAGTTAGATGTGTATAGAAAACAAGGTGATATGCACTATATATTGATAACTTCATTAATTTATGATATGGTGATTATACATCATTTTTGTGTATCAAAGTATATTATCTGATTATGTTACCTAATGTCACTAATGTATCATGAATATCATCAAAGATGTATATATTATGGTTAGATGATTATGACTTAGGGTTTATGTTAACATGATCATTATTCATCACACATATATCTTCTTATCATGTATTAAGTCCAAGATTAGTTTACAATTATCTTGTTTATCTTAACATTAGGGTTTATTGGTTTATGACATGGTTAGCATCATGCTTATTAATGTGTGAGTTACTCTTATTATATGCATTAATTATTCATTAGGGTTCAAACATATGAACTATTCATTAGATAACTATTATATGTTCATTAATATATTAACAAACATGTTAAGTTACAAATATAACGTGTTTGATCAAAACTAAGGATACAAGCACACTAACCTCCTAATCATGGAGTTAGTGTTTTCTAGAGTCACATAGCTAGATCTTGGTATTCCATAGGACTCCATCCCCTTAAAGAGGATTTCGTCCTTGGAATCTAACCACCCAATAATAACAACCAACTACTCTCCACCCCAAAAAAGGTTTGACCTACCAAGCCAAACTAAACTATAGGTTAAAGAGTAAGTCTAACTAAACCGTGTATAAGATCCATCATGCTTCCACTGCGCACTCTGATAGCATACTAAACAGCAAACTTCAAAGTCCGGCTTATAGGGCTAGGATGACCAAACATGTGGTCCTAAGGGACCTAAGGGAGCTATATAGGGTATCCATCCTCAAACAAGGCATCACACCCGAAAGACTATGTCATCACACAAGGTTAACTAAACATATTTCTAATATGAAACTCTTATGATCCAAAATCAACCTTTCATCATATCATAGATCAAATCTAGGGAAAACATGTCACTTAAAGGGGAACTATGTAAGGCAAGGATTCTAATTAGGGAGACAAAATAGAAATAATAAGATTCCAACTACCGTGGGATTTGATACCATGTTGTAAAGAAGTGAAATCACCTCTCTACTAAAAATTTGAAAGATAAAACATCCATCTCAAACACACTCAAATGTATGCTTGAATAGATGTAAAATTTTCAAATTTATAATATCGGTATGCAAAAGACCAAAGTGTAATCAGCGGAATAAAATCATGACTAAATTCAATTCTCATAAAAGATTACAAAAGCACATCATATCTCCCATTAAGGTTTTATATGTAAGATACATCAAAAGGATCTAGATAGATGGAAGTCTAAACTACACCAACTTTGTATCCAAAGCAACATCTCCAAAATCTAGGTCCATGTTGAAAGCTATGTTCTCCTTGTTTTATTCAACACCTTGATCAAACCCTACGTGGTTGGGAAAGCACCCAGCAAAAGAAAGAAGCAAGGTATGTGTCAAATAATGAACAAGTACAAAATATATGAATAACATTAAAACATAAAGATATGGACTCATCATAATATGAGAATGCCAAGAGAATGAGGCATATAACAAAAGATTCTTTCCATAATAAATAAATAATAAGAAGTAGCATGCATGATATTAATTGGACTACATTAACTAAGTAGGGTTGAGGAACCTACCGGACCCCAACCTATATATGAGGGGCGAGTAATCACATTCCCAGTCACCTATCAAATATTCTATATTTGGGACAAATAACACATTCCCCAAGGGGAGAGTAAACGCATTCCCCAGGGAAAAATAACACATGCCTTAAATTATGGGTGGTTGTACATAAGTATCACTACTATAGCTAAATAGCCAAATAAACCATCATGCTCAATAAATAGTAAAGTGGTAAGATAAATCATCATATAATTGCAACATGGCAGTGGGGTTCCAAAACCCAATAATATATAAAATTTGATTTTGAGGCAATTAGAACAAGAGAAACAATAATAAAGGAAATAGGGTTCTTTTCAAGTCTCATTATGAAAAATAGGGTTATGGATGCAAATATCCTAACTAAGGGGTTAGATATGCACATACCTCTCTTATGATTTCAACTACCAACTTTCATCACTTTATTAAGTCCAATATCAACTTTTCCTATTTCCAATGTATAACCATGTATTAGGGTATGTTATATGCATTAATGTAAAGAAAACCCATTTTTAGAATTTTTGAACAAAACTCTAATTTATATTCCAAAAACATCACCATTGATTTAGTTAGGTTCTTCTGATTAAGAAAACATATAATTTTGCATATTTTGGAGTTATGGGGATGTAAGTGCATTCTTGGTGATTTTTATATTTTTAAATCATTTTTAGAAAATACTTTTTGAGAAAACTTAAAACCAATCTTTGAAAATATTTTTATTAGAAAGATCACATTTTTCTAATTCCAAAATATATTTGTTTGTTAATTTTGAACAAACGAATCAAAAGATGATTTTTTAAAAATCTGCCAATCAAAAAATGCCATGTCACCATAGTACTTGCGAGAGGGAGAGAGAGAGCGAGAGAGAGGCCCTGACTGACTTGATCCAATAGGAGGGGGCTATGTCATTCGGTCAAAGCCTGATCAGCCATTGTTGACTTGTCCCAAAACAAAGCAAAGAAGTCTGAAATACTCGTACGCGAGTAAACAGAGAAGGAAGGCGATTGGAGGGGTAAATGAGTAAAAGAACATTGGAGATTGATCCCCCTCTAGCCCGATGCCATGGAAGCATATGTGAGCTGCTGCTCCATGTGGAAAATCGGGAGAAATTCATACACTCTACCAAATAAGAAGCCAAAAGCACAAAAAGAGAGAGGGAGTTCCGTGGAACTTACTTCTAGGAGGAATTAGTCGAAGGAGATAAGAGGGGAGAGCAGCAACCGCCGCAAGCTAACCTCAAACCGAGCCCACCAGCAGTGAGTACATGAGTGCAAAGGAGAAATTGGGTAGTGAGAACAATTGCTCTAGGGCTATCAGTGCTCAGAGTAGCCATATATATAGGTGGGGTCTCATATATGAGCAAAGAGCAAGCCTACCGAAGAAGCCTGCAGACCACGGATTGGGTGTTTCTAAAATACTTTCCAGAATGGCAAAATAATAGATCAAAAGTTGCAGAATCTTAAATGCAACTCATAGACGAAAGAATTGTGCAATTTCGTTGAGAAACGAGAGAGATATCGAAATGTGAAAAATCTATGTTTGTGTCGCACTGTTCATATCCAACCCAAGCTAGGAGATGACTCTGAATCCGTCGGATCATAGATCAACGACCGAGATCATGCATGCCATCTAAGCCAAAAGAAAACAAGTGCATGACATTTATGTAGTTACCAAAATCAATTTCGACTATAGTTCATTATTTAACTATTTAACTTTTTCTCTTTCCTTATTTGAGGGTGCAAACGAGCTCCCAGTTAAGTGAAATTTGACACCTAAGATAATTTGAGTATGTAGAATACAAATATGTAATTAGATTTACCTTTTAAAGACTTTTTATTATTTTATTTAAACAAATCTTATTTTCTCTTTCCTCATGCATTAATGACTCTAGGATTCTCCAAAATTAATGAAACTTCACTCGTAAGTCATATTAAGTATGTTGGGTACAAATTTGCCATTATTTCTATTTGTTGAAGTTGTTTAATATTTTGATGAATGATTTGAAAGTTCTACACACTTTCTCTCTCCTTAATTCACCTTCTCATCAACTATTTTCCTAATTGAGTGAAAATTCATTCGAAGATATATTTTAATATGTAGAACATGAATTTGGCATTATTTCATTTTTTGAATACTTTTATTTTTTTATTTAATACATTTAAATTTTATCACTTATTTTATCCTTTTAATCTATTAGAGGCATCTAGAAACTTTCTAAAAGTATGAAACTTGGTATACAAGCAATACTAAATGTGAGGAACACGTTTTGACATTAATTTTTTTTTCAAGATATATTTAATATTTTTGGTCTTTAAATCATTTTCTCTCTCCTAGATAAAATAAAATATTACACATAGACTCATTTTGACATGTAGATTACAAATTTGAGTTTGTTTCCACTTTTGAAGTCATATATAATTTATTTAATAATTTGGAGAAAAACTCATATTTTCCAATTCTAATTAATGCAAAGATAATTATAAATTTTCCAAAATTATGAAGCATGGCCTCCAAACCAAATCAAACCCAAGGAAAATGAATCTCATGTTATTTTTAACCAATTAGTCTTCCTTCTATGAATTTTATTATATTGCCCATTATTACCATAATTTCTCATACTAAATAATTTTATATCACATTAACATGTTTAAGGGATTATTATTCATTCCTTTTTCTCTTCCTTGATCCATAAGGCTAAGGAATATCCTAGAATGAATTATTTTATCAATATGTTACATAAGTGATAAATTTGCATATTAGACCCTGATTGACAAATTAATTGAGGTATTCGTGCATAAACCCATTTGTTGGCATAAATGGTGATCAAAATCACCCCAAACCAATAATAATTCAAAAAATTGAACATTAAAGACTAAAAAGATAGAAATGAAAGGAAACACTCAGTAAGAAGGTCAAAAAGATAATATGTCTAAGTTTCGGTATGTTATAACACTCCACCCCTTAATGAGGATTTTGTCCCCAAAATCTCAAGCAAAGAGGGAAGGGTGAGTGTGCAACATCTCAACACTAACTTCAGGTTGTTCCTCCAACAAAGAAACTTTGACCAAAACATCTACCAGCAACTCCTTATAGGTCAGGTTCTCATAGGTCACTAAAGGTTCCACTATTAAGATTTCTTTTATTATATTTAACATTATTAATATTTTTACTTATTAGAATTATATTTATTATGATATCACATTATCATTTTTATTCTTCTAATTGTGTCTCATTATATTCACTTTGTTGCCATAAGAGTTATATTTCATTATAATGCAAGAAACCTTATATATATATATATATATATATATATATAATTAAGAGTTTTAACACAATTATAGGTTAGTAAATTATCTCAATATACTTGATCATTATTTTTAATAATTTAGAATTAGACTCCATTATCAGAATTGTGGGTAATTTTATTCCGAAGGGACAAGACAAATGTCTAGCCCTAGCACAAAGTGCACATACATGATAGGTTTAAAGGTTAAACCTTTCCAAAGGACCAAATGGCCAAACAACCCAGATCTTAATTAACAAAGAACATGATGTCCAGACTAGGTCTGTTCATTATGCTCCTGTTTGAAGAAAAGGGTTATCGAAGAATGCTTATTCCGCATTACTTCACGAATACAAAGTGCATACTCACTAGTGAGTAGGCAGAAATCAAGGAAAGAACAGCAAACACAAATTATATAACTTTGTGGCATGGGTTGAGAAAGAAATCATCATTTTCCCCCTCCCCATGCAACAACAACTCAATGTACGTCCCATGTCATGAGGATGTGATTTGGCGGTGTGGTCTTCCATTCTCCATGAGAAAATATGACGTTTTGCACAGCCCCTTTAATCAATATAGCAATCTTTCATGCAGTAAGGACCTCCCCACCATGTATTCGACTATTGCGTTCTTTCCATATGAAATAAGCAATGGCTGAAAGAACCAGGATCATGATCTCTCTAGTCTTGACTTCTTCAAAGATTGAGCTCAGATTGGACCAAGGATTCCAATCTTCTGGCGATGAGCTACAACCCAAGATATCCCATACTCTCTTGATGAATGAACAGTGTGTGAAGAGATGTGTGGCAGATTCATTAGCCTCATGATAAAGATTGCATTCAGTAGGATAATCTGGAAACCATTGACTGATCTTATCCACGGTGCTAAGACCATATTTTCTAGCTTTATAAATGGCCATAGCCCATATTGGTATGTTATGTCTGTGCCAAAGATATTTCCCCATGTCACAAGGTTGTGTGTGGGGTCTCACTTCTTCCCAGAAATTAATGTTATCTTCAACTCTCGATAACCCTCCATTAACATCTCTTGAATAAAGCCTAGAGCAGTGCACAAATTCCTCTACCATCTTCCTCCAGGTACTAGAATAACCCTGCAGCATTTCACCCTGGTTCTCAAGATCGGTACCATATCTTTTCTTCATCCATATAGTCCAAACCGAACTAGATTCATTAATGAACTTGTCCACTTTCTTCCAAAGTGCCCAGCGTGTGATATCCTTGAACTATTTAATACCCAACCCACCTTCTTCATAAGGTAAATCCATCTTGTCCCAAGAAATGGTATGTGCTTCTTCACCCCATAAGACGTGATTGGTAATGGTTTGTAACCTTTCAAGAATAGCCATCGAAATATGGCCTTGCATACACCAAAAGGTGAGCAAGCCAATTACATTTGATTTAATCAATAACACTCGTCCCGCAAAAGAGATGTGTTTGGGAGGCCATCGATCAATCATGCCTCTTATACTATCAACACGCATTCCATAGTTTTGTGCTAATATCGTGCCAGCCATAAGAGGGAATCCAAGATACTTGCAAGGAAGCTCATGAATAGGCATGTCTAATATATTTGAGTATATACTTGCATTTCTAAGAGCTAACTTGGAAAGAAATATCGAGGATTTACCCGGATTAACATAGAGTCTTGTGCTATCACCAAAAATTTGCAGTGCATCCTTCACCTCTTGCAGGCAGTCTAGAGTACCATTTAGAAAGAGAAGTACATCATCACCAAATATCAAGTGGCTTAGAACATGAGTGCCTCTAATCTTATATGGTTTCAAGATACCCAGAGCTTCTTTATTATTAATCACCATAGTTAATTTCTCTATAACCAGAGTAAACAGTAGTGGAGATAAGGAGTCTCCCTGTCTTAGATCGTGGTTGTTGTGAAAAAGACCCAGGGGAAAGTCGTTCACTAAGATTGAGAAGGAACAGATCTAAACACATTCCTTAATCCAACGAATCCATCTATCACAAAATCCGAATTTATGAAGAATGATCCATAAAGATTTCCAAGAAATGTGATCAAAAGCTTTGGAAATGTCCAACTTGACACAAACCTTAGCTCTAGCTTTTTTAATACCAAAGGTATGAAGAAGTTCACCCGCTAATTGTGTGCAATCAGAAATGTTTCTTCCCGGGATGAACGCACCTTGGTTTTGAGAAACAAGCTTAGGAAGACCAAGATATTTGACCAAATCTTATAAACCACACCGCAACATGCAATAGGTCCGAAATCCCTCATGGTAGAAGCATTATTTGATTTGGGAATCAAGGCAAGGAATGCATGGTTGCATTCCCTAACCATACTTCCACCATAAAATAACCATTTGATTGCTTTAACCAAATCATCACCAATGATGTGCCAAAAATGCTTGAACCATCTAGCATTCAATCTGTCTGGTCCTGGAGCCTTGTCCACTCCAATCAACCAAAGAGCATCCTTAATCTCTTTATAACTAATGTCACCACATAAGAGATTGTTTTCAACCTCACCAAGGGTGCGAGTATGTGCAAGAAGCAAATATGAATTGCTGAAATTTGAGCCATTATAAAGATTAGTGAAGAAATCCACTGCCTCCTTACCTAAATCTTCATGAGCTTGCAGGACTTCACCATCATCATTAATTAACTCACGAATAGAGTCATGTATAATCTTCCTCTTGACCGCACCTTGGTAGAATTGAGTATTGCGCTCCACATCTATTATCCATAGCATACAGCTGCGTTGATAATAGAAACACTCCTCTGCTTTGGCTAAAGCATCAAGAGGAGTTCTAAGCTCCTTCTCAGCATGAATCAAATCAACATTAAAGGGATCCAATTGCAATTTTTCCTCTACTATTTGAAATTCTTCTAGCGCAATTTGTTTAAGATTCAGAACATTACACTTGTTCTTAGCCCAAATCTTGATCATCTTCTTTGTCTGTTGTAGTTTCTTCACAAAGATAAAGAGCAGATTGCCCTCAACATCAAGAGACCAACCATCTTTCACAGTGTTCTCAAAACCATCCCATTCAATCTAGTAATTGAGTGAACGGAATGGTTTTCTTCTCTTCATTTTCATCTCCTGAGTAAGATGAAGACAGATGGTAGCATGATCACTTATAATTATAGGGAATCGTATAGAGGTATGTGCACCTGCAAATAAAACATAAAAATTATCGTTAACTAGCACCCTGTCAAGTTTGCAAGAAATGTATCTGTCCACATCCTGAAGATTGGATCGAGTAGTATCACCTCCATGTAAAGGCAATTCTAACAAGTCAGGTGTAGCTACAACTTGGTTGAATTCCTCAATAGCTCTCAAGCTTCTTTCTCTACCTCCCACCTTCTCCCATGAGAACCGTGTGTAGTTGAAGTCACCCATGATTACCCATGGTCCAGTTTTGGATTCGGCAAGAGAATTAATGGTGTCCCATAGCATTCTTCTTCCAGTAGTAGTGGTATTACCATAAACAAATGAAACAGTAATATCCATACCTCCTTTATTAGTGCATTTCATTGTGATTACTTATGTAGAAGAGTCAATCAGTGTGACCTCCCATGAATTAAGTTTGTAACCACAACAGATCTGACCACCATCTACACTGTCAAGATTGGACAAACATTTCCAACCTATGGGAAATAATGTGCTCACTTTATCCGCATTACTTCTAGAAATCTTTGTTTTCAATATACATGCAAGAGATGCATCCATCTCCCTCAACACCCGTCTTACTTCTCCCTGCCAGTAGGACTCTACTCCTCCCCACACATTCCATGCAAGAAGAGTCATGGATCACTATTGGGTGTGCTATTATCCGTTGCGCGAACACGGGATCTACTCTTCTTCTGAGGATGATCCACCTTCCTGGGCTAATTAGGTATAATAAGTAGTTGAGCTTCCTTGTACAAATGGTTTGCTACCTCCTTGAAATTGATTTGTGTGTCTTCCGGTTTGCCCTGCGTTACACCCCCAGTAGAACATGGAGTGTGAACTACACCTGATCTCCAGGGAGGCTTCACACTACCCCAATCTTCAGACGTAGCTTTGGGTTGTGTATTATCTTGAGTCGAGACAATGGGAATAGAGATGTCTACTGTCTCAATTGTCTCATCTCCCATCATTGGTGTAACCAGTGGCACACCATTCACTTGAGAGCTATCATTGTCGACCGCAACAATAGCCTCCTTTGTGTGCACCCCCATTAGATCAGGTACCGGGACACATGGAACAGTCAGATCACCCACCGTAGAAGTAGGGACACATGCTGTGTTTGGGCTGTCAGCCACCGACGCATCTAGGTTGACCTCTGAGCTCAGATCTCCAACAACCTTGGAAGAGTCTGCATGAACAACCAAAGAGCTGTCAATGATTAGTACCTCATCTTTATCAGTGTCTACCATGCGTGATGTTGGTTTTTTGGTACGCAATCTGCCAACCCGATTAAGGGTGTTGATGAGAGTTTTCTTACTCCAAGGACATCTAGAGTCATCATGACCAAAAACTCTGCACGAAGAACATCTCCTAGGATAGTACTCGTAATCATCTGGGAAATGAATCATCTCGTCCCCTTCCACCTTAAGTGGGACCTCTAGAGGGGCATCCTTCTCTGCCAAAAATTCAACCAGAACTCTTGAAAACTCCAGATTGAATCCTCAGGAAATGCATTCATCCATGCGTAAGGGTTTGCCAAGAAAACTAGCAACCGCATTGAGTATAGACATCGAGTTCATAAGACCAAGGGTTGGGAGGCAAACCCAACATGGAATAGTTGAGAGCAAGTCCCTTTCGAGAGTTGCCATAGGTTTCCATTTCTTCATCAAGACTATGCGTCTGTCAAAGAATAAAGGTCTCATCTTCAAGGTGTGATCTCTATCTTTAACATTAGAAAACGATGCAAAGAAGAAACCATTCTCCTTCTTAATTAGTTTTGTGGCATCCATGATCTCTAACGCCAAGCTTTCATGGGTATAAGATGGGGATTAGAATCAACCACATGAAATATTGTTAGCCCATCTCTCTTGGATCTCATCGATCTAATGGCACTTGATGAGAACTACTAGCCCATCCTCCTCATCTTCCACCAATGGTATCTACTCCATGGCCTCCATAGGTTTCTCTTCATCGGTACCACCATAAACCCAAGAGGCTTGATGGCCACTTAGATTCCTTGGTCTTGAAGGATGGAAACCATCGTGTCCATGACCCCTACCGAGCGATTTTCTGCTACTGACCAACACAGGTGTCTCCTTTATCCCTGAAGGGCCAGCACACATCTCCTCCACTGGTCGCTTACCCCAATCCTCCCCACTAGCCATCAAAGAGACCATCCTACCTCCACTAGATCCACCCGATCCTCCCCACCAGCCATCAGAGAGACCATCCTACCTCTACTAGATCCACCTCGTCCTCCTCTACTCCCAGATCGTCTGCCTCTACCACCATGTTCACCTCTATGACTGTCCTCCCCGCCAGGGCATGCAACGCTGCTAATAATCCTAGAACGTCCATAGCCCCCATGGATACATCTGCTGCCAAAACCTCCTCGACCTCCACCTCCATGTTGTTGCACAAGACTTCTCTTATCTACTTCCTCTGCTCCCTCCTGGGCTAGGGTGATGTGTATATCCTTAGAGCCCTTGGTCTTGCCTCTCTTATCCATTCCCAGAGACACTAGCCCCCGACCAGTAGGGTACTGGCCAGCGCGCCGCTGGGGACACTTGCCCTAGAGAGAAGGCTGATCGCCTCAAAAATCAATTAGTGCTTGTTTAGAGACCTTAGACTCCATTATGTTCATATTATCACCATAAAGAATTATAACAAATTATTTACATGAAATAAGACATTTTATCCAATTTGTTATTAAGTATTCAATTGATACAAATAATGTAACATTAATTACTTTTATCTATACTAGACATTGTCACATTTCACATTATCTTTCTTATTCATATTAATGTCATTATTAATTATTTTCTCATATTTATTCACTTCTTATTATTGATTATGCATGTTTATGTGAATCCAATTACTTCTCATCCATATTGAAGTCATTATGTGTATTATAATGAACAGGGTGGGACATATTACATATTAATGATATATATTCACAAACCAAGTCATGACTAAGTGATTAATTATATGTGTATAGAGGACAATGTGATATGCATTATATATTGATAACTTGATTAATTTATGATTAGGTGATTATACATCATTTATGTGTATCAAAGTATATTAATCTGATTATGTTACCTAATGTCACTAATGTATCATGAATGTCATTAAAGATGTATATATTATGGTTCGATGATTACGACTTAGGGTTTATATCAACATGATCTTTATTCTTCACACATAGATCTTCTTATCATGTATTAAGTCGAATATTAGGTTAAAATTATCTTGTTTATCATAACATTAGGGTTTATTATTTTATGACATGGTTAGCATCATGTTTATTAATATGTGAGTTACTGTTATTATATGAATTAATTATTCATTAGGGTTCAAACATATGAACTATTCATTAGATAACCATTATATGTTCATTAATATACTACTTTCCGACCAAAACAAACATTTTAATTTATAACTATAACTTGTTTGATCAAAACTAAGGATACAAGCACACTAACCTCCTAATCATGGAGTTAGGGTTTTCTAGACTCACGTAGCTAGATCTTGGTATGATATAGGACTCCATCCCATTAAAGAGGATTTTGTCCTCAGAATCTAACCACCCAACAATAACAACCAACTACTCTCCACTCCATAAAAGGTTTGACCTACCAAGCCAAACTAAACTATAGGTTAAAGGGTGAGTCTAACTAAACTCTGTATATGATCCATCATGCTTCCACTGAACACTTTGTTAGCTTACAAAACACCAAACTTCAAAGTCTAGATTCTAGGGTTAGGATGACCAAACATGTGGTCCCAAGGGACCTAAGGGAGCTATATAGGGTATCCATCCTCAAACAAGTCATCACACCTGAAAGGCTAGGTCATCACATAAGGTTAACTAAACATATTTCTAATATGAAACTCTTATGATCCTATATCAACCTTTCATCATATCATACATCAAATCTAGGGCAAACATGTCACTTAAAGGGGAACGGTGTAAGGCAAGGATTCTAATTAGGGAGAGAAAATCGAATTAGTCATATTTCGACTACCATGGGATCTGATATCATGTTATAAATAAGTGAAATCACCTCTCTACTAAAAATTTGAAAGATAAAACATCCATCCCAAACACACTCAAAGGTATGTTGGAATAGGTGTACAATTTTCTAATTTATAATATTGGTATGCAAAAGACCAAAGTGTAAGCAGCGGAATAAAATCATGACTAAATTCAATTATCATAAAAGATTACAAAAGCACATCATATCTCCCATTAAGGGTTTACATGTAAGATACATCAAAAGGACCAAGATAGAGGGAAGTCTAAACTACACCAACTTTGTCTCCAAAGCAACATCTCCAAAAGCTAGGTCCATGTCGAAAGCTATGTTCTCTGTCTTGTTCAACACCTTGATCAAACCCTGGGTGGTTGGGAAAGCACCCAGCAAAAGAGAGAAGCAAGGTATTTGTCAAATAATGAACAAGTACAAAATATATGAACAACATTAAAACATAAAGATATGGACTCATCATAATATGAGAAGGTCAAGAGAATGAGGCATATAATAAAAGATTCTTACCATAACAAATAAATAATAAGAAGTAGCATGCATGATATTAATTGGACTATATTAACTAAGTAGGGTTGAGGCACCTATCGGACCCCAACCTATAGATGAGGGGAGAGTAATCACATTCCCAGTCACCTATCTAATATTTTATATTAGGGAGAAATAACACATTCCACAGGGGGAGAGTAAATGCATTCCCCAGGGTGAAATAACACATGCCCTAAACTATGGGTGGTTGTACATAAGTACCACTACTATATATAAATAGCCAAATAAACCATCATGCTCAACAAATAGTAAAGTGACAAGATAAATCATCATATAATTACAACATGGCATTGGGGTTCCAAAACCCAATAATATATCAAATCTGATTTTAAGGCAATTAGAACAAGAGAAACAATAATAAAGGAAATAGGGTTCTTTTGAAGCCTCATTATGAAAAATAGGGTTATGGATGCAAATATCCCAACTAAGGGGTTAGATATGCACATACCTCTCTTATTATTTCAACTACCAACTTTCATCACTTTATTTAGTCCAAGATCAACTTTTCCTATTTCCAATGTATAACCATGCATTAGGGTATGTTATATGCATTAATGTAAAGAAAACCCATTTTTGGACTTTTTGAACAAAACTCCAATTTAGATTCTAAAAACATTACCATTGATCTAGTTAGGTTCTTCTGATTAAGAAAACATATAATTTTGCATATTTTGGAGTTATGGGGGATGAAAGTGCTTTTTTTGGTGATATTTATATTTTTAAATCATTTTTAGAAAACACTTTTGGAAAAATTTAAAACCAAGCTTTGAAAATATTTTTATTATAAAGATCACATTTTTTTCCAAAATATATTTATTTGTACATTTTGAACAAACGAATCAAAAGATATAATTTTTACAAAATCTGCCAATCAAAAAATGTCACGTCACCATAATACTTGCGAGAGGGAGAGAGAGCAAGAGAGAGAGAGAGGCCCCGACTGACTTGGTCCAATAGGAGGGGGCCATGCCATTCAGTCACGGCCTGGTGAGCCGTTGTTGACTTGTCCCAAAACAAAGTTGAAAGTCTAAAATACCCATACGTGAGTAAACAAAGAAGGAAGGTGATTGAAGGGGTAAACAAGTAAAAGAACATTGGGGATCGATCCCCCTCTAGCCTGACGCCATGGTAGCAGTCGTGAGTTGCTGCTCCATAAGGCAAATTGGGAGAAATACATACAGTCAACCAAACAAGAAACTAAAAGTGCAGAAAGAGAGAGGGAGTTCCATGGAACTTATTGCTTGGAGGAATTGGCCGAAGGAGATGAGAGGAGAGATGTAACATACTAGATCTTAGACCCTACCCTAGCAGTTGACATTTTGGACTTAGTCAAAAAAGGTTGAAGGTTAGATGAAAATAGATGTTTAGTATGATACTAATGAGCTAATACATGAATTTATCACCCTAATGTAGCCTAATGTTTTCACATTAGTCTTAGGTTAATAATGGATACATAAAATATGTCACATAACTCATTTTGGTGGTAATATGAAGATAAGGAACTAAATTGGATGAATAATTTACAAAATGTGTTGTTAACGGGCCATATGACATATCTCATAAAAAGAAGTCTCAAATTTGGAAAAAGCTTCAAATTCATAATCTACACATCAAAATTAGCCTACATGTCAAATTTCATCTAATTTGGACAACCTGGAAATATTAAGATAAGTTTAGGAGAGAGAAAATGAGTAAAAGGCATAAGTAATGAATAATGTGATTATATAACTTCAAAATATGGAAATAATGGCAAATTCACCACATCAAAGATAACTTGTGGAAGAAGTTTGGTCCATTTTGGATGTTATTTATGCAAGTTATGTAGTTTTATGCACATTTTGGACTTTTATGCAATTTACCCAATTGGTAGGTTTTCTTTGCAAATTATCATGTGCATTATAACCCTTAGATATTCCCTTACCATTCTCGAGTTTTTGAACCATGGGGCACCTAGTTTCACCATGGTTTGAAGGTGTTTCTTTCCAAGGGCATTATAGGGATTACCCTCTTTATAAATGAGCTTATCTCTAAAAGCTATCAACCAATGGGGTTTTTTCTTTGATTGGAGGTCGGTTGGGATGGCCTATAAGTGTCCATAAACTGACATTTTATATTCAAAAAGCCTTCATGAGTTGTCCTCTTGCATGCCCATGAAATCCCTAGGCTAAGGACACATGGAAAGCTCCATGGACACCTCATGCTTGACTTCTTCCTTATCCATAAAGGTTTGCATGTCCATGGGCAACCTTAGCATTGGACACATGGAAAATAACTTGACACCTCATGCTTGATTTCTTCCTTATCTATAAAGGCTTGCATGTCCATGGACACCCTTATACATGACACATGGAAAGTCTCATAGACACCTCATACTTGACCTCTTTCTTTATATAGCCATATCTACCCCTTCCCAACTCCCAATTTGAAAACTCTTGCTCTCCTTTATTCCCTCTAGCTTAGAGCATCATTCCTACTTTGTTTTTCCCCGAATGTGTTTCCCAAGGTAAAAGGAGGTGCCTACCTTGGTGAAGAAGGCTCCTAGGGTTCCAAATTTTCTATTTAGGATTTCTTAAGCTCCTCCTTGGTGATTTCAACCAAAAATAGTAAGTTTTCTCCTTTCATTCCCTATTTTCATGTTGTTAGTCTTCCTTCCACCTTCCTCCAGGTCGTAACCCTGGTCTTCCATGGTGAAACCCAACCTAGAACCCATAAACACCTCATCTCCATGTTTTTTGTTATGGTTTTTTACCTCTAAAGTGGAGAAGGTGCTTCTTGCTCGAGATAGGAGATTTGTTCGAGAAACTAGCCTCTCTAAGCTTGGGAACCTTACTTATTGGACCTATACACATTCCCTAGAGGTTCTTTAGAGGCCTAGGCTTGACTTGGACTATTTAGACTCGGAAGTTGAGGTATGATGTATCCCCTATTCTTCTATGTTGAGCAATTTTCCTATGCGTATTCATTCTCTGGGTCATATGGACAATAGCCTATACACATTTCTCTTATCTTTTGATATCATGGTTCTTGTGAACTATATTGTTTGTGGTAATCTTGGATATTCTCTTGACTCTTATCTTGTACCTTGGTGCATGTTGGACTTTTGATGATATGTGCCCACTATGATGTGGATGTTTATTTGCAGACATGTGATGTCTTTTCCCACTTATAAGGTGGATGTATATTTTGGTCACTTATTTGGTGACCAGTTTATATATTCTTACTATACTTTTTACTTTCCTCTACATTTAACATGATATGTGATTTAGAAGCACTAGAGTAGTGTAATTGTATTGGTTTTTATGGCATATGTGTTATTTCCTGCCGAGCAGATGTGATGTTTCCTGCTCTTTTGGAATGGAAAGGAACCTCATACCCATGACAAGATGTGTGATTCTTGGCCCATGTTTTATATATTTGGAAAATTAGAAGTGTTCCTTTCTCTATCAGGTTTCAAGTTTATGAGACTCGGTCGCCTTTGTGTTTATATTGTTCTAGGACTATGCTTATCTCACATGCATGCAGGTTGATGATGATTGTAGGGGTGTGTGCCCTACTTTCTTTACATGTACTAGTATGGCACAACTTTATTGTTTTAATTATGGAAAGTATCTCTTTTTTATTGAAAGTCATTTTTCTTGATACCCACTTGGGTTGTCCTTATATTTTTCACGGGAAGCCTTTACACTTTGATGTCCTTTATTCCATATATTTCTCAATTTCCTATTTAGTAAGCACGTACCAGCCTTTATTGATGTAATTTGTTTTCTCTTCTAGCTAGGGTATGCTTCCAACCCTAGGTGAAGGACTTAGATGATAAGGCATGAAGTTTTGGACTAGCTGAAGGAGTTAAAGCTTGGAGACAAAGTTGTTATGGTTTAGATTTCCCTCTACTTAGATACTTATGTTTTATCATACATGTAAACTCTTACGGGATATTATGATGTACTTTGTAATAACCTTGTGATATATTGAATATTGTCAACATTTTTATTCCACGGCTACACTTTGGTCTTTTGCATACCATTATAATAAATTGAAAACTTTATACCTATTCCAACAAAACTTTGAGTGTGTTTGGAATGGATGTTTTATTCTTCAATTTTTTTTTAGTAAGGGGGTGATCTCGCACTCCTTACAGCATGGTATCAGAGCCCATGGTAGTCAGAATCTGACTATTTCAATTTTGTCTCCCTACTTAGAATACGTGTCTTACCTTTAAGTGACATGTTTGCCCTAGAGTTGATCAATAGATGATGAAGGGTTGATTTAGGATCATATAGTTTCACATAAGAATAATGATGAATAGATCGTTAAAATACTAACAAGTAAAAGATGCATAAGTAACCATAGTAACTTGAGGTTGTTTAGCTTGGCATTTAGGTAGCTACTAGGACATGAAGTTGAAATCAAAGGTGTCTAGAAAGGATCAGGGTTTGGGGGCTGGCAAGATTTTCCTCCACACCACTAGCTTGGTTTATGAGGACTCCTGAATCCATATGATATTGGCCTGGTCTGAGCTGATATGAATTGTTCAAAATAGCATGCTTTTAGGTAATAGTAGCCTTATACATCTATATGATTTATCTTTAGGGACTCTAATATGTTGAACTAGTCTCCTAGGTGTAAAGACTTGTTTGAGGATGGACAAGAGTAAGTTAACCCATAGTTCATAGTTAGTCTTTACAAGTTATGTTTTTTCTTTGCATGATGCTTATGTAGTTGGATGTAAGGAAGTGTAGTTGAACCTTTTGTACCTAAAGAATAGTTTTGACTTAATAAGATGAATCCTTTAAGGGGTGGTGAATAATTTTTTTTCTTATATATGGATGTTTTTATTTCGAGGATGCAATCCCTTTAAGGGATGGTGTGCGATAACATACTAGATCTCGGACCCTACCCTGGAAGTTGACACTTTGCACTTAGCCAAACAAGGTTGAAGGTTAGATGATAAATATATGTTTGGTATGATACTAATAAGCTAATACATGAATTTATCACCCTAATGTAGCCTAATGTTTTCACATTAGTCTTAGGTTAATCATGGATACATAAAATATGTCACATAACTCATTTTGGTGGTAATATGAAGATAAGGAACTTAATTGGATGAATAATTTAGATAATGGGTTGTTAATGGGCCATATGACATATCTCATAAAAATAAGTCTCAAATTGGAAACAAACTTCAAATTCATAATCTACATATCAAAATTAGCCTACATGTCACATTTCATCTAATTTGGACAACCTTGGAATATTAAGATAAGTTTAGGAAAGAGAAAATGAGTAAAAGGCATAAGTAATGAATAATGTGATTATATAACTTCAAAATATATAAATAATGGTAAATTCATATTCAACACATCAAAGATAA
Source organism: Alisma plantago-aquatica (assembly GCA_963693085.1). Classification (NCBI taxonomy): domain Eukaryota; kingdom Viridiplantae; phylum Streptophyta; class Magnoliopsida; order Alismatales; family Alismataceae; genus Alisma; species Alisma plantago-aquatica. The sequence goes on from OY856411.1 coordinate 477,297,728, forward strand.
CTTGTGGATGAAGTTTGGTCCAATTCGGATGTTGTCTGTGCAAGTTATGCAATTTTATACAAAATTTGGGCTTTTATGCAATTTACCCAATTGGTAGGTTTTCTTTACAAATCATCACGTGCATCATAATCCTTATATATTCCCTTACCATTCTCGAGTTTTTTAACAATGGGGAACCTATTTGCACCTTGGTTTGAAGGTGTTTCTTTCCAAGGGCATTATAGGGATTACCCTCTTTATAAATGAGCTTATCTTTAAAAGCTATCAACCAATGGGGTTATTTCTTTGATTGGGGGTCCGTTGGGATGGCCTATAAGTTTCCATAAACTTACATTTGATATTCAAGAAGCCTTTATGAGATGTCCTCTTGTATGACCATGAAATCCCTAGGCTAAGGACACATGGAAAGCTCCATGGACACCTCATGCTTGACATCTTCCTTATCCATAAAGGTTTGCATATCCATGGGCAACCTTAGCATTGGTCACATGGAAAGTAACTTGACACCTCATGCTTTATTTCTTTCTTATCCATAAAGGCTTTTATGTCCATGGACACCCTTATACATGACACATGGAAAGTCTCATAGACACCTCATACTTAACCTCTTTCTTTATATAGCCATATCTACCCCTTCCCAACTCCCAATTCAAAAACTTTTGCTCTCCTTTATTCCCTCTATCTTAGAGCATAATTCCTACTATGTGTTTCCACAAATGTTTTGTCCCAAGGTAAAATGAGGTGCCTACCTTGGTGAAGAAGGCTCCTAGGGTTCCAAATTTCTCTATTTAGGATTTCTTAAGCTCCTCCTTGGTGATTTCGACCAAAACTAGTAAGTTTTCTCCTATCATTCCCTATTTTCATGTTGTTAGTCTTCCTTCCACCTTCCTCCAGGTCAGAACCCAGGCCTTCCATGGTTAAACCCCACCTAGAACCCATAAACACCTCATCTCCATGTTCTTTTGTTAGGGTTTTTCACCTCTAAAGTGGAGAAGGTGCTTCTTGCTCGATATAGGAGCTTTATTGGAGAAACCAGCCTCTCTAAGCTTGGGAACCTTACTTATTAGACCTATCCACCTTCCATATAGGTTATTTGGAGGCCTAGGATTGACTTGGACTATTTATACTCTGAAGTTGAAGTATGATGTATCCCCTATTCTTCTATGTTGAGCAATTCACCTATGCTTATTCATTCTCTTGGTCATATGGACAATAGCCTATACACATTGCTCTTGTTTTTTTATATCATGGTTCTTGTGAACTATCTTGTTTGTGGTAATCTTGGATATTCTATTGACTCTTATCTTGTACTTTGGTGCATGTTGGACTTTTAATGATATGTGCCCACTATGATGTGGATGTTTATTTGTAGACATCTGATGTCTTTTTCCCACTTATGAGGTAGATGTATATGTTGATCACTTATGTGGTGACTAGTTTATATATTCTGACTATACTTTCTACTTGCCTCTACATTTAATATGCTATGTGATTCAGTAGCACTAGAGTAGTGTAATTGCATTGATTTTTATGGAAGATGTGTTATTTCCTACTGAGCAGATATGATATTTCCTGCTCATTTAGGATGGAAAGGAACCTCATACCCATGGAAAGATGTGTGATTCTTGGCCCATGTTTTATATATTGTTCTAGGGCTATGCCTATCTCACATGCATGAAGGTTGATGAAGATTGTAGGGGTGTGTGCCCTACTTTCTTTACATGTGCTAGTATGGCACAACTTTATTGTTTTAATTATGGCAAGTATCTCTTTTGTTATTAAAAGTCATTTCTCTTGATACCCACTTGGTTTGTCCTTATCTTTTTTCATGGGAAGCCTTTACACTTTGATGTCCTTTATTCCATATATTGCTCAATTTCCTATTTAGTATGCACATACCAGCCTTTGTTGATGTAATTTATTTTCTCTTCTTGTTGGGGTATGCTTCCAACCCTAGGTGAAGGACTTGGATGATAAGGCATGAAGTCTTGGACTAGCTTAAGGAGTTAAAGCTTGGAGACAAATTTGTTATGGTTTAGATTTCCCTCTACTTAGATCCTTATGTTGTATGATACATGTAAACTATTATGGGATAATATGATATACTCTTGTAATAACCTTGTGATAAATTGAATATAGTCAACATTTTTATTCCACTGCTACACTTTGGTCTTTTTCATACCATTATAATAAATTTGAAAATTTTATACCTATTCCAACATACCTTTGAGTGTGTTTGGAATGGATGTTTTATTCTTCAAAATTGTTTTAGTAAGGGGATGATCCCGCACTCCTTACAGCATGGTATCAAAGCTCATGGTAGTCGGAAACTGACTATTTCAATTTGTCTCCCTAGTTAGAATACTTGCCTTACCTTTAAATGACATGTTTGCCCTAGAGTTGATCAATAGATTATGAAGGGTTGATTTAGGATCATATAGTTTCACATCAGAATAATGATGAATAGATCCTTAAAATACTTACAAGTAAAAGATGCATAAGTAACCATAGTAACTTGAGGTTGTTTAGCTTGGCCTTTAGGAAGCTACTAGGACATGAAGTTGAAAGCAAAGGTGTCTAGAAAGGATCAGGGTTCGGGGGATGGAAAGATTTTCCTTTGCACCACTAGCTTGGTTTACGAGGACTCCTAAATCCATATGATACCAGCCTAGCCTGAGCTGAATGTTGAAGAGGGTGACTACTCCATGCCTTGAGTTCAATCTGGATATCAATGAAAAAGGAATCATACAAGTATTGTAACACTATACACAAACTATAGGTGGTAGTTGTTTCCCAACTTTTCATTTACTTGGGTAGCATTGATGTAAGACTAGGCACCACTCATTGCTTGTGATGTTATAAGTTGTTATAGACATTCACTGCCAACGTAATAGGGGACCTATAGGGTCACATACATAGGTTTTGATCTAGAAGAGGAGTTTAGTATTGAATGATGATTAAATTAATTACTAAATCATTTAGGTAATTTATTAACACATCAAATCAGCTGGCTACACTACCAGACGATCGACTCACAGGGTGAGATGACCGTATGGAGTGCCAAATGGTGTTCTGAAGGGTTGAGGTGGGCATTTGAAGAGATGGGATAATTCGAGTTGAAATTGGCTATGGGTTGAGCCAACCGACTCATCTCATCTCACCAGACAAGTGTCTCGGTGAGTGATATGGCTATCTTAAATGGGAGAGACTGCTCTGTTGGGCCAAAGGAAGGTTCTCGATACTTTCCCAAATTCATTTCAATTGTAGATTACTTGGAGTATAAGGAATTAATGTTTATCATTAATGGGAAACAAATTTCCAATTTTGTATGCAATTGAGAAACTACAAAATGAATGTATAGTAGTATATGAATTGTTCAAAATAGCATGATTTTAGGCAATAGTAGCCTTATACATCTATATGATTTATCTTTAGGGACCCTAATATGTTGAACTAGTCTCCCAGGTGTAAAGACTTATTTGAGGATGAACAAGAGTAAGTTAACCCATAGTTCATAGTTAGTCTTTACAAGTTATGTTTCTTTTTTTGCATGATGCTTATATAGTTGGATGTAAGGAAGTGTAGTTGAACCTTTTGTACCTAAAGAATAGTTTTGACTTAATAAGATGAATCCTTTAAGGGGTGGTGAATAAGTTGTTTTCTTATATATGTATGTTTTGATTTTGAGGACACAATCCCTTTAAGGGGTGGTCTGCTATAAAATACTAGATCTCAGACCCTACCCTAGAATTTGACATTTTGGACTTAGCCAAACAAGGTTGAAGGTTAGATGATGAATATATGTTTAGTATGATACTAATGAGATAATATATGAATTTATCACCCTAATGTAGCCTAATGTTTTCACATTAGTCTTAGGTTAATAATGGATACATAAAATATGTCACATAACTCATTTTGGTGGTAATATGAAGATAAGGAACTTAATTGGATGAATAATTTATATAATGGGTTGTTAATGGGACATATGACATATCTCATAAAAGTCTCAAAATTGGTAACAAACTTCAAAGTCATAATCTACATATCAGAAATAGCTTACATGTCAAATTTCATCTAATTTGGACGACCTTGAAATATTAGAAATAGTTTAGGAGAGAGAAAATGAGTAAAAGGCATAAGTAATGAATAATGTGATTATATAGCTTCAAAACATTGGAAATAATAGCAAATTCATATTCAACACATCAAAGATAACTTGTGGATGAAGTTTGGTCCAGTTTGGATGTTGTTTGTGCAAGTTATGCAATTTTATGCACATTATGGACTTTTATGCAATTTACCCAATTGGTAGGTTTTCTTTGCAAATTATCATGTGCATTATAATATTTATATATTCCCTTACCATTCTCAAGTTTTTAAACCATGGGGAACCTAGTTGCACCTTGGATTGAAGGTGTTTCTTTCCAAGGGCATTATAGGGATTACCCTCTCTATAAAGGAGCTTATCTTTAAAGGCTATCAACCAATGGGGTTATTTCTTTGATTGGAGGTCCTTTAGGATGGCCTATAAGTGTCTATAAATTGGCATTCGATATTCAAGAAGCCTATTTGAGCTATCCTCTTGCATGGCCATGAAAGCCCTAGGCTAAGGACACATGGAAAGCTTCATGGACACCTCATGCTTGACTCCTTCCTTATCCATAAAGGTTTTCATGTCCATGGGAAACCTTAGTATTGGACACATGGAAAGTAAATTGACACATTGTTCTTGATTTCTTCCTTATCCATAAAGGCTTGCATGTCCATAGACTCCCTTATACATGACACATGGAAAGTCTCATAGACACCTCATACTTGAACTCTTTTCTTTATATAGCCATATCTACCCCTTCCCAACTCCCAATTTGAAAACTCTTGCTCTCCTTTATTCCCTAAAGATTAGAGCATCATTCCTACTCTATTTTTCCATGAATTTGTGTAATGCCCCTCCAAGCACCTATATAAGTCAGGGGAAGCAAACCTGATGTTGTCCATAACATGGGTAGCTCATCTCAGAGGAACGTCACACAATATGATAATCATTGCAATAAGATAAATGAAACACTTTTAATTAACTCAAAATATGATAATCATTGTTCATGGAAGGGAAAGACATAATTATATCATCTGATATCAAAACCTATTACATGTAGGCTAAGCAAAACTAAGGCATAAACTGTCTCATCTTGATTTCAAGTCTAACACGTGTAAGCTAAGAAAATTTAAAACATGGAAAGATAAACTAAACTAAAGGATCTACTAAGTGGTAGATGGCACCCCACCAAGATAAAGTCTCCTCAATGAGCTACCCTTGAAGGCTCACGTCAATTCCCTCTTTCTCCTTGATCTAGGGACATCTCGTCCCATGTCCATGCGAAAGAAAACATCAAAATCAGTAAGTGGCATTATGCATGTTATAAGAACTGAAAATAAACATATACTTGAGCTGAAATAAACTTGACATAATTTGACATTACAAATTCTCATTACGCATTAACCTTCATTACCTCAATGAATTAAGAACATAATTATATTCGTTCTCTCCTCACTGCCCACATGGGGCACATCATGCTCAGAAAGCCCATCATTGCTTGGAAGCCCATAACGACCATAAAGGTCCATCATTTCGAGAAACATATAATAAGTTACTTAATTCTTTTAACTTAACCTTAATATCATTATTCTTGTCTTTCCATCAATGCAAATTGTCCTCATCCAATAATTGCACCAAAGTGCTCATCAGGTCGGTTAAGGCTCACCTTCGTTGCACCAAAGTGCTCATCGATGTCATAAAGACAAAATAACATAAAGAGGAACAATTTACAACTTAAGTGCATTATCTTAATCATCATGGGATTTCTCCCTCTTAGTCTTGACATTAACATTACATGATTTCCATGATTCTTTATTCAATTTCTTAATCATTGCATAAGCATAGCATTAAACTAATTAACATCAGTGATAAGCATATGACTTTATGGACATAACAACAAGCATATAATCAAAGGCATAATCATTATCTTGATTTCATTCAATAACATGAAATTCGAAAGCATAATCTTAAATCATACAAAGCAAGCAATTCATCCAAAGTATATATGCATAATGACATGACCTGCTTACCTAATTGGAGCAAAACCTAATTTTTGTCTCCCTGATCCGGAGTCGAGTCCTAAGTTCCTAAAATTAATCATGGTTTGCATCATTATTAATTTAATTACACCCTAAACCCTAATTGTCTCAAATCTGACACTTCTTGAAAACCAAACCAAAACATGTCTCAAAACACTGACCATTGGATAGATCTCGAAAAACTAAGCAAAATTCATATATAACTTGTCCCCATATGATCTACCAATTAAAAGTTATGATTTTTCATAGCTCGACCAATCAGAATTCAAAGAAAATCCAAAGGGATGCGGGCCCTGCCTAGCAGGCCCAACCAGTGACTTCCGTGCTGGCAGTTCGCTCCCATAGCCAAGCACTCGGTCAGAGAGAAAAGGGCTTGTTGAAAACCCAAAATTATCCCTAAGATTGAAAAGCGAGCACAATCCCAGAGAGGGTAAAATAGGAATTTCATGCATGGGCTTCTTCGTTCGACTGAAACGAAGAAAGAAATCGAGATAGGGAAATTGGGCAGACGATCAGTGATATCCCGGATTTCTGAGATTAAAAGCAAGTGAGAAACCAAGGTCAGTAATGAATTACCTGCATTCTTACGAAGGCAACAAGCCCAGGCTTGGACTGTCTCGACTTCTAGAGAACCAACAACCTCTCCTACCATGGCTGGAACAGAGCATAAAGGATCAGAGCACTGATACCACCGATTCAAGGCAAGATAACATAAACCAAAACTCACAATGCAAAAGTCGGAGGAAGGTGAAGAAGAAGGGCCTGTTTCCGTGACTGGAGAAACACAGAAAATTCAGGATGGCAACTCGGTGGCGTGCACATCAAGGTCTTCTACAGGGTACGAGGACTGGAGAGAATCTAGGGCAAACCAACACTACGGAAATGAAGAACAAAACTCCAAGATGCTCACCTGTGAGCTAATTCGTTGAGGGTGGCCAGAGAAGGATGGGACGAGGTGAAGGTTGTCAGAGGGAAGACTGAGTAGGTGGCGGTGGTGTAGGGAGCAAGCGATCAAATTGAGAGGAGGAGATGAAGCTATTGGGTTTGAATCTCATTCCTGGACCCTTATTTATAGGTTCAAAGGTCGGAGGAAGTATCTACAACTTTGGGGCAGCGAAAAGGAGTTCTAGCCCTATTGGGCATTTCTCAGATCGGGCAGGAAGTCCTTTGAAACCTAGGATTGCTAGGTCCGCGTGAGGGTTATGAGTCCATTGGTGACGATAATTCTAGAAGAGGAGCCATGTGGCGAGAGAAATGGGTCACGAAAGAGATGCCAGTGGGCTACCTATTCTCGGTCTCCTACTCAAGGTAGGAGATGAGTTTAGAGCCCTTTGATGGGCATCTGACGGCCTGGATGAAATCTGACAGTAAGAGTGCACGTGACACTTTAATAATGAGAAATCTTAGGCCAGGTTATGAATATTTGATTGATGTTTAACCAAAACTATATCTTTAACTTTCCCAATTGATTTCAAGGGTCAAATGAAGTCAAAATGACTTCAAAATTGAACCACAAGTTAATTAGGACCTCTAGAATCTCCCTATCCAAACATATTTAGATTTTCATTAACTTTTGTTCATCAACCTCATATAGGTTGTTATTTAATGCAAATATTATTAAAAGGTAACATGCATGGAATTATCCTTTATTTAATGAGTTATTTGAGCCAAAGTTGAGGTTATGAGAATATTTCATTATATATGGTACTTAGAGGTCACATTACGTTCTATTTGTTTGATAGAATCTAAAACTTGCAAATTAGGGTTTCCCATTAAGAACCAATAATAGGTTTATGATTTTGAGGATGTTACAATTCTACCCACCTTAAATAAATTTCGTCCTCAAAATTTTCTCAGACCACAACCCACCTTAGGGTTTTCCATATTCATATAACATCATAACTTATTATTTAAAAGCTCAAGACCAAACACATATATGGTCTAAGGATAAAGTCAAAATCTAAAAGTGATAATCTAAACCATACCTTGATCATTTTCCTCCTCCATGTCCATAGCAAAGACTGTTGCCTATCTCTTAGGGGTCGGGTTCTGGTTCTTGGCTTCCTTCCTCTATATCTTAGGGCAATCTGACTTTATGTGTCCAGGCTCTCCACAATAATAGCATAAACTAGTACCAAATCTACACGGCCCTCCGTGGACCCTCTTACAAGTCGGGCACTATGTTTTCTCTTGGGCAGTAGGGGCTTCAACCTCAGGAGCCTTCCTCTTATTGTTCGGAGGTTGATTTTGATGTTGGTTGTTCTTCTGAGTAGCCTCCTTCTTAAAGGATCTTCCGGGGTGGTCTTCTAGCTCTAGGGCAGCATCTAACGCAGCTTGAAGGGTCATGTGGCCTCTTCCTGACAGGGCAAAGCTTAATTCTGGCTTAAGTCCTCGGATGAACTTCTTTGTCCTACGTCGCTCGTCATAGTCATATCCATACTTCTGCAAAACCCTAAACTTCATGGTGTACTGGGTCACCGTCATGTTGCCAACCTGAGCTAGATTGGCAAACTCTAGATCCTTCTTCTCTATCATGGCTTCAGACACATAGTTCTCCTGGAAGGTTTCAAGAAATCCTTCCCATGTGAGTGCAGGTACATCAGCTGCTCTTGAGTTGAGGAAGTTCTCCCACCATGTACGGGCTCCTCCCTTCACATGTGGGTAGCAAAGTGAACCCTAGAATGTTGAGAGCAGTCTAGGTCACGAAAACAATGCTCCATGCTCATAATCCATTCTTCTCCCTTGGTGATGACATCATCCTCTCCTTCTCCAGCAAAGGAGTCGGTCCTGATCTTTAAGAAATCCACCAAGGTCATCTCGTGGTGTCTGGGTTGACTTTGTCCTTGTCCTAGGGCATTGGTGAGTAGTTGGACTAACTCCTCCAGGGTGGCCTTAGGGTTCCTTCTTGATCCACTTCCCTCACTAGAAGAGCTAGCACCATCATCCCTATCCTTTCCCTTATCAGACTTCTTAGGAGCCATCTAGAAAAACAAGATATACCTAGGGTTAGAACATGTGAATCTTCAGCTTACTGGCCATCTACTCATGGCTCTGATACCATATTGTAATGCCCCTCCAAGCACCTATATAAGTCAGCGGAAGCAAACCCGATGTTGTCCATAACATGGGTAGCTCATCTCAAAGGAACGTCACAAAATATGATAATCATTGTAATAAGATAAATGAAACACTTTGCATTAACTCAAAATAGATTCATACATTGTTCATGGAAGGGAAAGACATAACTATATCATCTGATATCAAAACATATTACATGTAGGCTAACCAAAACTAAGGCATAAACTGTCTCATCTTGATTTCAAGTCTAACACATGTAAGCTAAGAAAATTTAAAACATGGAAAGATAAACTAAACTAAAGGATCTACTAAGTGGTAGATGGCACCCCACCAAGCTAAAGTCTCCTCGATCAGCTACCCTTGAAGGCTCACGTCAATTCCCTCTTGCTCCTTGATCTAGGGACATCTCGTCCCATGGCCATGCGAAAGAAAACATCAACATCAGTAAGCAACATTATGCATGTTAAATGAACTGAAAATAAACATATACTTGAGCTGAAATAAACTTGACATGATTTGACATTACGAATTCTCATTACGCATTAACCTTCATTACCTCAATGAATTAAGAACATTATTATATTCATTCTCTCCTCACTTCCCAGATGGGGCACATCATGCTCAGAAAGCCCATCATTGCTAGGAAGCCCATAACGACCATAAAGGTCCATCATTTTGAGAAACATATAATAAGTTACTTAATTCTTTTAACTTAACCTTAATATCATTATTCTTGTCTTTCCATCAATGCAAATTGTCCTCATCCAATAATTGCACCAAAGTGCTCATCAGGTCGGTTAAGGCTCACCTTTGTTGCACCAAAGTGCTCATCGATGTCATAAAGACAAAATAACATAAAGAGGAAAAATTTACAACTTAAGTGCATTATCTTAATCATCATGGGATTTCTCCCTCTTAGTCTTGACATTAACATTACATGATTTCCATGATTCTTTATTCAATTTCTTAATCATTGCATAAGCATAGCATTAAACTAATTAACATCAGTGATAAGCATATGACTTTATGGACATAACAACAAGCATATAATCAAAGGCATAATCATTATCTTGATTTCATTCATTAACATGAAATTCAAAAGCATAATCTTAAATCATACAAAGCAAGCAATTCATCCAAAGTATATATGCATAATGACATGACCTGCTTACCTAATTGGAGAAAAACCTAATTTTTGTCTCCCTGATCCTGAGTCGAGTCCTAAGTTCCTAAAATTAATCACATTATTAATTTAATTACACCCTAAACCCTAATTGTCTCAAACCTAACACTTTGTGAAAACCAAACCAAAACATTTCTCAAAACACTGACCATTGGATAGATCTTGAAAAACTGAGAAAAATTCATATATAACTTGTCCCCATACGATCTACCAATTAAAAGTTATGATTTTTCATAGGTCAGCTAATCAAAATTCAAAGAAAATCCAAACGGTTGCAGGCCCTGCCTAGCTGGTCCAACCAGTGACTGTTGTGTTGGGAATTCGCTCCCACAGCCAAGCACTTGGTCAGAGAGAAAAGGGCATGTTGAAAACCCAAAATTATCCCTAAGATTGAAAAGAGAGCACAATCCCAGAGAAGTTAAAATAGGAATTCCGTGTCTGGGCTTCTTCGTTCGACTGAAATGAAGAAAGAAATTGAGACAGGGAAATCAGGTAGATGATCAGTGATATCCCAGATTTCTAAGATCAAAAGCAAGTGAGAAACCAAGGTCAGTAACGAATTACCCACATTCTTACGAAGGCAACGAGCCGAGGCTTGGACTGTCTCAACTTCTGGAGAACCAACAACCCCTCCCGCCATGGCCGAAACAGAGCATAAGGGATCGGAGCGTTGATACCACCGATTCAAGGCAAGATAACATAAACCAAAACTCGTTAAGCAAAAATCAGAGGAAGGCGAAGGAGAAGGACCCGTTTCCATGACTAGAGAAACACAGAAAAGTCGAGATGGAAACTCAGTGGTGTGCACATCAAGGTCTTCTACATGGTACAAGGATTGTAGAGAATCTAGGGCAAACCAACACTGCGGAAATGAAGAACAAAAGTCCAAGATGCTCACCTATGAGATAATTCGTCGAGGGCGGCCAGAGAAGGATGGGATGAGGTGAAGGTCGCCGGAGGGAATACTGAGTAGGTGACGTTGGTGTAGGGTACAAGCGATCAAATTGAGAGGAGGAGATGAAGCTATTGGGTTCGAATCTCATTCCTAGACCCTTATTTATAGGTTCAAAGGTCGGCGGAAGTCTCTACAACTTTGGGGCAGCGAAAGGAGTTCTATCCCTATTGGATGTTTCTCAGATCGGGCAGGAAGTCCTTTGAAACCTAGGATTGCTAGGTCCACATGAGGGTTACGAGTCCATTGGTGATGATATTTCTGGAAGAGGAGCCCTGTGGTGAGAGAACCGGGTCACAAAAGAGATGCCAGCGGGCTGCCTGTTCTCGGTCTCCTACTCAAGGTAGGAGACGAGTTCGGAGCCCTTTGATGGGCATCTGATGGCCTGGATGAAATCCGATAGCAAGAGTGCGTGTGACACTTAAATAACGAGAAATCTTAGGTCAGGTTATGAATTTTTGATGGATATTTAACAAAAACTATATCTTTAACTTTCCCAATTGATTTCAAGGATCAAATGAAGTCCAAATGACTTCAAAATTGAGCCACAAGTTAATTAAGACCTCTAGAACCTCCCTATCAAAACATATTTAGATTTTCATTAACTTTTCTTCATCAACCTCATATAGGTTGCTATTTAATGCAAATATTATTAAAAGGTAAAATGGATGAAATTATCCTTTATTTAATGAGTTATCTGAGCCAAAATTAAGTTTATGAGAATATTTCATTATATATGGTACTTAGAGGTCACATTACGTTCTATTTGTTTGATAGAAGCTTAAACTTGCAAATTAGGGTTTCTCATTAAGGACCAATGATAGGTTTATGATTTTGAGGATGTTACAATGTGTTTCCCAAGGTAAAAGGTGGTGCCTACCTTGGTGAAGAAGTCTCCTAGGGTTTCAAATTTCTCTATTTATGATTTCTTAAGCTCCTCCTTGGTGATTTCGACCAAAACTAGTAAGTTTTCTCCTTTCCTTCCCTAATTTCATGTTTTTAGTCTTCCTTCCACCTTCAACCAGGTCGGAACCCTGGTCTTCCATGATGAAACCCAACCTAGAACCCATAAACACCTTATCTCCATGTTCTTTTGTTAGGTTTTTTCACCTCTAAAGTGTAGAAGGTGCTTCTTGCTCAGGATAGGAGCTTTGTTGGAGAAACCAGCCTCTCTAAGCTTGGAAACCTTACTTATTGGACCTATCCACCTTCCCTAGAGGTTCTTTGGATGCCTAGGCTTGACTTGGACTATTTAGACTCTGAAGTTGAGGTATGATGTATCCCATATTCTTCTATGTTGAGCAATTCACCTATGCTTATTCATTCTCTTGGTCATATGGACAATAGCCTATACACATTTCTCTTATCTTTTGATATCATGGTTCTTTTGAAATATCTTTTTTGTGGTAATCTTGGATATCCTCTTGCTCTTATCTTGTACCTTGGTGCATGTTGGACTTTTGATGATATGTGCCCACTATGATGTGGATGTTTATTTGTGGACATGTGGTGGATGTATATGTTGGTCTTATGTGGTGACTAGTTTATATATTCTGACTATACTTTGTACTTTCCTCTACATTTAACATGCTATGTGATTGAGTAGCATAAGAGTAGTGTAATTGCATTGGTTTTTATGGCTGATGTGTTATTTCCTGCCGAGTATATGTGATATTTCCTGCTCTTTTTGGATGGAAAAGAACCTCATACCCAGGGCAAGATGTGTGATTATTGTCCCATGTTTTATATATTTGGGAGATTGGAAGTATTCCTTTCTCTATCATGTTTCAAATTTATGAGATTTGTCTGCCTTTGAATTTATATTGTTCTAGGGCTATGCTTATCTCACATGCACGCAGGTTGATGATGATTGTAGGGGTGTGTGCCCTACTTTCTTTACATGTGCTAGTATGGCACAACTTTATTGTTTTAATTATGGAAAGTATCTCTTTTGTTATTGAAA